>JALMGF010000097.1:877500-1477500 GCA_023333645.1 Sceloporus occidentalis | reverse complement strand
ACAGTAGGAGAGGGCCGCTTGGGTGATGATGACTTGATTGTCCCAAGGGCTATATGGATAATGTTGATTTTTGCAGCTGGGCATGGTGGATGGCTTCCTTAGGACTGAGGGTATTAGTGGGGTAGGTTATATGCTTGGGTTGCTTTTTAGTGAGCATTAAATGTTAGTAAGTAGGAGAGAGTCCAACTTGTTATTGTATTATTTTGTAATGTATACATACAATGTAATTATACATTTTCCTATTCTATTTGTTATAGCCATTTCTTTTTTCACAGGCTGTTTCCCATCAACAACATTAATTACTTCCAGTGTGATAACACATATCCTCTATTCTGTTCTGAGTAATGGCCGTTGAATGATTGTTAAATGGTAGATTAACTCTCCAGGCACAGGTTTGTAGAAATGTATAACACTGCAAATCTTCTCTCTTATCACACTTACTTAGCACTCTATGGATTGCAATCACCCTACAATTATGTCGATACATTATTAATGAACTATGTATGTATTAGCCAATAAATCTTTAGGAAGTCAAAATAAGGGCAGCTTAGAAATGGTAAAGATCGTTGCCACTTGAAGCGGTTGTGTACTTGTGTACGAAGGTTAAACAATGTCACTGATAGATTTTGATGGGTATCCAAAAGTTAAAAGTATGCCATCAATGGTAATGGTAATTTTAACCAACACAAGGAATCTCACACACTCTCCCACTCTCTGCTTCATGCACTCTCACATTCTCATTTACTGTCTCTCACGCTCTCTCAGAATGTGCCACGTATCTTCTTGTTCTTCTGTCTTTTTTCTTTTCTCGTGCGCTGCTTCTTTTTTCATCTTCGTCTCTGTGGACAATGAAATCAGTAAACTTCTGAAAAATGGCGGAGCTTCCTAGCACACGCTCTCCTTTGAATGGAGGAACAGGGGAGAGGGTGCGCCCGGAGGCTTCGCCCTTTTGTGGAAGTTCATCGTGAGGTTACTTTGGGCGAAAGGGTGGAGCCTCCAGACACACCCTTTGCCCCCTTCCTCCAATCAGGAGGTCATGTCCACGGAGGAGTGGATGAAGAAAGAAGATCAGCAAGATGAGGAAGATGCAAGAGCAGAAGCAAGGGAGAAAGCGGAGCTGCTCGTCACTGGGGCACATGGACACAGAGACCCCTGATTTTCATCTAAACTAATGGACAGGAAATGTAATTTGTTGTCTTAAAACGAATGGACCAAAAACAAAACGGAAAATGTGTCCGCATTGTTTTTGGTCCCTTTACACAAGTCTACTATGCATGAATAAAGTATATTATTTTATAATATAGTGTCCCTTTAACATTACTGTTAATTCTAGTTTACATGGAGCAACTAGCATTGTTAGTAATACATGTATGTTAAGGTGGTTCTGTTGTGTTTCTCAAATGCTACATTTTACAGTTGAGTACACCACGTTAACCTACTTAATGGCATTCACAGAGTAAGGTAAATAATGTGTTAGGAACTTGCGTTATGTATACACATTGTGAGCAGCCATTTTTCAGGACCTGTATGCTTAGCTCAACCAATAAAATTATTCCTGTTATTAAGTTGCTGATTGGTTCATATAACCTTTGTAAGAGTAGGAGAAATAATTATTTCAGGACACCAATATATTGGTATGCAGTGTGCAGCTTCCAGCTTGATATGCCCCACCGCATGCTGCATGATTCTGAAAACCTAATGGGCGGCCGCCCTTACGCCGTTCGGCAGCCACTGGCCTTAAAGTGCAATTGTCAGTTTCTAACCCCGTTTCTCATGTGTCTGCGTCCCCACGGGAACAAATTCTTAACTTTTATCCTGATCTTTTTATTAGAAGAAAAGCTACAACAGGTTTGATCAGACAAGGTGGGCTACAGTTCACATTCATGGGGTTATGCAGTAACATACTGTATAAGAAAGAAACCCTCAACGATTTTTCAATGGATGTTTCTGTAAAGAAATTGAGGCCAAAAAGAAATTTGGTAGTCATACAAATCAAATGGCCAAGTGTAGACTTGACAGTTTACAGTCTACGGCAAAATGATTCCATAGAATCAGTAATTTCTTGGAAACCCAAGTGGGATTAGGTGATAAATAACAGGTGATAACGGTGTAGGGCAGAAACAAGACTGAAGACTTTTTTTTTTTAAAAGAATGAGGAGGGAATAATCAATGGTATTTAATAACTAGGAAGAGGGCTGCAAGTTATTTTGACATGCTATTCTTAACCCCTTAAGGACCGGGCTCATTTTTCGTTTTGTACCCTGTGGGACCGAGGCTGTTTTGACACTTTTGTGGTGCTTGTGTTCAGCTGTAATTTTCTCATCACCCATTTAGTGTACCCACATAAGTTCTATATTGTTTTTTTCAGGACAAGATGGGCTTTCTTCAGATACCATTATTAGACCAGTATCATCTTATTTACTATAAAAAAAATAAAAAAAACATGGTGAAAAAACACATTTTATGACTTTTATTTGAAAAATCTTTTACTCACCTAAAAAAGCAAGTAAAAAAACTAGCTAAATAGATTCTACTGATCGAGGCATTCCAGCGACACCATTTAAGTTTAAAACGGGCGACATCGAGGCATTACAGTAACGCCGGTTAAGCGAAGAAAGTGATCGTTGATCACTTTCTAAGCTTATTTAATTTTTTGACGGTTCAGGACCGTCAAAGGTCATTTAGTGACCTTCTTGTCATGACGGTCCTGAACCGGCAAAGGTCGCGAAGGGGTTAAAGAAGGTTTATTTCTGAATACTTTCTAACCTGTGGGTCTACATTTATTTTCATCAGTGGAACTCAAAACCTACATTGTTTGCAATCAGTAAAGTTATATGCAGTTTAGCTAATACTAATTACTCAGTTTTCACAATTTAGCTACACATAGTTTACCCAATGATTTCAGCCTAGACCAGTTCTGAAACATCGTTAACATATTTGCACAAAATCTTTAACTTAATAACATTTTAAATGCCAAGAAAATACAACAATTAGAAATAAGGCTATACCGTATTGGCTCGAATATAGGCCGCACTTTTTCCCCCCACTTTAAAGTGGGGGTGCGGCCTATATTCGAGGTCTAGCGCCCGACGCCCGGGACATGCAGTTCCGGGCGCCGGGGAGGCAGCAGGGTTAGGATACAGATCCCCCGCAGCGGTGCAGGGG
This sequence comes from Sceloporus occidentalis, assembly GCA_023333645.1. Taxonomy (NCBI): domain Eukaryota; kingdom Metazoa; phylum Chordata; class Lepidosauria; order Squamata; family Phrynosomatidae; genus Sceloporus; species Sceloporus occidentalis. The sequence goes on along the minus strand of JALMGF010000097.1, from coordinate 1,474,335 downwards.
ACCTGCATCCTACTCTCTGATACGCTCAGACAGCCTCCCCTGCCGGCACTTTCAATGGGGGGGGGTGCCGGCACGGGAGGTTGTCTAAGCGCATCACACAGACGTTCACCGGCAGCGGCGATGCGAGCACACATTGTGCAGACGTGCCAGCAGCGAGAGGTTGTTAACGCTTGCATCGCCGCAGCCGGTAAACGTCTGCGCAATGTACAGACTTGTCGGCACTTTTTTTCTTTAAAAAAGCACCTAACTTTTAGGGTGCGGCCTATATTCGGGTGCGGCATATATCCGAGCCAATACAGTAACATTATAAATCTGTAGCCTAAATAAAGGGAGAATACATTAAGAACATAATTTCTTCCCTACCTACAAACTATTTTATACATAAACGACATATAATCAAGTCCAGTAGTTGTTTTGATGTAGAGTATGATGTTGACATAGTTCTTGCACTTTCCAATGTTGAAGTTGGTACTATAGTTGCACTTTCACCAGAGGATGCTGTAACTGGTGTTCTAGTTGATGGTGATGTATCGGTAGACCCTAGTTTATATGGTGATGCTGTTGAACTTGTAAGATCCAACATAGATGCTGATGTACTTTTAGTTGTAGAGGCTAATGTAGATGACGTTGTTGATTCAGTTGTAGAAACCTGTGTAGACGGTGTTGTTGATTCAGATGTAGAAGATAGTGTTGACGGTGTTGTTGATTCTGTTGTAGAAGGCAGCGTTGATGGTGTCATAGATTCAGTTGTAGACGTTACTATAGATGGTGTTGTTGATTCAGTAAAAGCTAATGTAGATCTTGTCAGCTTGGTTGTTGGGACTTGTGTTGATGGTGCTGTTGATTCAGTTGTAGAAGCCAGCGTAAATGGTGTTGTTGATTTAGTTGAAGAAGCCAGTGTAGATTGTGTTGTTAATTCACTCATTGAGGTTAGTGTAGATAGTGTTGATTCAGCTGTGAAAAACAGTGTAGATTGCGTTAATGATTCAGTTGAAGAAGGTAGTGTTGATTGTGTCATATATTCAGTTGCAGAAGTCACTATAGATGATATTGTTGATTTAGTTGTAGAAGATAGTGTAGATGGTGCTGTTGATTTAGTTGTAGAAGATAGGGTGGATGATGGTGTTGATTTAGTCATAGAGGTTAATCTAGATGGTGTTGTAGATTCCGTTGTAGAAGTTAGTATAGATGGTCTTGTTGATTCTGAAATAGAGGGCAGTGTAGATGATGTTGTTGATTCAGTTTCAGAAGCCAGCGTAGCTGTTGATTCAGTTGTAGAAGCCAATGTAGATGGTGTTGTAGATGTTGCTATTGTAGACCGTGGTGCAGATGGTGTTACTAATTCAATTGCAGAGGCTAGTGTAGATGGCGTTGTTGATACCGTTGCAGAGGCTAGTGCACACAGTGTTGATTCAGTTGTAGAAGCCAATATAGATGGTGTTGATTCAGATGTAGAGGCTAGTGTAGATGGTGTTATTGATTCAGTTCTAGAAGCTAGTGTAGAATGTTTTGTTGTTTCAGTTGTAGATGGTGTTGTTTCAGTTGTAGAAGCCAGTGTAAATGGGGTTGTTAATTCAGTTGTAGAAGTTAGTATTGATTGTGTGAGAGATTCAGTAGTAGAATTTGCTATAGATGGTGTTGATTCAGTTGTAGAAGCCAGTGTAGATGGGGTTGTTGATTCAGTTGTAGAAGCTAGTAAAGATTGTGTTGTTGTTTCAGTTGTATATGCTTCTATTGTAAATATTGTAGAACTTGGTGTAGATGTAGATATTGATTCAGTTGTAGATGCTAGTGTAGATAGTGTTGTTGATACTGTTGCAGAGGTTAATGCAGACAGTGTTATTGATTCAGTTGTAGAAGCCAGTGTAGATGGGGTTGTTGATTCAGTTGTAGAAGCCAGTGTAGATGGGGTTGTTGATTCAGTTCTTGAAGGTAGTGTTGATTGTGTGATAGATTCAGTTGAAGAAGGTACTATAGATGTTGCTAATGTAGACAATGTTGTTAATTCAGTTGTAGAGGCTAGTGTAGATGGTGTTGCTGATTCAGTTGTAGAAGTTAGTGTAGATTTTGTTGCTGTTTTAGTTGTAGATGTTGCTAGTGTAGACCGTGGTGCAGATGGTGTTACTAATTCAATTGCAGAGGCTAGTGTAGATGGCGTTGTTGATAGAGTTGCAGAGGCTAATGCAGACAGTGTTGTTGATTCAGTTGTAGAAGGCAGTGCAGCTGCTGCTATTGATTCAGTTGTAGAAGCCAATATAGATGGTGTTGACTCAGATGTAGAGGTAAGGGTAGATGGTGTAATTGATTCAGTTGTAGATGGTGTTGTTGATTCCAGAATAGAGGTAAATGTAGATGGTGTGATAGACTCAGTTGTAGAAGTTAATGTAGATGGTGTTGTTAATTCAATTGTAGAAGCTAGTGTAGATTGTGTTGGGGTTTCAGTTGTATACCTTGGTATATATGGTGTTGTTGATTTAGATGTGTAGGCTAGTGTAGATAGTGGTATCGGCTTAGTTGCCACAGCCAGTGTAGATGATATTGTTGATTCAGATGTAGAGGCTAGTGTAAATTGTTTTGTTTCAGTTGTAGAACTTGGTGTGGATGTTGTTGTTGATTCAATTGTAGACACTAGTGTAGATAGTGCTGCTGATTCAGATGTAGATGGTGTTGTTGATTTAGATGCAGAGGCTAGTGTAGATGGTGTTTCAGTTGTAGAAGCCAGTGTAGACAATTTTGTTAATTCAGTTGTAGGGGCTAGAGTAGATGGTGTTGCTGATTCAGTTGCAGAAGTTAGTGTAGATTGTGATCTTGTTTTGGTTGTAGATGTTACTATTTCAGTTGTAGACCTTGGTGCAGATGGTGTCATTGATTCAGTTGTAGAAGCTACTGTAGTTGATGTTGTTGATTCTGGAATAGAAGTTAATGTAGATGGTGTTGTCAATTCAGTTGTAGAAGCTAGTGTAGATTGTGTTGTTTTTTCAGTTGTATACCTTGGTATATATGGTGTTGTTGATTTAGATGTGGAGGCTAGTGTAGATAGTGGTATTGGCTCAGTTGCCACATCCAGTGTAGGTGGTGGTGTTGATTCAGATGTAAAAGATGGTGCCGATTGTATTGTTAATTCAATTATAGAGGTTAGGGCAGGTGCTGTTGCAGAGGCTAATGTGGATGGTGTTAATTCTGTTGTAGATGTTAATGTAGGTCGTGTTGTTGATTCATTTGTAGAAGCTAGTGTAGATTGTGTTGTTAATTCAGTTGGCGAGAGTAGCGTAGCGGGTACTGTTGATTCAGTTGTAGAGGCTACATCTGATGGTGTTGTTGATTCAGTTGTTGAAGCCAGTGTAGATGGTGTTATTTCAGTAGTAAAGACAAGAGTAGGTAGTGTTGCTGATTCAGTTGTAAAGGCAAATGTGGATGGTGTTGATTCAGCTATAGATATTAATGTTGTTTGTGTTGTTGACTCAATTGTAGAAGCTAGTGTAGATAGTTTTGTTAATTCAGTTATAGTAGCTAGTGTAGACTGTGTTTTTGATTCATTACTAGAAGTCAGTGTTGATGTTATTAGTTCAGTTGTAGAGGCTAGTGTAAATGGTGTTGATTCAGTTGTAGCAGCCAGTATAGATTGTGTTGTTGGTTCACTTGTAGAAGCTAGTGTAGCTGATGCTGTTGATTCACTTGTAGAAACTAATGTGGATGGTGTTGTCACTTCAGTTGCAGAGGCTGGTATAACTGGTGATTCAGTTGTAGAGGCTAGAACAGATGATGTTGTTGATTCAGTTATTGAAGCTAGCGTAGATGGTGTGGTTAATTCAGTGGCAGAGACCGGTGTTGATATTAATTCAGTTGTAGAAGCAATTGAAAATGTTGACTGAGTTGTAGTAGCCAGTGTTGATGGTGTTGTTGACCCAGTTATAGATGTTAATGCGGATGATGTTCTTGGTTCAGTTGTAAATGTTAGAGTAGGTGATATTGTTAATTTAGTTGTGGAAGCTAATGTAGATGGTGTTGTTGATTCAGTTGCAGAGGCTAATGTAGTTGATGTTATTAATTCAGTTGTAGAGGCCAGTGTAGATGGTGTTGTTAATTTAGTTGTGGAAGCTAATGTAGATGGTGTTGTAGTTGATGTTATTAATTCAGTTGTAGAGGCCAGTGAAGATGATGTTGTTGATTCAGTTTTAGAAGTTAGTGTATATTGTGTTGATTCAGTTGTAGGTGTTAATGTGGATGATGTTCTTGATTCAGTTGTAGATGTTGGAGTAGGTGCTATTGTAAATTCAGCTGCTAGAGTAGGCGGTGTTGTTGATTCAATTGTAGTAGCGAGTGTAGAAGGTGTTGTTAATTCAGTTGTAGAGGCTAGGCTATATGATGTTGTTGATTTAACTGTAGAAGTCATTGTAGATGGTGTTGTTAATTTAGTTGTGAAAGCTAATGTAGATGGCGTTGTTGATTCAGTTGTAGAGGCTAATGTAGTTGATGTTATTAATTGAGTTGTAGAGGCTAGAGTAGATTGTGTTTTTGATTCTGTACTAGAAGCTGGTGTTGATGTTATTAATTCAGTTGTAAAGGCTAGTGTAGATGGTGTTGATTCATTTGTAGAAGCTAATGTGGATGGTGCTGTTACGTCAGTTCTAGAGGCTGGTTCAAATTGTGCTTCAGTTGTAGAGGCTAGAGTAGATGATGTTGTTGATTCAGTTATTGAAGCTAGTGTAGATGGTGTTGTTAATTCAGTGGTGGAGACCAGTGTTGATGGTGTTGATTCAGTTGTAAGTGCTAATGTGGATGTTGTTGTTGATTCAGTTTTAGAAGTTAGTGTAGATTGTGTTGATTCAGTTGTAGGTGTTAATGTGGATGATGTTCTTGATTCAGTTGTAGATGTTAGAGTAGGTGCTATTGTTAATTTAGCCATGGAGGCTAGAGTATGTGTTGTTGATTCAGAGGCTTGTGTAGATGGTGTTGATTCAGTTAAAGGTGTCTGTGTATATTGTGTTGTTGATTCAGTTGTAGAGGCTAATGTAGATGGGGTTGTTGATCCAGATGTAGAGGCTAATGTAGATTGGGTTGTTGATTCAGATGTAGAGGATAGTTTAGGTTGTGTTGTTGATTCAGTTGTAGAGGCTACTGTAAATGGTGTTGTTAATTCATCTGTGGAGTCTCCAGTGAACAGTGTTGTTGATTCAGTTGTTGAGGCTGGGGTAGGTGGTGCTGTTGATTTGGATGTAGTAGCCAGTGTAGATGGTGTTGTTGATTCATTTGTAGAAGCCAGTGTAGATGGCGCTGTTAATTCAGCTGTGGAAGCTAGTGTAGATGATGATGTTGATTCATTTGTAGAAGCTAGTAAAGTTGTTATTAATTCGGTTGTAGAGACTGGTGAAGATGGTGTTTCAGTTTTAGAGGCTAGAGTAGATTGTGTTCCTGCTTCAGTTGTAGAGGCTAGTGTAAAGGATGTTGTTAATTTGACTGTAGAGGCTACAGTAGACAATGTTATTGATTCAGTTGTAGAGGCTAAGGTAGATGGTGTTGTTGATTGTGTTGTAGAAGCCAGTGTAGGTGGTGGTGTTAATTCAGTTATAGACACCAGTGTAGATAGTGTTGTTGATTCATTGGTAGAAGCCATTGTTGATGATGTTCCTAATTCAGTTGCAGAGGTTAGTGCTGATGGTGTTAATCCAGTTGTAGTAGCCAGTGTAGATTGTGTTGTTGATACAAATGTAGATACTGTTGAAGAAGGTGTTGTTGATACAGTTGTAGAGGCTAAAGTAGATCTTGTTAATTCAGTTTTAGAGGCTAGAGTAGATGATGATATTGATTCAGTTGTAAAAGCTGATGTAGATGGTGGTATTGAAGGCAGTATAGATGGTGTTGTTGGTTCGGTTGTAGAAGCTAGTGTAGATGTTGTTGATTCAGTTTTAAAAGCTAGTGTAGACTGTATTGTTGATTCAGTCATAGAAGCTAGCGCAGTTTGAGTTGTTGATTCAGTTTTCGAAGCCAGTGTAGATGGCGCCATTATTTTAATGGTAGAATCCAGTGTAGATGGTGCTATTATTTTAGAAGGTGATAATTCATTTGATGAAGTTAGTATAGGTGGGGATGTTGTTTTAGTAGTAAAAGCCAGTGTAGATTGTGGTGTTGTTTCTGTTGTATGTGCTGGTGTAGTTGGTGATATTCTAGTTGATGCCAATGTAGGTGAAGTTTGTATTGCTAATGTTTGTGGTGTAAAGGATCTCTTTGTGATAATGGTTTGTAGTGTTTTAGATCGTGTAATTCTTGAAGTTAAAGTTGTTGGTAAAGAGGACGTTGTAGCTAATGATTTGTTGGTACTAGGAGATACTTTGCAAATGTTATCATCAGAAAGGACTATTGTGATATTGTAATTCCATTGTGGAATTTGTCCAAAATCACTTTCCTTTTTATGAAAAAGTTGTGCAAATATCATTGCCGGCACATTCTTAACATAGTAGTTCATGAATAGAGTTTTCACCTAAAATATAAAATAAAAATTGTGTGATTCAAATGTAAATAATTTTAAAAATAATTTTAAATAATTATATAATTAACCAATATGATTTTCACGTCACAGGATACATCAGGAAGTCTTTCAGTTTGCTTGCTTGCATTTAGCTATATAAAATTTTACCTAGACATATTTTTTTTTTATTCTGTAATTTTAATATTCTGATTCTTTTGAGCGGAGAGTTTTGATTAGGATGGCAGGTATCCAGAGATACCGGCATATTTTTTATTATTTAAAATTATTCAACCTGAATTCCATTCTGAAGTGCAATCAGATAGCTTTATAAATTGCACATCTTTATCTCTTTCACCCAGTTAAGACAAATTAAGATATATAAGTCAAATATTCTCTGACAACCACATGCATTTGAAATGCCTGATTATAGTCAATCATATGTTTTTGATGACTGATCTGTTGTTTCAATTGAGAGGAAGCAGGCACAGCTTACATGGTTATTTAAAAGAAAATATCAGCCATCATATGCATTTAAGCTTAGTGGTGCCTTTATATTTTTGTGGTGCCCCCTTGCAATCCGCAGAATCCCCCATATGCATTTGCCCCTTAAGCTACCCCAGTTATTTTTGGTGCAAGAGACATGTTTGGCTTTAATAAATGCATTTTAAAATACTAACAAAGTACCTTAAATGCTGGCCTGCATTTAATTGTCTATTATTTGCTATAACTATAACTTTATACACTTACTTCAACTGAGATGCTAAAGGCTCAAATTAAAATCAAGTCTTCCTCACATGTGTTTTTTACGTAATGCTGGGTTCCTATGGGAAAATACACAACATCTCTGATGCCAATATTAAGTTCAACGGCTTCTTCATTGGTTAACCCCACCTCATATAAAGAAAAATCTGCTTATGAAATATGTAGAAATAATAATATGACAATGCTTAATATTAGTCACTAATATGACAATATTAGTGCTCACAAAGTCAGCTTCACACACAATGCCTTTTATTTTCTGTTCCTATTTATAGGTGAATTGTCAATACATGCCAAGGAGATCATAGGAGACCTTGTTGTTATATCATCTTTTGGGACAACTCACCCTAACACATCCAATGTGGACAACTCTAAATTCCACTTAATCAAACTCACCCAAAATAATACTTATGGGAAGTTGGGAAATTATGGGTAAATATAAAAACCGTTGCTAGCCACAGATTCATTATGCTCATGGTAAGCAAAAAGCGACAAAAGCCCTCCATTGTACACAGTAATTAATATGAAAATGACCTCATTAGCATTAACTTATTAACATGACCATGTCTGAAAACAATCCTGCTCCCAATCCACAAAAGCTCAAATGTTTTCATAGAAGCACAGAATCTGCCTGTTTTTTCTGATGTAAAGACTCAAGACTCAAAGATTCAGGATAACCGTATCCCAATCCTTTTCCACTTCTGATGGAAGGCTGTTCCACTTAATACCGTATTTGCTCGATTATAATCAGGCTTTTTCTTTTTTTTTCCTAAATTAATATTCATATTTGGGGGGTCATCTTATAATCAGGGTTGTCTTATAATCGAGCAAATACGGTACTTCTGAGCCTCAAGTTTTCTATTATGGGCAAAGTATCCATAATATTTCACAAGCACTTTGTCATTCTAATGCACTGTGCATGGAATCCCTTATTCACATATACCCGTTACTTTGAGCTCAGAACAAGGCTGGAATTTTGCCTACATTCACATCTATTTCACTCTTCAGTGTTGGATAGGAGCAGTTCTGATCTATGCAGGTAAACATGATACTAGCAATGTTGGGTTTTTTTATATGGAGAAGTGTGACTTTTGCCCTGTGGTAAAGATGATTCAGGTTGTCTCTTCATCATACACAGTGATATCAGGAAAGTGAAATACCTCAGTCTCCTTCAAAACCCACATGAACCCCTGGTTTAGTGAAAATATCCAAAGGAAACCCAATACTTACATTTTCAATATGTAAACTAGACTTGTGCATTCGTCTTCGGGCAAACATGAAAACGAACACGAAGAGTGCGTTTTCGTGTTCGTTCTGAAGACACGCCGAAGAGATGACAGCGGCGGTAAAACGTAGGCGAAGACAAAGACACACACCACGAAGATCTTCGTGATCGTCTTCGTCTACCATTCTTCCCCCCCTTCTAACTTATCTTGTCTTCGCGGCATCGCGGCAGTTCCCGGAAGTGGAAATCCGCAGGTTTGCCGTCACGGGTTATAGGGCAGTGCGAATGAGCCTATTGGTCGCCTACAGGGACCTCCTCTGGCATCAACCAATTGGTTGATGCCAGAGGAAGACCTTGCAGGTGACCAATAGGCTCATCCCCCTGGTCTCCCTCCCTGTTCAATTAGTTAAATGTCCGTACGAGCGACTTTATTGGTCGCTCGTACGGACATTTAACTAATTAAACAGGGAGGGAGACCAGTGGGATGTGCCGGGTAAGTTACGGCACCAGGAGTTAACAGTCTGTACGAGCGACCCTATTGGTCGCCAGCAGGGGGCTCGTCTGCCATCAACCAATGGCAGACAAACCCCCTGCTGGCGACCAATAGAGTTGCTCATACGTACGCAGTGCCAGAGCTGCGTTAACCCCGTATTAACCCCTTAACCCGGGAAAACGAAGAAAAACCGAACACGAAGAATGTCCACGAATATTTACCCCAAGAGAAGACGGGAACGGGCGAATATTCGCGGAATATGAAGATTTTTTTCCCCCCGAAGACGAACACGAAGAGCCCCCTGGTGCCCAAGTCTAATGTAAACATAATTTATATTATAGATGGAAATAGCTACATTTATGTTACCTTTCCACAGCCTCTGAGCACGTATCCCATCTCGTGGGCATTCAAGTGGTAGTGTGGTAGCCACAGATCAAAGGGACGCAGTCTAAGTACCCCCAGGCTCAAAGTAACTGGATGCTGAAAGTAAATTTGCAAATGTTGGTATCTTCTTTTAAGGCAGTTAATACAGACCCCAACATTTGAGGTGTCCTAAGTGAGTATTGAGGAGGTCCTGTTACAGGTAGGGAGGGGTGGGAAAAACCCATGAGGTTTTGGGACCACCAGCTCGCCATTCCCAAATAGCCACCGCTCTTTGCAGGTAAACAAAGAAGAAAACACCGCTGATCGACCACAGACTACCTTCTCAAACTATCAATATAAACAGGTTGCCATACTTACAGACAGGTGTAGTTTCTTTCTAACGAGATTTTGTTTGTTGGAATTTTACCCCCTTCTTATGTGCATCTATATGGACTGCCTGTACAATCTACATGTACTGTATAATATGTACAACCGCATCTATTGGTGGTGAATCTGTTTTTGTGTACATATCATGTATTGAATGCACAGCTATTTAAATATAATAAAGTATTTTACCGAGGATAAAGAATCTCCATATACAACTTCACTTTCCTTTCTTCCAGTATTGTTTTTATAGAAACCTGCCCAGGTAATTTCACCTCCATTGTAGACTAATTTTCTTGCACCTAAACAAGAAAAGAAACATCGATCTTGCACACATTTTAATAAAAAGTGTAATAATTAAATTATAAACAATTACAATGTTATTTTATCTACTGCTACAAGTTATCTGGCCTGCCCAATCAAAAGAAATGCTTATATTTCTAGGCTCTCTTTTTACCCCTTTTGCCTGCCTTTTTGGGGGCATATCCCCTCTATCTGCAGGTGACCAGGTTGCTTGTGTGCTACTGGAAGGAGGATTTCAAGCATTTTCTACACTTTCCCGGCATTGCATATAGTAACAAAGGAAAAAATATTCAAATACAGATGGATATTCTCAGTTTATTCTTCTTTTCCTTCTCTCTGACCGTGTAAAGCAGTTGAAATGGTTGGAGATGCTTAGTCCCCATAATTAATTACTGGATTGGAAAGGTGATGGGAGCCGGCGTTGATGAAATTCTAAATAGTCTAAAAGTACAGGGCTGGAGTTTTAGATGTAACGTGAGGAAGGTGGGTAGCTAAATGGAACACCTTCTGCAGTGGTAGAGGTCAATACAGTGAGGAAATACAATTATTGTTTCTCATCGTCTCCATTCTGCGTTTAGTGAATGGAGCCCAATTGCTCCTGTCTTTAAAAAAAAAAAAATGCAACATTTGGGAAACCATTAACTGAACCATAACACCTTAAAAGGAAAAATTATACACAGAAACAAGTAAGAAAAATTCCAGAATACATTATATTAAAGGGTGTGTAAGTCTTACACAGGCATCACAAGCGAAGAAAGGGAGATGGCATATGGATTTTAGTCGTACCTTCAAGATCATAAAAATACTTCCAGACCAACTTATTTTCTGATTGTGGGTACTGATGTGTCGCTGGCTCTGTTAGGTTTGGGGGAAGATTAATTATATTTCCTTGTTTTTCATGCCTGAAACCTCTGATAAAGTCAACTCCAGCTTTTGGCTGCAGAAAACAAAATAAAATGTAAAAAAGGGAAGCATCCCTAAAAGCTATTTATCTATAGATCCTTCTGTCTTATGCTCTGTCACTTTATCTGTCTGTTACCAAGTTCTTTTTGGCAACAAAAGAATAGACAAGAGGGCCAATAATTGTCCAGCCCAGTTTGGTAAAGCCCAACTTCAATCTACTTTATAACTTTTATTCAAGGTGTTGGTGGCTGTCTTTAGCTTTTGTATGTAAATCCGGTCCTCATAATTACTTTAAAAAAACCCAAACATCTCGTTTTCTACGCATTAGGTGCGCTTCACAAGCGAGAAGGGCTAAAATGTATAATGTCAAGAAATATGTCAGAGCTTTTTATTTGCATACCAGGGCAGTTCTCAGGTCTGCCCTCTTGTGCTCCTTATAGGAGACGGAAAGGAAGCTTGGCCATGAATGAGCCAAGGCTAGCCACACAAATGAGGGAGTTTCCAAAAAAAAAAACATAAAAAGAGGAGTGTACAAAACTTGCGTGGGACGTGGACTGGGGACCAAACACTATTCCCCAACCATGACATTGAACACACTGACTTGGAGGGCCAACAATCAGCTCTGCGTTTTACAGCCTCCAGGTAAAATCAGAAGTGTTCTTAGGTATGACTGTTCTGTCACAAGGAGTTATTAAAATCTGTTCCTTGTAAGCTGAGTGAGTTTTATTCACTTACGTTAAGCGTTCTTGTCAATATGTCTTCAGGAGTCGATGAAAAAAGGAAATCTACTTCAGCCGTGAAAAACTCATTGTGTGTAGAGAAAAATAGCACAATAACCGACTCCACGTCCCCAATGTTCTTTATCCAGTGAAGGTTATTTCGGGGTATGAAGAAGATTTGACCACAAGTCACATTGTATGTGATAGCTGGCTCTCCGTTTTCATGCATTACCCCTATCCATACGGTCCCCTTATAAATCATGAAGAAAAAAATATTACAATACAATTGTTGACATAATGTATACAATCAATCTTTTTTCCTAAAACATGCATTTAAAAATATATGTACACATACATAGAGCTAAGCAATTTTTATACTGTTCTACTCTTGGAATTTTAGAACATGGCAACATACTTATTAACATTAAAAGGAATATTGATATTTTTAGTTCATGTGACCGATTTCTTACATTTTGATTGTAGTAATTTGGAATGCTGTTACTTTTCTTTACCTGGGAAACAAAACCATGAGTGTTTGCCTGTAAGTTCCAGTGGGGAACGCGCAAGCCCCCACGTTTTATACGCAAGATACACAGAGATATTTGTGACTGGTGTTTGTGAATGCTTGCACCAAACACTCTAGCTTCTTCACTCGCGTAATCACTGTCCTTCATTCTGTATCTTGCACATCGCAGGTCTCCTCCTTCAAATTCCTCCATCTGGGCACAAAACAAACAAGAACAAAATGGTAAAACTAGGAAATGATATTCATATTTTTTGATTACACATAATTTATTGAAGGACAATGGATCAGGATGAATGGGTTATAACATTGAGACCATGATCATCCTTTGACCCTTCTTTTCTCCTAATTGGGGTTGGGGGCATGGACAACACCTGTGATTATGACATTAACTTCCTTAAATTCTACCCACTGCCTAATGACAAAATCTCTTTTTTTTTTAAATTTAAAATTCCATTGACTCGTCTTTGCGCCAAAGTCTGTAAATAAAATACAATACTCAGTTATTTAATTTAATTTTCTGTTATTTACCATGAATCCAAATAAAATACTGTACCTGAGCTTTCCAGAGGTGCATCACATACTGGAATGTAACATCTACATTTTTAACTATTTCTGCAGTGGGTGGTTGGGTGGTAGGAGTGTACGGGTGCTGGGGGGCTGGAGTTTCTGAATTAACAGCTTTTGGTGGCAGACGTCCAATGAAAATAGCCGAAATTATGGCTACCCCTATGGCGGTGATGATAGTGCTGGTCGTGAGACAAATGATAAAGGTTTTACATCCTTGCCAGTATCTCTCTTCCTGAAAAAAAAAAAAAAACCATAAAAAAAATGTAATGGATTTTGTGCTCCATTGTTTCATTTGCAACACAATATAAATGAATCCTAGGTTTGTCGTTACGTGTAGAACTAATTATGACATCAGGGTGATGTAATTGTGGTTTCTGCCCTAATGGCATAAAATTGTGGCTAAAAGCTGGGGTAACGCTTGGGATGATGTAGAAGATAAAACACATCTCATCTCTCTTCTATAAAGTCTTTATCATTACATTATAATTTATTAATACAAGTTATAGCTTATGCATTTTGATATTTCAATATAAATGGTTTGGGCTCAACACAAGATTATTTTACCACGAACAGTCCATGGATGGATTAACATAGGGGCTGATGGAGCTGAAGCTCCAGACCCATGACTCTTTAGTAGACCCAACAGCGGCCGGGCAAAATTACTTCTCCTGACATACGACATAGGCTGTTGGATGAATGATGAGAGGTGCTGTTGTAAGGGCCCACTTTTTCTTAAAGTACCTATCCCCCTTCTTTTACTATAAAGAATCAGCGTTCTTTTTTATGTTTATTATATGCTTGGTAAAGGATGTAGACACTTTTCTTGAACATGCCTGCTCAACAACCCTTTCTATTAACAACGCATTGTACACTTTTGTTTGCTACTGTATATACAATCATTCTGAGTATCATTACCACTACTTGTAATATTCCACACTTTCAAGTATGTGACTCATTTAGCTTCTAATTAAGCCTTTTATTGCAATGGGGATACGAGCCAAAGAGAACCCATTATAGATTGAAATGACTCATGTTTAAGTATGCATAAGCCGGTAAAGCATGGCATTGAAGTTTAATGATAACTTACATGACTGCTTTCATCTTGAAGTTCACAGTTGTTTGGTTGCCATTGCTGACTAACCTAGAACATAAAAAAATATAAAAAGGAAAGTAATAACTTTAGTCCCCGTGATTGTATTGGTTGCTGTTATTGATCAATTTGTCTCACTACAATAAAATGCTCCGCAAATTGTATCCTAATACTATAACCCCGGGAACCCCCTAAACCAGGGGTGGGCAATTAATTTTCCCATGGGGCCACATGAGAAATTGGAATGGTTTTAGAGGGCCAGACCAACATACGAAGGCTCCATGCACATTGCCGTAATGGGGCCGTATTCCAGCCGCCCGATTTGCGGCCAGAATACGGCCGCCATTGAAAATGAATGGCGCTGTAATACGGCGCGGTGAGCAACCGGTGTTTCACCCCGTTTTACGGCGCGGCCCCCGTGTCTGCCAATGGAGAGGGGAGCGGTAAGGAGCACTCCCATCTCCTCTCCGCAGCAGCACGCCGTAGTTTCGCCTGGGTTACGGCCCAGGCGAAACTACAGCAGTGTGCATGAGCCCTTAACTTCATTCTACCAATACCTGTATACTGCATACATATACTATCCCTTCTTAAAAAAATGGTAAATGACGAGCGTGGAACGATTGTCCTGGCACTCCCCAAGGTCCGCAACGAGCATCCTGGCACTCAGAAGTTACAGTGGCATCACTTACTCAGCATCGGGAAGCAGTGAAACTACAAACTCCGAAGCCTTGTCCATTTTGTTAACTTATGTGCTGTTCAATAAAGTTATTCAAGCCTACGTCATTGGTAGAGGTGCTTGAATAAGTAAGGCCTGAATAACTATTAGCACAGCACAGAAGTGAACAAAATGAACAAGGCTTCGGAGTGCATAGTTTCGCTGCTTCCCGTTGCTGACACCGGACTCATTGGTGAGTCACCAGGACACTCTTTGCGGGCCGGTCCGAGCTATTCAGCGGGCCGGATGTGGCCCGCGGGCCGTGCTTTGCCCAGGTCTGCCCTAAACAAACAATGTATTTGAAAGTAATTTTTAGGTATTTTTATATGCATTGTTTAGAGTTGAAAAAATGGACTTACCATTGTTTAGTGCCACTGATTGCCTGCTTGAAGCAGCCAATCCGTGGAAGGAAAAGCGCTTTGCTAAAAATTCATCAACAGGGGTCTCCACCGAGGGTCTCCCAAGCTAGTCGTGGCAGGTGCTTATTGGGCCGGGAGTAAGAGCGGAAGTGAGTAGTGAGTGGTGAGTGGGAGGGTGGCCAAAAAATCTTTCCTTACTCAGAGTAAGGTCACTCAAAGACCGTGGGAAGTAGCACTTCACCCAGAAACTCCAGATCAAATAAATATCATATAAATATAAATATCATTCATGTTCTGTAAGTAAAATATTAACAATTCGGGTCTATTTACTAACATCTTAGCTCCTTTTAATAAAAGTCGATCAACCTCAATATCAACTCATTCCTCACTGAGGACAACTATATAAATGTTACCTAGAGAGATGGTGGTAGATAAGTGGAAGAAGATTCATAGAGTGAGGTCATTTAAACATATATAGAGTAGCCATAAATTTATCCTAAATATAAGATAAATAAGGCAAATAAAACATGAGGTTTTTACAGCTGGAAAAAAATGTCCAAATGGTTCTTATTTGCTGTAAAATTCTATGTTTCCATATTTCCAACTCGGGTATATTTAACAGCAATTTAAGCGCACTTACTGATGATCAACATCAGTATTGTGTGAAATTGTTTTACGTTTCCAATGCTTTTAGGACAACTTAACCCCTATATACCTTTTTGTCCTTGAGGCATGTCCTGCCCTACTTACCTATGAACCATTTTAACTATTTTGGAAGCTATTCAATAAAATGCATCTAATTATCTGACTGTTACCGGCTGTAACCAATTTTTGGAACTGAAACCAGTTTAAAAGAAATTCGCAAAAAATTTGATAACCATTACATTTCAATATAGCGCGTGGGGTAGGTTCTTTACCCTTCAAATATCAAAAGCTATATGAAAAAAAAAACTACAACCTACTGCAACTACAATACTTAAATATAAAAAATACAAAAATATTCAAATCAAATAGAAGTAAAAAATACTTGAGTTGAACTGTTACACCGTTGAGTCGATACTGCAACTACGATACTTAAATATAAAAAATACAAAAATATTCAAAACAAAAGTAAAAAAATACTTGAATTGTTGGAATTTCGAAAATTATAATTATTAAATAAAAGTGTATTAGCTATGCTATTATAACGTAAATGTCTCAATAACATGCCATTAAGCTTCAATGTAAAAAAAAAAGTGCAAGTTTGTAACCAAGAGAAACCTAAAAGCACTCTCATGTCATATTACTAAACATATATAGAATGATAGAATTTGATGGCCATTAAAACCCATTCGCCCATCTAGTCTGCCCATTTTTGCTCCTGTAAACCTTAATCAGTTCTTGGGCATTCGGGAGCCATATGCCAATCTTTAAATTCCCTTAAATACTGTATTAAACTTTACTACTTTGGCTCGGTGGCTGTTCCAGTTATCCATCAACCTTTCAATAAAGTAATTTAATTTCGTTAATTTTTAATATGGATCACCACGTACTTACCCTGTTAAAATAGTGGGATAAAAATGTCTTGGGCATTTGGACTTCTCAGTTGTGCGGCGTCCAAGCTTGACCACAGTCCTACACAGAGAATGTTCGATTATGTTTTTATAATCATATATTATGTTAGTTGTTTAACTGGACCGTTGGGATACTTTTCAATGATGAATTAAAATGACTAATGCATAGAAATGTCATATTTTATAATTCATCTTAAATACATTAAGGAATCCTTCCCACGTTGTTAACTAGCCGTTTAACACGTGCTTTTATGAATGATCTCACGTTATTTTTCAGAATTTCACTAGACCTGATTGTTTGTTTAAAACGTTGCTATTAATTTAACTCGGAACAATAATTGTCCTGGCAATTAAAGCCAGATGCTTCTCAAGTGGACTCACCTGGAACATTGCTGAGTTTGAAGGAGTCTGTTCAACAATAAATGCAAAGGCTTTCATCAACACAGACGATGTCTTCATGTTGCATCAAAATTAATTTGTTGGTTTTAGAGATGTTCTGCCAAACAAAAAAGGGATGTCTATTATAATACATTCATATTATATATTTTTTAACAAAAAAATAAGAGTATTCAAAAGTGTAGAATATTGTTAAATATAAATCATAGCCAGTGGGAAATTTAATATTTTATGTAACAGGAAAAAAAACAAAAACATCTTTCATTATCAAAATAATTATCATTATCTTGTGCACTGGTTATCGGACTATTTTAAAAAAAAAAAAAAATATATATCGGTGTTTTCTCCTATAATAGATATTTGCATAGTTGATCTTTTTGAAGATCCCATAAGTTTCCAAATTCTGATGAAAGAGGGGAATAGTAATGTTCAGAACACAAATTGCAATGAAAACTGAGCAGCAGAAATTTGAGAGAATCTGAGCTAACAAACCATCACAACCAGATAGTAGAAGCCTGTACTCCGTGGACCTACATTATAGGCTTTGTTAATTAAAAAACATCTCTGTCTCCTTTTGAACATAATCAATACCTGCCTTTAGCCATGCCCAGAAACAAGTATGATGAAATATCCAAAATATGATTTCTGATATAAAATCATATTTAATTTTTTTTTAATTCTAAAACCATTCCCATGTGCTAAATTATTTTTATTATTATTAAGGACAACACACGCGGCTATAACTTTTGAGTAGTAAAAGTTGTGAAATGTGCTGTACCATATAGTTCATGTCATATTGCTAACATAAAACCGAAGCTAAAAATCAATAATAATTGTTTGGCTCTAGAAGATTGATTTTAATTGTGATATTTAAGAGCTGCCAAATGCATGGGTGTGCAATGTGTGCAATGCCTGGGGATGAGATGTCAGGATCTACAGCATTGTATTATCATAATTACTGTATTAACCTAAAACGAAACCCCTTATTAAGGATAAGTAACCACAAAGACATGCGATTGTGGTCACCCTTGTTAAGATCATTGTTAAGAAATTAGTTATCTGTTATAATTTAGTTTGATCCCTCAGAAATGGCGGATCTCCGTCAGCTTCGTTCTAGTGTAGGTTTTTCTTGATTTGAATTGATTTGCTTTGAGAAATGCTTGCAATAAAACTGTTATCTGAGACATGGCTTAATACCCTCATGACCTTAAAAATAAATTATTAATTGCCACTGAATTGTTTCATTAGGTTCAACTTTTACTGAAATCTTAAATTTGTGATTTTCAATTCAAGTTTCAATGTATTCTCTTTTTTATTCTGCAATAATTCCTACTCTTACTCTTCAAACTGGCTATTGGGATATATTTAGTAAGGCCGAGTTCGGCCATTGCCCCTATTGAGCACCCAATATCTGGTTCCTCCATGGACAATCATGGAGAATGGTCCTCAAACCTTATCTATCTGTTTGCCCCTTTGAACATTATTTGACTCTTGTTTTTACCCCAGTATGAAGTTTTTGGAACCTCATTACCATAGCGTAACTTAAATATGTATGTATCTGTCCTGATCACTTATCACCCCTTGGAAAAAGGGGTTGTCATGGACAGCCTGCATAACAACAGTTCTCCTGCCTCCAATTTCATCTAAAACCCAATAAAATAGAAACTTGTGCACTCTACAGCTGTGATGATCAATGACAACAGTGGCAAGATTATACAGTATATTTTTCTGATGATGCCCCGCCCCATAAGAATGGGTGGGTTGTATTAGCTCCACCCATGCCCCACCTTGTCCGGCATATGCCCCACCCTCTGGCCCCTCCCTGAAAAAAAGCCCATGGCCATCTCAGATGGGCTTTGCCTATTTATTAACCAGCTGTGTTTGGCCTGTTTGTGTTTTTTCTTTTTTTTCTATTTTAAAAGCACCACAAGGCAAATCTAGAGACTTGATAAATGTTGTGGTGAAAACTGGTAAGTGAGAAGTTCATTGCCAAGAGGTTCAGTAGATGAAAGACAGGAAGGGGAATAAAGTATATCTCTGTATGATATGTTTATTATGTCTTACAACACCTGTGATAACATGTTGGAAAATGTTACTCTGTGCGGATCTTGCCGCATGTATACACTCCTGAATCAGGTGCCCGTGGGATATTGCTGTGACAAGTGTGAGCAAGTTGTCTGCTACTGGAAGACTGAAAAAGATTTAAAAAAGATTTCACTGCTCCAAATGGCAAGATCCAAGGACCCCCTTGGTCCTATTTTCTCAAATATTAACCATATCCCACACTACGCCGGAGAGGCGATGGGAGGTGACGGAGATTAATACGTGGCTAAAAATTGGGCAAAGTCTGGGGACACGGCATACTTTACTAATGGTTACATACTCTATAGTAGGGATGGGCGGCAACTCAATGATGGGTTTAGGAAATTCTAAACTATAATGTGGGGGGAAGGGTGATAGAATTAACGGAGTAGCTGGTGTAGATTCAAGGTTGGACTTCCACTATTCATTAGAGGGAATGGTGGAATCAGTGAGGATTGGTTTGGTTCATCTAAAAGAATTTACAAAGTCCTGGCGGTCTTGGTACCCGAAGACTCAAGTGTGACATGTTACTGTTACAGAAGGAAAACCTTCATTTTTTAGATTATTCCAAGTTGCCTCAGAGTCCAACCTTTGACATTTTAAATTACATATTTGCTGTCCATATAGTTCATCAAGACGATAGTTGTTGTGTAAAAAAATTCACACAAAAAAATATGCAAATTATACATTAGGTGAACAAAATAAAATACTAGGCATAGGGTCAGCAGAACATTTTCTTAAAAAAAATAAAAATAAATTAGTTTGGTGTGATATTAAGATTCTCCAATTTTTTTCCCCTCTGGCCCTTGTTCAAAGTAAAGTCGTCGTTATCTTCTCTTTCATCATGCTATCAGAAGTTTTGTAATGTTTTGTATTTTCTAATAACTAATGATTTCCTTATAATCTGCTATATCCCTGTATATTCCTCTTTCATGAAAAAACGACCACCCCATATTTAAAGCCATATATTAAATTTGATAAGACGACCCCTCTTAAGTAGTGAATTCCAAATCTGCAATGGCGCTAGCTTTGTGCGCTGGGGCACGGTCATGATGGAATAGAAAAGGATCTTCCCCAAACTGTTCCTACAAATTGGAAGCAGAGCATTGTCCAAAATGTCACTGGAAGTAAAGGGTCCAAAGGTCTGTCCCAATACTTTTGTCCCTATAGTGGTGCACAAAGCAAGGTCGATAAAGATATGGTTGGATGAGTTTGGAAGAACTTGACCTCAACTCCATCGAACACCTTTTGGAAGAATCTTTCGGCCTTCTCGTTCAACAAGTGCCTGATGTATACATACACTACCGTTCAAAAGTTTGGGGTCACATAGACATGTCCTTGTTTTTGAAAGAAAAGCACATTTTGTCCATAAAAATAACATGAAATGCATCAGAAATGCAGCGCACACCCCAAACGGTAGCGTATATGTCATCCAGTGAGCAGATACCTTGTATTTTTCATAAAAACACTTCTATGCATCTTGCCAGGCGTCAGAGCTGAAGTCATGTTAATTAGAAGCTGATAAATCATTACATATGGTGTGTGTTTGCGGTTGAGCTAATCTTCCATGTCAGTTTATTTCTGTTTTCTGTACTAACAGGTGTAGTTTGACTTTTATATAATTATTGTAATAAAATGCTGTAGATCCTTATATCTTGTCCCTCGGGCGCTCACTGCTTTACACACCCAGGTGTTTTGTGGTTTTTTTAAATGTTACAATTATATAAATCTTCGAGAGCCAATCAAGATAATTCTTAACACCGGTTATACTATGTCATTAAACTATAAAAACATAAATGCCCGGGATAGTAGCTGTAAGCGTATCTGTAAACCTTGACATGAATACATGTTAGCAAATGAGATCATCTTCCCATTAACTCACCTTTTTCTCCATTCTCTTTTTTTTCTTTCATTCATTACTGTTTTCTCGTCTCTTTCTCCTTTGTCTTCTCCTTAACCATGCTTTCCAGTCTTAACCGTTCATAAATACCCATGTATGGTCCATACTAAACTGTCTTTTTAGCTGCTTTCTAGAATTTGATTGACCAGTTATTATTTATAGACAGAAAGCAATTTAACAAATTACATATGTGTTTATATATCACCGTTATTTGTGTTGCATATATGTAAACTCTGCAAAATGTTCCCATAGGCCTTGAGTATACCAGCTGATTCCTCAGGGGCAAGGCTCTAGTCCCTGGGTGGGTTGATTATGTTTAGCTCCGCCCAGTTCCGGTACCGTTCTAATCACTTTTGCCACCTTTCATACTCAGGCTAGTTATACCCTTGCTATCTATCTATCTATCTATCTATCTATCTATCTATCTATCTATCTATCCATCTATCCAGTCATCCATTCAAGGGGTTTGCTTGAGTACACAAGAAACAGAATAAATCAGTAAATAGCACTACATTAGCTCCATAATAACAATAATGTAATTGCAGAAATAATTATTATATTATAAATAAGGCTAAAAACAAGCAGCATAATGTCAGAAAAACAGCATACGATGAATACATCATAAATATATATTTTTAATCAAACTTCATTGATTATAAAAAAGTTCCTAAAGGGTCTATCCAGACCGTGTTGGGACCTTTGATGACCATCTCGCACATCACAGCTATTATGATTAGCAATGCAGAGATATAGAGCTTTGCATCCTGATCACTTTGTGATCACCTGAAGTGGGGATCAGATTCCAAAAAAAGGGGAACAAAGAGTAACCCTCTTAAAAAAAAAAAAAAAAAATAAGACTAAAAATGAATAACTAATTAAACTGAGTTTAATCCAATAATAAACTACAGTTATGTCACCATGACATCATAAAGGGTACTGTCTGGTTCCAAGAGCAATCCCTGAGGTCTATAAAGACCCCAAAAAGACCTCCTGAAAAAATGTGAAAAAGAAAAGAAATAATAATAATTAAGGGAATTTAAACAGCGAATGCTTGCATGGTATTATTCTACAGAGACGATATTGCCGAATTTAAATCTCATTTTTTTAAATATTTATTCATACTAAATGATTCCATATAAAAAAAATTGTATAAAAATAGCCGTGTTTAGTGGATAAACTAAACATAAAAAGGAGAATCATGAACAAACATTTGGTAAACATGGAAAAAAATTCACTGGTGATGAAGGGAACAGACGAGGATTAGCTTCACCTCAAAAAACAGGTTAATTATTTTAATTAGAAGAAATACATCTCCTTGCAAAAAAGTTGTCGTACGAGTGCTCGTAAGTATTACTATTTAGGGAATATGTTACAAATATTTTCACCTCGCTTTAATTATGATTTTAATTATGATTTTCATTGCTTATTCGGCCTTTTAGGAAACTCTACCTTGTTTTGGTCCTGAAGCGGGTAATGAAATTTTATAGAAAAAAAAATCAATTCCCTTTAAAACTGTTAGGATCAGCAGTTAGGTTCTGGTTATTTCTTCCCATCGCAACTATTAAGCATAGTAAGTAGGCCATCCATAGAACTCCAACTACTATCAGGATCCACATATTATAGTTTAATTTATTAAAATTTACAATCTTGTGCATTTTGCTTGGCAACCAGTGAAGTTGTTTTGAAAATATTTTTAAAAAAAGTTTACCTAAAGGCAGCTGAGATCCCTGTCCGCGTCTTCACTTTTATCCCCTGCCCATCCTTACAAAGGCTGCCTCGGCTAATCAAAAGCAATCAGTATTCACACGAGAATGATAAGTTAGTTTGGGGGGGATAATCATGCAGATCCTGGCAACGGAAAGTTTTTAGTTGGCTGATCTCATGCTTTACTTCTAAAATGTGTTTCTCTTCTTTTTATTATTATTTGTTTTACTGCTATTATCATTTATTGCTTTATTATTTCAAATGGACAGATCTGCTTTAAAAAAAAACGACTGAACCGCTGAAAAAAATGAACATCCTTGAGCTTTTCTCTGTATTACGTCTTATTCATATGCGGGTAGTCGGCAGCTTTTGATCCATTCTACGACGTATAATAAAACATTGATTTTTTCCATAAATTCCAGTCTATCACATGGCATCGGCCACATAAATCAGTGTGCATGAATAAGCAATGCAGGTCAATGGAGAGCTGTTCATCACGTATTCAACGTATGGGTGACTACTAACATCAGCCATCCTTTGGTCGATTACTAAATGGTTTAGGATATGATCAGGCTTACTGTTTAATGAAAGCTATTAATCATAGTTCAAGCATGTGAGCGGCACTTCTCTATGGACTCGAGCATCTGAACAATTCCAAATGGAATTTTCTAAAGCTACACCACGTTGCGGGTGTTGAATGATACAATGAAATAGAATAACCTTAGTGAATAGAGAAGGTTCCTCCGCATGGGTGGATAAACAAATTTTGGATAAAGGTTATTATGTAGATTTTTTTTAGATATAAGCCTAAATAATGTTCTGAATCACCATAGAAAACATGTTCAGCAACTGATCCTATCATCGCTGAGGATTAGGAAGGATTAAATGTAATTCCTCATGTGACCGTCATATGTGAAGTATATATACGGCATGGTTTCTCTACTTTGTCCGGGTGATTATTAGTGTTCAATCAGTTATATGTAATTGTATTGCAAAGAATGAGGGGTATAAGCCCACAGATGGAAATCTGTTACTCATTCATGTATCCTATATAACAGTAGAATGTAAACTGCATACAAGTGAAATGTGTATGTGGTCGCCCTAAATTTAACAGAACAAAAATCAATCAGATAAATCAGTTGGACCCCAATGGGATGTTTTGCCGTCTTCTTGCAAAGCCTTTAGCAGACTTATCCAAGCAGATTGGAAGTTGACAATTGTTGTACACTGAGACAGAGGATGAGAGAGTGTGAATGAGAGTATGAGAATGAGAATGTAAAAAAAAACAGAAATGCAAATAAAAAGTCAGAGCTCTCTGGTTTGTTTTCTTGGTTGTTTTGTCGGAGTATTTTCAGTTTTTATTACGAATCCAAATAGACAAGTCAGTCTCAACGTGTTTCAGAGAGGCTGGGCTGGCCCTGTATACTGCATAGTTAATGTGGAGTGATTTCCTAGTTGTAAAATGTGTGTTATGCAGGGCAAGCTCAGAACCTACTTGATACTCTTGCAGTGATGACAATTCTTAACACGCAGCGAAATAAAGGAGCAGACAATTTAAGCTCATATGCAACCTCCTTGTTTAGTGATCACAGCTCAGATTCATGACTCCTCGGCACTTTTTCTATTTCTCATACAGAGGAACACTTGGGAAGCATTCATTCCCTGTTCCCACATAGCCTTTATCTTGCTCCTCAATATTTAAAACCGTTAGATTGTTTGGTCTGCCCCAAGTCCAAACGACCTGAAAAAATCCTTCACTTATATTGTTTCCTGGAACCCTTTTGCGTTCTGTGTACATTAATGTCTACATTTTTTTTACTGAACCTGTCACTTTTCCCAAATCCTACACTAAATAAATCTATATAGTGATGAATTTATTCAAATAAACACATCGTATGTGCATACCAGGGACCTCCCAGGATCTGGCCACCCGAAGCCCTCCCTTTTTGGTGGTAGTGGCTTTTGTGATCAATTGGGATAGCCATGTGAGGGGGGTAGCACTAGCCACATATGTGGACGCAGTAGCCGTATACATGGGAAAGGCTAGCCCTAAACACAGTTTAAATGCAATGCACTGTACATAGGCAGTACTTTTATGATGGGACAGACCCATTTTTCAACTATATACTTTACAAAGTGTACCCAATGTGGAATGCGTTGGAGTTTTTAAAAGTAGGTAAAACAATAACACCAATATTACTAAATATTCTGAATTCATTAACCCATAGTCATATAACATCACATGCAATAACATCTTTGGTGACATCTGCTGGTAGGTTTGGATATTGCACACCTAGCTTCTATTATTTCAATGTTTGTATTAAAATATGAATAAACTGGATATTTATCTAATGTATATTTTTGATGTCTGGCGTTGGAGCCCCCATACAGGTTTTCTCATGGAAACATTCTGGGGGTTCAAGGAGGTGATGGGGTTCTTTGCATTTATACACAAAAGGAAAGGTCATGTAAAAAATCTGCATACCTCTGAACTTTTTAAATGCTATGTGACCATTCTTGCAATAATATGATCTTTGTCAATAACTTAATGTGTCAGCTTGCTGTGTGTATATGTATATGTGTATATATATATATATATATATATATATATATACACACACACATGGAGATGGAACTCTTAACACTTCAGAAAATAACTGCTATTATAAACTGCCTATATAATTTATTTTTTACTTAAAAATAGCAAAAGCAATTTCCTTTATGATTTCTTATCCTGTGATCAAACTAATGTGCACTTTGCTTCCTTTTAATTAGATTTTTTTTCTCAGTGTATTCTATGGTAATTTCCTTCATTTTTAATATACATCATCATGCGCATCTCTGTTTTTGCCGAACTAGCCCATGTGTGAGGTCATAATGAAACTATAATGTTGTGTTTTTATGATGTACGGAGCGCAGGTCTGCTTACAATATAATTGGTCTATTTGTATGTCATTTAATGACATAAAAAATGGTTTATTTCATATTATGATTATTTTTGTCATCTGCTCTTTTTAGTCCATACCAGGCAAAATCAGAAACGGGAAATCAGATTTAAGGGGGAATTCATTATTATTATTATTATACATATAGGTCAGTACGTATCTTTACATATTTTTATAGGAAAACTTATTATAATTGTTGACCAATGAATTCTGGGTTATTAATGAATACTGTGATATTTTCTCTGAAATACTAACGTTCTATCTATTGATTTAACTCCGTATTAGTCTATCTTTCTATCTAGTAATAGAAATTTATTTCTACTATCATTTTCTGGAGTGATATTTTCCTATTGTAGGACACATCTATATCCCCTAATTAGACAGAGACGCCTTTTGCTCTAGAGTAACGCTGTCCAACATCGTTGTAGAGGGACAGATTTTATCGGACTAACAATTTCAGGAGCCGGACCCATAATCACTAATTATGTGACCAAAAGTATTTGGACACCTGACCATCACAAAGTTGGAAGCATACAATTGTCTCTGTATGCTGTAGCGTTAACATTATCCTTTTAACTGGGGCCCAAAGAGGGCCAAACCCGGACCCCAGACCATTATCCCTCCTCCATCAAATTTTAGGGTAGGTACCTGTTGTGGTTGTGGCCTGATTCTAACTTTAAATTATTTAATTAAGGTAATCAGGGAACCTTAATAACAACAATAAAATTTATTTAATCTATATACACTCTGTATCTTGATATACAAATGGTATATAATATGAGGTATTCCAGTCGATCATATGGTGAGAAATACTTAAATACTGTGGTGAATGGTAATTATACTTTAATGATCAGCAGAATTAAAATCACACACCAGTCTTAACAGATTGCAATAACATAACAATAATACTTAGCTTCGGTAGATGGTCAGCTTACAGAGATGATGAAGAAACCCAGCAAAACAATATCAAGTGGAACTCCGTTGGTCATAACGACTACTTGATGAAACGTGGGAAGGATTCCGGTCTATAACCCAGGGCGCTTACAAAACAGGTGAAGCCCTCTGGATCCAGGCACCATCAAGCCCTGGATTGAAGTTCCACTAGCATATGGAGTATGGTTCTTTTTAAGGTGTTTTTTTACTATAGTATTGATAGGTTGCTATGTAAATAGCAACCGTATCAATGGTAAACTAGTAACAGTTTTTTCGGTTGAAAGGTGCACAATATTTCGGTTGTAACCATGCACACCGGAATCACTAACACATCCTATACCTACACACATGTGAATAAAAACAAAATGTGCCTCTGCCTATATGTAACTAAGCAACACCAATCACACAAGAACTGGCTGTTATCGCCTCAGGCTAGGATAGCTTGTATAGCAACTTTGTTGTTGTTGTTGGTGGGATCCTAGGACAACTATTGACCAGTAGGTCAATAGTTCAGCCTTTATATTAAATTAATTCTGCTGTCATTCTGCTGTCTATGACGTAAATCACAAATTAGGAAAATCATTTTCATAACAGTACCGTAGCATCTGCCAAACCCAGATTTGTCTATAAGACTCCTGGTGAAGTCTGATTCATCACTCCAGAGTCCAGTGGCGGTGGGCAAATGTTTGTCTATGGAGGTGGCTGCCTATAGGCTTGGCTTTATGAACCTGTTAGCCCAATGTATAACCACCTCCAGGGGCCAAGGCTGGCCCTGATATAAGGCAGTGGGCCTGATAATACTTCCCTGTCATGGATATCAAATGCAGAACCAGAGACTAAGTAACCAGCTATGATTCCCAGAAGCTCCAGACCATATTGTGGCAACGCACACTACCCATCCTCGTCCAATTCACAGGAACGCATGTCAAACACACAAAAAGAAAACAATCAGAAAATCCTGAAATTCAAACATCCCACAGGCCATTTAGCACCGTACCTTTGCAGAGAGTCCGTGTTTGCCAATATCCCCGATTAAAAAATAATGTCTTTAAAACGATTGTCATACAAAATATTTTTATTACATGATCTACAGAATACAAGAACATCAGCATAAAATCTCAAACATTTACATTTAATAACACTGGAACAATTTAGAAAAAAATACTTAACAGTCATTACAAATTGTCAACCATATTCTGTTGGTTAATAATGTTGCATAAAAGTATACAGTTATAAATATCTGTAAATATGGCTCCGTTATTCTTTGCCAAACCAATCTGACCTCGATGCCCACAATGGGATTTGGGGGGACGTCAAGGCCAACGCAAACTCTACTGAGAAGATTCCATGAGTAGCCACATTACAGATTAGTAACTTCACAACTCCAACTCAAAGAATTCTACCTACCGTGCTACCTACCCAAGGGATGTTTTTAACGTATAAAGCAACTTTATAATCATCTTTAATCAACAGAAAATAATAATCGTTCATAATCAGTTGTAAGTTAGCGATGCATTCCTAATACTTTGTCAATAGTATTAATAAACCGTTACTCCAGATCTGAACATGTTAAAATACATTTTAACCATTTCAGTGTCAGAGCTAGGCATAGCCCTACCGTCACCAGATCTGAGCATATTAAAATACATTTTAACCATTTCAGTGTCACAGCAATGCTTTGCCCTGTTGTCACCAGATCTGAACATAGTAAAAGGGATTTTAACCATTTCAGTGTCACAGCAATGCTTTGCCCTGTTGTCACCAGATCTGAACATAGTAAAAGGGATTTTAACCATTTCAGTGTCACAGCAATGCTTTGCCCTGTTGTCACCAGATCTGAACATAGTAAAAGGGATTTTAACCATTTCAGTGTCACAGCAATGCTTTGCCCTGTTGTCACCAGATCTGAACATAGTAAAATGGATTTTAACCATTTCAGTGACAGAGCAATGTTTTGCACTACCGTCACCAGATCTGAACATATTAACATATATTTTAATCATTTCAATGTCACAGCAATGCTTTGCCCTACCGTCACCAGTTTACCATGTTTTAGAGCCTCCCTAAACTTGCATTGTATTTATCTCGCTTTTTGCAGGTACAGAACAGGGGTGTTCTTTGCTTGCAAGGCGCAAGCAGTCTATTGCTTTCTGATTTCATTTGAATGCATCTACTAAATAATTGATAGCCTCTGTATACAAGCAGTACTATAAAAGAGTGGAATAAATAAACAAGGATAGTTAAAATCTATCATACACTGTAATCAACATAGACTTATGTAGATACTCAAAGGGACATTTCTTAAATCTTCCCATATTTACAACAAGCAAATGTGACCAAGGTCAATAACTGCTGTCCTTTACAATACTTTAACGAGGATATCTGGTAGTATTCAGGTTTGAAGTAATGAATCCTAGCAATATGTTTGGAAGCCTACATTTGCATTGTGAACGTGTGTATCGTTACAGTTATCTGTCCAGGATTTAGGGTATATTCACAGCCTGGTCATCTCCAAATCTTGGAATCTTCTTAAATTCGCCTTGGTTCTTTTGGAAAAGCTGTGCAAGGATGTGATCGGCTGTAGCGTGGAAATAATCATCCATATCCAAGGTTTCCAACTAGAACAAAAAAAAATAAAAAATGTTTAATCTTTATTTTGTGTAATAAAATTATCATTTATATATAGTGTGTAACACCAAAACAGAACTTTAACACCAATTTCTTTTATGACAATCGTTACCTGTTCAAATAAATATTTCTATATATTTTATTTTTTAATGGGGGTTTTACATTAATAAAAATACCAATTGACAATACATCTGAAGAAACTGTAAAATACTGACCTTAAAACTTTAGCTAATAGGATATATTTCAATGTTTATCTTTGTAATATGCAAGACATGCAAATTAATTATTTATGCAAGGTCATTTGAGCAGGGCCCTCCTCACCTGTTGTCTCTGTTAGTCAATTTGTTATGTTATATACTACTTGTTATGTCCTGTCTACCCATTGTACAGCGCTACGGAATTTGATGGTGCCATATAAATACTATCTGAATATTGTAAATATACTGTATGTGGTTTGAGGTCTGCTTTATCCTTGGGAAATGTTTGGGCAGTGATGGTGCCCTCTAGTGGTAAATAATAATTGTGCAACCTCTTATGATAACAATAAGAGCTTATTTGCTACAAGTTGATACTTTTATTGGCTACCAAATATAATAGATTGCAAGCTTTTGAGACACTCTAGGGCTCTTCTTCATGCATATTAATGACTCCTCATCTGTTTCTGTCAAATTGTTATGTTACATACTACTTGTTATGTTCTGTCTACCCACTGTACAGCGCTACGGAATATGATGGCGCTATATAAAACAATGAATAATAATAAAATAGTAATGACATCTATTGCTAAAGGCTTCTGTACTTATTTATTAGCAGTCCGGTGCTAGCCGGATGTTATTCCGTCAGTTCATTATTTTCTGAAGAACAGCCAATTAGATCCAGAAAACTATACCATACCTGCCAACATTTCAAAAGGTATAAAGAGGGACGCCATTTGTTCTGGGGGTGTGGTTAGAGGTGTGGCTGGGGCGTGGCTTTAATTAGACTTTTTATGTGACTTTATGTGTATTATTTTCAATTATTTATCAATATACAGATTGTGACTTTTGGGCCTGTAGAACCCTGCGATACCCTTATACCCAGCAAACATTCTGACCTACCAAAGAGGAAGGAGGGTCCTAAATGAGTGACTGTTTTTCTTAAAAAAGGGACACTTGGGAGGTGTGGTTTACATATGTGCTTTTACATATTGCTTAATGTTTTTGGGATCTCTAACCATCTTCTCTTGAGTTAATATGGTTAATCCATGTCTCTTTTTTTTTTTTCTTTCAAAAGCAAATATGATTTTGGATTGAATCTTCGTGATCAGTTCTATAATACCAGCTCCTTTCTTGCAGGGATATTATTACAAAATACACACAGTTTAGTTTTCCTCTAACTCTAATTAATGGAAAGCTCACAGCAGTATTCTTGTGATATACGGGGTATTAGTAAAGTTACTAAAGCCATTATGTCACAATACTGACATAAAGGGTAATTTCAGATGATCCCTGTCAATACATAGCATTTCTCATGTAATGTCTTCACATAAAAAATATGGCTTCTTTCTTAGATGTAAAGTAAAAGAGTTTTACTTTACTGAGAGGGTGGCAGATAAGTGGAACAGCTTCCCAGCAGAAGTGGTAGAGGTTAATACAGTGAGGGAACTTAAACATGCAGGGGATGGACATACGGCTCCTGAATCTAAGACGAGATCAACGACTGATTAAGTCCTGAACAGCAGGAAAAATACCAGACTAGACGGGCAGAGTGGTTCTTATCTGCCATCTTTCTTGATTTAATTTAATGCTTTTTTAATTTAATTTTTCATTAATACATTTTAATTAATTTTAATTTAATACAATGTAATGCTTGTAACTTTTGTTTAGTGTTGCTACAAACAGTTTAATATTTTGTTAGAACCTCCAAGTTAAATATTTATCTAGAAAGGGATAGGGCTGGATTTTCCAGGCAGGAGACGTTCCTCAGGGGCGAGGCCATGTGAATGTGTGTGGAGCTAAATGTTAACTCCTTATACACCACATCATTATGTTTGATATGTTAGGTCTCCATGGTTTGTGCCTTGCGTGTTCCGGTCATATAAGTGCTAATAAAGGTGCCTGGGATTTAAATAGCAGGTCCAAGCAGGCGTTGTGGTATGATACACACCTGGTTTCCGGTGCTGAAGGCCAGAATCATGTATAAATCTTCATCGCAGACACTTTTAATGTAATGCTGTGTTCCAATTGGGAAGAAGAACACGTCGCCAACACCCACTGAGAACTCGGAAACTGGTTCTTCGCCTACAATTCCAATCTGAAAAAAAATGAATTATTAGTGTGCGTTTATCCTCGGGGCTCGGCAGGAATAAATCCAGAAGATGTCCCTGATTAATAACCAGTGATAAATACAAAATAACACATCCCGCTGAAATAATCATATCACAGCAAGGTGAAAATCAAGCAGAATAGGTCTCCAAGGTGGTTTATTTACTAAACCGTGTGTCATCTATCCTGGGGCCACAATAAAATTGGTGAGATACCTTGAATTCCATCTCCCCATCTTTACGTGGCCAACGTCTTTCCTCGAGTCATCTACAAACTACTCTTTAGTGAATATCCAGCCGTAGCTGGTTTAAAAAGAATCTCTATGACCTTCTGCAGCTTTCTACACACTTCATCGTTCAAAAAGAAAGATGGGATATAATCGTACGCAGAGATCTGGTTTAGAATGATTGAACGAATCAAGATAATTTGATTGAACCAAATAAGATAATTACCAAGCCACATCCACTGATGACGTATCCCATCTCGTGAGCGTTGAAATGGAAATGTGGCTGTCTCAGGCCGTTGCTGTATATCCGTAGGGTTCCCAGGGTGAGGGTGTCCTTATTCTAAGCACAAAACAGAGCAAGTTGAGTTGAAACTTGGCAGCACTATTGGCACGATCGGTTACTGTGTAGCGGTCTGTATACTTATTCTACTAATTCATTGTGAAGATAAATGCTTGGCGCAGAACGATACTGATCTTAAGATTGTAAGCTTGCGAGCCGGGCTCTCTCCACCTAATGTATCGGTTTGTCTCAGTCTGTCAATTATCGTCTTGTCATATCCCTTGAATATATGTATTGTATTGAGCGCTGCGTAAACTGTTAATAATGATCTTATCTACAAAAGGGACAGACACATGTTGGGTCTTCAAGCTTCACGTGATGTTCTTCTTAAAAATAATTTACTGAAGAGACCGAGCAGTACAGTCAAATACATCATTCAAATAGTAGAATGGATGATTACTTATATGTTATAGACGTATAGATTTATGTATTTTAAAAAATAGTGTTTCCTTTAATATAAATATAACAAAAACATTCACGAGACCACCAGTAAGGTTTTGAGGATCACCCTCTCCGGGAGAACTATTTTTGCCCAGTCATTTGGGAAATTAAAATTTGACCCTAAAGCATTTTCCAGTTCGATGCCTAAAGTTGAAAACTAATTAATTGTATTTTTTTATCGGTAAAAAAAGACTCGAACTATTTACCATATTTAAGGATTCACTGTAGACTTTCTCATTGTCGTTCAGACCAGCTCCATTTCTGCGATAACGTGCCCACTGAATGATACCTCCGGGAAAAACAAATTCTCTCGATCCTTAAAAAATAAAATAAAAAAAAATAAAAATATTTACTAAATATTCGGAAGTGTCGTAATCACAGGATATCTATAAGAAGCAGCAGAATTGTTTTCTCCTCTCTTCTGCAGGTCGTATGATTGACATAGCCTCATGATGTCATACCAGGGCCCCATCGGTAAGAGTGACCTCAAGTGGTCTGGATTGTGAAAATATTGACTTGGCCGGTAATTAGATATACGTGGTTTTGCGTGTTTATTTGTGGTTTTATTGCCGGCATGCGCAAAAAATAAGGGTTTCTATAATAAGGAATATTGTGGAAGATGTTATCCATCCCCACATGAACTACCTTGGGGTTTCATTTAAAGGTCATAGTTCTAAATATGTTCTTTATATGTAAAATATAAGAATTTAACACAATTCTGGAAATATGTTTTTAAATTTTTATTTATAAAAGCAAAGATTGTTAAAGTTTAATAATACTATTTAAATAGCTCAAGTTCCTCTAGAATGTCAGCTTCTGAGCCGAGTCCTCTTTATCTAATGTATCGCTTTGTCAGTTCTAGAAGCGCTGCCGGAATTGTTGGCGCAATATAAATAAAAGATAATAATAATAATAAATACCTTTCAGGTCATAAAAGTATTTCCAGACTAGACTGTCCTCGGACTGCACGTAGCTAGCGTTCTGGATGAGCTCCATGAGATTTGGTGGGAGATTGATGGCTTGATCTTCATTTGGTTTTTGGAAGGTCCGGATGAAGCCCACCCCTCCTTCCGGCTAAAATAAACACAATAAAACAAAGGAGCCCATTGAAAGCCCATTCAGAAAAACACATCTGTAATGAGGACTGGTTTCTATTCCACGTGAACATGCGGGGGTTAATAAAGGGGCAGATGTGTTCGCTCTATACCCAGACCGGACCGGCAGATATATCACACTATTTATTAAAGAGGACAATTAGGGGTTATGGATAACGATCACTTCTGGTGCAAAGTCCTGGAAGCTGAACATTCCAATAACTGTCACTAACACAAGGGGTTAAATTGGGTATTTGCC
This sequence comes from Sceloporus occidentalis, assembly GCA_023333645.1. Classification (NCBI taxonomy): domain Eukaryota; kingdom Metazoa; phylum Chordata; class Lepidosauria; order Squamata; family Phrynosomatidae; genus Sceloporus; species Sceloporus occidentalis. The sequence continues at coordinate 1,440,659 of JALMGF010000097.1, read as the reverse complement.
CAATGGCCGGTCTGGATCACCTTTAATCATATGTATGGACTGTATGGTGCTATATAAATAAAATATGATAATAATGATAATAATGATAATACAATAATATGAATCAACTGTTCTTTCCGTAAGTTAAAATGTTCTTTTATCTTCTATGCATTTAAATATTTTCCCTTTATATATTTAAGTCTTTATTATATATATCTTGTCTCCTCCAGGGGGTACATATTACACACTAATATAATATCCCGGCCGATTCTCCCCTTTTTTTTTTTATCCATAAAGCCCGATGTTTGATCATCTGCTTACTGACCTTTAACGAGCGGGAAGCAATATCCTCCGGGGTCAGGAAGAATGCGTCGTCCACGTCGAGAGTCTTAAGCTCGTCGTGTGTTGTGAAGAAGAGGAGGAAAAGGCAGTCTTCATCGCCCACATTCTTCACCCAGTGGAGGGTGTTCTTCGGGAAGAAGATGACCTGGCCGGCTGTCACGTTGTATGTGGTTACGGTGTTGGCACCATCGTCGACAATGCCAATCCATGCCGTACCCTGCGAGAGCAAACCCAGCAGATGACGATTACCAGGGATTCTTATCTAATCGCATTAAGATCATTGGCATTAACGCATTTAGATACACGTTCCATCCTGAGACGTTGGGTCCATTGAGGTCTTGGAAGCCTGCGTGACTCTACATGTTGGTCCACCATCTTCTTCATGTTCTCTATGACCCACAGGGCCAAATCCGCAACATCTGTACCCGACGGCGTAACGTTACATTGTTTCACCCGCCGTTATTTCGAACGCTGCCTGGATTTACCTACAATAAGCCGAGGTTTTTCTAGAGATATCAACGGCATGGCAGCACCGCGTACCTGTATGAGAAAGCCGTGCTCGTTGGCGTTGAAATGCCAGTGCGGGGCTCTTAACCCTTTGCTCACGATCCGAAGCGTCGCGATGGTCATCTTGGACTGGTGATTGTTGATGCTGGCCCCGAAACGCATTTCGTTCTCGTCGGAATATTCGCTGGGGTTCCTCCTGAACCTGGCCCACTGGATCTCGCCTCCTTGGTACTCAAACACCTTGAAAACAAGCGAGAGACTCTCAGATGTGACACTTTATTTCCTAAAGGAATTCATTTGCAATAAAACACAAAGCACATCAGGTGGTTTGAAATAATAATATTGATTCATTGATATGTTCAGTGTCTCTGGGTTAATATGTTTTGCCAGAAGTGGTTGTTTCATAGCACAGCATTACTTCAGCTGAGATAACGACGGTAGGAGCCAGCAGAGAGATACAGGCTATAAAATGTAATTATTCAATCTAGATATGGCTGATAATGTTAGCTGTCTGTAAGTTTTTTTCCATCATTGTTTTTTATGATCTCTTGCTTAACTTTAATAACTACATCTACTGAAGGGGTAGTGCGTAAATGGAGCGGCGAAGCAGCAGAAGTGGTAGATCATAATACAGCGAGGGGGATTTAAACATGCATGGGATAGACATACGGCTCCTGAATCTAAGACGAGACCAAGGACCGGTTAAGCCTTTACAGCACGATTAATGGGCAGAATAGGTCTTATCTGCCCTTAAATGATATGTTTCTATAATATATGTAATAATAATGTCCATACAATAACCACATATTAGTATATTGGGTTAAAACAGTACATATTTTTGTTGTCGGCAAGAGTAAAGGGGGCATCAACAAAGTGAACCCCAGAAGGTCCCCACCTGTCCAAAAAGGGGTCATAAGGGGTTAGCCCCCAGCAGGAGGAAGCAGGCAATGTGTTTTTGGACTACAAGACAAATGAATCTGAGAAAACCAGAGGACGTTCATCTTGAGGCCCTTTCAGCTGGCTGAGACTAATGAGAGTTGGTGTCCTTTTGAACATACGTTCCTGCGGCGGATTTCAGAAACCCTTGCTCAGCACTCTCTGCGGAGCTCTGACGTGAAATTCAAATCCCATCTCCTGGCCACAAAGCGAAGGAAATGGAGCAACGCAGAGCGACCTCGCTGGACGTTCCTACAACAAATACGCGGCCGGCTTCACCAGAAAAGAAAACGGCCCGTCTCGGCTCATGTTTTTTTTATGCAATAGTTTATTTTAATCGTATTACCCTGTGTGAGACTGGATCCAGGAATGTGATTTTACTTACTCAGCACTTAAAAATATGTTTTCTGCGGACCTGTTATTTGTTTTTTTATATATATAATTTTGTTTTTACAGCAGTTTTGCTGACAGCACGTCCCGCAATGAACTGCGCCGCTGCATGCTGGATTCTATACCGTGACATACAATGGCCGTCCTTGTCCTGACCTGGAGGCCGACGAGTGTATGTTTGTGGTCTCCTGTATTTGGGACTCCAAGTTGCCGAGCCGGGCACTATTACGTTTATTACACGGTATACAATAATCTGTGCAGTGAAAATGACTCTCACAGAAAGGATCCAGTACTGGAGTATAAAATGCTATATGTAAACAGGCTATTATATTTGCTATTTTAACTGTAAGATGTGAAAGTTTTACATTTGCGGAGAGATTTAGAACATGGGACGGCATAACGTTACCCTGAATAGAAGACGAGGATCAAATAATGTTTGTGGTGTTTAGAACCGGGCAGATCTGATGGGCTGAAGGATTCTTATGTGGCATATGTTTCTATGGTCGGGGATTTATTTAGGTGCTGTCCTAGGCTTGGCCCCTCTCATCCCTTGGGGTTTGCCTCTTCAACCACAGTCCCCTCTGCTGTGATCTGGGATATGACATCATAGCCCCTGTTTTCCCGCATCACCTCCCGATCACCCAATCAATGCTTCCTGTTGGTTGGGACATTCTCTTGGCTCTTACGACGATAGGACCACTTTCAAGCTTTGCATTAGGATTGCACAAAATAATCTCCGATGTATATTAAACATATGCTTCCCTTACCTTAGATTTTCCGAGATGGTTCATGAAGCTATAGCGACTGTCACTGGGTTTTTGTGGCGGTTTGGCGTCCATGCCCGGACTCATCGTGTCCTGAGCGGTTTTCTCATTGAAATGCCCGACGTAGACCAAGGACAGGATCAGCACTCCGATGGCTGTGGTTATGAGGCAAGCCAGAAAACAAACCAGGAAGATTCTCAGGAGCGACCATGAAGGTTTTTTCTTTTCCTAAAAGTGGAGAATAGAAGCCCGTTATCTCCATGTCTGGTTCCTCAACCCCCATCATGGACCATCCGTCCTTCCATTTCTTTCAACACCTGAGCAATTTGGATTCTGTCCCAACATTAATTATAAAACAAAAAATGTCAACTCTCTAATTATTATTTATTCAGTTAGATAGCAGCATTATATTCCACAGCAAAGTACAAAGGGTTAATATCACTATGCATTATGAAGGGCCATCCCAAGCGAGCTTTTACATTAAGGGATGAGCTGGTTCTGTATCATGCAAGCAGAGACATCGCTGGTTTACTTATGCATTATGCAGGGCCAGCTCAGCCCTTCTACTAGTTTATACCCAATCCCATTGTAAATCAATACTGAATCAATGATCAATACCAAATGATCATTTCTCAACTGATTTATATAAAGAACTTTTATTATTTGGGCATTATCCTTTAGATGCTGCGGACACATTCACAAGAATATGTTGAAGTATTATTATTATTATTATTATTATTGCATCATGATTAATAATTATAATTTGTTGGAATTTCCAATTTTTATATAATTTTTTTTTTTACGATTAAACTCTCAATTTGTCCCGAGGGATCTGTTTTGCCAACCTACATAGATGTCTTAAAAAAAACCCTGGGGTCAAACTATATAATAAAATAATAGGATATATAATAATATAAATAAAATATCGGACAGCCTTAACCTACAAGAAAAAAGTTTGAAACATAATGGCAATATATAACACAAATATATATATATATATATATATATATATATATATAGCAATATATAACAGATTTTGTAATATTATTATTTATTGTATTGATGATATTGAACATACCTGAAAAGAATAAGGGTACATTTTGTTTTGTTGAGTTTTGGGGTTAAAGCCCGCGGCCCCTTCTTCTTGCATTTCAAACCCTCCGTTCTCCATTTCTGAGAAGGTCTGTAGGGTAGATGAATGTCTGCTAAACGGTTCGCTCTGTACCAGTTCCAATGATGTTCCTCGAGGATCTGCCACCTTTTTATAGCCGTTTCACAAGGAAGTAATCGGTGTTTATTAGACGTTCAGTGCAAAAAAAAAAAAAAAAAGGTATATCCAAAAGACTGGATGAAATGTTAAGGGCACGGTCACGTCTCACCATCACTGCAGTTTCCTCAATAAACGCTGTGTGAGTCACAAAAGGAAAATGTTTAAGAAATCCACATTTCACAATATACTTACTTTACACAGATCACAGAAACATAAATATATACATATATATATATATCTACCCTGCACCAAGTTAACCTGAACATGTAATGGCATTTTCCTCTTTTATATGATATATTACGAAATATTGCCCACTTGTGTCTAAAATATATGCTGGGAGTTATGTTAAAGAATAAACTTGCAAATTAAAAAAGTATTATAGTAAATCAGTTAGAATGAAATGATTTAATTCCGTTCATTTTTAGAACATCCGAGCAGCTATCTCCCAATAGTTCTTCATGTGCCATCTTTACAGCAGAAAAAGTGAAAGGAGAATTTGCGATGGAAAGACATTTTTTTCCTCTCCATGCGCATATACAGTAATGTAGTTCGACAAAAACTTTGTTTTTAACTAAATCTGTTCCAATAAGCCCCCTTTATCTGCAGACCTGGAGGCGGCCATTGTTGTCAGTCATGTGATATTTTGAGTGACTTTCCTGCTCTAACACCACACTGAGCTGATGCTTTATGGCAATGCTAATGAAGTCCGTTCCTCCAGACGTTCATTTAAACAGAGTGTCTGGATGGTTGGTTAAGACTGAGCCATTCTATTCCTTACCACAGGCAGTATGAGAAATGTAATAGTATGCAGTAATTATTTGAAAAAAAGAAAAAATCACAATATTTTTGAAAATGGGTTTTTAATCAGATACTAGTAATAAAAAAAATAATGAGAGTTCCTATTTAGGCAGGTCCTGGTGGAAGCATAGAATTTAAGATCCAAACTCCCAATAGTTATAAATTTCATTTATTGTGCATCAACATTTCATCAAATGGCTATACAGTAGGGAGGCGCACCCCAACAACTAGGGGAACGGAAATACGGCCCCTGACGCATTTCACGCTACATCTGGCCATACCTGGGAACTCTCCGGTTTAGCCAGGACACTCTGGGTGACTACTGGGAATCTCTGGGTGACGAGAGCGGCATTCTCCACTTCCCACCAACTTCATCAATGGAGTGTGTCCCGCCACATTGGTGGGACCACCCACAACGTCAATAGGACCGTCTACCCGCATCCCGCAAGGGATGTAGCCAGAAAGTCTCCAGCTATGCACCTAGCGTTTAATCACATGCCTGTCTCTCCACCTGGCATGATTCCCTCCATATAATGTTTCAAGAGGTTCTCAGGGCCAGACTGGCGATGATGGGGTAACGCCATCTGATGACGTAAGTGCTGGATATGTGTTTACATGGTTACCAGAGTAGCAAATTGGGTGAGTGTGTACGTAAATATATATATATATGTTATGAATAAAATAGAAAACATACATGAAAAATTAAGTGCGCTGATTACAAAACATATATTCCATAAATTGGAATCACACACAGACAGATCCATAAACACTCCCTAATGACCTTGTAGGCTCAGTGAATTTCAAAACTGGTGAATTCCTGTCTCCGATTAACAGATTATTATGCAAATGTATAAAATCCTTGGCAATCATGTAACTAGAAGATAATTTCAAAAAAGACATCAATACATTTAGTTAATTAATGAAATTATTTTAATATGTTATAGTGAAGAAACAGTCCAAAAATAAGTTGAAAAGAGTTAAATATGGCAACACTCATTAAGAATTGAATTCCAGGCTAGGGTTACTGGGATGGGGAAAGCAAAAGCAATATCATAAAAAATACCAAAAATAAAAATGTAATAAAAATAGCATACCACAAATATTTCTCAGATTGCTACCTTTGGGAATTGCATCTTTTGTGCTGAAACACTGGGGTCTGTGGCCTGAGGGGAAAGAAGGTCTTCTGCTTGTCATGTTCACCTCTGATTGAGGGTCCACCATGACTGCTGCTTCACTCTAATTAAAATAGAGCTAAGGGGCAACTGAACTTGGGGTCTAAGCTCCGGCCAGATGTCTAGGGCAGCCAAAGTCAACAGGTGAATCAGAGATGTCAACATTGAAATGAAGAGCGACCAAAGATCATTAAGACACTGTCTCACTAGATGAGCAATGGGGGATGACAATGTTACTAAGACTCAAAGTACAATACAGCAGTGTCATGACGCCGGACCGTACGTAGAGCGTACGTATGTTTAGTAGACATTCTTTATGGTTGAATGTCATCAAGCAGACCTATTCCCAGTAATGTATCTTTGCCCAGGCCTAGGGCAGTAGGTCCAGGAGGGTGGCAGTGCCTCTGCCATAAAATCAGGGTCAGTTTTCCTTCTTGAGCGCTGCCCAATAGGCTGGTGACAATGGAGATTTCTGATATCCTCGATCAGACCATTCACATTATGAAGGACTCCACTTCCGTAGGACAAGGTAAAATGCGCCTTTAAGACAATGGAGAGCCACAGCAATAAGGCTGTCATCCGAGGATGGGACGGCTGGGGGTACTGCCCTGGGTCAGGCATAGAGGGTACTGCCCTGGGTCAGGCATAGAGGGGCGCCCAAGGTAAATACATTACGGCCTATTCCACCCACTCTGTTGATTTTAACATTTTTGTAGCTGAATGTGACATTAGAAACTAGACTTGTGCACACGGACCAAAAATGATTTTGGTTAATTTTTTTAGACAATTCCTGCCCTTTCAGAAATGTTGTGGGCTTTTTTGATTGGGAAATGAAATTCGTTGTCACTCACTCTCTCACACTCCCTCTCACACTCTCTCTCACACTCTCTCTCACACTCTCTCTCACACTCCCTCTCACACTCCCTCTCACACTCTCTCTCACACTCCCTCTCACACTCTCTCACACTCTCTCTCACACACTCTCTCACACTCCCTCTTACACTCTCTCTCACACTCCCTCTCACACTCTCTCACACTCTCTCTCACACTCTCTCTCACACTCCCTCTCACACTCCCTCTCACACACTCTCTCACACTCCCTCTCACACTCTCTCTCACACTCTCTCGTCTCTATATCTTCTCCTACAGCCGCTTCAGTGCCTCCAATTCTTGTTTTTCTCCCGGGTCTATGCTGCGTTTCTACACTTCTCTGTGTTGAGCATGAGAGAGTATGAGAAAGAAACATTTCATTTTTGTTTTCATTTTTTTCCTACAAATTAACAAAATTGGTACATTTTGTTAAAATTAAACTCTGTACAAATCCTGATCCACAAGTCTATTAGAAACATCATTCATAGTACCAGAAATAATTATTTAAAATCCTGCCTCATTCATAATTTATGTGGGATAATTTTAGGAGTAGGCATTGAGAGGTTGTCGCCGTATAACCTGAGAAAAGTTTCTTAAAGGTTTCTGTGTTGCTTTTTGTGTTTAAATGACTTGGCATACATGCAATAAACATTTGGTCTATTGTATGTTTTTGTTGGTCCTATATGATATAAATCAATAAATAATAATAATAATAATAATAATAATGTAATGCTAATTCCTGGGCTGTTTAAAAAAAAAATGGCATAGCCCAAACCATGGCACATGGAAATTCAATAAGATACGGTAGTGAAGCCCTTTGTTAATGATGATTACTGGTCTATTCTAAATTCACTAGCCCACCCAGACTCCCTAACCTGAACCCTGTATTTCTTAATACCTTAATTTAAACATGCCTTTAAACTAAGGTCTCCTGTCCTATAACTAATAACCTGTTGTACTTATTTTTGTGATGTCATTAGCATGATGTCATTTAAACTCGTCTCCTGCTCCAAATCCTTTCCCTCAAGGAGAGTTCAGGAATGGGACGATGGATGTTACTGCGGGAGGCTAACAGGGATATTTCCCCGAATCGAGACTCTGGAGCCATGAATCCCAGCTCCGGAGATGCCTTTTTTTTGGCACCACCATCTAAAAAATGCGTTACTACTACAAGGAAAAGAAAGTAAGAGAAAGATACCATAAGAATACGATGCAATAAAGGCAGTATAAACATTAAATGAATAGTTCCAAAGGTAGGTAAAGTAATTGATCAAGAAAATACGTGTTTGGTGACGGCAAGAATAGTAAGAATTGTGCAACAATGGGAAGCTCACTAATGATAATAATGCTGTATACTTGAATTGTTTCAGTACATGCAAGTTTGACGTAATTTAGAAATTTCCTGGTTTTGAAAGAAAAACTAATTTTGTCCGTTAAAATAAGATGGATCAGAAATCCAGCGCAGACGGGGTTAATGCTGTAAATGACTATTGTAGCTGGAAACGGCTGATTTTTAATGGAATCTCTTCATAGGTGCACAGAGGCCCTTTATCACTCCCATCACTCCTGTGTTCCAACGGCCCTTTATCACTCCCATCACTCCTGTGTTCCAACGGCCCTGTATCACTCCCATCACTCCTGTGTTCCAATGGCCCTTTATCACTCCCATCACTCCTGTGTTCCATGGCCCTTTATCACTCCCATCACTCCTGTGTTCCATGGCCCTTTATCACTCCCATCACTCCTGTGTTCCATGGTGCATGGAGGCAACTTCCAGGAGCTCGCAATTCTCCTTATAAAAATCAGCAAAACATAAATGAAAAGCCGGCTCAACTGGATACATCCATAAAAATACTTCTTTATTGAAAAATTGATTAAAACAAAATCTCTCATTGGCAGAAGTCCCATATGAGGATACAAAAAGAGTTGCTTGGCTACTTTAGGCACTTAAGCTAATACTAGAGGGTCAGAGGTTTGGATGTACGGTAATTTAAGGAAGTTTACTTTACTGAGAGGGTGGTAGATAAGTGGAACAGCCTACCACCAGAAGTGGTAGAGTCTAATTATACAGTAAAGGAATTTAAACATGCATGGGATGGGCATACGGCTCCTGAATCTATAACGAGACCAACGACTCGTTTAAGGTTTGAGTCTTTACAGCAGCAAAAACGGGCAGACTAGACGGGGGGCGAATGGACCTGAACTACTGGCAAATTCTATGATTCTATGTAAATAAATTAATGGGGGGGGGCTTTACAACAGCAGTATTATTATAAACAAATGCAAATAAATTATAGTTAAATGGTTAATGGTCATATGTGGAAACTTCCCAGAGAAGCCCACCCGAGCTTGGGGGGTGTCTTTGTAAAGAGCCCGGTGGCCCCAGGCAGCCTTTGGTTGATAGGCAGTGGAAGGAAAGAGGGCGGGGAGTGGGCGGGGCCAAACATCAGTCCCCTGCCGGAGAATGAAGAAACTAACCCAGGAGACCCAAAAAAAGCAACATTTCACCCGGAGACTCCCTATCAAGATATAATGTGGGCCTAACGAATAGTATGTTCAGATGATATGATGCTCAAGAAAGGTTTGGAAAATGATTTCATTTATTACACAATTATATAACAGCGATTTGTTTTTTAAACAGTTTTGTGTATATGCATTTTTAAAATACGCAGAACTTAATATTTTAATATACTTACCTCTGAGGAAGCCTCTCTTTATGGGCGAAACGTGAATCATAATGAAGAGGAACAGAAAGAATATTAAAGAATTCAGAGACTATTTCGATATATGTCTGCTGCTTGCTTTTATGTAAAAATTGTTTTATGTGTGTTTTTTTAACTTTGTATGTTAAAGCAACTGCATTTAAAGCAAGTCCATGCTGTGGAAAGTGGTTGTTACAAATAAGCGCTTCCTCCTACGAGATATTGTAAACCTTAACGAAAAGTGTACAGGACACAATAAATATATTGCAAGATTATCGAAACTTGCTATTGCTACTAATAGATAAGACACAATGGATTGTGTTAATAATTAAGTCAAAGTTCTACTTCCATCATTGAGGGCAATTTACCCTGTCTGATTTATACTTTTATTAATGTAAATTAGCAAAGGGCATGGCACAAATCAGTGTGAAACACATACTTTTAGTAAATTTAGTAAACCCATACACGTTATATATTGGGGTTTTTTCAGAACAAGAAAAGGGCTTTCTTCAGATACTATTTTTTATCATAATACTATTAAAATATACTATATGCAGTATTTCTTACTTTTATTTGAAAAATATTTTACTCATCTACAAAAACTAATAAAAAAATCTGCTAAATAGATTATACTATTTGTTCTGAGTTTTGAAATACACAATGTTTTAATGTTTTGGGGTTTTTTTGCCTTTTTTGCAAGTTATAGGACATTAAGTACAAGTAGCGTTTTGCTATTTTTTAAATTTTTTTACAAATCTGGTCATTCTGCCCCATGTGCTATTTGGGACATATTTGAAACTGGCCAGTTCAGTTTACCCCATCAAACCATATACTTGTGAAAACTATACACCCCAGGGTATTTCAAATGCTGATATTTGAACTCTTCACATGCATTAATTCTTCCACCAGCTTTTGTCAAAGTTCATAATTCAGGTATGAATTCATAGCTTCTGGTATATGTCATTGTCAAACCACAGCCCAATATGTGTTCATCAACATCCCCTGAGTACGGTGATATCACCCATACATGGGTTTGTCCAGTTGTTTGTGATGGAAAAGGCCATATTTGGGAGGATTTTTAAATAATTTTAAGGTCAGTCTGTGCTTATACCCTATTTGAGACATCTCCAAATCTGGCCAATTGAATTTTCTCCATAAAACCACACTTTAAAAAAAAAAAAAAATAATAGACACTCCATTGGTATTTGAAAGCTAGTATTTTAATTCTTATGCCAGGATTTTTGGCAATATACAGCATTAATTTTAGCACTTCCTCATAAAAATAATCTTGTCATTTTTTAATTTAATTTTTTATATTTTTAGGCTTTTTTCTTACCTTTTTTTGGACCTGGATGGTTCCACTGATGACATCGCTGCATAATTTTTAATGCATAATGTATTTAAATGCTACTAGTTATTTTATTTATTTTTTTAACTCTTTTTATTTTTGTTCCATTAATTTTAATTTTAGTAATCACATTGTGATTAGAAAGCTGTGTCCAACCTGCAAGGGGTTTTAGAGTCCAGAGTTTTTAGAGGGGTCTGGAGAGTTTATTTTTTTAAAGGGCGCCGCCATCTCTCGCAGGGGCGCTTGTCCTGGGCAGATTCGTGGGCCCGGCGGAGCGGGATTGGAAGCCGCCTCCGGCGCCTGGGGCGTGCTGGGCAGGGGGAGAATTTAATTCTTTTTTTATTATTATTTAATATGGCAAGCCGGTCCCCCATATTAAATAAATAAAAAAAAAGTATTAAAGTAGCGCCGGCCGCATCAGCACCCAGCGGCCGCCATCACTACGCGGCCATCAGATTGTTGGAAATTTAATCTAAACAGCCGCTGGGTGCTGATGCCGCCGGCCGGCGCTACTTTAATACTTTATTTATTTATTTTTAATATGGCAAGCCGATCCGGCATATTAAATAAATTAAAAAAAGGATTAAAGTAGCTCCGGCCAGCGGCATCAGCACACACCAGCAATCTGATGGCCGCCTAGTGATGATGAGACTGAGAGCAGCGTGAGGGGTGAAAGCTCCGCCCCCTCGCACTGAAACTGCTGGAGCACCGGATGTCGGGTCAGTGACTTCCTGTCAGCAGAGAAAACGGCAGCCTGCAGCTACCAGAGGACAGAGGACAAGATAAAAAAGCCCCAAAGTGGAAGAAGTAGAAGGTCAGTAAACTAATTTATTTTTTGTACAAACTGTATAATATTTTTTTGTATTTTTAAAAAATGTGTGTGTATGTAAGTGTGCTTTTTTAAATTATTAATTATTTTTAAATGATTAAACAAAAAAATTAAATCTCTGTGTCTGTATGTGTTCACAAGTTCAGCCCCCCCATGTCATTGCTGTCCCAATTCAGCCCCCCCATGTAATCTCTGTCCCCAATGAGCCCCTCCCAGTGTCACCCCTGTCCCCATTCAGCTCCCCAGTGTCACCTCTGTCCCCATTCAGGAGGCAGAGTGCCTCATGATATGCCGTTTGACTCCCTTTATGCCACTCTGTCTCCAGAAATGCCTTTTAACCCCCTATATGCCACTCTGTCTCTATAAATGCCTTTTAACCCCCTATATGCCACTCTGCCTCCAGGAATGCCTTATACCCCCTTATATGCCACTCTGTCCCATGATATGCCTTTTAACCCCCTATATGCCAGAGTGGCATATAGGGGTATAAGGCATTTCTGGAGGCAGAGAGGCATATAGGGGGTTAAAAGGCATATTAGGGGGCAGAGTGGCAAGCCTGGGGCAGATGTGCATAACTGGGGGGGGCAGGTTGGCGAATAAAAGGAAAAAAAAATAAATAAATATGTAGATAGAAGGGGGGTAGGGAGAGGGTAGAGGGGAGAGGGGGTAGATGGTGTGAGAGGAGGGTAGATTGGGTTGGGTGGGGGGACCTTAACAGATTCTCGCACCGGGGCCCTGAGGCTTCTAGATACGCCCCTGATGATTGGTTAGATGTTCAATGATGTTGAATGAGTAAGAGAGGTGGCCCAAGCTAACTCCATGTAGCCCCTGTAATAACAGGCTTGGGTCAAATATAGGGGCATTCAGGTATTACATACAATTACTACTAGCCCTTTTTTACACACATGTTTGTTAATCAAAGGAAAAATAATTTGTCCTTTCTGGTTATCGCCCTCTACATGAAAGGACTGTTGCTGCCGGAAACAAAGATATATTTTATCAGCAGGGTCTTATGTGACACCCCTAATTCCCTTACAGTACTTTAAAGATATCAAGATTGTGTTAAGTCATAGACAAAATGATTTATTTAGACAATAGACATTTGATAGACAATAGACATTTGATAGACACTTTTCATGGCATTTGATACTTTTATCTAATCAAGCAGACCAACGTGCTTTCTCTGTCACTTGATTTCCTTGTTTGTTTGTTTTTTTTTATTCTCTTTTGCACTTTTATTGATTCCAAAGTTCTTTTACTCACTCAGCTAAAATGTCCAGCAGGATGTAAGGTTCCATTAAAAATATAAATGCCTTGGTCCTCCTTTGTAATCAGATAAAAATCCCTATAGAACCCAAGAGTAATAAAAATATATTTAATAAAAATGATTCATTTTTTGTACCATCCACAAAAAACCCATTATGGACCAAATTTTTATTTAGCATAACTGTAATGTACCATGCTCTTGGTTACACACATCTCTTGCTTACCAGCGTGCTTGCGCCATGCTCCGTGCCAGCCAGTTCTACAGGGGGTCTGACTGGAGCCCCTGTCCGTATTCACAAAAAGGGCTTTTAATTTTATTTTAATTTGTATATATTTTTATATTTTATATATTTTAATTTTAATGGTAGCACTTTTTCTGCCAGTGATTGGCTGCTGCTTGGGTGTTTATCAAAACAACCTTTTGTAAGGAAGGTTACAATAAGAAGCCATCCAGGAAGATGCATGCTGGGGTACCTAAACAGTCTGCAGGAAAAGTTACAACTATTATTACAAATTTGTAGTAGGTCGCTTCCAAAGGATTACAACTTTAACAACACAGGGGACAATTGACAGAGATCCAACAATTAAGCTCTCGATTTTGTAGTCGCAGGCTTGACACTTTCCATTGTTCATTTTAGTTAAAGCAACTTGCTCTGACACCACCAAGTCCTGAGTACATTACAAATATTTAATTTCCACTGCCACTCCTGCTCCTGGGGGGCTACTCACCAATGGTAAACATATCAGGAGGATTTGCAGGCAAGCTGTGGTTTTGATTTTTTCTGGTCTACTTACTAATGTGAGTGCTTGCACAAAAAAATGTGAGTTTGCAATAGCAATGTGTAACTCGTTTATTCACTGAAGCCAACTTGCATTAGCACTTAAATAGCACTGGCTACAGTGGAAGTCCTGGGGTCCCCCTTTTCATAAAAAATGTTTTTACATTAGTTTTGCAACAATTCTGTGAGTTAAAGGCGAGGACATGCGAGTCCACAAGGCATGCACATGCTCTTAGAAATCCACAATCCTAAGCCCTTGCAAATAATTCAGCAGCTGTTTTGCAAATGTTAGCATGCGAGGGAAGGTGACTATGGCCGAGTCTGCTCAGTTGACTTTACTTCATAATAAATAGACCCACCTAACTTTGTTATGCATTATGAGGGGCCAAACTAAGTAGGCCATTGCTACACGAAAAGCTTTATTTGACCTGTATAATGCATAGTTAAATCACTTTTTTTTTACCCATTCATCCTGGTTATTAATATGAAATAGACGCCACATCATTTCCGCATTCTTGTGCAATCCATCTATTCTGATAGCCTTTATTCTTTAGTAACTAATAACTCTTACCAGATAAAGCTTTGCCGAAGAATACAATCCTTGCCATTCTTTTCCGGTGCAAAGTTTAACTTTTCTTTATTAATGTAAATAATTAAACTTACATAGATGACGATATAGAACAATTAGAAGGTAAAATTAGCATGTTATTGCTAGCTGTTCGGACCAGCCTTATTGCAACACTTTTCTTTTCTTCCTTGTTATTCAGAGCCAGTCAGACTTTTTATCTTGATGATTGTCTTGTTTTAGATACCTACATGTGAGTAACAGGACATGGCCCTATTTCTGTGGAATTCCTAATCGTCTCACTTTCTTGTTACTTATCTCGGCCACGCTGGCCTAACACCGCTGCTATAATGCGACTTTGCCAAACGGCACAATTCCATGGGTGACCGTTGCAAACGTGTAAGTAAATGGCAAACCGCATATGGTTTATTTTCACCAGACTGCTTAATAGTTTAGATTAGCTGGAAGCAAGATTTACAGAGACCACGAATATGAAAGATCAATTTAATGAAAACACGTCAACGGCAAAATATATGTAATTATACACATACACACTTGATTTTCACAAAAATATAAAGCCATTCATATATTTAATTTAAAAAAATACATTAAACAAACAATTAACAAGTGTTATATATTATGGTCCTTGATTATTTTCCTTATCCTGTCTCACATTGCTGTCTCCCACAAGCTCTTTGAGTCTCGATAAATGATGCATCGCCCTTAAAAAAAATAAAGAAATAATAATAAATAAAATATAAATAACACACATTTTTTTGGGCCAAATAAAAGTATCATCTCAGTAACCAAAAATCTAGGAATGAGCTCAAATATCTAGTCTGTCCCGGATGTACCAGAGGTACGCATTGATGGATATCAAACATTTAGCACACCGGGAGTAGACTGATCTAATTATCTAAACCACCGTCCAAGATTTGCTTTTATTCCAAAAACAAGTAGATTTCTAAGTGACCCCAAACAATTGATCGGTAGCGTTTATCTAATATATAAGCTGCGTCACCGTGCTGACATCACAGCCTCACAGAGAGGCGATCAGTGCGCTGATGGTTTGCAGACCTGGATCTTACTATGCGCTTCCTCGGCAGGACAACTAGTTCTAAACACAGCGATTCCGGCCGGAGAACAACAAACGGGTAAAGGATTTCACTTACTTCTGTAGAGACTTATTTACTGGAAACACTTCTTGCTCCAGGTGAGATTTTCCAGAATTACCTTCCATATGAATCTAGAAAATAAATGAACTGGAAATAAATGCGCGTTTCCTGTTAAGTTTGTTAACATGTTTGGCCATATCAACGCATGAAGTATGATTACATTTATTTACATAGCGCCAGCCTATTCCACAGCGCTGTTACAGCAGAGTCAGTAAAATCATTTAAAATCACACACAAAAGGAGAAGAGGGCATTGCTCTTGTGAGCTTACAATCTAATCGGTGGTTGACAGGGTCGTTCAGATGGCTTGATTGGGATGATGGCTGAGAGTGTTAGGAGGAAAGGTCTTACGCTCCTCAAAAAAGGCGGGTTTTCGGAAACCTTTGGAAATTTAGATACAAGGAAGAAAGTCTGGCCAGAATTCCAGAATTGCAGCCTGGGGCAAATGGGGAACATGGGAGCGCGAAGAGATAATGACTCTATAAATAAAGTGTATTTGGGTAAGAGGGTAGAGGTGGGGGGGCAGAGTTTTTAAGGGCTCTGTAGGTCAGGATTAAGGTAGACTGATGTTCTTTTACACAAAGCAAGACTACTACTTACACCGTTCACCTCCTTTCCCTGCTCCGTGTTTGTACCCTCATTGAAATGTTGTTGAAAGGACTGAAGGTTGAACAACATATGTTTCAATGCTTCCACCGGACCATGGTGATGACCCCCAGAGAAAGTGCTTACCTGGGAAGGAAAGACAGACATTTACTAAACACTGGACGACTAGCCGTGCAACACAGCAACATTTTTCTCTTTTCTAATAATTAAAAGGACAAACACGCACCCCAAGAGTCTTTTACCCGATAACAGGATAACCTGACTGCCGGTTAGTTTTCCCATAAACTGCTACTTTTTTCTTTTTTACTTATTTCTAGTAATATAAGTAATCAAAAATTACAAAAAAAAACAGAGGGACTAAGTATTGTGGAGTTTATGATTTGATCTATAAGCTGTTCCTGGGAAATGCATAAATGCTGAGAGTAAAGGCTTCCACTAAGCAGATACAGCGAGACCCGGAGGTTCATATTAGTGCAAGGAGAACTTTCGTGCAGGGCCTGCTGCATTATATATATATTATTATTATTATACTTTATTTATAAAGCGCCGACAGATTCCGCAGAGCTGTACAAGATGAAGTTTTCACAGATAACGACAAGTACGATACAGCAATTGACATACAGATACAAGAGGAATGAAGGGCCCTGTACCCGCACGTTTTTATATGAAAAGTAACTCAGAGGGTGGTAGAATAAATGGAGCTGCCTCCCAGCAGACGCGGTACTGGTTAATACAGTGAGGGAATTTAAACATGCATGGGATAGGAATATGGCTCCTGAATCTGAGACACTTCTGACACTAGATGGGCAGATTATTTACAAACGGAGATGCGATAAAATCTTACAGGCGCAAGGTCCTTCTTTTTCATACAATCGCTGAGAAACGCTTCAGGATTTGACCCAGAGGATTTACCCAATCCTTGTTCCTCTTCTTCACATAACACAGGAACGGGAGATTTTCTGAAGGACAGAAAGAACATTCGCGTTAAAAACGCACCCAACAGGAAAGCCCGTTATATCCGAACGCCCCGCCAGAAACGTACATAGCAAATGGCAGCTTCTCCCATGACCTTTCGCCTTCAAGTATGTCTTCTGTTCGAGGGCTGCCGTTAGGCACAGGGCTTGACAAGTCCTTCTTTCCAAAGTTATTGGGACTTTTGGAGCTCTGAAGGACGACCTCTACAGAATCATCTGAAGAAGAAAAAAAAACACAGATGTTTGCGCTGCTACCTACTTTTTTTTTTTTTGATGAATTATCTATAATTTTGTTCTAAAATTAAAACTCTCAACATTGTCTGCCAAATTGTCAACAACCACCCCCCCATCCTTCCAGAAACGTACTTAACTCTTTCCTGATCAAGGGGGTTATATGACCCGTGACAGGGTGAGAGAACACACTTACCTCTCAGTAGCCTCGCTAAAGGTTTGTATGCACCCGGGTTGGATGCTACTTTTTCATTTATAATGTTATCTGGGATGACTTTGTCAAACCCTTCCTGGTCACCATAAGCGCCCAGTTGCGGCACACGAAGATCGGTCATTCTACCTGTAAATGGTGCACTATGCACCTGTTTGGCAATACGGGGCTGTCGAACAGTCTCTAGTGATCTATATCCTTTAGTAATAGCGTCACTGTCTGAATCAGAGGGCAGATTGAGGGTATTTAACCAGACCGGGTATTTCACATCGGGAATACTAGTGAGTCCGGACACACTCAGTTCAGACTTCTCGCTTGTTAACCATCTCGGGTAGTTCTTTGGCAAAGCGGAGTTTTTCAGAGAATACTTCGAAGGATTTTTATTATTAAATACAAGTTTATTTTCTGAGCCCATTGCATACGGGATATATCGGGGCTTTCTTTTTTCTTTAAACACATCTGGATAATCCTGGGTCTGAAGGTCCAGGAGACTCAGCTTTGATGTTCCATTCATCGATGAAGCCGGACGTGAGGTCAGAGGAGCAGGCGTTCTAGGAGAGGAACCATTATGTTTCCGACGAGCGCTTGCATGCTTGTGTTCCGATAGACGGGTGAGAGAGGCAGGCAGTGACCCGTCTGAAGGGAAACCCAGCAAGTCATCTGTGGTGAGGCTCAGCAGATCCGGGTCTCGAGGCACACATCTTCTTAACGATGCGATGCGCTCACCCTTCACCGTAGAACCTGCTGTGGTTTGAGAGAAAACAAGAAAGAGCTGTTTTGATATCTATCCACACATAAAAAAGAAGAAAAGGAGAGCCGTCGCTGTATTTTATGTAAATATTTCCCTTTCCCCACTAAAGTTTGCTGGCCCTGTATTTTATTCCGATACATTTTCCATGAACACTTTCTGCCATCTAGTGGCTCCATTTGAGTGCAAAAGTACAGCAAATAAGCAAAAACTGGCGTACTCGTTCACATAGTTTCCTTTTCTAGCACAATCTATGCATGTGTACGGTTCAATTAAGTGTCCTATGCCAATGCCATTAAAGGTCCGCATCGGCCTATTTTCATATCAAATGCACACCGGAGTCCATATTGCACGGGCTCCGATGCATCTTCCCGCATGCATTCTTTACTTTCTTCTGTCATGTTTATGCCCCCCCTGCCCGTCTATGGGGGGCTGTTTATGTGTACGCTTCTTAACCGTACTCAGTGATGACCCTACTTAAAATCAAAGGCTGATGCGGACGTATCGCTGCGCATACCTCTTCTCGTAGCAGGCGGGAGCCTTGATGATGCAGTTAAGGTGATCTTCCCAGAGCTCACAGGAGACCGGAGGTTTTGCTCGTAGTCCTCTATATACGCCTCCAGCGCCCTGCTGGCAGAGTCATACAGCCGGTCCTTGTACACTATAGACGGGAACGACGTACGTGAAGAGCTACTGCCCAGGCTGCAACTGGCCAGGAGGGAGGATATGGAAACCGATGAGTCGGGAGAACCGGATCGGGCCATGTTTCTAAACACGTGTCAGCTTCTCCCAACCATGTTCATTAACTGTGACAAAAAGAAACACCACAGCAAAGTCATGAGGTTCATATGTGACGGATCATGTGAGCCCATACATGTTCACTATTCATTATTGTAGTGCGTCTACAGGCGAAGAATCACCCACAACACCACAGGGTGGCAGCGATTCATTTAAAAAGTTGCATTAGGGCTGCAACAACTAATCAATAAAATAGATAATGAAAATCATTGCCAATTAATTTCATTATCGATTATCTAGCATGTGCTGGCTGCCTGGGCATGATAGGAGTGTGATTGCTGTTATATATATATATTAGTTAAAGTTTTTTTGGACAAAAAAAATGCAATAACAATAATATATGATTGTTAACAGCAATCACACTCCTATCATGCCCAGGCATACCTAGATTCCAGCATGTACTGGCTGACTTTGCATGATAGGCGTGTGATTTCTGCTAGCAATCATAAGTAATATTGCTATTAAAATCACACTTCTATCATGCCCAGGTTCTAGCATGTACTGGTTATTTATAAATATTTATTAATATTGTGATTGCTTTTTTTGGTCCCATTTTGATGTGTTACTTACTTTTAATAAAAGTGTGGTTATTTTATTATTTATTTTTTTTTAACGATGGGGGGGTCATTTTCGGTTTGGTTTTGGCCAAGTGAATCCTGAATTTTTGGTCCAGAATTCTCATTTCGGTGCATCCCTACTGATAAGTCTTTGCGTCTCTACTTTACCGTGAAGAAAGAAAAGCAATTACTAGAAGGCTTTAAATGTTTCTGATTTGCTGTAAACACAGAGATCAAGTTTGATTTCATAACACATATTAATCATCAAAAAAAAAAGTAATACATTATTAAAAATTAACTTTTATTATACTTTTTGTTTCCAATAAATTTTTTTTTTTTTTTTTAAGTGACACGTAAGATAAGCGTCATAAGAAATAAGAAAATGTATTTGACGATGTAACAAAAGGCCTCTTAGATTAGACTGAACGTCATACTCCTGATAATGCTGTCGAGCCGTGCAGGAAATTGCCGGAGTACATCATAACTGAAAATTATCTTTTATTATACTTTTAATTCATTTTTAATTATATCTTGCTTTTGATGATTAATGTTAAGTAGACGGGTTTCCCACGTTATCTTTTGGACCCTGGGATTGGTCTTTTCGTACATACGGCACATTCTTTAGTAGTTAAAAACCCCACACACATACCATGATCTATTGGAAGGATTTATCAGCGAGGTGTTTTCGCTACCTGGGGTAATTACGTATTTTGAGTTCATATATTTAACGGCAAGAGGTAATTTAGACTAATAAACTATTTTACTAATTAAAGATACAGCACAAGATTATATTTTCCCAAATTAAGAAGAAACTTGTCCTATTAGTATGGCACAAAGCGACCCTCCAACTTTCTCCTCTCCAGCTATTTGACGTGATGGGGTCAGCTGACTGCTGTGGGAGGAGTCTGGTAAGACCCCACATGTGCAGGAAACGCTCCTACCATTCTAACAGGGGTTGCTTTCCCGCCTCTGATTGGCTACTTCGAGCAGCCAATCTGTGGCAAGAATCACTGGATCATGGAAGAGAAGCGCAGCAGCTTCTACATAGAGTAACTGCTTCAGGGTGTATTCCTTACAGCTTTACTATACTTACCAACAGAGTGATTAATAATATTAATGAGGGGACGTCACTGCACTCTCGATTCGCACCGGAAAATGGGCTGCGGGCCCAATACTTAAAAAACCGGACTTAATCCCCATCACAACATTTAAATAGCGTAGCTGCCGTACTATTAAAAAAAGCGACCAACCAGAAACCAGAGTCGGCGATACAGCACCCAATCGGTAGATTGAAAGAACAAGACACCGACGGAACGCAGAATTATACATCCCTGACCAATCAGCGCGCGGCGACAGGCAGCCAATCACACATTTTACATGTACAAGCGCCCAATCAGAGCAGCGCGTTTACCAAGAAGTGCCAAAAGTGGATAGAGGGAAAAGTGCTACTTAGTCAAACGGCAGTTAGACATTAACCCGCTCGGTACAGGTTTGCGTGCGGCTACAGCCGCGCACAGATAAATAGCCTCGGCCTCACCTGAAGTAGTAGACATCGCTCTTGCCCGCACTCAGTCCGGACTTCCTGATGACCTCCTCCTCCTTCTTACAGCCAGGCACTCCATCCTCCGCTTCTCCACGGAGCGGCTTCCGTCAGCAGTTCACCATGGGTGACGGGTGGGCTCCCGCGGCCCATAACCGCCCCTTCTCGCACAGTGATCTGGGCAGTGTGTGTGGGGCGCTGACGCAGCGTCTCTTAGTAACCGTGCGTCCTAACGCTTCCGCCACGACTCCCGTAAAGTAGTCCCTATCTACCGAGTGATCAACCTGGATCAACGCTATCCCCGGGAAAACCCATTGTTTGTCCCGGTCTACTCAGATTTAACTCCTATATTTCACATAGTTTACACTTTATTTAAAAAAACAAAACTTATTTTCTCTGGAAAAGTTAAGCTTTGTTTAGATGTCAAGTTTAATTCTCACTTAGTACATAATCAAATGAATGTTCATGAAATAATGTAATTAAAAAGCCCTCCTCCTTGGATCCGGCACATGCCGTTACACGTACAGGACGGGACCGCTTGCAGGCGTCAGTAGCGAGTATATCCTGCCTCAGTCTGTGGGGGTTGGGGCCAAGGCCGGTGCTATTATGTGTCCGGATGGGTCTATTGGACTCAGGCGGCGCTTACGGGGGTAAAAGGGCCGGTCTGGGCACCAGGCGAGCCGGCTACAGTCACCCAACGGCATCACGCATTATATACCCATTGTACAGCGCTACGAAATATGATGGCGCTATATAAAACAAATAATAATGGCCCCGAGCTGGGGGGGGGGGGAGCAGCACCTCAACAAATTCTCAAACTTAAGTGTAAAAATCTTTTAAGGGGTTCGTTTGCAGGGAATATATAGTTTTGCGGGGTTAACTTGAAACAAGGGATCTCTACGGTGTCTCGATTGAGACATGGGGCACAGTATAGCGATCTCATCTGTCAAAATTCCAATTTTTTACCCCAAAAATGTCTGATGTTGAGCCCCAAACACATGAGAAACATGACTCACTCATGCATGCGGGGTATCGCTGTACTCGGGAGTTCTTACCGAATGCAAATCATTGTTGTTTCAGTAATTTCATGTGTCCAGGGAAGGAAATGGACTGAAATACCGCGTTTGCATAGAATGTGCTTGTTAAAAATGAAAAAAAAATAATGCAATGTTTGGGAGACATGGGCGCTAAAATGGTTAAATAAAAATGGCACTTTACAAAAAGCATGCAACGGCCTTCTTTTTACCGGTTACTATGGAAATTGCCAGCCCTGTTACACAGAAGATGCTTTTTTTTAGCAGTGACCTCTTGTTCAGTGTTCAGAAGATGGCTACATATCATATCTTCTTACCTAGTTGTCACTGAAAGAGTTAATGGTATCTGAGAATTCTGATTGGTGTAGCTTTTTTTCAATAAATGTACCCTTTAAAATCCTTTTTACAGACGTTTGACCACCATTTCGCCTTTTTATAAAAAAAAAAAATGAAATTCCGGTGGAGCTGCATGGACTGGAAACTAGAAAATGTAATATTTATCGAATGCGAGTAACAAGGGATGAGTTACACGGTTATAAATACTACGAGGCGACATATGATGTCATATCCCGGAAGTAATGTGCCATATGGCCACAGCCCTCTGTAGTCTTTAGGTAGTTAGTTAAACTTAACTAAAACACGTATTTTATGCATTCTACAAAATATGCTTTTAACCTCCTAGCTCTTACTGAAACCTGGATCCCCTCCCATGACACTACTGCTTCTGCTGCACTCTCCTTCGGAGGACTACACTTCAGCCACACTCCTAGGCCTGATGGCAGAAAGGGTGGTGGTGTAGGCATCCTTCTCTCACCTCACTGCACCTTCCAGAATATACCAAGCCCTCCCTCCCTCTCATTCGGTTCCTTTGAAGCTCACACAATCCGTCTTTTCTCTCCACTCTCTCTTCAAATTGCTGTCATATATCGCCCTCCAGGTCCTACCTCGCAGTTCTTTGACCACCTTTCTGCCTGGCTCCCTTTCTTCCTCTCTCCTAATATCCCCTGTCTTATTCTGGGTGACTTTAACATCCCTTTAGATATATCTAACAACTCTGCTAGCTCCAAACTCCTCTCCCTAACATCCTCCTCTGGTCTCTCTCAATGGACTAATTCCCCTACGCACACCGAGGGACACTCACTTGACCTGGTTTTCTCCAGATCATGCTCCCTTTCAGACTTCTCCATCTACCCGTTCCCTCTGTCTGACCACCACCTTCTATCCTTTTCTTCAGTGCTAACCCCTAACAAGACATACTTACAGCGCTCAGCTCATACTTGTAGGCCATTACCAGACAATACCATTACCCAACTGTCAGCCTCACTTGAACCTCTCTTACCTTCCATGTTAACCCTTTCCTGCCCAGACACAGCAGCCTCTTTTTATAACAACACACTTGCTTCATCCCTCGACACCATAGCTCCAATTACTACAAGTTACCCCCGACTAAACGCCAACCATGGCATACCAAAACCACACGGTTTCTTCAGAAGTGCTGCCGCACGGCTGAGCGTTACTTCAGAAAATCCAAATCCAGCGAAGACTTTAATCACTATAAATTCATGCTCCACACCTACAACTCTGCCCTCTCTCTCACCAAACAGCTCTACTTCTCCACTCTCATATCCTCTCTTTCTTCCAACCCACGACGCCTTTTTTCTACTTTCAACTCCCTTCTCTGTCCCTCCACACCCACACCACAAACCTCTCTCACTGCCCAAGATCTTGCTACCCACTTCAAAGAGAAGATCGAGACTATTAGAAAAGACCTCTCTTCCTTACAACTCCCTCCTACACCACTCAACACCACTCTCTCCACTCCTACTATACTAACTGCCTTTTCCCCTACAACCGAAGAAGAGATAGCCACTCTTCTTTCTTCCTCTCACCCAACAACCTGTCCCCTCGACCCCATCCCTTCACACCTCACAAAGTCTCTATATCCATCCCTTGGTACATCACTTACCCACCTATTTAATCTTTCTCTATCATCTGGAACTGTACCATCTGCCTTCAAGCATGCGCTAATCACACCAATTCTAAAGAATCCTTCCTCAGATCCCGTCTGTTTGACTAACTACCGCCCTATCTCTCTGCTTCCTTTTATCTCTAAGCTGCTTGAACGGATTGTGTACAACCGCCTCATTAACTTCCTCTCCTCTAATTCCCTCCTTGACCCTCTACAGTCTGGTTTCAAACCCCTTCACTCTACTGAAACAGCTCTAACAAAAGTCTCCAATGACTTGCTCTCTGCCAAAGCAAAAGGTCACTTCTCTATTCTAATTCTACTGGATCTCTCTGCTGCTTTCGATACTGTTGATCACCACCTTCTTCTACACTCACTTACTTCTATAGGCATTCGAGATACAGCTCTCTCCTGGATCTCCTCATATCTGTCTAACCGTTCCTTCTCTGTCAACTTCTCTGGCAAGACATCATCACCCCTTCCACTTTCGGTTGGTGTCCCCCAAGGTTCAGTCCTTGGCCCTCTGCTGTTCTCTCTTTATACTTCCTCTCTTGGCACACTAATCAACTCATTTGGCCTCCAGTATCACCTATATGCAGATGATACCCAAATCTACCTGTCTTCTCCTGATCTCTCTCCATCTCTCCTGTCCCGTATTACCAATTGCTTGTCTGCTATTTCTTCATGGATGTCACAACACTACCTGAAACTTAATCTTTCTAAAACTGAACTCATTATCTTCCCTCCCTCCATCTCCACTCCACTACCTGAATTCTCTATCACCATTAACAACACGACTATCTCTCCTACTAACCAGGCCCGATGCCTTGGGGTCATCCTTGACTCAAACCTCTCCTTCATCCCTCACATTCAGTCCCTCGCCAAATCCTGCCGCTTGCACCTAAAAAACATCTCTCGTATCCGCCCATTCCTCACCCAAGAATCCACAAAAACACTCGTTCATTCCCTTATCATTTCCCGTCTTGACTACTGCAACACTCTTCTGGTTGGCACTCCACTGTCTCGACTCTCTCCTTTACAGTCTATCCTAAATGCCGCTGCTAGGCTCATCTTCCTTGCACGTCGCTCCTCTTCTGCTTCCCCCCTCTGTGAAACCCTCCACTGGCTCCCAATTACCTTTAGAATTAAATTTAAGATCCTGGTACTGACATATAAAGCCATCCATAATACTGCTCCTCCGTACATTTCTGACCTCATTAGCAAATACTCTCCTACTCGATCCCTACGTTCCTCCCATGGGCTAAGGCTCTCCTCCTCACTCATCACCTCTTCCTTTTCCCGTCTACAAGATTTCACTCGAGCTGCCCCATATCTCTGGAATCTACTCCCAAGGAACCTTCAGCATTGTCCCTCCCTCCCAACTTTCAAGAAACATCTAAAAACCCACTTCTTCAGAGAAGCATACCATCTTAGCTGCTAGAACTTCCTTGTCATCGATACAACCCCCACAATACCTCTCACCCTTTCTCTATGATTATGTTTGTCACCCCATTTCCCTCTAGATTGTAAGCTTGCGAGCAGGGCTCTCTCCACCAAATGTATCGGTTTGTCTTAGTCTGTCAATTCTTGTCTTGTCATATCCCTTGAATTTATGTATTGTATTAAGCGCTGCGTAAACTGTTGGCGCTATATAAATAAAGGATAATAATAATAAATAATAATATATAGCACTGCAGCGAAGTGCTTAATTTCTAAACAGTTTCTGCTTTAAACACAAGGTGGCGCTATTTTGCAAAGAAAACAAAAAAACCCCCAACAACCCAATTGACGGCTTTCACACCAAAAAATAAAGAAAATAGGCAGTAAATAATTTATTGTAAATTAACATAATGCATTTTATAGATTATCGTTAAGTTTCCTTTTAATTGCAACAATAAACATTTTTTTTATGTCTTCCCGGGCGGATCAGGTAACAAATGTAAACTGAATTATGCTCCCAAAATCAGGAAAAAGGGAGAAAAAATAAATCTAATCAGTTATTCGCGGAAAGGGAAAACAGATCTGGCTGCAAAACCATGATTTATTGTATAAATTATTGAATGACTCTAATAATTACATTTATTATTTTACAGAAAAAAAAATCACACACGTATAATAGTTACATTTCACCTATAAATGTAGAATTGCAGTTGGGTCTTTTGCACAACTAGGGTTGATAAATTAGCCCTCGTTAAATGCATAGTGGAGTCTGTATTGCATTGACTCCAACGCGTTTTACTGCACCCGAATCAGTGCATGCATTCTTTAGTTATTGGAGCTCTCCTGCCTCTTAGCTCCTCCCCCTGATGCTTATGCCGGAGCGGGGAGCATACTGCAGTATGCTTCTTGCACATGCTCAGCGTTCTAGTCAATGGGAACTGAGCTTCTACTGAAATTAATGACAGTAGCAGGAGCCAATCAAGTGTACTCACTGGAGTTCTGCTAGCATACATGTGATTGGCTGCTGCTCCATTGACTTCAATGGGAGTGCTACTGGGCATGCGCAGGATGCTTACATGCAACCAGAGATTTATTGTGGCCAAGCAGCAGATTACAGACCTCTCCTCCCTCTCTCTTTCACTCTACTTTTCTCTCTCTCTCTCCCTCTCTTTCATTCTCCCGCTCTCCCTCTCCTTCATTATAAAAGCAAAGGTGTAGTTAGTTGATAGTGGTGAGCACCTTCACCTATGGCTCAGAACTCAACCGTGCAGGATATCAGGATCACTTCACATTGAACAATGGCCACCGACAGATACATCTCCTCACAAGGAGATCCTGAAAGCCTGAGATGCTGCTGACACCCAACGTATTTTGAGTTTTAAAAAAGGACCGTATACCAAGTTCAGGGTATCCCCTGCTGGCTTTAGCACCTTGTCGAGGTAGATGAAACATCCCTTTAGAGATGTCACAATGATAGAACAACTAAAACAATGGATCGTTACAATAAAGAATGTTCTGGGAAGATATTACGCTGTTTCCCCCGTTCCATATCGTACCATTCAACGTCAATGGAGGATTTAGAAGGGATCGTTTAAAAATAGAAGCTTAGAATCTGACTGGCGTTAAGAACCATTCGGCCCGTCTAGTCTACCCCTTTTCCTGCGGGTCTTCCACCAAAGAACTTTTTAACAGATTTTCAACATTATTAGGAATATATCTCTGAAATGACTCAATGCATTGCAATGCACTCTTGTGGAGGGAAATATTGCTTTTCCCAACTAATGTATTTTATTACATGTAATTAACTATCATTGCTGTTTATTGCGGTCAGTGGCATTTTACTGCGTGCAAATCGCTCCAGGCATGCTTTAGTTATTCTGCTTTTGGCGCCAGCCTGGCCAGACATAACTTGCCCTATAGTGAGTTTTACCTTATATTCTATTTCTTTCTGAATCAATTGTTTTTATTTTAATCATTTATTCTTTGGCCTTATTAACCCTAATATATATATATATATATATATATATATATATATATATATATATATATATATATATATATATATACGATCTATTGTGTTTCTTATTGTATGTTTTTTCTGTTTTGTATGTATTTTTAATGTTTGTTTCTTTTTTTTATAATATTATTATATATATATATTATATATATATATTTTTATATTTACACTCTTTTTGAGCGCTGTCTTTCTTTAGTTAATGCTGTTGATAAAACGAGACTCCCATTTCATTTAGCTCCTCCCCCCCAACTTGCTGTACTGAAACCAAAGAGCATTCCTGTGTACACTTCCTGCACATGGTCAGTCAATAGAGCTACCATTGAAATAAATGGGCACAGCAGCAGCCAATCACACGCATGCTATCTGAATGCAACTGGCTGCTTCTACTCCCGCTGCTGAGCATGTGCAGGAAGTATGCTCACTACTTATACTTCCTGGTTTCAGTAGTTGCAGCCAGGGGAGGAATAAAACTACAGAACTAAATGCATTGAAATGTATTACAGTATGTATTAAGATAAAATAATGAAAAAAACAAAAAAAATTATAATAATTTTGGGACAAATCCCATAATGGTATTAGCATACCTAGGGGCTGTCAGGGTGAAGGGGCAAAATCTCAGGGTCATACAGTCTGAAGCCGACTAATTCATACTCTACATTGCTCTGATGATATCCAAGGTGCATATAGCCCGCAGCGTACCTCCAAGCACCCTGATAATATCTCGGTTGACATACTGCATACTGAGTTCCCACGTATGGCTATTAAAGAGTTAACATTTAAAGAGTCTCAGCATCAGCCCACAAGTGCCGACCTGGGAGAGAGTACGGCCCAACTTGGGAATTGTTGGACAGACGCTCTGCGAGTATAAATTTTCTATCTTATGGTGATTGACAGACAGATTTTTGTTTCTTTATATTTACTTTCTGGTGTTTGGGTCCCTGATGACATAAGGGAGCAGGAAATGACATCATCAAACATAAAATCTATTTAAAATATATTGGACCGTATAAAATTAGAAGCAGGCAGTGAAATGCCATCCTGTAATACCTGCACCCATCTTAATCTCTTTCTTAGTGATTACATGAAGAATGTAGAAATTTGTCATTTCTGGAATGTCGTCTTTTGGTCGCGTGGCTTGTTCTAGCTGCCTGATGTTTATCTCCCAGACCCTGTATCGTGCAGTCGTTGGGGAGGAAAAAGCTTATATCTTCTCTTTAGGATAAAAGCTTTTTTAATCCTACCCTGACATCATTGACCAGGTTAATAACATTGTTGGGGAGAGCTGATTCCACGACGGAGCGCGGCAGTAATCCTCCGAGTTCAGGCTGGATGAAAACCACAAATCGGGTCTGGGCTGGATTCCTGAAGATAGAAGTTTCTGATTCGGTGAATGGTTTTTAAGACGCGAGAGGCATGAAACCATCTTGCAATGCCCTGTGAAATGAAGCGTGTATCCGTACAACACGCCATACATATCCCCTGTCTGTATCCGGCATCTGTATCCCGCGTCTGTATCCCGCGTCTGTATCCCGCGTCTGTATCCCGCGTCTGTATCCCACATTCTGTATCCCACGTTCTGTATCCCGCATCTATATCCCGCATTTATATCCCACATCTATATCCCACATCTATATCCCGCATTCTATATCCCACATTCTGTATCCCGCATCTATATCCCGCATTCTGTATCCCGCATTCTGTATCCCGCACCTATATCCCGCGTGTACTTACTCAGGCAAAGGAGAACAAACATATCCGCAGGGATTATTAAAGCCGCGAATGTATGAGGGGGATACAGGACATGTTGGGTATTCTACACTTATCGCTGTACAAAATAAATAAAAAAAATTGTATCAGAACAAATAAAAGCTGAATATATAAACAGGGATATGCTGCGCTGCTCCTCATACTTACATCGGGTTCACTTTCAGCCAAGAGCTATTAATGGAACAGAAGTAATCAGGGTTTGACTTACATCTGGAGGTTATATGCAAAAGAAATATTCCGATGTAAAGTTTGAAAGCGGTCTTATCACCATAGCAACAATGGAAGGTGCAATCAAGAGGGTCTTTCCATTGTGTGATAAGACCACGTGTCAGACTTTGCCCCGGTATCGCTCTTTCTACGTCAACCCCAACGTTTGATCAGCTGTCTCGATATTCAGTACAATGAATATTATGATATCCGATTCTCAAAGCGCACGGTTCCAAATTACAAGCAAACATGGAAATCCTGTGCTGTTTCACTTAAAAACACAACGTGAGGCAGGAACTATGATGTCAAACTGATGTAAGTCGAGATCAGCTCTAAAACAGAGGCTCGAGGTAAGTGTGAATCACAGTTTAAGAATATCACGCACTGAAAGAACAATTTTTACTACCTAGTATTTCGAATGATGAAATGTCATTAATTTATTATTATTTATTGTTTTATATAGCGCCACCATATTCCATAGCGATGTACACCGCTGCGCCCAACTAGAGACCTACTTGCCAGATATGATCCTAAAAAAAAAAATTTTATGTTCCCCAGTGTGATCTAGACCAATGTAAGTTAGGTAAATTTCATCGGCGGGCCACAGACGTAGTCATCTTCAAAGTTTGTGGCTGTGGTTGCGACCGTTTTTGGGGTTAAAAATTTACCAGGCATGATTGGCCCCAACCTAATTAATGCAAATACATCTTTTTAATGAATTGTGGGCTCTGGGAGATCCAAACATT
The DNA here is from genome assembly GCA_023333645.1 of Sceloporus occidentalis. NCBI lineage: Eukaryota > Metazoa > Chordata > Lepidosauria > Squamata > Phrynosomatidae > Sceloporus > Sceloporus occidentalis. Next base: position 1,410,126 of record JALMGF010000097.1, on the reverse strand, counting down.
GACCTCGCTCGCTATGGAGTATGGATGAGGTCAACCCCAACTGACCTCTACAAGAATGGGTTGAGCAGACTCCTCGTTTAGTGACTGCACCCGTTTCAGCTTCCATGTAACCCTGAGCAGGCGCATAATATGCTAAACAGGAGACGTCCTGTAACAGGTTAAATACACGTTAGGATTCTGCTGCACTCGCTGCGTTCAGGACAGTCGTGAAAGTAGATTATAGATCATAGGTCTGTCTCTTGGCTTTGTGTTATCTCTGTAAAACGTTGGCTTTTAAGACATTTGACTTACAGTTGGTGGTCATGACTCCCCCGTCATACTTCTTGATATGTATCACATCAATGAATTCCCGCGGAGAGATTAAACCCATTCCATAGCTGTGAGTGAGACTCTGAGAGATGACCGTGTCCTTCACAAAAGGAAAATTCCATCAGACATAAACTATATTTATTAACTAATATACAAGAACATAAAGGGATGAGTAATACCACTCATATAACTATTCCCATACAGGGGACCATGCCAAAGGAGAGGACCCATAGGCCATTTATGTGTTAACCCTTTAGTAACCATTAATAAAAAGCTATTGTAGTGACTCGGTAAGGCGGGCAACCAAATGGAGATGATAATGGTAATAAGGAGATAAAAGTGTTCTGATCTGATCCACCTGTATTCAAGCAGGGATGTTAGCAGTGAGAGAAGCACAAGATGGAAGGTCATGTATCATTGAACCAGAGTAGAATATGAAGAAGTCAGCTCTAAGCTGGGTGACCCCGTGAATCTGACCATTTCCCCCCAAATTCAGAGTACGATCCCGAAGACTCAGGGGCAAACACCACCATTTGTGCAGGAAAATCCAAATTTTGCCCCTCTATCCCACTATCCTGCCGAGCTCTACCTCTGGTTGTCGGGATTGAAGCGCTACCTCCCAGGCTTTGCCTTCCGCGTCCCCATTTTCCAGGTATGTACAATGGTGGTTATATGTGAAGGACAACTCTGAAGTCAAGTATTAAAAGTGGAGCATTCAGCACGGACATTCCACCCGTTGCTATGGCGATTGCACCGCTTTTACCACTTTGTAGCACATAAAGTGCGGGTAGACGGATTACCTTGTCAATTTGTTCTAGTAATGAGTAGGATTGCAGTGCCTTGTCCCACTTGGTTCTATATTCAGGTAGATACAAAAACGGGATGATTTTTTCCGGGGTTCCCTCAACTATTCCTTCTCCTCGATATCTGGTGTTAAATAAAATAAATCAGAATACTGTCAAATTATTTGCAAAAAAGCTTATCTTGAATAACAACCCTTGTGTCGCATTCTCTCGCATTTCCCACTGAAGACTGTTTTCCTGCTTGTGTTGATTTTACACTTTCAAGCATGGATTGGCAAACATTTTGGGCCTGAGTGCCCATTTTTCTTATAAGCACATACACACACGCACACACACACATACTAACATACAAACTTCAAAACTGAAAATGTGAATCAAAGGTGCGCTGTGTGAAATGTGAATAAACTCATCTCTATCTCATTCTTTATCTCTTCCCTTTGTCCCCATCGCTCCTTCTTTTCATTCTCTCTCCAATCTCTCCCCATTGCTCCTCCTTTTCATTATCTCTCCACTTTCTCTTTATCTCTCATCTTTCTCATTGTCTCCCCCTTTCTTCCCATCTCTCTTTTTTCTAATTTCCACTTTCCTCTATCTCTCCCGATCTCCCTTCTTTCTTATTATCTCCCCTTCTCACTATCTCCCCCTTTTCTCTATCTCTACCCAATAACAAAATTTATTTTTCTCTAAAGTCTCATAGTCTCTAGAGAAGTCAGTATGAAGTTCCACCTCAAAGATAAAAGTCATGACCCCATCGCCATATTGGAAGCCAACAGTACTCTCAACTTATCCTGTCCATTATGCATGTCTATAATAGCAGTAGTGGTTCTACACTGTATGGCAATAGTAGGGAAGCTCTATACCCCAATCTATAATTGGGGTAAGATTTCTATAATATCCAACAAGTACATTGGCAATATCTATGATTATAGACTAAACACAACTATGTAGTATATATTAACACTTTATGAGAAAACTAATGTTATTAGTTAATTTCACCCACAACTAAACCATACGGCATCGCTCCGTTTTCTTATTACCTATTCATTTTTTCAGGCTCCACTCTTTATATCTCAATATTAAGACAAATTACTTACATGTTTCCCGAATATTCGTTAGACGGTTTCCAGGAAACTACTACATTTTTCTGAAAAGGAAGGAACATCCAGTTAGGGGACTGGGGGGAAAATGACACATTTTATTAAGTGCGTTATTATACTTACTGAAGTCTTTCCTGTTTTCCATCCTACTGTATCTTCGCTGTATGATAAAATCTTTTGCGAAACATCGGCTGCGATCTTCGGGTAATCCATCTTTAACAATAATAAATGGTAATAAAAATGACTGTAGGCAAGAAAAAAGTAAATTAACCCTTTGGTTTAGCTTTGTTAAATTGGAGAGCAGCTGCTTTCTCTGCAGTGTCCTGCCATGGACTCCATGCCTGTTCAATGTAGACTCACGAACAGAGATGTTAACCAGTTCCAGTGATTCCTTAAAGCCTTTAGCTGTTACTCTAGGGTTCTTTTTTATCATCATGCACTTGGAGTCATCTTGGCTGGGTGCCCACTTCCTGGGAGAGTAGCCCCAGTACTAAGTTGTCTCCATTTATAAACAATGTATCTACCTGATGAATATGTAAACTCTTTGGGATTACTTTGTAATCAAAATGTTTGAGTGTTTTTTTTTATGTTAAAGTAGTTGCAAAACACACTTACAGTTCTGTTTCATTGACTGGACTCCATGTTTGCTAACTCCTGACTCCAATTAGCTTTTGTTGAAGTGATTAGCCCACACTGTGAATGTTTGAATAATGTATTCAATATGGGCAAGAACAATACAATAATGTGTGTTATTACTTAAAACAGATTGTGTTTGTTCATTATTGTTACTAAGATGAAGATCATATCATATTTATATGATATATATATATATATATATATATATATAATAAGATAAATTTATACATAAATGCTGGTAATTCCAAAGTGCTCATTTACTTTTTCTTGCCACTGTATATGTTACTCTTCCCACAAGCTGTAAAGTTAAAAGAAGGCCACATACCATGGAAAATAGGAATGAACACATTCTAACCCCGGTAATGCAAGAAAGATATGTGGTGCTTTTCTTCAGATGTTTATAGGGTTAAACTACAAAGGAGACTGGCCTGATGCTTTTAAGAAACTGGTGGTGAGTTTGTTTTTTTACATTATAAACTAAGAGCACGTCTTAGTAGGGAGCTCAGGGAATGTATCATGTACTTTAGCGCACGTGTGTGCACGTGCTGTACAATCATGTTTCAACCTTGAAGAATAGGCATATTTAACCCTTATGTAATAAAGTTTACAGTATAAAAATATTAAATACATTTGATTGTTATCATTACACTGAACTATATATTTATTCCACAAAACTTTTAAAATGAGCTTCAACAAACCCATTCTTTCTTTTCCAATGGTTGCTTGGCCGAGTCCTTGTGCATGTATAGAATTTGAGTTAGTCTCCTATAACAGCTAGTAGTGACCCATCTAGTCAACATGAGAACGTTCCACATCATGGAAGCGGCTCAGCAGAATACTTTGCATAAATATGCTTTTCTTCACTAAAAGGATGGTGGGTAAGTGGAATAGCCTTCCACCAGAAGTGGTAGAGGTTAATATGGTAAGGGAATTTAGGCATGTGATAGTCTACAGAGTAAGTCAAGACCTAGGACTAAATAAAATGTATTAACAGCAGGAAAAACTGAATATTTTTCAATCTACCATCAAATTCTATGGTTTTATTTATCAGGGGATTTCAAGATTTTCACCTTTATTTGGTCTAATTGTATCTATTATACACTAGTGTAAGCTTTTTGTCGATTTTCTTTCCGAGATATATCTTCTGACTACACCACTGTTCTGAGCACCGTTGGGAGCGAGAACCCTGTTCATCTATTAAGAGTGAGACCTTCGGCTTAAACACATGATGGTCTGGTGTCCATGGACCTAATTTATTAATGTGTGAGCCTCTTGTTTGCTGCTTGGGTTTTTGTAGAGCAAGGTATGCATGTGATGTCACTGACTTCACCATGTTCAATGCATGCCGATAGGATGCCCGGAGTCTCTGACCAGGTCACTTCTGCATACCCAGGCAGTGCCAGGACTTTTACCTGAATCACAGGGTCTCAGGGTGAAGTTCTGAGGGTCCCACAGACCCCAGATGACATACTCTACGCTGATTTTATGTTATCTGGGCATCTCACTGGTGAAACTCCTGCTTAAATACAGTTGACTATACAGAATACCTTTACTTCCTGATATGTATAGCACATGCAGTTAAATATAATTGGGAATTTATGATGAAATGGCAACGTATCAATATCTGAAGGGTATCAGGTAAGCACATTCAGTGGGTATGTCCCTCAGTTGAGCCTCATACTAGATGCAGGTAATGCCCGATACACTCCACTCATAATGCTACGAGAGAGTCCTGGGCGTCATTTGGACCCAGGAATGCAAATATGCTGGGTCACAGGAATAGTACGCAGGGAAATAAAATGACTCTCCTGCAAATATTCCCATAAGGAAGAGATCTGTCAGCTTGCTGCGACCTTCATCGTCAGGGAAGTGATTCAAAACTGCACTCTAATGTCAAACCTACTTTACACATAAATGGCGACGTTCATTGCGATAGACACTTTGGTATTTGGTATATATATATATATATATATATATATACACACACACACACACTATATTTATAATATATATATACACACTGGCACTATATATATATATATATATATATATATATATATATATATACATAACTCATGACATAGACATTAAGACACATTTCTGGGTAATTTAACATCGCAGGCTAAAATCCCTGATTGTCTACATGAAAGGACACAAAGCATTCATTCAAGCATTTATCGGGCCATAAATCTCAATAATCCGCCCAATTAAATCCATGTGCTGGGAAAGTCTCACCTATTAGTCTGAAGTTTGGAGAATTCTGCAATAGAAGCCCAATGCTCTCTCGCCCTGTCTCGCACTTTGACCGGAAAACACCTAGTAAGGAAGTTTGCCAAGTCATAATATTCAGCCTGCAGCTGTTTACATACGTGTGTAAACCGGTTTGCATGTGACGGGATTTCGTGTTCAGATCATCCATGTTTAGTATGGGCAAAATACACAATTAAAGCTGTTTATGGGGGCAGGGAACATGTAAACTGCAAATAAGGTGAGTTACCACTAAACCAACTGATTTTCATTAGAGACACCGGTAGTTTCCTAGGAAACAGGGACTAAGGAAGATTTACTTTACTGAGAGGGTGGAAGATAAGTGGAACAGCCAACCAGCAGAAGTGGTAGAGGCTAATACAGTGAGAGAATTTCAACAAACATGGGATAGACATACGGCTCCTGAATCTGAGACGAGACCAACGACTGATTAAGCTTTGAGTCTTTACAGAAGGAATAAGGGGCAGAGTAGACGGGACTAAGCGGGTCTGACCTGTTTAAAGAGCCAGTTGCATTTTGTGCCAAATTCACTTGTTTTTAAGTTTATTCTCATTTGTACATTTGCTCATTTGCTGTGTTCTGATACAATACAATACAAATACAGCTTTTTAACCCATTCAGCCCCAGGAGTTTTTGGTACCCGAAGTCCCGGAGTTATTTTGCCATTTTTGTCAGCGATTATTCCCCTTTCCTGTGAATAGTGTCTCCATGTACAATATAGATTGGGGTTTTTTTTTTTCTTCAAATAGAGATAAAGCTTTCTTTTGTTACCAAAGTTACGATTAGCTGAAAATTTAGCATGGGTAATTTAGTAAAAATGGAAGAAAAAAGCATTTTTAAATATTTTCCCCTTTTGAATCCTCACAAAATGAGTTACATTTACAGAAAATACCCTCAAAATGAATGGATTACGGTGTCCTGATTATAGAAATATCTCATTTATATAGAATTTCTATACTTTCCAGCAGTTATAGGGAACATGTTATAATAATCTTACTTTATAGGGCAGACAGTTAAGTAATCATCGACGTAGAGAGGGGCAGGAAGGGCAGGGGTACCCAGAGTCTTTTTTAACACCCATGTAAAAAAAATAATAATATTGAAATATCTTGTCTTGGACAAAATTGGGTCTGTGCTCCAATAGGACCATGTGGTGGCTCATTATCACTCCCATCACTCCTGTGTTCCAATGGCCCTTTATCACTCCCATCACTCCTGTGTTCCAACGGCCCTTTATCTCTCCCATCACTCCAGTGTTCCATGGGCCCTTTATCACTCCCATCACTCCTGTGTTCCAATGGCCCTTTATCACTCCCATCACTCCTGTGTTCCAATGGCCCTTTATCACTCCCATCACTCCTGTGTTCCAATGGCCCTTTATCACTCCCATCACTCCTGTGTTCCAATGGCCCTTTATCACTCCCATCACTCCTGTGTTCCAATGGCATGTTGTGTATAAGCAGACTGTTCTGTAGGCTTGTGAGAGGACCCTCTGTCAATTCTCTGCTGCTATATACAGGCTTGTTATGCTACAGAACCTGGCTTTACCAACCTTTAAGCTACCAGAATACTATCGGGGCTATAGTTTAAAAGAACTCTTATCTAGCTGGAGGGCCGCTTTTTGTCCAGATCCACCTTTGGGGTAAACGGTTATCATTATTACTCTGGCTTTTCTTCTCTGCCGGAACAGGTTAATAATACATGGAAATTTGATCCAAATGTTCAGACTATAGATTTTACTATAAAGCTTCTGAATATACTGTTATGAATTAGCAGCCAGGCGTGCCTATGATGAGTTACAGCTGGTAATAAAAGCCATGTGTTATAAAATCTTATATAAAGATTATATGAAGTGTCTCGTGATTAAATGCATTAAAACAACTTATTATTCCAAGTGTTCTAACGCTATCCTTGTAATTAAAACTGTTAGTAATAAAACAGAAAGTCACTAAAGCAGTTACTAATGAAACATTTTATAAACGCTTTGAGATTTTCAGACCATTTTTAGAATAATGTGTTGGTGGAAAAGCATTAAAAATAAAGCCAAACAAATCTAAACAATGATTACAAATATTATAAGAATAATATGGAGCTTTCTGTATATTTTTTGTTGCAGGGCTAAGTTTGTTACAGAATATTCCAAATTTCTATTACAGAATTTTCCTTGTACACAGTATGGAAAGATTTCTTGTTTAAAAGGGGTCTTTTTAAATGATCTTGCAATACAGATATATAATTAGGACAATTTGCCGTTCACGTCGCTACAGGTCATATATATATGTATTTTTGTATATTCGGCACCCGATTTTAAACAAGTCCAATAAGCAACATTCTTATAATAATAGAAATCGGAATTAATTTTGAGCATTAGCAATTCATTCCTAATCAGCCATTAACATCATTTTCTGACAACATAACTGTTGTTTATTTGAACAGAACCAAGAAACTGAAACTCTGCGCTTTACCCAATATATGGAAAAATAAGATTTTTGCAACGAATATGGAGTGCAGGTAAGAAACAGTAAATATTTCTAAATGTATAATTATTAACATATATATATATATATAAAAAAGTATTTGTACATTCCCTAATTACACATTAATAGTAGGTGACAGATCGTGTTAGTATTTACACGATCCGTTACCTAGCTCGGCTTGAAATACTTTAGTACGCTGTTAGGCAGTTTTGAAACAAGAGTCTTTTTACCCTTCACCACTCTTGATTTCTCTGGTGGTTTCTTGCGCTGCGCTTTCATTTTGGAAGTGTGCTTTTGCTGTTTCCACTCAGATAGGAGTTCTTGCTGTAGCTCCAAAGGTAGCTCTGAAAATACTCCCTGATCAACGATCTTTGGAAGTAACAGGGATGTCCCTCCGCTGCCCGATTCCGTGCAATCCATTTCTGCTGCTACATTAGTATATGGAGTGTTTAGGGTACAACTACCATCAGGCTGATCGTGTGGGTTGGAGGTACTGGTACCTGCGGACTCTCCTGCGATGCTGCTGCTGGATTTGGTATTTTCATACCGAGTGACTTCTACTTGATTGTTTAAGGAAACCCGTGGATGTTCCTTACTCAATGATTTACTTGTAGATGGATCATCTGGCGTTACTTTACTGAAGAAACTCCGTATGCCTTTAGACGGCGGCACCGTCTGGTTACTCTTATGTGTTTGTGAAACTGCTGGACTTCGGAGAATCTCGTTCCGGATATCCTCAGGTAGCTGGCTAAGCACATCCATGTCAATATCCTCAGGTAGGGAGACTGACCATGTCTTATCGGAAGGGGGGAAATCTTTACCCGGACTGCGATTCGCTTCAGAGAAAGCTGCTGGATTTTTCTTTGGGAACAGAAAGAGGGAGCACAATTAATATTAATAGTGAGAAATGCTTTACAACAATGTAACGTTACATGGGATGTAATAGATGTAATAGTGCAGGGTTACGACGTTTTCACTCTTTAGCGGACCTTTTACTGGGCCGCCAATATGGCTATATCCATTTTACTTATTAAAGTTTGCACTTGTAACTCTTACGACACAATAAGAATATCGCACTAATGTTACAGAGAGTAAGGAGTTACCTTTGTGTGCGGAGGGCTCTTTGCTTGTGTTTTCTGACTAAGGTAGACCCCTATTGAATTTCGGGAAGAGGTAGGAGCCTTCAGGTTGGAGAAGCAGACATTCAGAAGCGTGAGGTGGAAAGGCATCTTTACATTGATCATCTTTTCAAACAGCTTCATTAGTAATTCCATCAGAGGTGCTGCGGGACCATCCAATTCTAGATAAATAACATATTACTAATCTACTAAAGGAGAAACATGGGTTAAATGACACAAGATTTATATGAAAGAGGAGTAAAGCTGGATATCTGTAGCAGGGAAATTTCGTTCAATACAGACAAACGTAAAGTTATGCATTATGGGAAAAATAATAATCCACCATTTGCTTTAAATGGTATCTCCCTCGGGAAAAGAGGTGCCCAATGCCAGTCAGCAGCTGCTAAGTCCAAGTCAATGGTAAAACATCACCTTAAAAAGGGCTACAAAACTAATAAGGGGACTGGAAGATTTATTATGAAGAGAGGCTATATATTACATCTACGTGCGTTAGAAAAACTGTGTCTTATTATATGTGACATTGTATAAATATGTGGATTATTACATTGTATAAATATGTGCATTATTACGTTGTATAAATGTGTGTAGGGCAAACTTAACCCCTTAAGGACTGGGCTCATTTTTTCTTTTTGTACCCTGTGGGACCGAGGCTGTTTTAATACTTTTGTGGTGCTTGTGTTCAGCTGTAATTTTCTCCTCACCCATTTAGTGTACCCACACAAGTTATATATTGTTTTTTTCAGGACAAGATGGGCTTTCTTCAGATACCATTATTTTGATCGTATCATCTTATTTACTATAAAAAAAATAAAAAAAACATGGTGAAAATTTGAAAAAAAACATGTTATGACTTTTATTTGAAAAATCTTTTACTCACCTAAAAAAGCAAGTAAAAAAACTAGCTAAATAGATTCTACTACTTGTCCTGAGTTTAGAAATACCCAATGTTTTTCTTTTTTTGCTGTTTTTTGTAAGTTATAGGGCAATAAGTACAAGCAGCGTTTTATGATTTCCAAATCTTTTTGAACAAATCTGGTCATTCTGCCTCCATCTCCTCTTTGGAATATCTTTGAAGCCGGTTAACTCAATTTAACCCATTCAAACCATATATTTTTGAAAACTAGGCACCCCAGGGTATTCCAAATGCTGTTATTTTAACCCTTTCCATGCACCAATTATACAACTACACTTTGTCAAACTTTGTAATAGTAATTTTTTTTTCACACAAATTGTACTTTAGTTATAGATATACAGGTTCTGGTATATGTCACTGTCAAACACCCCAATGTGTGTTCAGCAACATCTCCTGAGTGCAGTGATACCCGACATGCATGGGTTTGTCGTGTTGTTTGAGATTTAAAATGCCACATTTGGGAAGTGCGCTTTTTTTCTCCATTTTGGAAAGTCTGTACCTATGCCCTATCTTTGAGCTCGGCCACTCCAATTTACCCCATCAGCCATTTTTTTTTTTTATATTAGACACCCCTTGGGTATTTGAAGTGCTTTTATTTTAACTCTTTGTTGAGACTTTTGAGAAATTTTAGCACTTGCTCAAAATAATAAACTTTCTTTTTTATTTATTTTTATACCTTTTTTAATATTTTTTTTTTACACATTTTGCTGGTACTGGATCGTTCATCTAGTGACATCACTGCATAATTATTTTTAAATGTTAGCACATTTTTTTATTTTTTGAATATTTTACTAATCACATTGTGATTAGAAAGCTGGGCTCCATTGACTTGCATGGTTGAATGCAGTACCTGTATTCAACCTGCAAGTGGAGCCAGAGTTCTCTAGAGGGTCTGGAGACCATCTAGCGAACTTTTAAAACTTGATTGTTTTTTTTACAGGGCGGCCGCCATCTTGCTGATGGCGAAGAACACCGGCAGCTGCGGCTGTGACCACTCTCCGGAGCGGTCACAGCCCATCCAGAGGTAAGTGTTTGGTGTCGCTGGATGCCTCCTGATCGAGGCATTCCAGCGACACCATTTAAGTTTAGGAGGCGAATGCCGATCTCGGCCTTGCTGAATGCCTCGACATCGAGGCATTACAGTAACGCCGTTTAAGTGAAGAAAGTGATTGTTGATCACTTTCTTAGCTTATTTAATTTTTTGACGGTTCAGGACCGTCAAAGGTCATTTAGTGACTGTTATGTCATGACGGTCCTGAACCGGCAAAGGTCATTAAGGGGTTAAAGAGCTCTCCAGCGACCTAAACATTAACAGAAATGTACAAAGAACAAGGAGGTCGGACGGGAAGAGCAAAGATTTAATACACAACATAGGAAAGGATTCTTTACAGTGAGGTCAATAAAGTAGGGATGCACCGAAATCGAAAATTCAGCATTCACTTCTATTAAACGTAAATAACACACCAAAATTGGACAAAAAAAATCTATAACAATATATATAACAGCAATAACACTCCTATCATACCCAAATTCCAGCATGTACTGGCTGACTTAGCATGATAGGAGTGTGATTGCTGTTATCATATATATATATATATATATATATATATAATTAATATTGTTATTGAATTTTCCTGTCCAATTTTGGTGTGTTACTTACTTTTAATAAAAGTGTAGTTAATGCAACAATATTATATATACACTCCTACCATGCCCAGGCAGCCAGTACATGCTACAACCTGAGCATGATAGGAGTGTGATTACAAGCTCCCTATGCTATGCTATCCCCCCCCACTTACACATCTATGCTATCACACACACACACACATTTACTCATTCAAACATTCATTCACTCATTCATATAATTATTCATTCCCTTAATCACACATACTTGCTCATACACCCTCCCAAACCCCCTTACCTGAACTGCAGATCTCTCACTTGCAGACTTCTGCAGGGGCCCTGCTGCTTCCGTCTGTGCGAACAATGTCTCTCACCAGGGGAAGAAGCATAAACGTGACACTGCTGGGTCTCTGTTTCTCCTAGCCAGTACAAGAGATGCTGCTCGCACAGAGCAACGCACAGGTAAGCAGCCTGGCCCCTGCAGATGATTTTTTTCGGCTGTTTTTTTCTTTTCGGTGCATCCCTACAATACAGGTATGGAATTCACTGCCAAGGGTGCTATCAATGTATCAAATACAATAAACGCCTTCAAAAAAGGGTCTGGAATTTGTTTGTTTTTTCAAGAAGCAGAATACTATAAGTGATAGAATAAATATTAACATTTTAGAGCTTCTTCATCCAAGGAGAAATCTGAATGGAATGCAGAATGGAGCTTGTAAGTATCAGATTTCCCTATTTGGATGTTTTACATTCTGTGTCTCAATAAGAGCGGGTACTGAACTAAACTCACTGTCTGTATAGATAGGCATAGCAGGTATTATGGTGGGATTATATTTAATATAAAGAGAAGAGTCCTCACCTGCACCTATGTTCTGGATTACGTGATTTGGAATAGCGCACTGGCGGCTTTCTCGATTGAACCATTTATTGGTCGGGTGGAACTGGCGTATGGTCAGGCGCAGCGTGTGTGGAATTCTTCCATCTTTGGACAATCTAAACAAAGCGAACATTTCACTGATGCGAATAATGTCATAATAGAGATCAATTCTGCTATACCAGGGATCGCTTTATCAACCAAGGCGAAGAATAAGTAAAACCTAGACACCGTACAATGTCTTTAAGATACCAGACTAAAGTCTGATTTTGCTTAGGGTCCTTACGGAACCTGTACACAAAGAGCCTTATCAAAAATATTGTTATGATTCCCTCGGCCTAACTGAAAATCTTCACGGATGTTTAACCCCTTAAGAACCAAACTATAGTACCAGAGCATTTGTTATGTCTTTCTTCTCTCTCTCTCCACACAAATTATATTTTTTTGTGACAAGCCTTTTTTTTTCTATTTATACATATATTCATATATGTATGACATTTTTTTTTTTTTAAGAAAACAAAATACAAAAATTGGATAAAAAAAATACCAGTTTTACAGGTATATAAATTATTCACAGCTAGTATAGAAGTTAAAACATACCAAAAATATTTGTTTACTTGCCCTTTTTAAAAAAACACCTTATGTTCATATAAAACTCATGTATTTTACGTTTTCTTATTTTTTATGTTAATTTTTTAAACTCCCACCAAATCTAATTCTAAATCTAATTTTCCACTAAGCCCAACCACAATTACTACCCAATATGCACTCAAATTACATAACAAAAATGGTAAAAAACATTTAAAAAAGTGTCATTTTTTTTTAAACCGTTTTTTTACAGGTTAACAGTATCCATGCGTACGACTGGCTGTAGCAGCGATCACATGCGTAGAAGTACAGGGGATCTGCAATAGGATGTGATTTCTTTCAGTGTCATCGGCCCTCTAGGGACATCTTTTCCCTTTTTGGTAATGAAGGGGTTAATTATATATATTACACACACACACACACTCTCATAAAAGAATGCACTGAAAAAGACAATTTACTGTTCAATGCAGCCTCACCATGAACGCATGCTTACGTGATTACTTTAATATATATTCTTCAACCTGTTTGAAAATAAATACTTCACTTTAGAAGACACTGCAGGTGAAAATGTTAATTTAAAGGGCACATCCATCGCATGCATTAAGGTACATGTAATGCCTGAAATGCCCCAAACATTCATTTTACCATAGAGCAAAGTTTAGTGAACACAGCCTCCTAACAGCGCTAAAACACAGATCTTTATAACATGGTTTATATCAGAAATTTGTTTACTCACCGGTTCAGCAGACTGTCAAGGAGCTCTTTAATTTTTGTTTTTACTTCTAATACTGTTGAGCATTTTTTAAAGGAATCTTCGTCACTTAGAGACTGTTGAATACACAAAACAGGGAATCAAATACGGGTGAGAATAATATTAAGATACTGAGTGAAAATGACTATTACTGCAAAATGTGAAAAAAAAATTCTACCTAATAAATATATGTTGGTTTTTAAAGATGGGTAAAACATTTTTTTTTCAATTACTCGAACAATAGGGTGACCTCCATAGCTATTTTTTTCAACACACGCATGCATTTACCATGTCCCTGATCCTTACATGTAAAGTGCTGCCCCCTGCTGTATGTGGGATGTATAAACCCACAGACAGGAATCCGTTACTCAGTTATACATCGCATATACTGCAGGAAAGTATGGAAAAACATTACCGCTAGTTCTGATTATACTTTATTATTAAACATGGCATTTTTACTGGAAAAGTAAGGCTAATTTTACAATGATCTCCAATACAGTAGTAATGCGACTGACATCTCTACATATTTTGCACTAAATAACACATAATTGAAAGACTTTTTCATGTGAGATCTGCTTTTTCTGAAAGTCTAAATTTTAGATGGGTCACTGAATCAAGCCCCTTTTGCACAAAATAAAATAAAAAAAAGGATTAGATATTTTGGAGGTAGCCCTACCAAAAGCTATTAAAATGGTCTCTAAACTATTGCCTATTTCTGGCTTGCAGCAACTTGCCCAGGCAGGGCCAGAATGGGCTACCTGGGAAATTTCTGGGTAGGCTGCCTCATCCGAATGTGTGTGGCTGCGGCCATAAAAGAGGTCTGTGCTGTTTGAGATACAGATCCGCTGTGCGCCTGCCAGTCAGCGTAGCAGTGAATATGACATCATATCCGGCACTGATGACTGGAGCGGGACCCCACCGCAGACCTACAGGCAGGCAGACTGACAGACTCGGCAGGGGACAGGGAGGTATTAACACAAACATAAAAAATATGAATTGGGGAAAGGCTGGGGGGGGTATGAAGGGGAAATAACGCTGAGTTCAGAGATGGAGGGGGTTATAGAGGATGGAAATTATGGGGGAGGAATATGATGACGAGGTATGAATATGGTAGTTGGTGGGCAAGGCATATGAATTATGATGTGAGTTGGTGTTAAAATGGTTAAGGGCAGCGCTACACTTACACACTCGCATACACACAGCTACTCCAACACCATACACTTGCACACACATACATGCAAACCCTCTCTCAACACTATACACATACATTTTTTTAAAATTAAAATTGTGTATCTTTTTAGGATATTAAAATAGAATGTTACATGCATTTATGTTAATCTGTATGCTTCTCAGTTGATCTACACCTGCAATGCGGGGTTTGGAATGTAATATTCAGTTGATCTGTTTCCATGTTGTTCTCATTTGATCTATACACACAATGCAGGCTTTGTACGTGTTATTCAGTTGATCTCTATATTTCATTTTAAGAACAGCATCCTTTCTTTGCAATCATCACATTTCTCTTCTGAATCATATCGCACTGATTAGCCCAAAAACATCCAAATAAAACATATTCATTCATTTTTAAAATTGTTTTTTTTCTTTGGCCTGCAAAAATGTGTAAAAAATACAATGTGGCCTCTTACTGAAAACTTTGTTTGGAGACCCCTGGTTTACAGGATAAAAATTAGCAAGAAAAATACAAAATAGTCTCTGTACAGATTCCTTGTACAGAGCAAGGAAGAGAATGAGTAAATTAGTAAGCACATAATGGGGCTAATAACATATTTCAAAGAAGGTAAACCTGCTAGGACAAGAGGTCATAGTTAAAAAGAGGCATAGATGTAATGTAAGAAAACAATGCTTTGCCGAGTAGGTGGTAGATAAACATACCGACCTTCCAGCAGAAGTGGTAGCAGAGTAGCAGTATGGGACTGCATCTAAGATAAGGACATGTGCCGAGTAACATATGAGGTTTTATAGCAAGAAGAAAATAGATGGCCTTGTCTGTAATTAAATCAGTTACTACTTGGTCAAGCGTTTGAATAAGCCTCTGATACCTGGGGTGGTCCAGATGGTGTAACCGGTGAACTGTCTTCTCCTCTGCTGAGCATCTGCATCCGGAGCGCAGCTGACCTTCCAAACTCCTTCTCCAGCATCGACAAGGGACAGCTCTGCAAGTCTTGGATGCGGCTAAGGTTCAGAGATTCAAGACGCTGAGAGGTTTTGTAGCCAATACCTAAAGTATATAAATCATCAGCAAAGTGTAAATATAACCTCATTTAATTTCCTAACACCAACAAATAAATACATATCAATATATATATATATATATATATATATATATATGGTATCCTGGAGTATGCTCTACCCACTACCGTATGAAACACTTTACAGAAAGAAATGTGTAAAGGTCCCAGGTTCTGTCAAAACAGGGTTCAGAATAAAAATAAAATTGGCAAAATGTGTACTTTGTTCCTCAAATATTTGCTTGTAGCTGCTCCTCTCTGGCAGAACTCTGAAGCCACCCAACAATGTAAGAATTGTGAATTTCCTTAGATAAATGCAGGTGGATCAGTAAGGTCTTAAAATTTGTGCTAATTAAGGAGAAGATTCATACCTGTTTTTGTTTAGTTTTTTATGGTGGGGGGTGTTACTAATGTTTCCCAAAAACTCTGCATTAAGCAGTCCAAGGCTTCTTTAGTAGCACTAAAAGTGCACACTTATGAAAAGTAGACGGAAAAAAGCAAATCGCTCATGTATTAAAATCATATAAAATGGGAGACTGTGGACCAGGGACTGAGCTTTTCTAGACCCCAAATGCCCATGGGTTGGCAAAAAAAGGACGCAAGTGTGAGTTACAAGGCTTGCGGAAATCATTAATAGCTATGGGGTACTTATACACAAACCCCCTGCCATAGCCTTCCCGACAGTCGCTGCATTAATGTCTAAGCCCTCATGCCAATGCTTTTTTTTTTTTTTTTAAATAGTATAAGGGCTTTCCCTTAATAAAGATGTTCTACTGCATTTCTCTACCCCCTATAAGAGGAAGGACGTTTGGAGGCTGGTCTAATCGCTTACCTGGGACTTTCTTCACATGATTAAGACCATTAATAAGATGACTGCTCTTTTCAGGGAACAGGACTGTTTGCTGGTTTGGTTTAAACGTTCCAGAAACCAGCTTGGATAACAGCTTATTGGATGCAATTCCCGCGCATGAGGTGACACCCAGCCTATTATACAAAGCTGCTCTGATTTCAGCCGCAATCTGAGATCCAACCGCGATCCGCATGTGAGCCCCATCGTCCATATTAAAAGCTGTGCAAACGCAAAGTAGTTATTAGTGGCAGAGCTCAGTAAAATACGCAACGTGAGTTTCTAAGACTGGATACGTAAGGCTGCGATATGATTTTGCGATATGATTTTGTTCATTGTGATAAAGATGGCTAGTTTGTTGGATAGATCAAGGCAAGCTTGCAATAAAGTAATCACAAATCACTTATCTAAACAACCTATTACATTCAATTTTATTTATAGTGCCGTTTGCCAAAACTCAATCTCTCCAAAACCAAACTTCTCGTCTTCCCTCCCTCCAACGCTAAGATTTCCTCATCAGCTTAATGCTTGCTGTCAACCTTAACTCTGACTTCTAGCTTATCCATGCCCTCATTACCTCCTACATTGACTATTGTAACCCTTTCTTGGTGACCTACAACATTTTAGGATAAATGATAGTGTCTTTTTATAGGTTATCTCTATATACTATAGACAATGTGATTTTCTACATTATAGAACTATAAAAAGGTTTTAATAAATAAAAAGCCATTGGAACGATCAGTATAATTTTAAAACAATCCTAGAACACTAGAGATCAACGTAAATCAGATACATATGCCTGATTTATCTGCAATGCTGTAGAACACAGCAGAAAGTAACAAACAATAAAAAAAATACTATATAATGGCTTACTTTGGTCGTTGTACACATGACCACACACAGAGACCTCTAGATTGCTTTCCTTCCGAGGCTCCTGCTGTAATTTCTTTTCAACCAAATCGGTGACATCGATGAAGTTTTCATCAAATCCAAGCCTTTCCACCTTTGGACTGAATTCTTCCAACAATTCTGAAACAAAGAAAAACTTATCAACAAGAGCAACCAACCAAAACCCTACTGACACCAGTAGAGATGAATTATTGCTTTATTCCTTCAACATCTTGACTCACTAAAACCAAGGAGATCGATGCATTTCCAAGGACAAAAAACAAAACAAAAAAGGTTTCTTAACCCCTTCGAGACAAAGGCTGATTTTACTTTTTGTACCCTTTGTGACAATGGCCTTTTTAACATTTCTGCGCTGCTTGTGTTTAGCTGTAATTTTCTTCTTTCCCGTTTACTGAACCCACACACATTAGATATTGTTTTTTTCAGGACAAGAAGGGCTTTCTTTAGATGACATTGTTGTGATTGTATCATATTATTTACTATTAAAAAAATTATAAAATATGGTGAAAAATTTAGAAAAAAATGACTGTTTCTAACTTTTAGTTGAAAAATCTTTTACTCATCTATAAAAGGTAATGAAAAAACCTGCTAAATAGATTCTACTATTTGTCCTGAGTTTAGAAATACCCAATGTTTTTATGTTTTTTTGCTTTTTTTCTACCCATTATGGGGCAATAAGTACGGGTAACGTTTTGCTATTTCAAAGCCATTTTTTCCAAATCTGGTAATTCTTCCCCCCATGTGCCATTTCGGGTATCTTTGAACCCGGCCAATGCAATTTACCCCATCAAGTCATATATTTTTGAAAACTAGACAGCCCAGGGTATTCCAAATGCTAGTATTTTAACTCTTTCCATGCACCATATCTACCACCAGTCTTTGTCAAACTTTATGGTAGTCATTTTTTTGCATTTGTTTTGTCATACACATTTTACTTCAGGTATGAATTAAAATGTTCTAGTTTATGTCACTATCACAAAACACCCCAATATGTGTTCAGCAACATCTCCTGAGCGCAGCGATACCCCACATGAATGATTTTGCCTGGCTGTTTGGGAGCAAAAGGGCCACATTTGGGGCATGCGCATTTTTCAATGTTGAACTTTGGCATTTGGGGATCCACTGCCCATGCCCTATTTGGTACATCTTTGAGCCGGGCCATTTCAGTGTGCCCAATAAACCCATATATTTTTGAAAACTAGACACCCCAGGGTATTTCAAATGCTAGTATTTTAACTCTTTCCATGCACCATATCTACCACCAGTCTTTGTCAAACTTTGTGGTAGTCATTTTTTTGCATTTGGTTTTCCACACACATTTTAATTCAGGTATGAATTAAAATGTTCTCGTATATGTCACTATCACAAAACACCCCAATATGTGTTCAGCAACATCTCCTGAGTACAGCGATACCTCACATGAATGATTTTGCCTGGCTGTTTTGGGGCAAAAGGGCCACATTTGGGGCATGCGCTTTTTTCAATGTTGAACTTTGGCATTTGGGATCCACTGCCCATGCCCTATTTGGTACATCTTTGAGCCAGGCCATTTCAGTGTGCCCAACAAAACCATATATTTTTCAAAACTAGACACCACAGGGTATTTTAAATGCTGGTATTTTAACTCTTTGCATGCACATATTTTACCACCAGCATTTTTTCAAAGTTTGCAGTAATATTTTTGTGTGTGTATTTTTCCCACACACACCTACTTTATGTATGAATTTACAGCTCCTGGTATATGCCGCTGTCACACGACACCCCATAATGTGTTCAGCAACATCTCCTGAGTGCAGTGATACCCCACATGCATGGGTGTGTCATTTTTTGGGGGAACTAAAAGGCCACATTTGGTACGTGTGCATTTTTCTAATTGGAAATTAGATGTGTGGCCATCCTTCCCCCCGTGTTAATTGGGACGTTGTTGAACCTGGCCCATTCAATTTACCCCATCAAATCATACATTTTTTAAAAGTAGACACCCCACGGGCATTTAATATGCCAGTATTTTAACTCTTTCCATGCGAGAATTGTTTTAAGCTAATATGCTAATTTTAGGACTTGCTCACAAAAATATATTTTTTATATATATATATTTATTTTTTTTATTTTTTTTTTAAAAAAAAATTTAACATTTTTTTTCAACTTGGAGGTTCCCCTGATAGTGACATCAGTGGGAAATGATTTTTACATTTTACTGTTTTTTTACTATTTTTTTCTAATTATTATTAATTTTATTTTTTAATTTATTTTTACTAATCACACTGTGATTAGAAAGCTGGGCTCCATTGACTTGCATGGTGAATGCAGTACCTGTATTCAACCTGCAAGTGGAGCCAAAGTTCTCTAGATGGTCTAGATTGCCGGCAGCTGCGGCTGTGACCGCTCTCCGGAGCGGTCACAGCCCATCAAAAGGTTAGTGTTTGGTGTCGCTGGATGCCTCCTGATCGAGGCATTCCAGCGACACCATTTAAGTTTAGGAGGCGATCGTCGATCGCCTCCTAAACGCTTTTAAAACGGGCGTCCGCCGCCATACAAAGTATGGCGGATGTTGACGCCCCGTGGAGGGGCCAGAGATGGCCCCTTCGTGCCGATCGCGGCGTTGCTGAATGCCTCGAGGTCGAGGCATTCAGCAACGCTTTTTGGGTGCAGAAAGCGATAGTAGATCGCTTTCTGCACCCGTTTAAAGACGTGCCGGTCCTGGCACGTCAATTGTCGTAAAGCACATGCTTTTCCGTGCCGTGCCAGGACCGGCAATTGTCATTAAGGGGTTAAAGGAACCCTTCAGCCAATATATATGCACTTTTACATTTCCCCTTTTCTCACAGCTCAGCTAATAGCCCTGCAGGAGGTGCATTCGGCCGAATACATCTGCCTGCGCGATATACTCACCTTCAGCTCAAGCTCTGCAAAAGCTTTGAGCGGTGTAATGTTAGGAACCAGGTGCGCATGCGTGGAAAGTGCTGCCATTGATTTCGATGGGAGGACTTCCCTGTCACTGACTCCTTGCTTTAAGCAGCCAATCAGAGCCAAGAAATGTGAGGTCATGGAGTGGAGAAGCTGCTGCAGCAGGGCAGCATCTTCTACAATAGGTAATTACTGTGCTTTTATTATATTTTTGTTTTGGAATATATTAAAGTACTCAAAGAGGGTTAGGGTCACTCACAGTGTATTTCAAAATGCACTTTACCTACTAATCACTCATTGAGGTTTATTCACAAAAAGAACAGTCAGGAGAGTTTGCAGGAGAATCATGTTTGATCTTAATTCATTTGAAATGTTATTTTCATAACTATCCTTTGATTTAAATCACATCTAACTGATATAGAAAATAATTTTAAAAATGGCCCCCGCGGGAAATTTGCACAAATCATTAAATGCCTTTTTTTTTCTAGGTATAATAACTCAAAATGTTAATTTCCCTTCCAGAATATTAACAAGTACCCGTAATTCTGTAAGACATTTCTCGGTAGGGAGTCAGATCCTCTCCACTAACCAGCACTAGGTCTGGACACTTCTCTTTTGCGTCTTTAATCAACATCAGCTTTGTTACGCCCATCCTTCTGGCTTCATAATTACAAGTCACCACGATAAATTTCTGCTGAACACCTAAAAAATAAAGGGCAAAAAAAACAACAGTTGAATTTCAAGGTATTAAGTGATTAATTTCTTTACAAAAGGCTTCTGAGAGGAATATCAATTTATTTGATGTTTTGTAAAAAGTACAAGAGTTGATAGGAAGTTCAGGAAACTGTTAGGTGAGCAAAACGTTTTATAGACAAGAGGTTAAAGCAGGTTTAAAAAAAAAATTACAAAAAGAAAAAAATGGGAAATGTGTGGACCTAAAAAATGATTTGGGTCCAAGGCTAAAGATGACCATGGTCAACTAAACTAGTACTGGATGGAGGGGAAAAAATTCCATCCAACCGTGTCTTTATGGACTTTGGTTTGTGCACCTTTGGGATGAACCGGAATGGAGCCAGGCATCTCGTCCAACATCAATGCCGGACCTCACAAACGCTCTACTGGTTGAATGGGAAAAAATTCCCACAGAAACTCCCCAAAATCTTGTAGAAAGGTTTCCCAGAAGAGCGGAAGCCGTTATAGCTGCAAAGGGGGCCAATTACATATTAATGTTTATGTATTTAGAAAGTGATGTCATCAAAGTCCCTGTTGGTGTAACGGCTAGGTGTCCCAATCATTTTGTCCTTTGTTAGCTTGGGAGGGGGAACCTCTTCTGCTCGCTTCCGGTCCTCACCTGTGCCAAAAATGACATCACATCCCTGCACTCAGACTCGGTCAGCGTGGCCTGCTGGCCCATCGTTAGTTAACCCAGCGCTGCCCATGTTCAGCAAAGCCCTAGGTGCCCGCAAGACATTTCTTGTCTCCATGGCAACCTTGACGCATGGGGTTTGTCAAGCCCCATCCTAAGGCGTTCCTATTTTTTCAGCCGAACTGCTATGACGTTCATAAGTAAAATGCATATTAAATGAACTTATTCCACCCCTACTCTATAATAATAATAATAAAAAAAGTAGAAAGGTCTAAATAAACGATCACGTTACCAAGAGGTTTATCCTTCAGCTCCGGGTTGCGAATCATCTCGACCTGGGCATAGAAGCAGTCCATGTCTATGTGTATGATAACTCGGTTCTCAGCGGAACACGATGTCCCCGAATTTCTGGAAACTAAATGAAAATCCGTCCGTTATTAACACAATTGATAAAACAGCTATCTTTTCTACGCATAAAAAGCCTGGCCTGAATATCCTTTCTTTTGACCCTACAAAACAAGCGACTTTGTCTGAGTTTTAATTTTATTCAGTAAAGCGGGGTTCGTTTTTATTAATTCACTATTTATTCTGTCCCCGGTGTGTTTCTCCCAGGTCTAAGCTGCCCTGCATGATGTATACCAGAAAATCTCAGATTCACTAATGCATTATACAGGGTGCTTGGCCCTTCACCATGCATAGTAAACACACTCAGCTTGGCCGGCATCCAGAAAGATGGACATAAAACAACCAAATTTAAAAACGCAGCCCCGTTTACCTAATGAATTGTTTTGACAATTTGTATTCGTGACACCGTATTAAATATACACTGGCCAAGGTGAATTTTTGGTGCAGGTAAATTTTTACACAGAATTGTTTTTAAATATTTCAGAAAGCTGTCTTTTTAAGAATATTTTTTTAAATTTTATTTTCCTGAAACTTTCATTCGAATTGGTTTTCTGTCAATAAGTGACGCGCCGGGTACCGGAGGCCTCCGCCTGGCGATGATGAGAGGAGGCAATGACAAACTCCACAAAAAAAACATCACGTGACTGCGCTGGCCATTACTACAGAGAAGCTGCTATGTGAACGCATCGATCGCTCCAAACCCCTCAAGCTTTATTAAAAACTTACTCATTATTAACATTATTATCAGGGGAGTCAGTTGCTGTGTATATAGGCCAACCCCGTGCAGCCTTGGGTACCCTGAATGACACAGGGAGGGGGTATCTATACATAAATGTCCCTAGGCAGTGTATCTACACTATGCACTCTTAATACCCCAGCGAGAAGGCATTTACACCGAGCAGCAGGGTGTCCGCTTGGGGCGTCAGGGGCCACATCTCGGGCCAGCCAGTCAGTGTCTTCTTCCTCATCCTCTATATCCCGCGGTGAGTCCATAGCAGCCCGCGATACACAGCCCGTCACACAGCGAGGCGGAACAGGGGAGTCAGTCCGGGAGCGGGAGGCGTGTCTTCTGAGTGACAGCTGGTAGCAGGGGCAGAGTTTCGGAAGGAAAACTTTGACAGAGGCGTGACTCCTGAAAGACAGGGGGCAGGGTTGTGAGCAGCATGACAGGCGGCAATAGGGGAAGTGGTGCGTACACCCTGACAGCTGAGCACAGAAAGAGTACTGCGCACTGTGATGGGCGGATGCAGAGGCGGGGCTCCGAGGCGTTTAGCGACAGTCGACTGGGGCACCCTGACAAGCCAGGGTCAGGGGGCGTGGCTCTAGGCACTGTTGGAAAAGAGCGGGAAGCGCGTTTACCACCGGCTGGTGTGTAGAGATAGTTGGTGTTCGCAGTGGGGGTTGGAACTTGCTTAGCGCTTTCAATTTGTATAGTGACTCCCAGATGCTCTTCTGGTGTTAGACTGAGTATACAGGCAGGTGTGATTCTCAGCACCAAAACTGAAAGAGGGTGTTTGTCTCAGAAGAAATAATTAACTTATGGCGGAGGGCCTGCTGAGGCATTGTAGTTGGGACTGGGCTTCACTGGTGCCTAAAACAAGAAGAGCAGCCAGAAACCCTGCTTTCTCATTTCTCATACTTTTTAATATGGCTTTTGGGGTTATATCCCTCCGACACACAGACATAATGCAATAGTATGATGTAATAGTATTTGGACTGTATAGTCAGGCGGTAATTTACACAATCTTAAATCTCTCAGCCATTGGCTGATTTTCTTAGAGGGACCACAAGTGTCTCCAACATTCAGGAGCCGTGCGCAGGCCGCGTGCGATTAAACACAAGGCTTCCTCTGGGAGGGAGGAATATGGAGAAGTCTTCACTAGGTCTGACAGAGTCCTTGAGCACAGGCTTTGTTGAGATCCCTGGAAAGTGAACTATAATGGGTTATGTCCTCTTTTATAATTGGGAATGAGGATAGATCTGAGAATTTTCACTATGAATGCTGATCCTTCACTGGGTTTTGATATCTGACTTTTTTGGGGGTAACAGTAGAAATAATACATTTGAAACATGTTGGATCCAGCATATCCTCTTCTGTTGGGTAGCGCATGAAGAACGGGTAGATCATACTCCAGGCTTTTGCAGGCAGGTCAATTCCATATGGAAGAGAAGATAAAACAGATACCATTAGAATTTACAATCTGGTGCATTCTACCCTCTCTGTCTCCATAACTTTAAGTGTAATTACATCTCTATATCCCCTCTTTCCGGCATGCTGCGTGTCCCAGCTCCACTTTACTTATCTTTATAATGTAGGACGGGGTGTGTGAATAACGAGTAGACTTCAGTCTCTAGACTTTTGCAGGAGAGTCAATTTCACATGGAAGAGAAGATAAAGCAGGTACCATTAGAACGGATTTCATCCTCCCTTTCCACATGACCCCCTTTTCTCTTATTTACTATCTTATATTCTATAAATATATATATATATACACATATATATACCGTATTTGCTCGATTATAAGACGAGGTTTTTTTCAGAGCAAATGCTCTGAAAAATACCCCTCGTCTTCTAATCGGGGTCGTCTTCTAATCAGACCTCAAATAGAGTCTGATTAGGAGACTAAGATCCAGATCCCCCGCACCGCTGCAGGGGACCTGGATCCTCCTGTCTCACCCCCCCCCCCCATCATACACACACTTACCGGTGCTTCCTGCTGTATTGCCGGGGCAGCGGGTTGACGTCTACGCGATCCGCGTAGACAACGTCCGCTGCAGCCGGAAGGAGGTGTGGCTAGCAGCGGGGGTTGTCTGCGTCCGTCGCGCAAACCTTCCCCGACTGTCAGAGATCAGAGTTCCCCGCACCGGTGCGGGGAACTCTGATCTCTGACAGCCGGGGAAAGTATACGCGACGGACGGATACAAACCCCCGCTGCCAACTCCACCTCCTTCCGGCTGCAGCAGAAGGCGACGTCAACCCGCTGCCCCGGCTGGAAGCACCGGTAAGAGAGGGCTGAGAGGGGAGGGGAGAGTGTGTGTGTGTGTGTGTGTTAGTTAAATGGGGGTATAGGGTGTGTGTGTGTGTGTGTGTGTGTTAAATGGGGGCATAGGGCATTTCTGGAGTGGCGTTAAGGGGGCATTTAATAGAGCACTCTGCCTCCTGAAATGCCTTATACACCTATATGCCACTCTGCCCCATAATATGCATTTTAACCCCCTAAATGCCAGAGTGGCATATAGGGGTATAAGGCATTTCTGGAGGCAGAGTGCTCTATACAATGCCTTTTAACTCCCTTAATGCCACTCTGCCTCCTGAAATGCCTTATACCTCCCTATATGCCACTCTGCCCCATAATAGGCATTTTAACCCCCTAAATGCCAGAATGGGATATAGGGGTATAAGGCATTTCTGGAGGCAGAGTGGCATATAGGGGTATAAGGCATTTCTGGAGGCAGAGTGGCACATAGGGGGTCAAAAGGCATACCATGGGGCACAGTGGCATATAGAGGGTTAAAAGGCATATCATGGGCCACAGTGCCATATTGGAGTGGCAAGCCTGGGGGCAGATGTGCGTAACTGGGGGACAGGTTGGAAAATACAAGAAATAAAAACAAAAAAAATATTTTTCTCAATCATAGCTTTTATTAAAAAAAATAGTTTACATGAATTAACATTTACTGGTAAAACTTTTTTCCTTTAGGGTCGTCTTATATTCAGGCTTTTTCTTTTTTTCCTAAGTTAATATTCAGATTTTGGGGGGTCGTCTTATAATCAGGGTCGTCTTATAATCGAGCAAATACGGTATATATATATATACATACATATACATATAAAAATCTGATCAATGGGGCCATTACCTGATACAGTGCTTAAAATTGGGACTTTACCATTAAATCTGAGACTGTTGAGAGGTATGCTTGCATGTGTAGTATTTTTTTTTCTGCAGGAGGATTCCAGATCATGGAACAACTGAGAAAAGGAATAAGGATCTTTATGTTGGACATTGCATTTAACACAAGGACTTTTTAAAATACAAAGTCTGCCTTTCTATGTAACCGGCCTACAATCATCTTATGCAAAACTATGACCCTAAAACCTCGCAAGAATGATTGTTAAGCCTTTTTGATGATGATGATGATGATGATGAAGAACTAAAATAAATGTTAATTCTATTTAAGGGTGCCACTCCACCTGGTGTGTTAAATTTGCCAAATGTATTATTAAATGCAGCATCAGAAGTGAATGGGTTCTTTAAAATCATTTAAATACTTTTTCAGGGAACACTTGCCACGTGGCACAGGAGCAGACGCTGCGTGAAAAGGCTTCTTAAAGGTTTTTGTGATGTTTGATACGTCTGCTAAGGTTTATTCACTTAAGGTGTTAGAGAGCTTTTATTATTCAGTCTTAGTGGAACCGCAGCTGTAAATATCTGTATACGATAATGGTTTCCAGGAGAGATTGATACTTGATGATTTTCCTGTTTGGTTTATTTTTTTTAAATGGTGACACCGAGCTTTTATTGGGCGTGACACATTCTGATTAATTATCTAATTATTTGTACAGTAGTTTGGTCTTGCCCACAGTGAACAGTCATTCTAGTATAAGGATTGGATTTTTCCTTAGCCCCAAAAACTATCAATATACATTAATAACCCCCAGTGCTGTATACAGTAATATAACCCCAGTGCTGTATACAGTAATATAACCCCCAGCGCTGTATACAGTAATATAACACTCCAGTGCTATATACAGTAATGTAACACTCCAGCGCTGTATACAGTAATATAACACTCCAGTGCTGTATACAGTAATATAACCCCCCAGTGCTGTGTACAGTAATATAACCCCCAGCGATGTATACATTAATATAACCCCACAGTGCTGTATACAGTAATATAACCCCCAGCACTGTATACAGTAATATAACCCTCCAGCGCTGTATACAGTAATATAACCCCCCCAGCGCTGTATACAGTAATATAACCCCCAGGGATGTATACATTAATATAACCCTCCAGCGCTGTATACAGTAATATAACCCCCCCCAGCGCTGTGTACAGTAATATAACCCCCAGGGATGCATACATTAATATAACCCCACAGCGCTATATACAGTAATATAACCCCCAGCACTGTATACAGTAATATAACCCTCCAGCGCTGTATACAGTAATATAACCCCCCAGCGCTGTATACAGTAATATAACTCCCCAGCGCTGTATACAGTAATATACCCCAGCGCTGTATACAGTAATATAACCCCCAGCGCTGTATACAGTAAAAACCCCCAACTCAGTATACAGTAATATAACCCCCAGCGCTGTATACAGTAATAACCCCCAACTCAGTATACAGTAATATAACCCCCAGCGCTGTATACGGTAATAACCCCCAACGCTGTATATACCACACTGAGCTGATGCTTTATGGCAATGCTAATGAAGTCTATTCCTCTATATTCAGAGCATCTGTCTGGGTGATTAAGACTGAGGTATTCTGTTTACCACAAGGCAGTATCATAAGGAGATTGGGCTAAAATACGGTAAAGAAGAAATGTATGAGAGTAGATCAGGAAGTCGTGGGTTTTGTAGTCTGCCTTGCAGATGCTGAGCATAATTCCTGGGGATTTCCACGGGTGTCATGAGATCACATGACCTTGCATAGCTTCAGAGTGAGCAGCCACGGGCTCCGAGACAGTGGGCAACTATTGGCCTAACCAAACAATAACCAAGGACAGGTAGACAAAGTAAAACATGTGATTTCTAATATCCCTTTTATAGTTTATTGAGACAATTAGCAGAAATGTTAATAAACGAGGGCTTCTCTCTTCAGGGAATTTCACGGCCAGACGGTGAAAAATTGGCAGTCCTGGCACTTTAAGGCCAGCGGCCACAGGCTGGATACGCATGGCCACACGTTACATTTTCTGTCCACACATATTCTGCGGGCGGAACGCACCCCCCAACACCTGATCTTCCGCTTGTCCACTTTTGGTCCCCCCTCCCACCGCACATTTGCCCACCTGACCAGATGGCCAAAAAATCGGACGAGTAACATTTTGAGTCATCTTTTATTCTGTTTCTTTGGAGCTAGTTTTACTTTTGTCCTGGCCCCTGAGTTTCGGCTGCGGTATTAAAGTATTGAGCCCAGCAGGGGTCAAGATTCTGAGTGTAGAATAATGAATCATTCACCTCAGCGTCTCATTCAGTTTCTGGTAACGCAGTAAAGAACAGTCACCCAACCTTTAGGTAATTAAGTTGCAATAAATACTAATTGAAATGGAAGGGCGGATACTTCAAAGCAGCCGCGAGATCTCCAAGTGAAGTCACATAGGCGACCAGTGGGTAGATTTCATCTTAGTCCTTTTCCTGCTATTAACCATTTGTTGTAACCAGGCCTGAATCAGCCATCAGCAAACACCATTGCAGCGGTACCAATGGTGCCTTCCACTCGTCAAACACACTGGAATATTAACACACGTGTTAAAGCCCAGACACTCATTCTAACAAACGCACTCTAACCCTCGCTCTAACATACACACACTCACCTTTCTGTTTCACGGAGTCCTAGAGCAGATACCGCGGGGTTACTTACAGTCATGCCCCTCTTTGGAGACTTAAGACTATTCCCCCTGCCCATTCACGCACACACACTCATACACACATACATACACACACACGTGCCCATGCATGGGAACATGGAATGTTTTCATCCATCCCTTTCTCACGTGTCTAAGTAAAGTTTGTTGTGATTCTAGACTTTACCTGCAAGATCTGTGATTTTAGATTTCAAAAGTAGAGAAACTCTGGTTGTTTTGTGACTTTTATTGGGTTATTGTTGCTTCTATTAAGAATTCTACCAGATCGGCAGATGACGTGACCTGTCACATGTCGTCCACTACATCCTATCAGGATGCACGTTATATAACTTCAACATCACGCCCAGTCTCCGTCTGAGACATCTGAACCAGCTTGACAAGTCTGGCCAACTTTAAACACCAGGCTCCGCCCACCGATACGGGGCAGTTGGCAGCTATGCAACATTATAAGTAGAATTTGTATATGAAGAATACCGACATTCTGGGGGGGAGGGCGACTAAAATGGGGAATGGTTTACAGGGTAAAAATGACCAGGAAAGGGGTCTTGATCTGTAGACTGGAGGAGAGGAGACAGCAGGGGATGTGATGGAATTTAAATACTTAAAGGGGTTTATTAAGTACAGGAGGGGAAGTTAGAACATGAGGCCCGGATCTTACACTAGAGGGTCAGCGGCTGAGATGGAATGAAAGACTTACTGAGAGGGCGTAAAAAAATAAAATGAAATAAATTCTATATGTATTTTATTTATTCTTAGAGCAGCCGGTTCATAAAATATTTTCCATAATGTTGTAGAATCCCTAGAGGCAAACTTTAAAGGAATGCTCTGAAATGGTTAAAACCTGCTGGAATATTTGCATTTTACAAACAAAGTAAAAAAAAAAAATGTATTGTTTAAGTTTTATTATTATCTTTTTGTGAAAGTACATGTATGATGAGAAATATGGGCAGTGGAATTGTTGAACCTCCACTAAGGGGTAACCGGACGCTGGGTGATATGCTTGGTGCACGCTTCGGAGAGGAAGTGGTTAAGGTTCTCTCAGGTACTATTTCGTCGGTCTGCAGCGTAGTACGCACTATGACCTGTGTTCCTCCGCCGGACCGATCGCATAACGCTCTCCGGAACAGCTTCGTGAGTGTCGTGGCGGAGGCGTCCGGAGGTGCGGTTGCTAGGGGGCGCTGCGTCAGCGGGGAGGCGGGTTCGCGTACACACACACTGCCCGGATCGCTGTGAGAGAAGAAGGGGCGGCTCCGGGCCGCGGGAGCCCACCCATGGTGTACTGCTGACAGAAGCCGCTCCATGGAGAAGCGGAGGATGGAGTGCCCGGCTCTGCCACCGGGCTGGAAGAAGGAGGAGGTCATTAGGAAGTCCGGGCTGAGTGCGGGCAAGAGCGATGTCTACTACTTCAGGTGAGGCCGGGGCCACCTGGGACTGCGGGAGTGGGATAGAGTGTTATGTAGGTCTCGGGTACCGGGCTCAGTCCGGCGGGGGCAGTTAAGGCGTTCGGTTGACGGTAGGGTGTGTTGGGTGTTTGGAGGTAGGAGGGGGCGCGCCGTGCCAAGTAGCCCAGTGTAAAGTATTGCAGGGGGTTACCCAGTGTCCGGTGTGATAGGGGTTTGTCCGGTCCCCGTGTGTGGCGGGGAAAGGAGCCCCGTTCCCCCTGTGAGCCCAGGACACTGTATAGCAGAGTGGTACTTTGAATAAGGTGTCAGTGTGTATCGCAGGGCAGCGGGTGACGAGTGCCGTGTATATTACAGGAGGGGTAGAGAGAACACGGTGTAGGATACATGTTGTGTATTTGCTCGCTGTTTATGGCAGTTGTGTTGAGGGGCACCTGGTTCAAAGTTATAAAATACCCAGTGTGCCCGGCTGAGAGAGTGCCCCATCTATATAGCAGCACCCTGTGTATATGGCTGTACCCCGTATATCACATAGCGCTCCGTCTATATGGCCGCACCCCGTGTATATGGTAGGGGTTACGCCACCCCGTATATCCCGGTGTATATGGCAGATGCATGGTAATCGTATAAGGCGCATGTTGTATTGAGTGTCTCTGCTGGCAAAGACTGTCACGGGGCCAAAGATGTGGTGTATGATGTCACTGTGTGTTGGGTGAGGTTGTACCCCATGTTCATGGCGGGGAGTGTGA
Source organism: Sceloporus occidentalis (assembly GCA_023333645.1). Lineage (NCBI taxonomy): Eukaryota > Metazoa > Chordata > Lepidosauria > Squamata > Phrynosomatidae > Sceloporus > Sceloporus occidentalis. The sequence goes on along the minus strand of JALMGF010000097.1, from coordinate 1,379,217 downwards.
CATGGTGTGAATCACAGGCGCGTCTAGCTTTTGTGGCAGATGGTGGCAAACTTCAAGGTTCGAGTATAACGCAGAGTATACAGGATTAGGATGACTGACGGAGAGTCATTTGCTTCATGAGATGAAACAGGACCCAGTATAGATGCATAGATGCCGTGTATGTGACTCAGGAACACGCGTGTGAAGGTGATGACTGTACCTATGATGGAGATAATGCGTGTTTAGAAAAGGAGGCGGGAAGTGCCTGAGACCGGTCAGCGAAGGAGCGCTAATGTGCGAAGCCTTCCTTCCAACCACATGTGTCTGCATGCCCTCCGCCATCGGCCCTCACCGTGTGTGACTTACATGCACTGATCAGCCACGTGTGGACGCTCCGTGGGCACGCTCACCTAAGTGCAGTCATTGGCCTTTTGCCCTCCGCTTCCCGTCTCTGCTGCATTAGTCACCGACGTGCTCAGATGATGTCATACTTCACTCCCTATCACCCTTGGCCGCTCACTGCACAGGCTGGGGGGGAGGAGACGTTGCGTGTTTTTTTTAGTACTTTAAACGGAATGATACTTTTAGATATTAGGATTGGTCAACTGGTCCTTGGAGTTGGCGCAAAAAATAATTTAAGAATATTGGTTCTCGCTGCTTCCTTCTGAAAATATAAACCCATCTCTGGGGTGTGGCGTTTTATAGACGTTCTCCTTGGTCCTCCCCAGTGTCAGTGATATGTTTGTCTTTGTTCGGAGACGTAACCCTGCGTACCGACAGCATTAAAATGCCCCAGAGGAAGCGCGGCGTCCCTTCCTGCGGTGTCAGCGCTCGGGCTACAGGAAGAATCAGTCAGCGTAGACCCCTGCCAGGATTTCTCATGACCCCCTGCTGCTTATAATACGTGCCGTGATCAGGAAAGCACGGCTGCGGAAGCCTGCCTACCGATCGCTGTGTGATCAGCACGCAGGGGCATCGGGATACAATCGGATAGAATGTAGACGTTTCTCTCTCGGCCACAAAGTGATTCAAAATCCATTAAAACATTTTTATAGGGGCTGAGCGACTTCATGGTGATAACATCTAGTCTACAAAATCTCAAAGGGCGTCCTGAGTCATCTCGGCTGCTCTCCGGTGAGAAAAATGCCAAAAAAGGTTAAAAAGTCTTAAAATGTTATATTCTGTTATTCGGTGTCTCTGACCTTTTATCTTTTAACAACCCCCCCCCCAGCTTTCAGCTTGTAAAGTAACCCCGAAGTAGCTGAAGGAAAATAAGCTCTCACGTCCCGGACCCTGCCGGCAGCCTATAGCGGCATTTTCCATCTGCTAGCCCTATAGCTGGCTGAGTGTTGTAGGAGTCGATCTGTGCCAGATGTTTTCAGGCTGAGTAACACTTGGACACGCGGCGAATGGGCATCTGACGCTACGGCTATGAGTCAGCCTTGCAGAAAGGACTTTAACTCCTTCACGGCCAAGAGGAACAGAGTAAAGAAAGCCGTCAGCCGTGAAGTATTTGCAGCAACATTTTACTAATCTCGCCTTGATTGATAGGGTTTACCCCCTGGCTTTATTGTGGGGCGGCTCACGGCCCTAGCAGACGGACCGGTCCCCCAGTGGCCGCGGTGAAATCACCGCCGTGCCCCCGAATTTCTCTCTGCTGTGTTTCTTGGAGAGAGATCCTCGGCGAGGGAGGAGATCTGCGGATAACTCCCATTCCTACCAGATCCCTTCTTGCCCACAGCTATGAAGCAACCGAGAACATTCCTGCGCTTCCAACAAAATTTACCCTCCGGCTGCTGGAGAAAACCACGACTCTTCTTACTTCCTGCGTATAAAGACATTCGAGGAAAATGATTTAAAACCATTCAGTACTCAGTGGGACCTGGGGTGCGGTATAAGGGGCCAGTCAAACTGTCGCAGGAAGTATGGATTACGCGTTTGGAGATGAGCGGCTGATTTTTAATGATTCATAGGCGTACAATGGCCCTTTATCACTCCTGTGTTCCAATGGCCCTTTATCACTCCCATCACTCCTGTGTTCCAATGGCCCTTTATCACTCCCATCACTCCCATCACTCCTGTGTTCCAATGGCCCTTTATCACTCCCATCACTCCTGTGTTCCAATGGCCCTTTATCACTCCCATCACTCCTGTGTTCCAATGGCCCTTTATCACTCCCATCACTCCTGTGTTCCAATGGCCCTTTATCACCCCCATCACTCCTGTGTTCCAATGGCCCTTTATCACTCCCATCACTCCTGTGTTCAAATGGCACGTTGTGTTCACTGATCCAAGTTTAAGTTCAAAAGGCTAATTGATGGGTAGAAACCCTTTTGTGATTATGTTACAGACAGAAATGTTCTTGTTTTCCATGAAAACAGCTGAGTGACCCCAAACTTTATAATATATATATATCTATATCTGCATTCAGTATTGAATCCGATGATGGCCTGTTTTGTGCTGGCACACTAGCCGGCCAGACTATCTAACATGCTGGCGGTGGGGCTTAGGGGCTCTGTAGAGTTTTCACAGTAAGAGGCAGCGGGGAGTATATTTAATAAGGAGCTTCCACGTGAGAAAGGACTCTTTGGATGCTCTCTGGTCCTTTTGCTTTAAGACCTACAACAGGGTTGGAGAAGCGTGAAGCGCGTCTGGGTGATCTGCGCGTACGAATCGGAGTAAAGGTGAGCGATCAGAGCCGTTGTGAAATAGGCGGCTCGGCAGGTCTGCGTGCGGACGGTGATACCTGATCCTACGGTATCTATCAATCAAACATCAGTGCTATGCAATTAATAGATATTATGATCCATGCTGCTCGTTAATTTACAACTTTAATTATATTTTATGTGCAGATGGGAATAATTACAATACAGAATTTGGCAGTATTTAGTATTTTTATTTTTGTTTGGCCAAAAAAAATAAAAAAATGGACACACCTAAAAATATAATAAAGCAGAAATACCTACCAAATGTATTCAATAAAACTCCTTATCTCCTTTCCTCCTGCGCTTACTCCTTAAAGCGACGCTCCAGTGATCACGTTACTGCGCACGATGGCCGTGTCAGACTTCTTAGTCTGGTGTCTCCCTCGCGAGTGTATGGGGGGGATTCTACAGAATCCCCCCCGTATATATCTGCCCCTGCAGCTCGTTTCCATGCCGGAGGTGTTTTCAGCTGAATGCATCTGCCGGCACATGGCATGGATGGCTGGACCACAGAGGCAGCTGCAGCTTCTACCTCAGGTAACCGATTGTCATTGCGTTCTTTTATAGATTGGCTGTCGGGGGACATAAGACTCTCCCTTTAATACTTTATCATCGGTGTAACAAAACATTTGCTGGTCAAATGCACCATTTTTGCTATTTTGTATCGCTGAGCTGAAATGTTACACGATGGTTCAACTCGCCCCGCTTAGTGATCAACCCCCCCCCCCCCTGCTGTTTTGTTTGACTTATTCCTCTTTCACTTCTTCTCTCCCGTCATCCGATCTTCGGCTTCTGCCGATGTCTTCAAAGTGTGGGCCGTAGTCGCAGACCAGCTCTAGCCAGCTATTTATATAGCCAGCGACACAAGATGCAGCCGGGCGTTTAGTTCATGCACCCCTTCACTGCCGGATTTAGCCTCGGCGGCCTGTTCTCTTTACTGCTCACCCCGCAGTGATAAACCCTTTCTCTAGAAACAAAGATTCCCTGTGCATATGGTGAGCAAACATGGAATAAACACGGCACGGACCCTGCGTTCCATGAGACAGATGTGTATTCCCGTTACACTGACGCGAGCCACCCTCTTCTAGAATCATTCATTAGTCTCCTGGTGTCTTATTGTCTCCATCGTTTACCAAATTTATAATTTTAAGTCCATTTTTAGAATTTGCGTGATTATTCTTTGCCAATCGTGTGAGCTTCAGGTTCCTCCTGAGATAAAATCCCTTTACTCTTACCAAGGATCGCCAAAACAACTACCGTGACGGCCGGCAGCGAGTATCAGGAGGGCGCTGGCAGCAGGAGATCCTCCGTGCGTTGGCAAGGAGGACCACATGAAAGCTTTTATAAAGGGGCCACTCGGATATCATCATGATGGTTGGAGTATCACTTTAATTATGGTAACTGCTGTGAGGTCCTCCTAGAATACTTCTAATAAATCAGGGCTCATATCCCAAATGTATCCCGTACGGAGAATCGGGTCCCTGATAGATCCACATGCTTGTAACTCCCGAACTAAGTGAATAAGCCACCACCAGGCCATGTTTGTTTTCACTTTCATCACCCAATAGGGTTGGTTTCACCATAATGTTGGGTTAAGGAATTATAGATGTACTGGGTTTATAGGAGTCATTGAAACTTATATATGCTAATTCCAACATTTTGCCAAATTTGGGTAAAAGAAAATAATAGATACAACTGAAACCTTGCTACACACGGATTCTTTTAGTTTTAGTTTCTATGGACCGGCTGCAGTTTACAGACGGTTCTTCTTCTTCTGCAACAGGAGCCGCATGAAATCAAACGCTTCAAAACTGGTAGCTTTTTAAGCCTTAAAGGAACCCTTGGCTTCTGTGTCCCATTTAAAAAAAAAATGTGTTACTATTATTTAAAAAACATTTTTAATGGTTTTTTTTTTTAATGATTTTCTGGTATGTTAGCCTGTTTATGCAGAGAATACCCTGTGACGCTGCCTCCTCCTGACTCGCTAATGAGGTGCTGTCTGCTTCTCCCATAAGACCAGCTGGATATTACTGTTCCTTCAACATACGGAGCAGCGCCGGTTGGGCGCAGTGAATGGAGCTCTGTATTCATGTACCAAGAACTCTCCGGAAACACTCATGGAAATACATTTACGATTCTTCAGTAAAATATGTCAAAGCTGTAGATTTTATCCTATTTGAACTCTGAGTTCATTAAGAGTCGATTGCAGGTCTCCAGATTTTTTTTTCACTTATATTGCCTATGATTTTTTTTAATTTTTTTTTTTCTACATCGAAAAAAAAAATAAATTTGTAAAAAATGTGTGTGTGTGTGTGTGTATATATATATATATATATATATATATATATATACCACCAGACTGTTTCCTCGAATGGGTACTGAGGGTAATAGTGTGCAAGACATAAAGGAACTGTAAATCGGCACGTTTATGGTTTCTTTGAGATGCCGGCAGTAGATTTGGGGATATATTTGCGATGTGTCTTTCCGGAACTCTCCGCCGTAACCGATCCAGTGTCTGCTGCTGACTCGGCTTTACTTGCAGGAGAAGCTCTCCGAGGTTTGGCCTCTCTAATGCGTATTTGGATGGGTGCGTTCGAATACTCAACTCTCCTGCAGACTTCTAGTGTAGAAAATAAATGATAAAAGGAGCCGAGTGAGCCCGGCTTGCAGCTTGTAATGGGGATATATTCACTAATATCGCAGGAGCGTTTAATGTTCACCCCTCTGAAATCACTCTGTATTACCGAGGCTGTTCCTGATGCCAGAAGGGCCGAGTCGGCCCGTATAATACACATTTAGCAGATCCCATGTTATGATGAAGCAGTCGAGTGACGCTGATACTGTTACTTATTGATAGGACAGTTTTATTGCCATTTATATTGTCATTAAACGCTACAGTCTATATTACTGTTAGCCTTGCCTTAATTTAAAGATACTGTTTTGTTTTTTTCTTTTCCCCCTCTAATTTTCTGAAAGGCTTAAATTATGTAGTACTCTTGTGTCCATGTTAAATAAACATACTCCTGTTTTAAGATAATGTACCATGTTTCTGTACTTTCTTGTTCAAAACCTTTCATGGGGTCCTCTTGTCCCCTCTGCACTACCCAGCTCTAAAAGAGGGTCAATTTCTGGCATCACAGAAGGGCTGTTGAAGGTCTATTAGCTTAAAGGGGGCTGCGAGTGGTCAGACTGCCGTGATATTATACAGAGGCAGGGACCCGCTGCTCTATGTGCCAAGGGCCAACCTCTGCACCCACATCATCTGATGTCTCACGGTCTCTCCCTGGACGTTGTCTGATCCAGCATGCAGGAAGTGACATCACATGCACTTCCTGCATTCTGGCTTGGCCCTCAAGGGTATGGACAGGGGGAAGGATAGCACAGGCAGGCTGTTTGGGGGAGAAAACCAAAATGACTGTTTTTTTATTTATTTATTTTTTACTTCTCTTTACGTGATGAAGTGGTTATATGGTGGTATTTTATGAGGCACCCTAGGTGGAACAGCACCTTTCGGGGCCATGGAGGAGATGGATTCGTGCCGAATTCAAGCCTTCTGGTCAGTTTGTGGGATTTTTTTTTTTGATTTTTTTTGTAACCAATTCACATCATGCCTTTTTAAAAACAATCCGGAAAACACTCGGGGTGATTATGAGATTTCGTCTGTCTGTGGGATGCGATCCTATGATGAGGGAATGCTCGTGAGTCACAGCAGCAAAATCTTAACATGAAACTGCCATTAAATCAGAAAAATCTGAAATTAGCTTTCTGAAATGGTATTGGTTTGATGTTCTGTGGAACGGAACACAGAAGAACAATTGACTAATAAACTCCTCTAAACTCTTCCTAGAGGGTAGATGCCAGGGTTTGGCACGCAGCTCCCTCATCCTGATCCAGCCCCTGTTTTTATTTTAATATATATTTTTAAAATTTTATTATACAGCAGGGATGGAAAGCACTTTGTAAAACTCAGTAGCTGGCGTAGTTCCACCGGCAAACCCAGATACAAAACCGTGCTGGCAGCTCACCCGAGCAAGGAGATCTGCAGCGATTCACCCACCGCTCCACCTCCAGGTCGTGGAGGAGACGGTCAGCTCACCTCAATGAAGACCGCATCTCCATGATGTCATAAGATGCCATCTTTCTACCATTCACTAATAATGTAAACCTCACAGCTCAGACTGAATACATTGTATAGGACCTTATTGGTACCGTGTATAAGCTTCCATATGGCTGGTTTCAAAACCTGACCCCAGTGCTGTATATAGTAATGTGGGTTAGCAACTTGGTTTTATCTTTTTTTTTTTTTTTTGTTTTTTTTTTTTTTTTTTTTTTTTTTTGCAACTAACTCATTTTATTGGCAGACCAGGAGGCCGCCATTGTTGTCTGTCATGTGATATTTTGGGTGACTTTCCCGGTTAAGGCATCACACTGAGCTGATGCTTTATGGTAATGCTAATGAAGTCCGTTGTTCCGTAGGCTTTCATTAGAGGGTCCGGGTGGGTGATTAAGACCGAATCCGTAGAATTTTTCCCCGCAGCCAGTATGGTGAGGAGTCGGGATGTTTGTCTAGTAGATTGCATTCTATTTCAGGAACGTCTAAATGTTTGGAAGCGTAAAAACGCTGCGCCGTTACTTCAATAGGCCGTCCGCTCAGGGAAAGGAACGCACGCAGTCCGTTGTCTTGTTGCCGACGGTGGATGAACCTGATGGCCTGTGTGACGCTCCGGCGTATGCATGTTTGTTACAGGTATATGAACATAGATCATGGGTTTCCAATAGGTTCATATGCAGCTGTTTTGGAATGACGGCTCCCATCATACTCTGGTTGTCTTACTACAGATCGTGGGACCTGTTGGGCGTCTCTGATGGACGGCTATAGTACTAAACCAGCCTTATTTCCATGTTTTTGCATGCATGTTGGTGTCCGTGTTTTTGCATGGACTGCGTTGTATTTGACTGCATGCAAAGCCGTGCATATTTTTTTTTTTGTTATAAGTTGGAAAACGACTTCATTAACCCCTTAACGACCTTTGCCGATTCAGGACCATCATGGAAAAACGGTCACTTAATGACCTTTGACGGTCCTGAACCGTCAAAAAATTAAATAAGCTTACAAAGTGATCAACGATCACTTTCTTTGCTTAAACGGCGTTACTGTAATGCCTCGATGTCAAGGCATTCAGCAAGGCCGAGATCGGCATCGGGGGCCATGTCTGGCCCCTCCCCGGGGCGTCAACGCCCGTTTTAAAAGCGTTGATCGCCTCCTAAACTTAAATGGTGTCGCTGGAATGCCTCGATCAGGAGGCATCCAGCGACACCAAACACTTACCTCTGGATGGGCTGTGACCGCTCCGGAGAGCGGTCACAGCCGCAGCTGCCGGTGATCTTCGCCATCAGCAAGATGGCGGCGGCCCGGGAAAAAAAACCAATAAAGATGAAAGAGTTCGCTAGACGGTCTCCAGACCCTCTAGAGAACTCTGGCTCCACTTGCAGGTTGAATACAGGTACTGCATTCAACCATGCAAGTCAATGGAGCCCAGCTTTCTAATCACAATGTGATTAGTAAAATATTAAAAAAATAAAAAAAAGTGCTAACATTTAAAAATAATTATGCAGTGATGTCACTAGATGAACCATCCAGTACCAGCAAAATGTGTAAAAAAAAAAAAAAGTATTAAAAAAATAAAATAAAGTTTTATTATTTTGAGCAAGTGCTAAAATTTCTCAAAAATCTCAACAAAGAGTTAAAAAAAAAAAAAGCACTTCAAATACCCAAGGGGTGTCTAATATATATAAAAAAAAAATGGCTGATGGGGTAAATTGGAGTGGCCGAGCTCAAAGATAGGGCATAGGTACAGACTTTCCAAAATGGAGAAAAAAAGCGCACTTCCCAAATGTGGCATTTTAAATCTCAAACAACACGACAAATCCATGCATCTCAGGTATCACTGCACTCAGGAGATGTTCCTGAACACACATTGGGGTCTTTGACAGTGACATATACCAGAACCTGTATATCTATAACTAAAGTACAATTTGTGTGAAAAAAAAATAAAAAAAATTACTATTACAAAGTTTGACAAAGTGTGGTTGTATAACTGTTGCATGGAAAGGGTTAAAATAACAGCATTTGAAATACCCTGGGGTGTCTAGTTTTCAAAAATATATGGTTTGAATGGGTTAAATTGAGTTAACCGGCTTCAAAGATGTTCCAGAGATGGAGGCAGAATGACCAGATATTTTAAAAAAGGTTTGGAAATCATAAAACGCTGCTTGTACTTATTGCCTTATAACTTACAAAAAACAGCAAAAAAACATAAAAACATTGGGTATTTCTAAACTCAGGACAAGTAGTAGAATCTATTTAGCTAGTTTTTTTACTTGCTTTTTTAGGTGAGTAAAAGATTTTTCAAATAAAAGTCATAAAATGTTTTTTTTCAATTTTTCACCATTTTTTTTTTTTTTTTTTTTTTTTTTTTATAGTAAATAAGATGATACGATCAAAATAATGGTATCTGAAGAAAGCCTATCTTGTCCTGAAAAAAACAATATATAACTTGTGTGGGTACACTAAATGGGTGAGGAGAAAATTACAGCTGAACACAAGCACCACGAAAGTATTAACAGCCTCGGCCCCACAGGGTACAAAAAGAAAAAACGAGCCCGGTCCTTAAGGGGTTAACGTTTCATTTAAAGGGACAGCCCTGCTAAAGAAGGATGCGTATCGAAGTGCTCTGTAAGCGCTCTCACGGGTTTACTCTTGAACAATAGGCTCTTTTTAAGAAGAGAAGGATTTGATCGGTCTGTAACTGTATCTGATCACTGCCTTAAAGTCGCCAATATGGCTGCTCCCTACCATAGTGTCCAAGAATGGTTTAATGTGAGATCATCTGTCTACCATGCTGGAAAAAAAACCCTGATTCCCCCTCACTGGTGGGTGGGTGTGTCAATAAAGTTATGGCCAAATTTTATTATTTTTTTTATTTTTTTTAATGCTATGACTTTTGGACCGCGACTCATCATACATGGGGAAAAATACAGATGAGTGATGGGATTTGTAGTCTGCAAAAAAGGTGGCATACTTATGGCCACTTGTACTTTTTCCTGTATTTGTTTTATCACAATACCCCTTATGTCTCTAAAATTTGAGATCTGAATTGATGTACAACCACATCTATTAGATAAATTAAGTAAGGGACGAGGGAGCTTAATACCCCCCACACAATATATTATGCTTTAGCTGATTATGCAGAAAAGGGTCTTTTCCGCGTAGACGTACAATGCAGGAGTAAGCTTGCTGCCGGACCCCATTCAAACGCTTCTCCTGCCCTATTGTCATCCAGGCTTTTCTGGAATGGTCTAGTTTTTGTGGGTTACACATTTTTGGGGCTTTGCTGTCGTATACGTAGTAATTAAATGTATTGCTGGAGACTGGTGGGCTAATGGAAAGGTTTTTAGGAAATTTAAAGTAAATATGCAATATAATAAACCGCAAAGACATTAAGGTTTTCATTAAGATGTGCGGATCGTAGCGCAGAGTTTTAGTTGTGAATGACTCTCGTTCTATGGGCAATGTGTGTTTTTTTTTTTTTTTGTTTTTTTTTTTTAACCAGTTAAAGTATGCATTGTACAGGGCCGACCGCTGCTTCTCCATGGAGAAACTATGGCATCGGCAATTTTTAATCTCTCGACCTGGGGGGGGTTGTGTAAGCGACACGTAGAGCTGCGTCATTGACCTTATTCTTGAAAGCTGTGCTTAAAAAGCACACCTGTGCCCGAATTACCTGAGATGAGAACTTTTAAGGATACTCACCATTACTGGAGCCCATTTTTTTAAAAACGGTACTAAAATATTTTCTTCTTTCTAGTCCAACCGGTAAGAAGTTCAGAAGCAAGCCTCAGTTGGCCAGGTACCTGGGGAACACTGTTGACCTCAGCAGTTTTGACTTCAGAACGGGAAAGATGATGCCCAGTAAATTACAGAAGAACAAACAGAGACTAAGAAATGACCCTCTCAATCAAAATAAGGTTTGTTAGCAGCTCCCCTGCTATTTTAGAGCTGTACGGGTTAAGCTTCCGTCGGAACGCATTTCGAGTGTCCGGCTTTCAGACCTTGTTCTGCTGTCCTGTGATAGAGGGGAGTATTAATGGCACTCAGCAGACCCTTCGTTCACTCTGGAGATTTGTTCTATAAACACGATTTTATAAAAGATCAATTTCCAGCTGTAGCGGCTATATTGTCAGGCTGTGCTTTCCTTAATTTCTTGCATCTTTTCGCACTTTTCTGTGATTTCTTGTAAAGGAGTTTGTGGATTGAGTGGATAAAAGGATCTTCTGCTAGTTTATATAGCTGGTTTAAATTACACTACGCAGCCCACCTACTTTCATAGCTAGGGCGTGGTGGCGGCTCTCTGGGACACCCCAAGCCGAGGACGCTGTGACATTAGCGTTGAATACTAAGTAGCGGCATGACTTTATATATTTATATAGATGTAAAGTCTTGACGGTTCACTGCTACACAGATTTTCTGGCAGTAGCTCCGGATAGCTTTAAATCCATAACCGCAGACACCAGGTTGAGGTTTCAGTCCTGACGATATTTTAATCTCAGTCGTGGCCCTTAGTCTGCCTGAGGGGAATGTTTCGCTATTCCAACAGACGTTGTCTTCATCTAATTCCAGTTTCACGATTGTCCCTCAGCAATAGTTATTGTGCCTGGACCTTCCATTGGGGTGTATATTGGTGCTGGGGTCTCATAGTGTGGCCCCCAGTAGCTGGCGTCCTGTATTGACTTACCTGTGTGTAGCGAGAATTAAACATTGGGGTGACGGGGACTCTGAAAACAGAAACTGGACGAGTGAAGCAGGGCGGAGAATTACAGTATCAGGGAGAGTGAATGAATGAATCTTCAAGTTAACTGATACTACATGACATTGGGGCTGTGTATCTCTACCCCCTTATTTTTGAGTGAAAGCATGTTCCATCATCTTTACCCCACCATAACGTTTTGTTACCCGGGTGTCCGGCAGAGTCACCGGTCGGTAGTAAGGTGTGTGTAATATATATATATATATATTATAGTGTATGGAAGTTGTCTGCGGTTTCACCGGTTCGTTATTTAATTTAGTACATTCCTGCATGTTATGTCTTATAACTTTTTTCTTTTTTCAAAATACTTGTAGTAACAACTAAATAAATTGGTGGTGTTTCTCTAATCGTCTGGAATACAGCATGCAAAGAAAAATGGGAAATAGCATTTCTACTTTTAGAAAGGTTGATTCAGGCTGTACAGCTCTACGGAATGTAATGTTGCTATATTAGCTAATAAATAACAAAGGTTTAAAAAAGAGGGTTACGGTATTCTTAATAAAGGTGGGACATTCTTTTATTAGCCAATTCATTTTAGTGTCGTAGAGACGCAGGCTGACAAAAACTCATGTACCAGCCCCGCCTGCAGAGCATCTCTTTTCCTGCCGCTGCACACAGTAACTCTGATCCTGACCGTTTCCGTACACGCCGAGAGCCGTCCAGCGTCCGCCGAGGTGTCTATAACCTGATAGGAAGCTCGTTCCGCCGTGACTGATGCCCGTGAGGAAGTCTTTCTGTGGTTTTTGTGATTTCAGCTTTTGTAGATAAGTAAAAAGATTTTTCAAATAAAACTTTTTTTTTTTTTTCGTTCCTTTACCATTTTTTATATTTAGATATATTTAAAAGGGTTTCTAAAGAAATCCCTTCTTGTCCTGAACGAGAAAAATATATAATTTTGCGTGGGTACGCTAAATGAGAGAAAAGAAAACGACAGCTAAACATAAGCACGGCAGGAATGGTCACAAAAGGTACCAAAAGAACACAGCCTGGTCCTTAAGGGGTTAATGGAATCTCTTAATAGTCGTACAGGGGCCCTTTGAGTTATACAGGTTACAGTGTTTCTCATATACCTTTTTTTATATGGTGCTTATTATTCGTTCAGCTTCTCCGTCTGAGGCTTATAGGTTTTCGTAGGAATCTGGAACATGCTTTAACCGGAGAGCTGTACACCCGGCGTTAGATACTCAAACCGTCCCACGGACTGGAGCTAGATAGTTCCGCTTCTGGGGATTGAGTGCGTTTGTATTACCGAAGGACAGCCAGAACCTTCATAGAGGGGAAAACATTTAATTCTCGATACAAAGAAAGTCATCGTTTTGGGTCTAGATTGCGAGCTCCTCTGAGCAGGCTGTCCGCGTTTTCTTCCTGCAAGTCCTACTCTTTATGCGATGCATTAATTATGTATTCTGCTTATATTCAGTCAAGCTAAAAAAAACAAAACAAAACTGTTTTAACAGAATTTATTCTTTGCAGGGTAAACCTGACTTGAACACAACTTTGCCTATTCGACAAACCGCGTCGATTTTCAAGCAGCCCGTTACCAAAGTTACCAACCACCCCTGTAACAAAGTGAAGTCCGATCCCCAACGAGTGATCGAGCAGCCACGTCAGGTGGGGAACCGTAGCGAGATCCCGTAAGGTGGCCGAACGGAACACATAACGGAGCCATCTATGAATTTATTACCATTAACCCCAAATAACTGATTTGCCTGGCGCGTCGTGGGGATAAAGGAGCTTAGAAAGCAATCGGCTATCGCTTTCTGCCTGTTAGCCGGTGTTGCTGCCGTGCCTCGAAATCAAGACATTGCAGCAACACCAAAAACTTAAACAGGGGCGCCATGTGATCGCTCTACGCAGTATGCCTTTTAAATATGGCGGCACCCTGCTGCTGAAAATCGATTGACTGCTTCCTTCATTCAGCCAGTGTTATATCGAGGCATTCTCCCCCTCCTCTCTCTCTATCTCCCCCCCCTCTCTCTCTATCTCCCCCCCTCTTCTCTCTTTCTCTCACACTATATTGGAAAGGTGGTTCCCTGTAACCACAACACACGTGCAAACACTGGTTCCAGCTACCTTTTGTAGAGGAGGAGGACGAAAGGATATGAGTAGGTAGAGTAATTTACTAAGACACCCAAGGGATTGCTACTTTGAAGAAATGATAGTGATGGTGCTAAAAGGGCGACAGTCCCCCTTACTGCTTAAAATCATAAGCTGCGCATCGGTATGAATCCACTCAACACAAACCAAGAGTAATCAACAGACCGGCACCACATGCCCGGCGAGAGGATATTATATATTACTATATATGTAATTACAGAAACGCATGGACAGGAATGCTGCATTAAATGAGCTAAAAAAAATGTTCAATGGCTCGCTGAGATTTGATTGATGAACGCTAATGCTGGCTTTTCTTTGCACTGCATTGTTATGTACAACATACTATGTAGGGGGTGCAGGGCTACACATTTCTATACCACACCGTAAGAGTATTAATATACTCTATATATCGCTTAACAACTCGTATTGCAATGGCAAGTGACTTATGTAAATTAGTGTGTCGTAATAATGCACTTGGGGCATAAAAATCCCGAGGCAGAATATAGCATTGGCGACACTGTTCTGTCGGTGGCATCGGAAGAGAGGGGTTTGGTAAGCAGTTAGTGCGATAGTGTCTGGGGGGGAAAGCGTCGCAGGGTGCTGGGGTGTGTATGGTCAGTGGCATTAGTAGCAGGAAGAGGGAGGAGGTTCTGCCACGTTACAGATCTCTGGTCAGACCTCATCTAGAGTATTGGGGGCAGTTCTGGAGACCCCATCTTCAGAAGAATAGACACACCGAAGAGAGTTCATAGGGTAACGAAAACGGCAAATGGCTTGCAGGATAAAAATAAGAAAAGACTGAGGGATACGTATAGCTTTGGGGAGATGTGAGGACAAATAAGCAGGTTTGAGGACCTAATGCTTCTTATCTGCCGTCAAATCCTATGTTAAAGGGCCCATTGTGTCCGCCGTGTACATTGTACTGCTTTGGGGTGTCTTATCGTTTAGGCTGTCGATTGGCCGCAGTCTGTCTCTCTCCCGGCAGGAGACTTGAGTGTTTAACCGTATACACAGACAGCTGATAAAACGAGAGCTCAGCAGAGCAGCTCACGTTCCAGAATGTATGGCTAATAGCAAATGTACATATTCCATCCTAAAATCAGTGCTGATTGACTATGGTTACTTGTTTTATGTATGCTCTGTGTTTGATAACTTCTGATTAATAAACACTTGGATCTCACAGGAGACTTTACTGAGAAAGCAGTAGACAGGTGGAACAGCCTCCCAGCATAAGTGATATATCCAGGATTTAAGACGAGACCAAGGATGTATTAATGTCCGAGACTTTACAGCGGGAAAAGCAGGCAGACTAGACGGGCCGAATGGCTTTGTAAATGGTGTTGAAGGTGTTGTGTCTTCTCTACTCTCTATTCTCTCTCTCTGGGGCTGTACAAATCCCATGAGCCAAGTAGCCATGGCTCCTGAAGTGTTGTCGCCGGCACATAACTTTTTGAGCTGTTTTAAATTGATATCTTGGGATTCGTCGCTTTCTAGCTTCTGTTTTCTTATCCTTCCGTGCGATTGCTGTAAGATTCCGCGTCCCGTAAATGTATTGCGTAACCGTTACTGAAGATGCGTTCAAGTTCAACTTTGTTCATTCCCCTTTTATCAAAGTAGGCATAAAAAATATCCCCGAAGTCATAACTAATTGTAACCTCCAGATCGGGGTAGAGATTGGGGAGGGATTCTAGAGGCTTCTGGAGTGTTACCGTTATTAAGCTGTGCTTGTAGAAGGTACTTTTATACTGAACGGTAGTTCAGCCTTCTCAGCAATGATTACTAGAATATTTTAATTGTTCCTGCGTATCATCACAAAATCGTATTAAAGGGACAGTTTAATGTCTCCGACACCCCTCCTATGCATATAAAAGTACTTAGTAGCCCAAAGCTGCCACAGACAGCCATGGCTGCACTTTCCACATGTGTGCCTGGGGGGTCTGAACACGCATGTGAGTACATCACACGCTGGGAGGCTTTCATATGCATTAAAGTTCATGTGTTGGTTAAAGAGTCGCTTTAAGAATGTTGCTGAATTCCGGAGCGTTGCTAAGTGTGGGAGAGGGACGTGGGTCTTTCTCCCCAGTAACAAAAGATTCGTCTGAGGGGTCTTCCTTCTCCATAATGCTGGGTAAGATAGACACTTAATATTAAGAAAACTGTCTGTTTTTGTACCTGTGCACACCCGTTAGTAGAAACGGCATTTTCCGTGACTCACGGTAAATGTTCTCGTGTTTCAGCTTTTCTGGGAGAAGAGGCTGGAGGGGCTGTCGGCGTCTGACACCGCAGAACAAGTCATGAAACCGATGGAGCTTCCCAAAGGCTTGCAAGGTATGCAGAAGGAACCTCTGCGCTCTGTGTTTTCATCGCTGATCATGTTTGGTTAAATATTATCGGCTTAATCCCATTTTATATCATAGAAAACGAAACATGACCTCTGAGCCCCCCGCAGCCTGGCGGAATAACACTTCTTTGCGTTACGTACAGTGCTGTATACATTAACGTACTTGGACATTGAGTAGTAAACTTTATCTAGATTTTACTTGGATACTTTTGGCCACCATTTCTTGCTACAGCAACACATTGAGCTGATGCTTTGACTACTCGGACTTAATCACCTGGGACACTCTAGCTAATAAAAGTCTATGGAAGAAAGTGTTTCATTGGATAAGAAAGATTCCAAGGCGTTCTTTTGTTTATCCCAAGGCAGTAAGCTAAGGAGCCGGAATGTGTATCTAGTAGGTAGGCAAATATGAATGTTTTATTATGTGGCAACTAAGAGTGTTTAGAAACGGAAAACGTATGCTTAAAAAAAAAATTAAAAAAAAAAATCCCCTCGCTTTATATAAATTTGGTGGAAGTTCCTCTATAAATTGGCACCATGGTGAGCGGATCTTTTATTCCCTGTCAATGGACCTCCGGTATATGAAATGTGTTCCTGCGCAGACCTTTGTCTCTGATTGCCAAGCTGCGTGGGGTCTCCATGCCTTCGAGGGACGCATTAGACTCTTCAGAACTTTCTGATACTTTTTTTATTTTTTTTTTATTTTTTATATGGGTCAGCGTATAAAATGGGTCAGGAGGAAACTCGCTGGGGGCTTCAACCTTATTCATGACGCTTCGTGATTTTTGCAAAGCTGCCCGGTCTCACTCCGCTCCTCTGAGTCCTGCCCGTCCTCTGCTCTGATTTCTACTTCCTAGTCTGTCCAGCAATATTGTTGGCTACTAACTTGTAAAGAACGGTCCTTTTATACCTAAACTCCTCCTAGATTATAAACTTGTTGCTGTCCTTTGTGTTCCTCTTAAGTCCAAATTGCTATATTATGCATTACTTATGTTCTGTCTACCCATAGTACAGCGCTGTGGAATATGATGGAGCTATATTAATAATAAAGTGAGAGAATTTACATTTTTATACCGTGAGTTAAAACGTCTGTGCCGTTTTTTTGGACTTTTGAATAATAGTGCGAATTCAACCCATTTTATTTCAAAGTATCGGTGAGAATATAAAAATGATTTTTTTTTTTTTTTTTTTCTTTTTCTGGATTGTGGGGTAAGCGGCAGATTTCTGGATGACGGGAAGATCCGTGATACTTTGTTCTCTCTCTCGGTAGGTGTTGGACCTGGTAATAATGACAATACCCTCCTTGCAGCGATTGCAAGCGCGTTGCACACGAGTTCTGCTCCGATCACAGGCCAGCTCTCTGCGGCCGTGGAAAAGAACCCAGCCGTCTGGTTAAACACGATGCAGCCGCTCTGTAAAGCGTTCGTGGTCACCGATGAGGATATCAGGTGAGGTTATTAGGTGATGGATCTGCGCCCCCATCTGGTTGTGCGGTGCTGGCGCGTTCCCCCCCCCCCCAGGTCAAGGTGAATGTTCTCTGTGTGTATAAGAGACCTCGAGTGCGTTGAATTCTCAAGGCAGGTCTGTCTGGTACCTTGGTGGATGGGGTTGTCCCCAGTTGACCCCTTTGTTAAGCCAGCCAGTCCTTTAATCCAGCGAGGCTTCTGGTCTTCTAAGCTGACTGGGCAGTGGGATGTCGGAGGGCAAAGCTGTTGCCAGGGCTGAGGTCAAACCTCTCGGGTAATTATTGGCTATTGCCCTACACTATACTATGGTCCTTTTTCCTAAACAGGGCTGTACATTTACTAGTCTATGTCCAGAAACAAGGAAGGGACCCTCGATGAAACAAATGCAAACTAAGTAGTGTACGCGGTCTATCGATCCCCTGGGATTTCAGTCAGCAGAGAAAAAGGCCAGTGATGTCATTGATGACATCACCAGTAGCCCTCCCCTATACGGCAATCGGAGAAAGATACTGCTGCTTGAAGGCACCACCTTTAGTGAAAATATTGCACAAAATGTAATTGCGACACAAAATTACCCCTCCGAATTTCATCTCAACCAAAAGGTCAGGAGATTAAATGTATCCCCCCCCCTGAAGACGAATGCACTAAAAACAAAAGGAAAAATTGGTCAATCGGATGTGCTTTTAAGACGTTGCCACTAGATGGCAGCCTGGAGTAACAGTTAATATTAAGCCAAAATACTCTTGTATCCAAAAATGGGATTTGGGGCGTTATAAAGGAGCTGAGCTGTGCCTGGGGCTTTTACGTTACATTTGAGATGCTCACCGAGAGAGCAACGAGGTCCACGCGTGGATTCACCTCTGCCTCACCCGAGAAATCTCTAGAGGGTGAAGGTGAGTCCGGACGTGGACCTCCTAGCTCTCTCGTGCCGAAAGGGATACCAACCGGACCACATTGATGAGGCCAATGAAGACCGAAAGGTACATCTGGGGTTGTTGGTTCCCTCTCGCAGGGGAATTCGCCTCACATCTCCGTTCTGGATGGCCCTTAGGGCCGGATTTGACTGATATGATGACGATGATGGAGATTTTTTCCCTGTAGTGGCAGAAGAGAGCTAAAACCTGAGATGCTCCCAACCCGGGACGCACCGTAGGACAGGCTATGAAGCCTCTGTCTGTTCTTAGTTGAGCGTCTTAAATTTTTTTTGTATTAAATGTAAAACGCCAATTTATGGTATGTTTTGGAGGCGGAATGTTGCCTCCAGCGATGGCTGCGTTTGATAAATGATGATTTTGTTGTTTTGCCGCTAATGTGTCTTGCAGGCTTGTTTTGGCACACGCATGTAAAACGGACTCCAAAGTGCATTCATACATGACGTGAATAGTCGGGGACTGGAATGTTCGCTTAAGGGATGTGCAAAGGAAGCTCACGAAAACACAAAGCATAATCTTTATTCAAAAGTGATAAAATTAATCTTGTAAGACATTCTCACCTCCTCCGCAAGTAAAGGCACCTAGTAGCGTCGTGTCTGCCTTTCATCCTGTTATAAAGAGACACAACAAAATAGTAATACTGGTCCTCATAACACAACGGAAATTCACGCCACTGTGTATAAAACACGCTTATTTCAATTAATGGGTTGGAAAATGCCAAAAAAAGACTGAAGACTTTTATTATTTTACATTTTTTATTCTCAAGTACGCTTGGCATAACAGGTATTGTAAATGACAAAGGTGTCGGCCAGAACACAACGCTATGATTTTTTTATTTTTTTCACGCTAAGAAGTGTCTGCCTCTGTGGGTTTCTGTGTGCAGACTGTTCTGTGATAAGTCATCTGCAGCCAAAGCCCTTTACAAAAAACTTCCCCCGGGCTTTACACCGCCGCTCGCATCGCCAGGACCGGGATACAAAACTTTGACAGGTTTCTGTTGCTTGAAAGGAAAAGAATCCTTCGGTATCGCAGAGGACCACCCGCGGCTTCCAGAAGCTTTACAGACGGGGTAGAGACGCGAATGAAACCATCGTAAAAATGCCTTTTTGGGTAGAAAGAACCAAACTCCCACGTGTCATCTAAATAAAGCTTTTTATAAAGGAAACATATTTCTCATTGTTGCCAAAAGGACCCGATTCTTTTACCTATCTTACATAAATATTTTCACCGTGCAGGGCATACATAATAGGGTCTTAAAGGGCCAGTAACGACGTTAATTTAGCCGGTTAGCTGAAGCCAGCAGCTGATGGAGCAGTCTTCTTTTGCTGCTCCTTCAGAGAGAATTGCTTGTTTTGGCTATATGTATATTTTCACCTTTCCAAAAACCTTGGTCAGCCGTGTCTGCCCCGAGGCGGCGTTGCGGCAGTTCAGGCAATGGCGTGCTCATTAGCATTTCATGTAACACGGTCGCTTAATCAATAGATGAATGGATCCTGTTCACTACTACAAGTCTTGCTTGAAGGGGCAGATAAGCTCTGCCAGGAATACAAAACCTTGAAGAGTCAGACTTTCAGAGTAACGGATCCTGTATATTTTTAAAACTTTTTTTTTTGCCAATTCTTGCAGTTGGATGTATATTTAGAATAATTGTAACTTCCCTGTTCTCCTGTAAAGACTCAAACCTTAATCCGTCGTTGGTCTCGTCTTAGATTCAGGAGCCGTATGCCGATCCCATGCATGTTTAATCCCCTCACTGTAGTACCCTCTACCACTTCTGCTGGGAGGCTCTTCCGATTCTCTACCACTCTCTCGGTAATTATTCCATCTCAGCCTCTGACCCTCTAGTTCTACATCATGACTACTACTTCTAACATTTCTCTTCCAGAAAATAAACGTCCCTCCTTTGCTAAATCCCTTTTAAGTATTTAACTGTTTCTCTCCCGTCTAAGATTTGAGTCTAGCAAGACTAGACGGGGCCGAATGGGTCTGATCTGAAGTAAAAACTTATGTTTCAATTTTTTTTGTGTGTAATTGCGTATTGTTTGAAGGAGTTAATCTAGCTATTATTTACTGATTTTTGTGTTTACTGTACTGAGACAAATTTCTTCTACTTTGAACCCCCCCCCCTTGTATTTTCCGAGTCGTTTACTTCTCGTACCAACCAAAACGGCGTGTTTGTGACTTTCAGGAAGCAGGAAGAGAGGGTCCAACATGTCCGAAAGAAACTCGAAGAAGCTTTAATGGCTGACATTTTGGCGCACACGGCCGAACCCTCAAACAGCACGAGCGTGGATGTGGACAGCGGTAGCGATTAGAGGCCTGATCAGGTAATCTTGCTTATTAATTAAATTCTATGGAGAAATGGACTTCATTAGTGTTGCCATAAAGCATCAGCTCAGTGTGGTGACTGAGCCAGGAAACTCACCCAAAAGATCACATGACCGACAACAATGGCCGCCTCCAGGTCTGCAGATAAAGGGAGTTTGTTTATTAGCACAAAAAATAGTTTGGTTTAAAAAAAAAAAAAAAAAAGTAAAAAAATTCATGGGACTTCATAAAGGCCGATGAAAGGCTGTATTATTGACTTGGTAGCCTGTACTAGTTACGTGGCAAAAAAAGTATAACACCTAAAATATCTGGCTGATAGTATAGCAGAGAACACATTTTTAAATGTATGCAGAAAAACAAATAGGTTGTAATATAAATTATTTTTTTTCCCTCCAAAGGTACGTCAAACATTGGGAAACTGCAACATCCACAGAAACAAATCTTTGGGCTACGCTTCTAAACAATGCACATTTTATAACTTTATGGGTTTTTTTTAAATAGCAACATACCAATGCCTTCATAGAATTCTATATTTTTAATGTAAATATCTATATTATTATTGAAGAAAATCTTTATTTTGTGTCTGACTTTTTAAATGTAATGCAATTATAATGAACCAAAATTTTGTTTGCCGTCGGCTTCTATCCTAGAAAAAGATTTTTTATTAATATTGGTGAAATTAAAAGTGTGTATTTCCAATTGGCGATTTCGGGTTATTTAATACAAATTGTGTATCTCTATTGCGAGACTCTGTGTACGTTCTTTAAATGTTTTTATGCAGACTGTTCTATATGTCTCTGTACGTTAATACATATATAATGGAACAATTTTGGGCAACAACCGTTAATCCGCTTATTCTTCTGTTTATTTTTTTAATAAGGCGTCAGTGCAATATTTAACCTTAATGCTTAAGGCAATTGAGGGCTCAGAATGATTTTTTTTTATATAATATGCTAAATATAAGTTCCTTTGTTTGAGTCTATAGATATATATTTCTATTGCAATGTGTCATTGGAAACCTTTTTTTAATGTATATTTTTATTTTTTAAATTATGCAGCCAGTGCTGGCAGATTTGATCTAAAGGAAAATAAAGTAATATTAAAAACATTTTCTTAGTCTGTCTTTTTATTTATTTATTTTTCTTACCCTTTTAATAAATATTTTGTGGCATGAAAAGAAAAAAGGCTCCGCCCAAGGTTGGTGGAGTAAGAGGGAGTCAGTGGCTGAGACGAGGTGTGCGTGTGTGCATGTTTGAGCGTGTGTGCATGTTTGAGCGTGTGTGCATGTTTGAGCGTGTGTGCATGTTTGAGCGTGTGTGCATGTTTGAGCATGTGTGCTAGTATATAGTGTTAGCATGTGTGTGCATGTTACTTTATGGTGTTAATGTATTGGTTAATATTCAAAGTTAGCATGTGTGTGTGTATTGGATAGTGTTAGTATGTGTGTGTGTGTCAGCATATGTTAAAGTGTGAAGGGTGAGCTTAAGGTTAATGGCATCTAGGAGAGCGTGTGTGTGCGCATGTATGTGTTAGTGAGTGAATGTCTTAGTGTATGGTGTTTCCCTACCATATGGTTGGATTCCGTTTAAGGTCACCAGTCTGTGGGGGGGGGGGGCATATTGCACTTTTCTTCCCTTCCAGCATCCTAAAGCTATATAGGACTTGGGGATTCATTTTAGGTAGCCTCTTTTTACATGCAAAAATACATTATTAAATGTTCTATGTAAGAAACACATTTGTGACCGTTTTTTGTGGAAAAGTTAAGACCATGAAAAACACTTTAAATTATACTTCCTTTGTCTTGAACGCACCTCACTCATCAAATGTTATACATTATAAGGGGATTTCTCTCTGATGATTGTTAAAATAAGCTTCCTGGTCGCTGTTTTCTGCTACAGCTATCAAAAGAAACTGAAAAACTTAAAAATAGAGGACCCTAGTGATGTCACCACGATGACATCAGGGACACCATCTAGATTAAAAAAATAAATTAAAAAAAAAAAAAAAAGGTCCCCAACCTAAAGGTATTAAACAATGAGTTTTGGATCTTATTTTTCCCGTAGAAGCAATTCCAAGCAGTGTGTTGTATATTTGTGGTAGCGGTAAAACGTCTACATAACGCCCAGTGGGCCTGGATAGGTGCTTAGACCAGAAAAACTTCTCCTTGGGTAAGTAGGAAAGGAGCCTGCCTCGCGGACAGGAGAACGAAGAGGGGTAGGAAAAAGAATATGGAGTGAAGTGAGGGTGGGTGCACACAAACGTAACGCCCTGAAGGAGGGGGATGTACGTATATATATATATATATATATATATATATATATAATGTATAGTTATAGTTTATATGTTACACATGGAGCCAACGTAATCTGTGCCGCTTTTTGTCCTGGAATTCCCTGTTCCCGCTTGGCTTCGCACAAGGCGAGGTTTGTAAGCGCAATGTAGATTTAGTGCTTTGAACTTTAAAATCTCAAGTTAGCAGGGCGACTTTAGCCTCGTTTTCTCAGCGTGCTACGCGATGATTCCTCCGCGTTACGTCTTCCCTTTTGTTATGTTGCTGAATGCTGTTGATTAATACATCCTGACCCAAGACGGAGGTCATTATATTGCGTGTCCTCAGTCTTGGGGTTGAAGGCAAAGGGAGGTCACCCCAAATATTGATTTGATTTAATTTTTCTTCTGTTCACTCGGTAGCTTATTTTAATCATTTAAAAAAAAAAAAATGGAACAGCACCTTTAATGATACCACATTGTGCATGGGTGGCTAACAGTGTACCATTTATCTAATCTGTTCCTCGCCTTGCAAAGAGGTGACCATATTCAGTACACAGATTTTATCTCCTTTTATTATATGATCTCCTTTATCTTTTCATCCTGATGAGTTGCAGAAAACCGTTATTAGTCTTAAATCCTTTCAAATTCTCTTTCCCAAAACTTTCTTGTTCTATTAATGCCGCTAATTGCAATAGCCCAACACACCAAACATGTACTGATCCATCTGTCCGCATCACTAATGATCCAGAGTCCCCATCGTTATCAATATTGTCCTCCATCTTTCTTTTGGTAACGTATTACTTCTAAGGGAATCCGAGCCTTGAAGCAAAAGACAAAGTCTTTCCTTAATTTTTTTTTTCTAGCCACGCTATCAAAATTGAAAAGATTGAGAAGTTTTCAGATAAGCTTCAGGTCAGTTTAAAAGAGCCGCTTCTCCAGAACAGATGGTAACACTAGATCGTGCTTCTTTTAAGCAGAAAGCATACAGTTGAATGCGCTTCTCCCGGAGCATCCCCTGAATTCTAATTAGTCTGGAGAGCAGAGTCTGGATTATGGCTAATTCCGCACATCCGCTGCATGAAAACTGAACGGAAAACTTTTTCCCCCCACGTATTTCTTACACAAGAGCCGTATAAGAACGGGTGATCACGCCGAATGTTGATTTGATTTTGATTTTTCTGAGGTTCGCCCACTTTGCATTTTGTTAAGTGATAAAAAAAAAAAAAAAAAAACCCTATTAACATGTCTATTTTTTTAAAAATTCTCACTTTACAGCATTTTTTCACACTTGCCTAAAACTTTTACACAGAAAAAAAATATATATATATATTGGGAGCCCTGTGATGTCATCATGATGAATGTAAAAAAAATCTTGAATATAAAAAAAAAATATGTATGTGAGGTATTAATGTAAATGTTTCTGGTGATTGCTCAGTACAGATCTACAATATAGATAAATTACCAAAAAATGGGTTCCACCCTATTTTTGTATATGTATATATATATATATATATACCGTAATTACTATTATTATGTTTTATGTATTTGTAAATGATGTTTAATATATGTGGGTACATGGTTTAATAAGCATATAGAAAAGAAAAATGAAAAAATCCATATAAAAAAAACATATAAAAAACCCCAAAAAATAAAAAAACCTCCAGCTCTAGGACGTGAACAATTCCCAGCTGTGAAAGGGTTAAACTCCCGCGAATCATTCAATCATTACCGTATACAATGCAAACGATCACCTTTTCCCGAAAAGCTTTCTCTTTCAGGAGCGTTTCAGTCCTCGAGAGGTCACTGCAGCGCTGCACAATTTTTGACAAACGTTCTAATTTAAAATGATGAGTTGCGTTAACGTTCCCATCACAGCACGTCCGGCGCGGCGATAAGAGCGCGCGTTCTGCTCAGTGACATGAATGATTTCCTCCGCACGACTATTCAGGCGTTTATTAAAATGTATTCTCCCAAAGAATAACGTGTATTATCATAAATGTATTTAATTCCTTACTCAATAACATTAACAGCCGATTCGATCACTCGGTAGGGTTCCGCGATTGTTTTTTTTATTCTGCAATCTAGAATGCTTGTCTTTAATAACTCTTCATTCTGTGCCCTGCTCAGCCCCGCAACATTTCCAGCAGGGTTATAAAATCCGCTCCTGCCGCGTCTTGATTCCTAATCCTCTCAGTCTTTTTTAATTCATTTCTTATTTCATTTATTGCCAGCTATGATTAGGATGGGTTAACCCCATTAACTGGTTATGTGCCAGGGGGCTTGCACTTTATTAGGTTGGCCCACATCTAACGCTGAACCGATTAAACAGCCAAGTTTCACTCTCGTAAGTATAACTCTTGGTACTTGGCAGCATGTGCCGTCAGATAGTCCTTCGACACAGAATGTATATAAATCTGCACAGATTTGTGGCTTATATTGTTCTTAACGGTAAGCTTTCTCCCTGTCTTCTCTTGGCCTGTACTGTAATTCTACTGAGAGGGTGGTAGGTAAATGGAACAGCCTCCCAGGAGAAGTGGTAGAGGCTCAAGTTAAACATGTATGGGATAGGATATTGCTCCGGAATCTAAGATGAAACCAAAGACTGATTAAGGTTTGAGTCTTTTCATCAAGAAAAAGATATTTATTGGATCCAATTTAGTCCTTTGGGTCACACGATCTCGTTCTGGGGGGGGGTGTTAAAGGACAATACACTTTACAAACACAGTTTAGAAAACAGAAGACACACTTTCATAATTATCCCAGACTTATGCTTTTCTTGTATGTAAAATGTGTGTATAACGTGGATGTAATAAAAGTACGTGATGGCACGTGGTCATATGACAGCGTTATAGAGTAGCAGTAACTTTCCCGGGTTCCATAGATAATGTTGGTTTCTCTTACCAGCAGCCACAATTGTAAAATTAAACAAACATGTAATTTCTTATACAAAAGAAAATCTTGTTTTGTTCTCAATTCACCAAAGTGCTAAAAACTGGTTAGTTTTCTTTAAAATGTAAAAAAATTTTTTTGAGAGCCCTACAATATTAAAATGATTTTTATTTGGATTTCCTGTAATGGACATTCACAATATAGTCTAAAAATGATAGAGAAAAATGATGTGTGCATATAGAATGCTATGAATTCACTAAATTAGATCTGGTGCAACCAATTACCTTCAGAAGTCACAAAATCTGTATGAAGTCCACCTTTGTGCAATCTAAGTGTCACGTGATCTGTCACATGATCTCAGTATATACTGTATACACACCTGTTCTGAAAGGCCCCAGGGTCTGCAACACCACCAAGCAAGTGGCACCATGAAGACCAAGGAGCTCTCCAAACAGGTCAGGGACATCCCATGGAGCTTCATTAAATCCATTATTAAGAAATAGAAAGAATATGGCACCACAACAAACCTGCCAAAAGATGGCCGCCCACCAAAACTCATGGACCATGCAAGAGGGTATTAATCAGAGAGGCAACAAGGAGGTCAAAGATAACTCTGAAGGAGCTGGAAAGATCCCCAGTGGAGATTGGAGTATTGTCCATAGGACCACCTTAAGCCGCACACTCCACAGACCTGGGCTTTACGGAAGAGTGGCCAGAAAAAAAGCCAACGCTTCAAGAAAAAAAATAAGCAAACATGTTTGGTGTTCACCGAAAGGCATGTGGGAGACTCGCCAAACATTTCGAAGAAGACTAAAATTGAGCTTTTTGGCCATCAAGGAAAACGCTATGCCTGGTGCAAACCCAACACCTCTCATCACTGCGAAAACACCATTGGCAGGGACTGGGAAACTGGTCACCATTGAAGGGATGATGGATGGTGTTGAGTGCAGGAAAATTCTTGAGGAAAACCTGTTCCAGATTTGAGACTGGGACGGTTCACCTTCCAGCAGGACAATAACCCCAAGCATAACGCCAAAGCAACACTCGAGTGTTTCAGAGGAAACATTGAAATGTCTTGGAATGGCCTAGACAAAGCCCAGACCTCAATCCGATTGAGAACCTGGTATGATTTAAAGATTGTTGTACATCCAACTGGACGGAGCTGGGGCCGTTTTAGCTTGAAGAATGTACAAAAATCCCAGTGGCTAGATGTGCCAAGCTTATAGAGATTTACCCCAAGAGACTAGCAGCTCTAATTACTGCAAAAGGTGGCTCTACAAAGTATTGACGGGGGGGTGGGGGGGGGATGTGAATAGTTATGCACACTCAAGTTACGTTTGTCTTATTTCTTGTTTCTTTCACAATAAAAAATATTCTGCATCTTCTAAGTGGTCGGCATGTTGTGATACAAATCCCCAACAAGTCCAATTTAATACTTTTGCAAGGCACTGTACGGTCAATGTTCAGCATAGAGAGTCCCCATCGGTATTCAACCTGTAAGCCTTATCTGTGTTTAAATAAATGTTTCTATTTTTATTAGTAAAAAATAATTGAGGAGCATCATTTTACTAAACAGCTGCATACTTTTATCCTAAAATAAGCTTCTCACATACTATAGAAAGACTTCATAATTTTTTTTTCTAATTAAAAAATGTAGAACTTCTAACACACAATATCCTAATCCTTGGTAATTCCTTACGTAATTTAAAATTTGTATCTATCTACGTGTACAGCTTATCAATGTATTATATGCGATTGATACATTTCGTATTTAGTATATGAGCTTGATACATTTGGGATTTATTACATGGGCTTGATACATTTGGGATTTATTACATGGGCTTGATACATTTAGGATTTATTGATTATATGAGCTTGATAAATGCTAAACGTACAAGTTATTTATTTTCTGAGCTCGACAATAAAGGGATACTTCTTATGTGTCAGTTCTGCTTTCAAATTCTTCTCTTCTTTGTGACCTGCATGCTTCCATGATAATTCCATATCAAAGAGACCGAAAAAAGATCAACTCTCATTTTATAAAATTCATTAAAGATACTTTTTAAACTATTTTTCTGGATATGACTTTTTCTAGATGTAGTCTACAAATGAAGTTAACGATAATGTTTAGGGTAGGGTTCTGAAGCAGCTTTTATTATCTCTAGAATGAACAGGCTACCGGATGACATGTCAACGTTTTCTTAAAATACTTATTCTTATTCTTTTCTTTCAGAATGTTTTAGCTTCTATATTTTCTTCTATACGTTGAGTAATTTTGTTTTCTGTGCTGCAGTAGACAGAAGTAGCACTTACTTCTCAGTAATCACAATTTCCCAAAGTGCATGGAGACAGCATTTCTGGAACCTTATACTTTTCACTAAGATGGATTTGAACACTTTGTGTAATTCTGGGTTATGAATTGAAAAACTTCTCAGCCGAGTAACCTCAAGACTTCGACTAAATTGAAAATGAGCAACCTGATCCACCAAGACCCTTAAGGGGGTACCGATTAGGTTTAACGCTCTTTGTTCACCAAACTTTAATGTGTCTATCTATGGCTGGAAAAAATAGAACATCTTTTCTTTACTGTGGCGTTAGGAAAATAAAAATTAGACCCGTTAATCTCAATTTCACACAATAACAGAAAAGCCTTTCTGCTGTTTAATCAAAAACCATTAATTTCAAACTTTATCCAGAGCCTAAAAGATTCTTATTATTAAT
The DNA here is from genome assembly GCA_023333645.1 of Sceloporus occidentalis. Classification (NCBI taxonomy): domain Eukaryota; kingdom Metazoa; phylum Chordata; class Lepidosauria; order Squamata; family Phrynosomatidae; genus Sceloporus; species Sceloporus occidentalis. Next base: position 1,350,621 of record JALMGF010000097.1, on the reverse strand, counting down.
TGATCTATATTCCGCAGCACGGTACAATGAGTGGAATATTACAATACATCATGTAACAATTTGGACAGAAATAAAAAATCTAGAAAGTCACATTACATTTATTTATATAGCGCCAGCAGATTCCGTAGCGCTGTTACAATCAGTTAAATAATTTTAATTCACACACTTTAACAAACTGGTACAAAAGGAGAAGAGGGCGCTGCTCTTGCGAGATTACAATGTAGCCGGTGGTTGAGGGGGAGGTCAGACGGTAGGAGAGGACGGCTGGGATTGGGATGAGTCTGTCGGGGTCCGGATGATCTGTAGGGGTTGTTGGTTGTTCAGATGGCTTGATTAGGATGATGGCTGAGAGTGTTAGGAGGAAAGGTTGTGCGTTCTCGAAAAAGGTAGCAAATGGGATTGTGATTTTTGGGGATGAGATGCCGTCACCTGGTTAATGGTGGGGAGGGTATGAGGAACAGAGAATAGGGCATGTAAGATAGGGTGATGGCAGAAGGGAGGGAGAGATGTGGACTGTGGAGGGGACATGTAAGGGTTCATAGTAAGGATTTGGGACAAGAGATTAGATGGGTTACCTGTTGATTGCACAGGGAGATGGTGTTGCGGTTTCTCTCCAGTTTAACTCCATTGTAACTCTTATCTGTCCATTTATAAAGAGTCCATATCAGGTGAAAACAAGGGGTTACAGCAGGAGATGAGGGGTCCAGGGGTGGATCAGATGCAATGAGATAATCATACCTGTAAGAGAGGGATTAATACAGATAGCAGGTGAGGCCAGGGATGGGTGTCTGGATAGTCCAGTGTATCTCTTATCTGTTTACTTATAAAGACTCCAGTTGGGATGGGGCCAATGAAGCTACATTTCCAAGCAATATAGTCATATAAACATATAACAAAGCCTTTTGTTCCTGTTCATGTTCCTTTGTCTTTTAAATTAGTACCTTTAGTGCAAGATTAATACCATTTACCACACCAATGTTACCCACACAGAACTGCTTTACCTGCTGAGCCACTGAGTACGATCATAGGTGAGGAATAAAATGTAGTGGAAGCTGACAGACAGCGCCACACCGCTCAGGTGCTGCAGCTTCACCATAAAAACATATCCAGCATATGTCATCATGCAGCCGTTGGCCTTAATGTGCCAGGGCCACTCCATCATTGCCAGTCCTGGTTAGCAATCTTAAAATGTGTCCAAAAACTACAAAGCCCTATACCTAAAACTGAATTTTGGGAAGGATACTTGTAAGTGTAACTCTTCTCATAGATCCTAAGTGTCCCACTTTTTGGATTCTATCCCTCTTTCCTCCCCTGAACTGATGTCCCTTTTTCTAGGAATTTAGAATGTTTGCTGGGTATGAGGGTACCACAGGACTCTAAAGCCCTAAAAGCCACAGTAATATGTATAGACACAGCAGGAGAGTGCCCTACACTAATATTGGCACCTATCAAGATTCCACCCTGACATCCTGGACTATGTGATAGTTATACCTACTGTCATGCCTACCTGCAGCCACTAGTGGCCACCCTTCCCTCTCAGGAGGGTCACCTGGGTATTAGGTCTGCCCTTACGTAACCCTCTCTGCCCTCCTGTCTGGGCCTTTGCATTGTGGTGCATTGAGTTCTGCGTCTGGTTCCTGCATCCTGATTTGGCCTACTTGTGATCTTCTGGTACTTCCCCGGTCTGCTCGACTACGTCTTCTCGTGCCTCGCCAGCGGGCTATCCTGCCGTGTGTGCCCTGCCTGTACCAAGTCTACCATCAGAGTCCGAGGTGCCTGAACCAGCTGTGTTCCTGCCGTGGTAATGTTCCTCAGCTCCCAGCCCCAGCTCCCTGTCAAGGGACTTTCTAACCCGTATATTACCTACAGCCTGTATCCACTTCGTGTCTTGTTCTGCTGTGTAACCTAGTCCTGTTTTTATTACCCGATCAGCAAGAACACTCCAATAAAGACTGTTTATTGAGACAATCTAGACACGCGTTCCCTTCCAGGTTAATTCATAACCATAACTAAGAACACTAGGGGGCGCTCGTGTATACCGGTTTCAATGAACAATAAAATACAAAAAAAGAAAGAATATAATTGTGTAATATTAGACCCAGGTGATATCGCTGCAAGTCTGTGCGATGCACTTACAGTGTTTATACGTATATAGGCTTCAAGAGACAATCCAGTCTTCCAGATGGATGTGTGACCAATATGCAAAAAAGCAGAGAGACAGGTCTGTCACATGAACCGCGGGAACAGCGCACAGCGAGCTGCGTTGAAAGCAAGCTGGACAGGACGTTCTCCTTCTCTCCAGACGTTTGTCTCCTCCTCTCCAGACGTTCCGTGGGGTTCAAAAGGCAATCGTGGATGTAGTCTGATTCCAGCATTGGATACAGCTCCACACATACAGATCATCTGAAGCAGTCACAAAAGGAGCAGAGAAAAGACATTTGCTGTGTAAGGGTTTCATAAACCCCTCCCGAAGTGTAAGTGCATTTTGGTATTTTGCGTGGTACATACGTTGCGTGATAACACACCATTGGGGTCCCTACCTGTCTCTCTGCTTTTTTGCATATTGGTCACACATCCATCTGGAAGACTGGATTGTCTCTTGAAGCCTATATACGTGTAAACACTGTAAGTGCATCGCACAGACTTGCAGCGATATCACCTGGGTCTAATATTACACAATTATATTCTTTCTTTTTTTGTATTTTATTGTTCATTGAAACCGGTATACACGAGCGCCCCCTAGTGTTCTTAGTTCTTGTTTGGAAACACTTGGAGAGTGTTTTGTACGGGTTGCAGCTGAGTATCCGGGAAGGTCACAATATAATAAGGGAAGTATTTTTTATTGAATTTCCTTCTCTATACACCCACTTCATACTGGTTTTCATCACGTTTCTTCTCACATTAATTCATAACCATACCTGGGAACTTCTGGGTTCCCCTCGAAGTCAGTAGACGGTCCCACTCATGTCCTTACCTTACTCTTACCCGTTGTGATGAATAGTTAAGGGAATTTGGCCTAATATTTATACTTCTGTGGAACAGGAAGTCTTGGGAATATACTTTTCTCATATTAATTGATAGGGTTGCCAATAATTGTACTATGCATATATTAAATTTTTTTTAAAATAAATCTGTGTTGTGTATTTTTGTGAATTTTTTAAAGAAAAGATCAAAAGGTTAATTAAGGTTGATAAGGTAAATTTTTCACAGCCTTATTTGCTCATATTTACAAGGGTGCCTATATTAGTGGAAGGCACTATAAATATATATAAATGGGTAGTAGCCAAACCTCTAACTACACCTCTCACAAAAAAAAAAAGAATCCTTCTTTGGCTATTTGAAATATTGGGTGGCAGGCCTGGATTGGCCACACACACACTCCCCCGATCTGCCACTCCAGTGGGTGCACACCACCTGAGTGTAGACTTCGGGCGCACTTGTGTTGTCAGGCGGCCGCTGGCGTTAAAGTACCAAGGCCGCCCTGTCATTGCTAGTCTGGTCCTGTTGGGTGGTATGACTTTTTTTTTGGACAAATTCCAATTTTTTTCACCTTGTAGTCATGCAGCATTCAGTGTTCCTTTACTTTTTTTTTACTCTTCCTTTTGTCTGTTTGTGTTTATATCTTACATAAAATATTCTGGCAAAGAACGTTCTTTTTTTTTAAATGATATTGGATTTATTCATTTTTAATGCATTTGATTTATTCTCTGTTCTTTGCCACTACAAAATATGCATTCATAGCTCATCCTTTACATTTATATTAATAAAATCATTTTATGTCTGGGAAAAAAAAATGTTAAAGGGAATAACCAGACTGTCAGAAATGCCCTTGAAACTTAAATCCAAGTACGGTATACTATGAAAAAAGAATATAGAGAAAAATCTTCATCTTACTAGGTCTTCTTAATGCTTCTCGCTGTTTGCCATCAATCCCAATACCAGCAGAGTACAATGTTGTGGTTTAACCTCTCTCGGTTATGAGCACAATGGAGTTTAACAAAAGTAAAATATAACGAAAAACCAATTTTTTGAGGCGATTGTATCACATGTAAGAATGATGTCGTTTACTGCAGTTCATGGGTGCGAAGGATTAATATTATAAACCTCTGCAACAAACCAAGAGATTAAAGAGCTATGAAGTGTAAGCGAGGACACGTTATGGTCATGTCTGGATCACGTCTGATTACTCTGCCTGGGGGTCAGTGTATTTAATCTCTGGACGGGGAGCGACATTTGGCCCTGTCTGTTCTGTTTAAATACAGATATAGATTTTATTTAAATAAACAAATTTCTCATTTTATACCCAGACTGCTCCCCAATCTTTTAGGGGCCAACCCTGACTCTTAAAGTCAGAAATACCCTTACTGCCTCCCAAATCTTGTGAAAAAAGCAAGGCTTGGGGGGGAGGGGGGAGGAGGTATGGTCCTGGAAAGATATCAGGGTTGGACTGGCTTGGAAGGTGGGGGCAGGTGGGCAATTGAGAGGGTGAGGGGGTAGTATATGTGTATATACATTATATATGACTGTATGTTAGCGGGAGTGTGAATGGCTATGTGTATGTGTGTCGGCATGGATGTGTAAGTGTGTTAGTGAGTATGTAAGTGTGAATGAGTATGTGTGTTAGTGTGAGTGTATATGTTTGTGCAAATGTGAGATACGGGGGGGGGCACTTGGCTTTAGCTGCTTAAAGGTGCCAGCCCTCTTCTGAAAATCATAGTAGTTTTGGATATTCAAATTATATCTGTGGTGTACTAAATGTTACCATCCCCGTATATACATTCTTATTCTGTTTCTCAAAATTTAAGAAAAGACTAAGGTTAAAAAACCCTCACGCGGGGCTATGATCACAGCAGGGGTAGAATAGGAAGGCGACAAATATCAGATTTCAATAAATTCTTTTTTAAAATCGCCAATTTGCATCTAATAAGTTATAAAAACAGCACAATTTAAGCACATTAGCAAAGGAAGAAAATCCCATATAAAAGCCACATTTCACATTGATGGAGTCTTATTAATGGCTTGTATTTGGAGTTTCTAACTTAAGCCATAAACATTTATCGGGGAATATAGTCATGCGCTTAACGAAGCCTTAGTGCATTTACTCTGCTAACCTCCAAAAACCCGCTTCAAAGAGATGTACTGCCGCAGTTACGGCCTTCCGCTGAAACATAAAACTCTGCTGTTTTACGAACATGCTTAAGAATGGAATGAAAACTTTTTTGTAGAAAATTAATTAAAAAAAACATAAAATATTTGAAAAGTTATTATTCAAGACAAGACACACCTGACTGTATGGGAAATTGGTGTTAAGGGTTCAACATTGAAAAACATATTACGACTACAATAAAAAAACATTATTTTTTGACACTGTCTATAAGGCTTTTTTACTTGATTGTGATTATAATTAAAGGGACGCTCCAGCGATCAGTGGTCCCTTTGAATTTCCATGGTGTCCCCCTTACAAAAGCATGGGGGAATTCTGCAGGATCCCCCCGTAAGCATTTGCCCCTTTTCCCCACCCCAAGCTCTTTGTCGGGCACGAGATGTGTTTGCCCCAACACTACTGCCAAAAACGTTTTTGGGGGAGAACGTGTGGAAAGCACTCACATTGTTTTTAATCAAGTCCAGCCAACCAGTGGTGTGAAATAGAGGAAACAGGGAGCTGCAGCTTCTCCCTAAGATAAGTTGTTTTTCATTCTTTAGCATCCTAGGTAGCCCCTTAACAATGGAGTGTCCCTTTAAAAGAAATGGCAATAAAAGGTAAAATATTTATCAATGGAGAAAGCAAGGCCAAAGAGACTTTTTGTGATAGGGGGGAAACTAACTAGATCAACCATGATAGTGTGGTGGTGCCTCATTGCTTTACGACACCCTCAAGGCGGGAAAAAAAACTAGGTTATCCTGTATTCTCCATGGCAGCAATTGGCATGATGAGGCTTATGAATATCGCCTTAAGGCGCTATCATTTGAATCACCAAGGAGTACGGGAGCCGCACGCGCTTCTGATTGTCGACCTAGGGCAACACGGTTATTTTAATGTGACTGCACTTTTGAGAAAACTTGCTAATCACATGTGTTGGTTTTATTCTAAGTAGATTTCATTTACATAACTTAAAAAAAAATCACCCTCAGCATCCACACATGAAAAACTGGAGGTTACTTTGTCACTCAAGTCAGAAGGTCTCCTCTACAGCAGGGACCCTGCCCAATATTGAAAGGGGCACTTGATCCATTCTCTGAACCGGTCATTCCAGTCACCACACTGAACCGGTTCTCTATGGAAATTAGTAGCCCCTTGCCTACATAGACTTTTATCAGTCAGACTGGTGATTAAGACCAAGCCATTCCATTTGTAATAGAAGATCCTAGTGTGCAGCAACAGGGACGTTTTCCCGGCAGTACACGGAGATCAGTGGTGGTTCCATGGTGACAGATGGCGTGTTACATGGTCACACTTCATAATTCAATGTAGAACTTTCCTTCAGGTACTCTCTTCTGGAAACACCAAGGTGATCAAAGGGGTTCCCAGACGGTCAGCCCAGACCAAGCATATGATAAAAATGGGTTAACTCAGATCTTAAAACCCGGGGTTATGTGAATACCCCACTCTGCAGCAGCTCCAAAGCCTTTTAATACTTTGGGCTGTAATTGGTGCTAAAGTAATAATTGCAAGGATATCTATATTGATTATTAATGGGTTTCTTTGTGTGTCTTCTGAGATAGAAATACGTACGTAATAAAACCTATTTTTTTTCTTTAGTTTCACCGAGGACACTCTACCGTACAGAGAAATTTAGTGGCCAATAATTTATTTATTTTTTTAAATATTTTATTCTTTATGAAATTGTCTCACTTGCTGTACCAGATGGATATTAATTTGGATACAGCTATTCAACTACGCCTAAATTATATTTAATAATCGCTCGGTGCATTTGCTTTCTCTTTCACATAAAATCCATCACGAATGGGTTTTTTTATGTTGCGCCAAATACTTTTTAGATGTCATAAAGTCTGCCATTAAAATGTCAACACGTGAATAATTGGTGTCAGTCACAAACACTTTTTCATTTGCTAAAATCAACTAAAATAGTCAGTAGTAAAATCTTAATCAAAAGTGACTATTTTGACTGCAAAGTAGCTGAATGTTGCACATTTCCTTTTGGATTCTTAAGTTCCATCGAAATCGGTCAATCTTTCTCCCCAAATGGGACCCATTACAGCTGAAAGGCAGGAAACGGGTTTCTAGAAGGCCAAGCTCAAATATCTGTGGACATGTTGGAGATTGTACTGTCCACTGCAGCTTTTTCCACTGGTGGCCACTTAGGAGGCAGGGAAGTTTGCCTACAAGGAAACATATGGGTGATGGTCATAGAGGACACTTATTTCAAGAAACCCTGGAGTCATAGGCGTAAGGGGAACATGACCCTGCCAGCACTACAGGACGGTGCACATGGTATCAGGGCAGGAAAGGGTTAACCCAGCAAGGGTTAGCACGAGGAGAGAATGCACAGGGAACGAGGGAGGAAGTCACAAGGAACGTGACTGTAGGGGAAGGGGGCAGGGCTATAAAGCCCCTCTAAGCACACGTGCAGGGGGCAATTACTGAACACCACAGGAGCAGTTTCCCGCCCGCCCTCCTCTTTTTTTTTGGGCTGTGTGTTTCCATGTTGGCTGGTGTTTTCTTTCCCCCTTTCCCTCTCTTTTTTCTTTTTTGCAGGATCTGTTTTCTTTGCTGTTGGCGGAAGGGGTTCCCTGGAGAAGTTTGAAGGATAATGGGAGTGGGAGTTGATGGTTTTGGTTAGAGGTTAGAGTTAATGCCCTCCCTGTACAGGGTTAAGCAAAAACTTAAGGTGGAGCTCCCCTATCCGACCCGCGGTCGTTTGGGCGATTGTGGTATCCGGCGGAAGGGGTAGTGTGAATCCATTGTCTGTGTTTAGGTTGGGAACCCTCAGCTGTCTGTACACAGGTGTACAGAAGACTGTATAGTGTTTATACAGAAGTTATTTTTAAAGTGTTTTTTACAATAATTTATAAGATGTTAAATAAAGTTATGTCGAGACATTTGTTAAATAAATGTCTCGGCCTTTTCTAAATCCAATCCTGTTGGTGTCTGTCTTTTATTTCGGGTTTGGGAAATGGGTATGGGCAGTGCAAGGGTCATGTATCTACCAAACCTTCCTCCCAAGACCTACCATATGCCACATGTCCTGTGTTCTTAGCCGCAGGGCTAGCCCTTACGAAAAAATTACTGCAGTTTTTCTGAAGTAATACTGCAGTTTTTTGGACATGAAAAAACTGCAATACTGCACTTTCATTGCAGTATTACTGCACATTTACTGCAGTTTTACTGCATTTGTACTTCACTGTACTGCAGTTTTACTGCACATTTACTGCACTTTTTTTTTATATTGCAAACCTACAGTCAGGGGAGGGCTGGCAGCCTAAGGCCTGGGGGGCAAGTCAAGTCACATGGCCCATTGTGCCACCGAATCAGCCCACCATATATGCCCATCCTTTCCTGATTTTCTAACGCATATTGATTATAAAAATACAAATATGATTCAAATGTGGTTTAACAAAAGTAAATTTAATAGCAACAAAGGATGGTAAAAAAAAAGCAAAACTTATGTCCCCCTGATGCTCAGCCAGTTAAATGCCCCCCATGATACTGGCTGAGGATTATGGGAAGTATAGTACACAGGAGCAGGGAAATTGTAAAGGCTAATATGAGTACCCTACCAGGATCATACCCTAAAGTGGGCTGATTGGGGACAGAGCTGACACTGAAGAGCTGAATGGGAACATCAATGACATGGGGGGCTGAGTGGGGGGGCAGAGGTGACACTGGGGAGCTGAATGGGAACAGCAATGACATGGGGGGCTGAAAGGGGACAGAGGTGACACTGGGAGGGGCCCGACATCCGATGCTCCAGCAGTCTGAGTGCGAGGGGGCGGAGCTTTCACCCCTCACGCTGCTCCCATCACTATGCGGCCATCAGATTGCTGGAGAACTAATCTAAATGGTCGATGCGTGCTGATGCCGCCGGCTGGCGCTACTTTAGTACTTTTTTTATTTTATTTAATATGGCAGGCCGGATCAGCTTGCCATATTAAATCAGCACGCATCAGCCGTTTAGATTAGTTTTCCAGCAGTCTGATGGCCGCATAGTAATGGGAGCAGTGTGAGGAGTGAAAGGTCCGTGCGAGGGGGCGGAGCTTTCACCCCTCACGCTGCTCCCATCACTAGGCGACCATCGCACACGGGCGCTGGGTGCTGATGCCGCCGGCCAGTGCTACTTTAATACTTTCATATTAAATAAATAAAAAAAAAGTATTAAAGTAGTGGCGGCTGGCGGCATCAGCACCCAGCGGCTGTTTAGATTAGATTTCGGGCGGCCTGGGGTGAAATTTCCCCCCTGCCCCCACCTACAGTTGTACTTCAATGTACCGCAGCTTTATTGCATTTGTACTTCCGTACAAAAATAACTGCAGTAAAACTGCAGTACAGTGAAGTACAAATGCAGTAAAACTGCAGTAATACTGCAGTAAAAGTGCAGTATTGCAGTTTTTTCATGTCCAAAAAACTGCAGTATTACTTCAGAAAAACTGCAGTAATTTTTTCGTAAGGGAGATACTATGACCTGGTACTCCACATGGTGGAAGAGGCTGTGCCACTAGACATAGACCTTTTTCATGCAAATATTCCTGCTATAACGAGAAGCTCTGACCTGCTCCATTGAGCATGCAGACCACCATGGAGCACATTTTGTAATTGGCATTCAGCCCCTTTAATGTCCCAGTCCTACAATACCTAGCTGTACCTACTCTCAAACACCAGGGAGGCTCCTGCTAGCATCAACACCAACGATGTGGAACATGGGCACGTTTATGAAAGGGGTTGGGTGCATTTGCAGTGGGGCACAAATGGAGCACATTGACCTACTACATTCATTATTATTTGGAGCTTTTCCTATTTTTTATCCATTTTCATGAATAGACATGATGAAGTATTCACTAAAGGGACTGTAGACTTTGCAGGAAAGTTTATAGTTTTAAAATCCTTGACCACAATATATTATGAAGGTCCAACCCCAGTGAGGTTCTGTTGCAGGAAGAGCTTGGTTGGCCCTGTATAATGCATAGTTAAATCAGTGAGATTTCCGCTCACTGTCTCCTTACAGGCAGAAACTTGGTGCTTCACTATTTACTTTACTGGGAAGTGAAAGGGTACCCGTCCATAAAGTATTAATGGCCACTTGCTTCAAAATGAATATTCTGCCACAATTCTCTAAATACCTTGGAAGTCATACTGTGTGCAGGAATTAGATTAATTATTTAATAAATATTAAAAAAAAATTAAAATAAATATATGTAAATAATAAATTTTATGTAAAAATAGCCCATTAAATCTATCTATGCTATTACTCCAAAAAAAAAAATAATAATAATAATAAAAAATTCTTCTTTTCATTTACAATGCAATTCTTTTTTTTAAAGCATAAGATAAAATAACTAATCTTAGCAGAAGTCTTAGTTTATACAGCACTAAAATTATATGCCTTTAGTTGAATTTAAAATATCCAACCAGTGATTATCGTTGACGTTATTCAAATATATTTAACATTTTGCCAAATTGTCAGAATTCACGGTCACTTAGTCTTTATTTTGTGATCTGTTAATGCACAGGAGCTTCCGAACATCAAATTTTACCTGCGGTAATATCAGCCTTTATGGCTTGAAGTTATAATTTACTCAAATATGTCTCGCAACATTAGGCTGTCTTTTCAAGTGGATTTGATGTAGTGGACCTATTACCGATTATTGTTATTATTCTATTTAGGTATTAGCTGACAATATCAAGAATACAAGCATTACGGATAAACATTTTTATTCCGGGAACTCGTACGTAAAGGAAGAAATTGATGGATAATGATACAGAAAGGGACAAAATGGAAGCGCATTTGGGTTTTGTGCAGCAAGATGAGAAGGTCATTCCATTTGAAGATAACTGGATGGTTATGAGCTTCGTGATTATTAGAATGGCTTTTTTTTCTTACCAAAGTAACCTATAAACTAAAATTTGAATTTGAAAGAAAGAAAAGCACATTAAATTGAATGGCACGTTAATATTGCAGCGATTCCAACTGAATGGCTTGGTGCATCGGGAGTATTTGGATAAAGTATTAAAATGCCGGCAAAAATGGCAACCTTAAGTTGTGTTAAAAGTTTAAGTATCTGACAGCGTGTTGTGGACACTCCTGTAACTTTTTCTTGACCCACTCTCTCTCACTTCAAATGGCCAAAGAGGGACACTTCTGCTTTAGAGGCGGTTAGAGGTGTGACGATGGGACAGGACTTTACGCAGCCAAATATTTTTGGCTGGCAGTCCCCCCCGTCACACAAAACCGATGGGCAGATTTGTCCTCGTTGGGGGATCAGCTCCCACGGTGTACCACTGCTCAATAGGACGGTCACAAAGGAGATCTGTGATCCCCCTAATCTACCCATTTACACTATGGAGGCTGTGCTTCCTCCATCATCGAGTGATCCCTTGTGACCAGCGACTGGACCAAGTGGCCGACTTGCCCTGTGCGTCCTCTATAGCCGGTGTACTGTGTCCTTTCTCCGCGTTACGCCTGGGTTAGACCCCGCTCCCCCCTCAACAATTTATTTCTCAATATAATAATCTTTTTTATTTTTTTTTCTACTCTACGGTTTCTAAATACACCAGTCTACTTTAAATTTTAATTAATATATTTACTGGATGATTTTTGATTAACGATTCACATTGGATATGTCTGTCATGAGCTATCAAAAAGCACTATTTTTCACTTTTTTGTTTTAATCTTATCTGAACGATTTTAAAAAAATTAAAGTTTTAATACTGTCTTTTTTATTAGGTTTCAATTAGCGTTAGGATTTATTATTCCTTGACTTCTCTTTTCAGAGTTATATTGAAGATGAACTGTAAAACGATGATGGGGGTTTATTCACTAAAGGGAGAGTTTTCAGGAGGGTTACAACTCTCCTCTTCACTATTCATGATGAAGGGCTAACACCGCCATGTTTCTCCATGAAGGCTAAACCTTTAAACCTAGTAATAAACTATTCCACCCAAAAAAATATGGCAGCATGTTCTTACGTTCCTATCGAACATTCCCTAAGACTATCCTACTGTATCTCTCATTTATAAAGTTCTCACGTAGTTAAACTGATATAAACAGTATACTTAATCAGAAGAAATGCCTTGTGTCACATTTGATTTAGCCCTTCAGAGCAATATAGCCACTAATTTGTTGTCAAGGTGGTATTATAACTGGAATATACTGCCGCATAGAAAAATAAGCCTAAGTGCCTGTGTTAGCGAAGTGCATAATAGCACATAATTGCTTCTGACCACACTTAAGAGGCTCGAAGGAGCTAAGTAGATGGTGAAAGATTCGGCTGAGCAGTGGAGCTTGCCGGAGAAGTGCAGTCATCGGGAGAATTGTGATATAATGAGAATTAAATGGGGAACTTCAGTTGCCTGTCAGCCTTTTTGCGATAACTCGGCCCTTTGAATGTTTTGGATTCTGAGGCCCTTCCTTTAACAATGCTGATAACCAGCAGTCTGATACAATTTGCCTTTTTTGATATTGATATTGGGAGATAGCAAAACGTGTTTTGAATTCTATGAACTCTTCGTTTTCGTCTTTGTGGGGGGAAAAATCTTCGTGTTCCGCGAATATTCGCCCGTTCCTGTGTTCGGTACGGGTGAATAGTCGTGTACATTCTTCTTGTTCGTTTTTTTGCCATTTTTTGTAGAAGGGGTTAATACGGGGTTAAGGCGGTACGGACTACGCAGCAGCTTTGGCACCAGGATTTAAAATGTCCGTACGAGCAACTCTATTGGTCGCCTGCAGGGGCCTCCTCTGCGTCACACAGTGTAGCTGGATTCAAGGAAACAAATAGCAGACCTTTAACCCCGCAAACAGCCCATTTAGAGTCATAGTGTTTGTTGTTCACCATTGGCTAATGTTCTGGGTGGAATAATCTTTTTTTCATGATTTTTTTTCTATAATGGCAAATGCTGAGCAAAAAATTTACATGTTCTCCAGCTGGTACCATCCTCTAAGGTCTGTTATACAGTATATGGTCAGAGTTATAAAGGGATCGACCTGAAAACTGTCTTTACTTGGTTGAACATCTATTGCATCTGAATGTATATATCTCTTTAGACATGAATACAATTCTACATGTTTTGGTGAACATTCCAAATTGTCAGACAGCTATGGAACTACATATTACCGCATGGAATAAAACAAACCAGAAGCAATACGAATAATGGCATTCGTTCAGAATAGTTGTTGCTTTAATGCTGGCAAACGTCAAATTGAAGAGGAAAAGTAAAATAATCCACAGACAGCTTTCTGTTCAATGTGCTGGACCCAAAGGGTACAAGGGTATTAAAAGTCATTTGAAAGCTTTTTAGAAGATTATTATAGATTGTAGGACGCCATTGTCTGAGCTCCTAATAGGGGTCCTGCTGAGATAAGATGATGAGTTTTGCTAGTCAGCTGAAATGATATTTCCTACTTTTCACAGACATAAAAAAAAAATTGTCCAAAAAGGAACCTCTATTTTCTTTTAAGAATGCACGCGAATATAATACAATATTTCTGGAAAAAAAGAAAATGGTATTAGAGTCACAGCTTAGATTCCATAATGAGGCATGAGGATTTTTTCTTACATATTTCCTCAACAAAACTAGTCTGATCTTATGCCTGTCCATACTGTATATTAATATGTGAATTTTATATAAATAATTGTATATTTATTTACATTCGTTTTTTGGCTTATTTTTGTTTAACTACAATCTGAATATGTTTTTAAATCACAAACTGCACACAAACTGAAGATCACTATGCTCAATGCCAAGCGTTGGCTGGAGTGGTGGAAAGCCACCGCCACTAGACTCTGGAGCGATGGAAACGCGTTCTCTGGAGTGATGAATTGCAAGCTCCCTAAAGATGTGGATTGACGAGTTTGGTGTGGAGGAACTTGAGTGGATTCACAGAGCCCTGACATTTACCCCACTGAACACCATTGGCATAAATTGGAAATTAGATTGCTATCAAAACCTTCTTGTCCAACATCAGTGCCTGACCTCAAAAATGCTCTTTTGGCTGACTTCCCAGAAGGTTGGAGGCTGTTATAGCTGCTTTGTAAGATCCAACTCCATAGTAATGCCCATGGTTTTGGAATGGGATGCCAAACAAGCTCAAATAGGTGTGATACATTTGTTCTGTCCACATACTTTGGAACATATAGTGTATGTTGATAAAAAAGAAGGCAAAATTAGACTTTTACAATATTGCTTCCAAGACGATACTTGTTATATTGTATGTTTATTGTATTGGTCCAAGTGTATGAATGATTTGCTGCATGTATGAGACACTTAATCAAAGTTACATCATTTTGTACAGCACAATGGGGAAAAGCACTCTAAATGAACCCCAATATACACGTTAAGTACAATGTACAGCTCATCTCAGACTTCCATGGAGTCTTTAACGCAAAGTGTAAACCAAGAAAGAAAACCAGAGAAAGAACACCTTGTGTAAAATTGTTAGCAAATCCTTAACACCCACTTGATTAAAAGTAAATCTTGCATAAAGCCATCCTTTGCACATATACCCAACTGCTAATGATCTGAGCCTGACTGTCCATTAAGCAGACTTCCGACCCTCAGCTTTGGCACACTTTGGGCAATGTTCCCTCATTGCCCAAGTGTGTGTGGTTGATGCAATTTCCGTCATGCATGTTGCTATCATTACTTCTTAAGGACAAATAACATCCTTTTGATGATAATGATATATCATTTATTATCGTAGAAATGATGTCTACTCTCCTGTAGAAGCAATCAAAGCAACTTGGTCAGGAATATTGAAGCAACGTCACCTGCATGGGCATGAGGGAACGTAGCCCAATGTTGGAAGTCTAGGACTGGAAATCCTCTCGATCAACAAATACACAACCCTTGGCAGTATATAGCATTGGGGTTTACAAAACCTAAATGTCCCAATTTGGGACATTTATACATGCATGCGGATTTTTAGGACTAAGTTACCAATATGTATGGAAACTTTGAAAGTCTTTATAAACACACATTTTTGTGAAAAGTTCGACTTTCATTGTAAATGGCCTAAATGAATATAAATAAATCTCATCAAATCAATAAAAGTATTATGCTCTTCAAAATGTCATTGCTTCAGGGGAAAAAAAATGATGAGCAAAACCTCAGTGAAGCAAAATAATGTACAATTTCGGAGACAGAAATGAGCCGGGGAAATTGGGCAGATTTAGAATGGAATCGTGCTTCATTTTCAATTGCAAGAAGGTTGTTATTGTATCAAAAAACACAATCATCTGTCCAAATTTAAAGGGTAATATCTCTGCTTAAAGATTTTCATTTCCTATCTTATAAGTGACTCATAAAAGAAAATCAAACAAAAGTAAATCTGTAGCTTTGTCTTAGTTGCATATCAAATACCTATTAGCGGGCCAACACATTCACAAAGCAAGCTGTACATCCACATGATGCAAGATGGCACCTCTCAAAAATAGAAACATAGCATTTGATGGCAGACAAGAACCATTTGGACCGTTTAGTAGACTTGTGCATTCGGATTCGTACAAATTGCAAATGGAACAAAAGATGCCGATTTTCCAGTCCTACTGTCTCACACTATTCACACCTTCTCTGCTGGCTGTTTCTGTGTCTCGGAGTTCCGCTTCTGTGTCCCGTATCTTGTTGTTCTTCTCTCTTTCTTTTCTTTTCTTTCTTTGACCACTTCTTCATGGACATAACCTCCTGGCGAACCAAAATGGTGGAGCTTCCAGTGAAGTCCTCTCCCCCCATTGAAGTGTAAGGCAGAGGATGTCACCCGAAGCTCCGCCATTTTGTCTGTAAAAGAGTGAGTGAGAGTAAATGTTTAGCGCTGGAAAATGTTCCTGAATTTAAAATGGGCAGGATTATTATATCCCAAGTGCTTTATTTTACATTTATCAACATTAAACGGCAGCTGCCACATTCTCTACCATTCTATTAATTTACTTAATTCATTGGACATTTGACTTGTTCCACCTGGAAGGTCTACCTTGTTACAGACCTTTGTATAATCTGCAAAAAAACATACTATACCATTAAGACCTTTCGTAATATCACTAATAAAAATATTTAAAAAAAAATACGAGCCCCAATACTGATCCCTGAGGTACCCCACAAGTGACAAATTATTTCTATGAATATACAACATTGACAACAAACTTCTTCCTCCCTTCACTCAACCATTGCCTTATCCATTCAACTGGCACCCATGACCTGGAATAAAGGTCATGATGAGATCCAATCAAGGTTATCTTGGCATTAGCTGGATTCCCATTGAATATAGAGGGGATCTGATGCACTGGTAAAATGATTCACATGGTGAACAGTAAATCCTCTGATTACTGTTTTATTTACTTTCCAGTTTTCCACATTGTAAAAACATTGGCAATATACCAAAGAATATCATGCGGCATTTCAAAACCCATCTATGTATATCTCCAGATCTCTGACTTCTTTTTGGATTCTGCCATTGGTGCACAATAAATCCGGAGCCTTTTCCTTGTAGGATGCGGCCAGAACTGCACACTGACGTTGCCGGGTGGTCCCGATGATGTCGGCAGGCGGTCCCGATGATGTCGGAGGGCAGTCCCGATCACATTGGTGGGCGGTCCCTCTGACGTTGGTGGGCAGTCCCGCTGATGTCGGCGGCGTTCCCACTGACGTCGGAGGAGTTCCCGCTGATGTCGAGGGAGCTCCCGCTGACGGCAGCGGGAAACCCACCATTTAAAGGGAAAATGGGCGGGGAGTGGGGCATGTCAAGACCCCACTCCCGCGACCCGGAGGATTCGGGTCTTGACCCGGAGAACCGGAGGAGCAGCTCTCACCCGGCAATCTCCGGGTCAAACCCGGAGAGTTCCCAGGTATGCCTATTTTATACAAATCTTATCACACATTTACAAATGGATAGCCCGCTACTCGTCTTGTTAACACCTGACTATTTTTATAAATACATTGGATTCAATGTTTGGAAGACTGTTGCCCAAGATGCGTAGGGTTTTAAATACGGTATTTATTTGTATAGGATCCCATCACCTGTCTTCCTTCTGATCATGATATATCTTGTACAGTTCAAATGTTGCTTAGCAAGGTCAATTGCCTTTAACAGTAAGATTTTATCGTGCTTCCTAAGGTGTCTGAGATTGTCTACATGCCAGCGGCCAATGTATCATCCCAGGCTGGCCCTCAAGAGTCCTCTCATGTCCACAAAACCACTAGGACTCAATGAACAAGTAGTCACTCCTACAATACTTTATATACCACCTCTTCTTATTGGGATCTTCATCTGTTTACCATATAATACTTTGTCTTATTTTCAGCTTTAGTCATTTAGTTGTATTCACCTTTTTTTTTTTTTTGGAGACGGTAATTTGTAATATTTCTATCCTTCTACTCATTTAATTCCGTTCTTGTTTTATGAGTCATAAAGCAGGGTGAAGAATTACCCAAACAAGATTGTTCACGTGTTTTATTCTTAACTTTTGGCTCGTTGGCTATTTGTAAATTTATATCCAATCAAACTATTTATCAAAAATGTAAACGAGATGGTCATTTAATGAAATAGATTTCAAAGAGAACTTTAATGAGTGCATGGATGAAAGCTCCAGTTTAAAGGTAATTCAGTATGCAAATATTGATAAGATTAAATATAAAATGCGACATTGATCACAAAAGAAAATGGCTATAAAGGGTAATTACAATAAGTACGATCGATTTCTCTACTTCAACTGTCCTCGTTGTCTTGTGTACGATGTGTAAAAACCTTATTGTTGTTCAGAAACTTAATCAAGGGCTCTTTTTTTTTTTTTGAGAAGTAGAATAATCGGTTCCTTAGACCACAATAAGGAAATTAATGGAACATGTCCATTTGGAAACAAGGGAGTCGTAAAACAGACGCGAAAGAGATCGTAAAGGAGTTATCTGGCGTGAACTCCAAATACTGGGCACAAGGACATAGCTGAATGTGCTTGGAGACAATACTAATTATGAAATTTTATAGATGACTAATGTGTGGAAGGAGGTAAATAATGACTGTATGCAAAATGCCACTCTATTCTATATTGTGTTTAGTGTGGCTATTAAAATTTCATTATCTTTCATTCATATTTTTCATTCTTAATCTTAATTTCATGCCAGTTATAAAATGTGTTGATTCGTAGCCAAAGGCACGTCCGAAGATCACTCTTAAAGAATGAAGTCACAGTAACCTAATGGATTTTTAAAAAGTTAATTTGGGTTTGCGGTACTAAACGTCTCCAATATTTGTGGAGACTAATTTAGAGCATAAAATATTGTCCAGAGATAATAATACAATCAGTATTTTGAAGAACTATATGTCTTACTTTATCTCACAACAGGCTTATATTAATAGAGGGGTTTTTTTTTCTTATTCTTCACAATATTTCCATATATTTTCATATTTCATTTGGAAGCATTTGGTTCAATCTTTTTCGCTTTTGCATTTTACTTCGGTATACTTTTATCTGATTGTCTTTGAAACCGACCATAAATATTAAAGCCTCATTAACCGGAAAAAAAAAAGCCTGAGAATATGAAGTTTTATTGGAGAAACTTGTTGATTAAAGATTAAGACAGTAGAAGGTGGCTAGCGGAGTTGGAAGATGGCTGCATAATCCTGTCGCTCCTGCTCGAAATCTGCTACTAAAGCATCAGAACCATACTTACCCTCACCATGGGTAGATCTAAGAAGCCTCAGATTAAACAGAATACCCCAGGGGTCAAGACGAGATCGGCTTCGGCATCTCTTTTTTGCCATTCAGGGTGGCCTTTCAGTGGGATGACACATTCATTGATTGCCATGTTGCTCGGGTCAACGCGGAAGCTCCTGCACTCTTCCCATTGCTGCCTAGCCTAGAGAAAACGCGCACACACATACCCCCCATGAACACAGAAGGCTTGTGGGAGATGTTTAGGAAAATGATATCAGCGCCTTCATTAGAGAGATCTGTCAGACAGTGAAGGATGAGTTGGTGCGAACGAAGGAAGCCATAACAGACCTAGACAAAAGTGTTGCAGCTCAGGGCTCCTTACATTTAGCCACCACACACCAGCGGGCTCAACAAGACCTACGATATCTATCAGAGGATCTGGACAACAGGTTGCGGGGGCACAAAGAGTCTGTGGCTTGCAAGTGGGTGAAGACCCTGAAGATCTGAAGAAGATACTCGGCAGACTCTTCAACACAATCCTAAATAGCACTGTAGAGGTAGTCATTGACCGGGCTCATAGACACCATGTGGTCCTGAAACAGGTCCCCCCACGTGACATAATCTGCTGCCTGCACAGCTATCCGCTACTTTTTATTATTTGTTCTATAGCTGCATTGTTCTCTCCCGGGATATTAATGAGAAAGAATAGGCAAAATCAATACTCAATATATCTCATACACAAAATGCTGACGCTATTAATGATTGTAGGACCACATCCACAATATTAATATAACGAGATATAACCCTATATTTTATCTCTGATCCTAAATCCTTTCAGATCGCGGCAAAAATTATAATTCAAAATGAGATATTATACCATCACGATAGTTAATCAAAATATTATTTATTGTAAAAAAATACAATCTACAAATCTCTGTATGACCGGTGCAGTGCAGAAGATAAAACACAAAAATAATCTTTAAAAAACTACAGTGTATTATTTATTAGTTATCAAGTATGAATCATTGTCTAACGAGTCTAACAAGTACAAAATGCAACATTGCATAAAATTTCAGCTTCATCAAACGATATCGCCCTATATAAATGGCATTCGTTAATATCCAATTAATTTCCAATCCACTCAGCAACCAAAATAAAACCCATAAATAATAATAATCAGGGTGGTAACCAAAAGATCATCTCTTTGTATCAGTGTTGCTAATACGACAATAAAAATAAATTTAATAATGTCTTAAGAGTATTAGTGAAATTTTTTATAGATGCAAATAACTTCAGTTACAGGTAAAAATACCCTTTACATTATTGTCATTAATATATATTCTTCTATATTGAAGCAGACTAAATTCACCTCTATTCAGAATAATAAAACCCTTATATTTACCACCACTTGTTGCTGTGCTCCAACTGGTCCTTGTAGATATCAATCCAGGTTCAGTGGAAAAAAATAAGTTATATATATGTTAGATACTCAAAGTAATAATAAAAGTAAAATATTGTGCCAAGATCTTGTGATGTTCCGAATTCAATTGTCTGGGTTCTCTTTGTTTAAAACACAAGGCTTATTACCATATTCTCCACCTATTGATGGAAATCCTCCAATCATAATTGTGGATTTGACTCATTAGAATTAGCATATTTGTACCGTTGTATTCCCATTATTGACCTCTGAGAGATGCTCCGGTCTAAGAAATAACTTTAAGACGATTACATAAAACATCTGGAATGTGTCCTTGATCACATGTATCTCTAGAACATAATACCTCCTAGATAGTAAATCAGTTTTGGTGGTCTAGCAATGTAGGCCCCATTAAAATTTGCATTCGTAGAGATAAGTAGCTTCCGCTCCTTAGATATTCCCATAGAATATACACTAATTAGGAAATCCTTGCTGAAACAGCTATATTCATAAAAGCTTCTTTGCTCCCAATATGGGGATAACAAGGTAAAAAAAATCCTTTTTACGATTAAGGAAAACAAAACGTCTCTGACTCCATTTTGTGTTCAAATAATATACAGAAATATAAAATACTTGTTTTCCCGCCTAAAATATCTGACACCCGACATGGAGAGATTTAACAATACAAGCCCCAAATGGTCCACAGTGGTACTCAGATGTCTGCCGCTTGGGACAAAACGACCTTCCCTGCAGTTTATCCCAAGTTCATCTAAACATGTCCCTGAGGTTTTAGAGAATAGGGTCTGTGGGGGGCGTGGGAAGTCACTCCTCCCATCTTATACCCTGGGATGAATAGACTTCAGTTGGCATGGCTTTGGGTGCCTTGTATGGCTTTGGGTGCCTATGTCCCCGACACTCACTTGTTGAGATGCACATGGTGGAGGCTCCTTGCTTATGTCACCCTAAATATTGCTCTGAGCTGTCAAGGACAGTTTCTGGTTGTGGACATTCTATTACAGATTCTTAGTGGCCAGTAGGGAACTGGATACACTGGATATTGGGTCACTGGATACTGAGCCAGGCTCTCATGGTGGTAAACCACAATATCCATCACTATATAATGAGTGAGAGATTGATGTTGGCACAACATAACTCCCATCTCTCATCATCATTTGCATTTTGTTGCGCTCTCACTCACGTTCTTTTACTCATGTTCTCTCTCTCACTCTTTTTTCCATGCTCTCACATTTTCTCACACTTTCACTTATTCATGTTCTTACACTCTCTCTCTCACGCTCTGACTCATTCTTACACTCTTAGGCTTTCTCACTCTTTTACTCTTATTTATGCTTTCATGTTCTCTCACACTCTCTCACATTCTTTCTCATGCTCTATCATGCTAACTTATGTTCTCTTAAGTTCTTTTAACTTTTTGTCTCACTTGTGCTCTCACACCACCACTCATAATCTCTTATACTCTCACTTATACTCTTATGGGCTCTCATTCTCTCTGCACAGAACTGAATTCTAATTTTCCAAAGTGTGGAATGATATATTCAGAGACGCATGCATTCTGATTCACATTAGGATAAATATGAGTAGTGGCAGGCCCTCAATATACCTTCCAACAGTCCCGGTTTTCCTGGAACAGTCTCAGTTTAAAGGCAGTGTCCTGGTAGCTTGGGGAGATACTCTGATCCCCTCAGACTGGCCAAGGGAAAATAAATGTCTGTGCTGTTGTAGCACAGACCTTTACCTCGCCTTTCTTTGAAGTTGAACGCTGAGAGGTGGCTCGTTGGGTAAGGTTGGCATGTGACTATGCCTATAAACTCTGCCCTCTTGCCACACACCCCAACCCATATGTTCCGATTTGAAAACCTGAAATGTTCATGTTCAGAAATGCCACCAGGTAAGCAAATAATCTGTAATTAATGGAAACGTTGTGGATCATTATGTTCTGTGGTAGGATGGCCATATTCTCACCATGCAAGTTCTGAAATATTGCAGAAGAAAAATGTACCATAGTAACGGATCTTGGTACCCCGAATAGGTATATCCGGTAAAGTCGGCTTCCTCTGCTACTCCGACCGATGAACCTCTTGTCGCCGCACTTATCCTCTATTGCTGACAGCCTACTTCAGCAATACCAAAGCTAAAACCAATCTCCCCAGCATCTCCATACAAACTGACAAACACATTGGGTTGAGCTGGTCTTAATTCTATTACCCCTACTTCCCTTCTTGCTACCTACCCATCTCTGGGCTCTGGATACATCCACTACCTGATCTTCGTCCCAGCCTGCACTGACCTTAGCCAGTGTCTGCTTGGTAAGTTCGTTTCCATCTTGTTGATGTCCCTTGGTGTTGCCAGCTGTCTCATTAGACCCAGTATCTTCGATGCCAAGCATTTCCCCATCCGTCATGTCTTCCAAATCATCTTCGATAATTAACTTCTCACTTACCAGTTTTCATTGGTTTGCCCTTAGATTTACCAAGGCTCAATTCCAAATGTCCAAGACTAATCCCTTTAGTTAATGCCATTTATTTAAAAAAACTATTAAAATATTTAATTTTGGATCAGTTAATTTTAACGTATACACATAGTAGACAACACTTCCATTTTAAATCATTTTTATCACTATGTTACTTGTATGCCTTCTTATTTATTAAAACTTTATATGTTTCAGGCCCAAATTTGTTTTGTGATTATTTAAGGGTTAGACAAAACTGTAATTACACATTGAAACAAACAAAGACATAAAAATAATCACCATTCCCAGCTCTCTACATTCTTCCTATTTACTGAAATAACTCTTCAAGTTTGCCTTGGTTGAGCTACACTTTTAATTATTAATATGCTTGCGTCTTACTTTTATAGTTTAGACATCAAAATTAATCACCGCGCAAGTTCTAAATAAGCTCGGTCCTCTGTATTGGCCGCAGAGCCGCCCCATACATCTTGTAATAGGTATGAAAAGTCAGCATTTGTATTTCAATAAGCTGTTACAAAAATCTTTTTTTTCTTGCCAGCGTACACAAGTGACAATAAAGATTAATCCCAAAGGCTTATTGGATTTGCGGGGAGGAACGCTTGTCTCGGAACCGTAAAATTTTATTACGATAAACCAGAGCCTGCAGAGCTTGCAGAAGTTTGCATTTTGGGACATAAACTTAAAAAGAAAAGGGTTAATTTCTGGTTACTGTCAAGAAGTAATCAGTTTTTCTCATTTGTTATTCTAGTTAATTATATTTTGTAAAAAAACATAAATATGTCAATAGTGGGCAAGATATTGTACACATTTACTTTGATTTTCAAGAAAAAATCATGAATATGATGTTCTATTTAGTATATTTTAGAATTGTGTTTTTACATCAAATAAGATAAATGTAATTAAGTCAAATTAAATTACATAACTAAGTGTAACCGTCTACACGTGGTTTACAAGTTTTATATTAACTTATATTATATGTATATGTAATGTAAACTATATAGTAAACACAGAAAAAGTAATTAAAAAAGATGATTTTCCATGTTCTTAAATCCTGATATGGAATTAAAGAAACTATAACGATCAAGAAAAGTAATTGGTAATACCTGACTGAGAATGGATGTTGAACAAGCCTGATCTCGGTAAGGTTGTTGCTAATATCTATGTGAAGGTAGCAGTTCATCCAGTAGAGTCGTAGTAACAGAGTCTTTTAGTATTCAATCAAGTTAAACCTTGTTGTTGATCCAGAAGTAGTGATCAACAATTGTGCTCCAAAGCAGGAAAAACACTCTTACTGACTCAAAAATAGCCATCAACAAGCTATCTTGATCTGGTTTCCTTGCAAGTCTATTGGCTTTGGCTTTGGACCCATTTTGGTCAAAGTAACAACCGCTATGTTATAAAATGCAAACGGAATAGAAAATGGGCCAATTGGTTCGTTTCTAGCATTGCTACCAATGTACGTGAATGTTTAATGTTGTGTTTGGCTGGCAAGCAGTGTTGCGTAGGACAGCTTTGTCATTAGCTGGTTAGACCCTATACACCAGTAGCAAAAAAAGAAACTATACGACCGGACCGGTCTTATGAATCTGCTCCAGTGTTGGCCGTTTTCAAGATGTAAATGCGATGGACCATACCATATAACAGGTGAAATCATTCTATAGGCGAAATCATTCATATACCAAATGGTACGTTTGCGGCCGAGTAGCTGAGAATTTAAATATTTGATCTCATCGGTAACTATGCATTATGAATGGCTAACCCTAGCGAGCTTCTAGCGCAACAGCATTTACGTTGGCCGTTCATCATAACGCACGGTAAAGTAAAGAGAATTCCGGAATATCATCGCATTGATTTATTAAGCTTTAGGCATAGTGAATCTCGGCCGTTCATAATTTATAGTGAAGCTGGTGAGTTGAAATCTCGCCGCAACTCAACTGTAAATGTACCATTGTATGAATACACAGATTTAAGACTAATTTTTAGCTTTTAGCCATCATCGTTCTCTCCTGCTCTGCGGCCGAAATCCTCATTAGTGTTATGTCCCATTGAGTCGCATTTTATTCTTCCGAATTCAGATACTCCTCGTTGCTAGACTCGAGGAGAAGGGCATTACCTCCGATGAGAGCCTCACCGCTAGAAGCAAAACACATGAATATAAATAGGATTTAAACGAAAAGAATTACGTGAAACTTTTTAGCGGAAGAAAACACTATAATTTCTCGACCGGCAATGTTCCTTTTTCTTTTATTGTTTTCTTGCTGGACATTTCTCGGTCAGACGTAAGCCGGCCCAGGATTTGAAGATGAAATTTCCTTATAGAGAGAACAGTAGGATAATCTGACCTTTTTTCTCGCAAGAAACACAATGGCTTTAACCCCTTAAGGACAATGGGCGGTCCCTAAACCCATTGAAAACAATGCATTTTTGAGCCCGTACATGTACAGGCTTTTTCATTAAGGGGTTAAAAACAATGTCGACAATCAAAATGTCTCTGGGATATTTAATTCCTTTGTATTTTATCATTTATTCAATTTTCAAAAAAAGGGTGTTTTCGTTATGTGATTTATTTTAGTCTGTAAACATTCGTTACAATAACTCTGATTCTGCTAAATTATTCATTTTTTTTTCCATAGTGCTAATAAAAAATAGAACGGCAGCTCGGGTATTTAGAAATGGTGTTTATCCATTAAGCAGTTGTTATTACTGTCAAAGGATTTGATGATTTTTAGAATAACATTTTTCTCTAATGATTTAGCATCTCTGAGTAAAAACAGATCATTTGGATATTTTGTGAAGCCCCCCCCCAAAAAAGTACATTTAATTCTGCATAATTCTAGCTGAAATTTTGTGGATCTATTTTCGAATCATTTTAGCATTTTGTTAAATAAAAAGAAATATGAATAGTCGGTATGAATACTAAAACGTACATTTTTAATGATCGGAATAAATTCACAAATTAACCATAACTTTCATTGACTCTGGGTATCAGGATACAGTGCCAGATTACATGATAACAACGAGATATGGAAAAAAAATAGTTTTAGCACAATGTAAGACTGCGCTATTGGTCAACAGAAATGCGTAAATGCAATATAATGGGTTCAATTGGTTTAGGGACCCATACAAAAAAAAATTTTTTTTATTGAATTAAAAGGAAAGTCCAATGGAAAAAATCTTTGAATCTGAGAATAAAATACAGTGCTGTATACACTAGTGTCAGTCGGTATTTGACAAAAACCTGGTTTCATTTAACATTACATTTATTTATATAGCGCCAGCAGATTCCGTAGCGCTGTTACAATCAGTGGAATCATTTTAAAAATCATACACAATAACAAACTGGTAGAAAAGTAGAAAAGGTCTCTGCTCTTGCGAAGCTTACAATGTAGTCGATGGTTGAGAGGGGAAGAGAAACAGTAGGAAAGGACTTCTTGGATGGGGATGAGCTGATAGGGTCTGGATGTAGAGATGGCTTGACCAGATTTCCAGACAAACCGGCTCCAGGACATCAGTACGGTGCCCCTCGAAGCACTGAACAGGTCCCTCGACATTAAACTATCCCTTTGACTTAACTCTATGCTGGGGAGACATCATAGGGAGCTCCGATACCATCCAGGAGGTCCATGATGCGCTCCCCATCATACCTCTCACAGCCGCCTCTGCTATCTGCCTAGTCGGAACAAAAATGTGGCTGAAAGAAAAAGATGTGGGGTGCTCTACACAACAAAAATACATACATCCTGGAAAGATGTAAATGACCGACCATTGATATAAAAAAAAATGGGTAAAAAATGGGTAAAAAATGGATTTAAACACATAATTACATTTTAGACTATAATAAGAGCACTTTAAATATTGTTCTGCAAATGGTATGCGATGCCTAATTTAACATTTAAATGGTGTGTGTGATCAGATTATAAAACCGCTGGAGTCCTTGTTATATTTCATGTGGCGCTGACCTCTCACAATAAGTATATAATTGGGATAGGTGAAATTTTATTGCGATCTCACATTTGTAATTTAAAACTAATTTTAGCTTACAGTAGGAGGCATCTGGCATTTTCATTTTTCTACATTATTAACAATTGTTAACATTGAAATAAAATATTAAATCACAAGGCTCATAATTTATTATGTTTGCAGTAGAACTATATATCAGTTCAACCTGATTTCACTGTATCTTAGTACATCTACCTCATTTCACATATCTGTGGTAGATACACATATTTATGTTATTTAAACATATGTTTATTTAAATATTTATTTATGACATAAAATCAACTGGGAAATGAAGTGTGATTAACCTGGAAAATATATTTGAAACTACTAAGTCAGGGAGAGTTCTAGGGACAAGTTTACAGAAGATACAGATAGTATAGGCACTAGACTTTTAGTTCATATTTGGTTCATTCGCATTTGGTCAACAAATTTTATTTTCTATCCTTTCGGTTTGGATGAAAATCAGAGGGCATTTTATATTTTGAAATAAAATTAGTTATCGCTCACTCATTCACTCACTCATGCTCTTTCACACTTTCTCACTCTCACACACTCTCATTCACGTTCTCTTACAATCTCATTCACTCTCTCTCACGTTTCTCTGAATGTCTCCTTGCCATCTCCTCTGACTGCTTCCGTGTCCCTTGACCGCTGTCTTCCTTTCTCTTGCATCTTGTTCTACTGTCTTCTTTCTTCATCTGCTGCTCCTTGTGTCTACTTTCTTCATTCCTTCCACCTTGGACATGGCCTCCTGATGAACTTTCGCAAAAGGGAAGATCCTCCAGGCACCTCCTTCCCCCTGATTGGCGGAATTGGGGAGACGATAGCCACCATTTTGCTGAAGTGCACAGAGAGGCCTAAATAATGTAGAGGACTAAATTGGGGAATATTGAAATTCATACAAATCTGAATGCACAAGTCTAATAGGCACAATTACCTTCCCCAAATCTCCCCAAAAATTAAAATAGTGGAGAATGGTCAAAAGTAAGGGTAATGTTTATAAGGCTAAAATGTAACTGCTAACATACTTTCCAAAGAGCTCCTAAGTTTATGTCTATGTCTCTTTCCTTTAGCCTTTTTAATAATAAGTACCACAAACAAGATGACCATTATCAAAATCCATGAATGAGAAATAACAAACATGTAAGAATTAGATATAACATTTCAAGTCACAAGCTACCTGTGTGTGTATTCCATAACTTCACTGCCCTTCACTGTCATTTAGCAATTATTTGGATCACTTTTATTACCTTACTGAGAGGTTGGTAGATAAATGGAACAGCCTCCCATCAGAAGTAGTAGAAGCTAATTCAGAGAGTGCAATCACAACATGCATGAATTAGACATATAGCTCCTTTTGAAAGTCTACATCAGAAAAAAAAATGGGCAGACTAGATGAGCCAATGAGTTCTTATCAGGTGCCAAATTCTATGTCCCTATAATTAAAATTTGCACATGAAACCAACGGAGATTCCTTTAAACTTAATGAATGTAAAAATGTTCCTGAACCCATTGTCCATATTGTTAGTTTAATTACTTGTAGCATGTGTATCATACGATGAGAGGAGACTGTAGTTGTATCTCCTGCTTACAATTACTGAAAATTGTTCCGGAATGGTAAAAAAGGGGATTTCCATAATTAGCCATAACCTTTTGTTCTTTTCAAACAATGTAAACCCTTACTCTAATAAACGTGACACGTATGTATTAAGTATAAAATAGAAGAAGGCTGTATAATTATAAAATACATCACTCTGAATTTTCTGAAATGGCGAAGTATAGCAATTTAATAGGCTGTGATTGACAGTGGCATTTTTCTATATTTCATTTAAAATTACAGTTCTATTTTACCTTTACTAGGAACCATCAGTGTAGATATTTCCAAGGTTATTGCTGTCATTGTATGAAATAGCCTTTCATGTTACATTTACAGATTTAAAAAAGTGAATTAACTGCATCCTACAAAAGTTTTAGGTCACCCTAACCTAGGGTATGAATGATATATAATATATTTAAAGAAGTCTCAATAAAAAAAGAATTTATTGATCAACGATCATGTATTTTCAGAATCATGCCTTTTTTTTTATTTATCAATATAAAAGTTATATTTAAAAGGCTACATGCATAAAATTATAAATGATTATATAAATAAATATACAGCAATGTGCAAAGATTTTAGGCAGGTGTAAAAAAATGCTAGATATGTTAATAGTTTATTTTTATCATTTGACAAAATGCAAAGTGAGTGAACAGAAGAATCTAAATAAATCAACTCAATATTTGGTGCGACCTCCCTTTGTATTTAAAACGGCATCAATTCTTCTAGGTAGAAGAACTCACACAAAGTCAAGGATTTTGGAGCTGAATTATTTTCTGTGAATTCTATACTGCGTATATGTATATTTATACGCACAATGTGTAAATTGTTGATCCATAAATACAGATACATTTTATTTTCTAGGTTTTACGTAGACTTGAGAGCCTTGAAAGGGAATCTATAAGAAATCTAGAAATGCCTCACTCACATTTTTAAAAAGTTCAAACAGTTTTTAAAATGTTAGGAATATTTTTCTTCATGTAGAATTGGTTGGGGGGGAAAGAATTTCTGTAAAAATTGTCACAACTGTTACATTGTGAAAGATGTTTGAAAAGTAACTTTTGGTTGGTCTTAGAAAGTAGAACAATAGAATCTGACAGCCCGAAAACTCCATTGGTCTCATCTGTTTTGCCCATTTTTTCCTGCTGAACATATTGAGATACCTGATGTCTCATTTAAGTCGTCCTCTGACTGCCTCCACTGAAACTAGGAAGCATTAGTGCGTAAACCTTTTGCACATGCTCAGTAGCGCTCCCGCATTTAATTTTGTTCTCCTCTTGGAAGCTGTGAATCCACAACATGCGATCAAAGGAGCTCTCAACGCAAGCGAAGCAAGAAAAGAAAAAATCCATCAGTGAGATGGCAAAATTAAACGTTTATTACATTCTGAGAAAAAAAAACAATGCACTGCTGAACTCTGCAACATGAAAAAGGCCTGGACGTCCATGGAAGACAACAGTGGTGGATGTTCCTAGGATCCAATCCATGGAAAAGAGAAACTTCTTCACAACATCTAGCCAAGACTTTAAAGACCTTACTTAACTTAATTCCATATACGTGTCATGTCGCTCCCACGACCTGGAGTTTCCACTTAGTGACCCGAAAAAAGCAGCGCTTTACCCAAAGTCTCTGTGTTTTTTCCCCAAATATTGTTATAAAGGGAAGGCCGGTTGATTAACAAACGGCCTCGTCCTGAAATGGGCCAGCCTCCTTAAATAGCTCTTGCCATTCTACCCAAGTGGGGTCTCCCCTTTTTTTGTGCCATCCAGCAACCAAATCCAAGAGAGGTGGTGGGTTCTGGTCCTCTCTCTGTCATGGCTTCCCTTTAGACAACCCTCTTACTCTGTGGCTTTTCTTTATAAACTGTAAATACCATAACATTGGTTTATAGAAAATACTGTATGATTTTTCTGTGTGATCCATTAAGTTACAACAATTTTACATATAGATGGACATTTTAGCTGCTGTTACCATTGATACTTTTTAGTCCATCTGTCAAATATTTCCAGATCTGATCCAATGTATAATAAAACAATTATTTTCTCCTTTTGTTATAGGAAACTGCACTTGAACTTCAATCCGTGGAGACATTCTGGAGTTGTGGAACTCATAAAACAATATCTGGACAGCAACATAACCACAGACCTTGCCAACCTCCGTCAACAAACATTATATTACCTTGGCATACATTGAACTCAAATTATAAAGCAACGGAAAATGCGACATTATTGAGAAAGCATAACAGTATAATTTAACAAATTATGACTTATAAATAGCTTTGTTCTATCAGAATTCAGCTATAAAGCCTTTGGAATGGCCTGCTGATTTAATTGGTGTCACATCTGCCAAGAGAAACTATTAGACATTTCACAGCGATGGCTACAAACAGTTTGTTTTAGCTGAGATGGGGTTTTTGTATCCTGAAGATACCAAAATAGTTGAATCTCTCACTTAGTAGATGCCGTTTGAGAAGCCCGCAGTGAGGTTTACTGCTGACCATCTGAAGCATAGTAATATGCAATTACTTGGGCATGGTCACATACAGCTTGACTTAAGCCAAAATCCTCTGTTTCTGAGGCCCATTGACATATGGATATTCTAAGACATTCTTACTAAGGGAATTATGTGTTCCCATTAATGGAGCCTTCATGGCAAATCTTAAAGCCTTAAAGTCGTTGGGAATTTATAGCTCGATGGAGCAGAAAGTTACCATCCATTTTGGGTATTTCAGTAGACGCGTCTCAATGTTTAATATTCTAATTATTCATTGATATCCCATGGCTATGAGCACTGAACACAGATAATGTAACAAAATGTTGCAGAATAAAGCAGGAAAAGATGCTACATGTTACATAAGACAGTATTTTTAAGTATTATTTTGTTCCATGGTAGAAATCCCCATCCACGAGACCTATTGAAGCCCCCTGGAACCATGCACAACCTGATGCATTAAGCTGATTTCGATAAGAAACCCATCCTTGTTGTTGTAAGTATGATTTCTAACAGTACGGCCCCCGTGTCAGTATCCTTTTCTTGAATCTTGATCTATAGTGAATCCAGCAAGCCTAACCTTTTTATTCATCTTTAAAGAGTAATGTTCTTTTGAAAAAAACTCAATATCTTCCAATAATAACAAATGCGGTAATAATAATATTATTTACACATAAAATAGCTTCACTTAGTCGGAAATTTTATATATATATTAGAAAAAAAGAAAGCGTTCAGGGGTTTTGGGCTGTGAACATTTTTATTAGGATTTATAAAAAAGAAAATGCTCTGAAAAAAAAAAATCATGGAATTTATTATCCCCATCAGAGCTAAAATCCAATACACATCTTGCTAACTAATTTTTTCTGCCAATAAAACCAAATGGACGTCATAAATGAGGTGGGAACAGATGCATCATTTCCCATTAGAGGATTTATTAACGGCAACGCCACGTCCGTTGTGTGCGTGCTAAGATGCAGCTGGAGTTTGCAATATAGTGGGATGGAAAAAGACATTACAGGTAGAGATTGATGGAACATTCATGTATGGCGCCAATAAAAAGGGAGAAGGTATGGGTTGAAATCTAGCCGTATTAACCATTTGGCAGCCAGAGAAGAATGTAGTTCACTGTTGGATTGTATTGATGATCGATCTGGAGGACAGAAGGGAAATTCTTCAGTAAAATAAAATGAATCTACATAATTCTTAACTTCCTACACAATTCCTTTCTATTTCAAAATGTCAAGCTGAAAGCTTTAAATGGCAATCCGATAAATGTCTTAAACCAGTATTTTTATGGTGGCGGCGGAGGCAACCCTTGGAACAACAGTCCCTGGAACCCTACAATGAGAAAGTTCTTCATTCCGTGGTAACTAGACACATAGCTCTCCCTTTTCTGGGGGCGTGGCTTAGCAATGGGGTAGGGCTAATCATGTATTGGGCGGGGCTAGCCTAAAACAGCCAAATTAGAGGGGAAGTGGGCGGAGAGTGGTCACACAACACCGCCAGAGAAGAGGAAACTATTCCAGAGACCTGGGGAAGGAGGACTTGACCCAGAGAGTCCAAGTCAATGTCTAAGAGATTAATTACATCCCTAACAGTGACCAAGGGTTCCTGATCTTTTGTTTATAGCAAATTCCTTACCGCCATAGAAAATAATATGGCTAGATTTTACAACATGTTATTTTTTACTTTTCTAGCTATCCAGGTGAGATTCCTTTTTCCAGAGATGGCTCATTTCACAAATGCAATTAAAATCTCCAGATTACGGTGTCTCATGTCAATTTCCAACTTCTTCGTTGGATGCCTCTCCTTACTGATCCCAAGATTCGGTAATGACCAAAGGTAGAAATCGGAGCCCGTACTCATCGTCTAGTTATCCATTGTATTTGCTTTGTACTGCTACATTTCATTGAACGTCCTCGGCAGAGAGACTAAATATTTTCAGTTTGCTGTCATGATCGCTCCAACCGTATATCGAGTGTTTAGGATAGAATGAACAGGGAATCAATATGCAGTCGCCATATATAATCTCCCGACGATCCTGACCGACCGGATTTATTGGACTAATCTCTAACATGCTGGAGTTAAGTAATGGGGCAACTTGATAAATTGGGACACTAGACTCATCGCAAGGGGGCAATGGAGCAAACAAGGAGGGCGTATACATTGTTTTTCAATTCTGTCAATGTCTTTATTCCCGTATAGTGAATTTATTGCTAAATATTGGTTAGGACTTGGATGGCTTGTATACATGAGGATTTAGGTAGAAAAAACCCTGAATATATATATATATAATATATATAATATATTATATATAATATATATGTGTGTGTGTGTATATAAATATATATATATATATATATATTTGTTAAATGTCTGGTTCTGTTCTTTTGCCCTGGTTTCTAACAAGGCAGGCTTAAACAAACAGAATTATTCACTTTTATGATGTATAAAACATTACAGCGCTGCGAGGTGTGACCAATTCCATGCTCCCCTCAATCACTTTGACTTAAACAGCGTCTAAACTTTTATTCCCGAACTTGAAAACACACCTTTCAAAATTCACAATGTATTTTAACGCCGGTATTTTTACAAACATATTCAAACGAAATTGCCTGTGGTTTGAGCATATTGTATGCAGCTGGCATGAAATCCCCAAAGTCGGAATAAAGAAGGTAAAGAAAAAGTATAGAGAGAGAGAGAGAGAGGCTGGAAAGTGAAAAGGGGGAACACTTATTCCACATGACTTCATTTTAATTTTCTTCCTTAACAACCTGAGGTCCCCCAGAGATGGGAATGATGTACTTTTCGATCTTGCAGTACGGTAATAAAGAATAATGTTAACCCGCGGAGTAGATTAGCTGACTTTTGCTTTATCTGTGAACATCAGGGAAGCCAGATGTTAAGTACAGCTGTGTGCACAGAGCCTGAATACATTTTATATTAAGGACCTCATTCCCCAAAATATTAAAGAGTAGAAAAAGCAAAAAAAAAAAAATCACATATGCGTAGAAGTTGCTCGTTTTGGTGCATTCCTATAAAACCTCTCTCCATTTAGTGATTATTTTTACAGCGAGAAGATCTGATTCATTCTTCACAGCTGGGCGCTACAAATCCATTTCTCATTGTAAGCATAAAAACACCCTTCAAACAAAGGATATATTTATTGGAGAAAATAAAAACCCTTTTATTCAAGGTCAAAATGCCATCGTTTTTTGTAATAAGAAAAGCTTGTACATTTACGCATTTTTAGTATGGTTTGGGTTGTGAAAGGTATTTTTTATAATGAATGAGTAAAGGGGGAAAGTGTTTTAAGGAACAGCTGTTATAAAGTGTGACAGAATGAGCTGTCATACAGGAGCCCAAGGTACTCAGAGATGGCTCCAGCCTGGCTGCCAAACAGACAGGAACTCCATTGTTAAACTAATCCCATTAACAGGGTGGCTACCAGGGGGAGATTCAGTAGCTAAAGGGGATTAAAGGTTGGGTTGTCTACCTGTTTATCAATGTTAATTTATATTAATGAAGGTCTGTGGCTATATGAGTCTATGTTTTACAACAATAAACTGTTCATTCCTGCTGTACTCGGTTCAAGGTAGTTGTGTCTACTTATTGGGTACACATAGCAGGGTTCCAAGGTGCGCATGCTGGCTGGTGCTGGAAGTGATTCCGGGGGCAACAGGAGGATACATGTGGGTGATCTCTGGGAGTTACTACAGCTCTCTTGCTGAACCCGTTACATAAAGTATAAAGGAACAGCAGACGAGTTTCATGGTAATTTGTGTTCTTCTGCTATGGAGTCTTCAGATTATCCTTTTAAAGACCTTTGAACATCGCTCATGGGGTTTATTCACTAAAGCCAGAGTTTGCAGGTGGTTGGCAGTTTCAATAACTTCATTATGACGGGGTAACCCGGGAAAGCTTTTCCGGCTGAGCCTTTTTGTGCGTGATGTATAGTTCTATCAATGCGGTGATTATTAATATTAAATATGAATCATGCACAGTCAATCAAGTTCTTCTTGAAGGAAAATCTCAGGTTGGGCTTTCATAATGAACATTACCAATGACGGCTGTAACGGGTCTTTGGGTAGACCCACCAATATCTCTGTGGTCATTTACCCCAGTTACCTCTTTGTGCTCTGCAGGCCAATCCTGAGCCTCCACTACCTGGGAGTTGGGATACATAACTGTGGCAGTGCCTCCACCCAACGGAGCATCCAGGGTATGGATATGAGCTCCCGCTGGGAACATAGCCGAGTGATTAATAAAACTGACACAGGGCTAACTTAAAATTAACTTTGTATTGCACAGCAAAACACTATGCATAAATGCAACAGAAAACATGAAATATAGTAGAATAAAATATACAGAATATGAAATATACAATACAAGGTTCACCCACCCACAACAATCACTGCGGCCCACCCTAATCTTCGCCCTAGTGGCCGCAGGGTACCTTTAGTTGGTGCACATAACACAGTTGGGGCGCATGAGTAACTTATTCCACAGTATGGGTTGAAGTGTATTGGAAACTTCAGTATGTCAGTGGGACTGGAGATCAAAATCTTTTATTGGTGTGTGGCTGAATTCAGGGTTCCCTGTTGTGGAGACAGGGGGAGAGGTTTTAGGGTTACCACTCTACCACCTGCAATCAGGGCAGTTCAACCTTTAACCTCTTCACTGCCAACTCTGCTGCAAACAGCTCTGTATCTCTGTCTGCTGGAAGATTCTGCCAGGATGCTGCAACTCTCCTCTGAGCATGGATTTCAAGCAGGCCTCTGGTCCTAGGCCTCTCTCACTCTCCTTCTCTCTCAGCAAGGGTCCTTCACCTCTGGCATCCAACTCTCAACTCCTCTCTCCAAACTCCAATGGCCTCTTTTTCCCCTCATCCATGTGCTTTTCAGTTCGCCATCTGCTGGTCACTCCATAAGAACTGCAGGTGAGTCAGTGACACAGCAGCAATCACTAAAATCCCTTGAGGGGTTACATGGCTTTACTCTATTTTGGTTCCGTTGGGTTCTAGAAGGACTGGTTGGGAGCGTAGAGCATTTATTTCTCTAAAATAATGTTTTAAAATGAACCGAAAGAAAGCATATAACCAGTTAATAGTATCTATTATAATAATTAGCAATTTATATATTGTGTTGGTTCACGAAATGTGTCATTACTGCTTTCTAAAATGTAGATTTTTTTTTAAAGCAATAAAAATATAAGAATGAATAAATCCTGCTACGGGATATACATACGAAGGCAGTAAATGGCACAATAATAGTAAAATACAAGTCCACAGAAAAATAGTCAAGCAACCATTTCAGAATCTCAGAACCATAATGGTTTTAGCGAAGAAACATGAGGGTGTTCCATTCTTTTAGTGGGAACAAGATTACTGTAGTCGGAGGAGACTCATGGAAAAAGAGACTCATTTAACTGTTTAATGTTTTCAATTAAACCATAAGATATTAAGGAACCTTAATAAAGACATCCAGATGATCGCTAGCCCTAGCTTTTGCCTTGCGGACGTTCAAGTCATTTGGCTAAGTATCTGACAACTGAATTTTTGGAAGTCTTGTGTCTGCGTGAGCTACCAACTTAACAAAAAATAGAATTTGATGGCAGAAAAGAAGCAGCCCTCTAGTCTGCTATATCGCAAATTCCTTATACATGTTTAGCTTAAATACATGCTTACTTTGCACACTTATGTACATATCTTGCTTTGGCTTTGTTGGAAGCAAATGTGATGTAGCAACTCGAAAACATAATACAGATAAACCTCTAAAAACAGATCCTTAAAAACAGATCCTTAAAAACATTTTAGCACAACATGTCAGGGTTTTAAGCATTTATGAAGTACAGCCCGTGCTTGGACATTGTCAAAAGCACCACGCTCAGCATGTTATCCATAACGTCTTCTACGTCCTTCAACCATGAAGTTTATTTTGTCAGTTACTAAACCACATTCAGGAAATGTGTTTAGCTCATTTATTTTATACATTCCACACTATCTAAGAGCCTTGCTTATACCTGATTTACAAAAGACATGGTTTTAGGAATGACTCATGAGACATAGGAGGGCTAAAGGTAGTTTCATGTCATCCTGTCCATGTCCATTTTTACTGAATTAAAATTCATTGTCCACTGAATTAAAAAAATACAAAAATAAGGGGATGAAGGGGATGAAGGGGATTAGGGACGAAACTGCCCCTATGGTGGTCAGTGGAGTTTAGGGGTATTATAAGGAAGTGCCTGGGGCTGGGGGCCATTCCTTTTCCGTTTGGTCTGACCAGTCGAAGAACTGTTCCTGGTGGTGTTTTTAGTTCTTTAGTTTGTTAAAGTTGAGTGGGTTCTCGTCGGAGGTATGGTATCCATGCTGGTTGTGAAAGAAGTTATTGAAGATGTCCCTGGAGAGGGGGATTAGTGGGAAGGTTATGGGTTAATAGAAAAGGGGTGGTTAACCTCTAGGGGGTAGGGATTTTAAATTGAAAGGACTGGTAAGGAACCCAACATGGGGACGTTACACTGTTTACATGGTTACAGTATTGTGGAAGTTTTATATACATTTGCGTGCCACAGTGCTGTACTTACTAATAAAAGCTGTAGTCTTATTAAACCCAACGTTGGTGTCTGTCTCTTATTTGGGGGACAATATCGAAGGGGTGGCGTTATTGGGTGAATTGGCCCAATCAAAGATATAGACCCAGTTCCAAGAAGTCGTGCTGGGGCCAGGTGGCCTTTGTGTCTTGGGACACCAGAAATCCATGTCTTGGTCTCTGCAACAAATAAAAATTCTGGGACTATAGGAATAACCGATCTTTACATCTTAAAATGTTTTAAAAAACAAAAAATAAGATCGTCATAAAACATATCACGGTCTCACTGTGAAAATATAATAATTTTATTCTGTATATGAATGAATCATCACAACATTTTTTTTTATTCATTCACTACTCCGTTCTTTACAATGACTAAAGTAACACAAGAAAATACAAATTACAACACGGCCGATGCACGACATTCCAGTCACTCACTATAAACAATGCATGTTTCCGCAACACACAACCCGACTCGATACTCTAGTTATTTGCTGTCGGGAGCTTTATTTTTCCTGCAGAGCTTTTTTATTTAGTATCAGGAAGTGATGTCAGACAAAGACCTCCTTTAACCTTCCTCGTTATATATTTTGTTGCTTCCTACCTTTATTTAGATAAATAATATATTATTATTTATTCTACTTTAGTACTGCTGGAGTAAAGAATTGATTTGACTTAATTTATAGGGTTGTTTTGGACAGCACATTATCTTTTTAAGATATTTATTGAGAAAAATTCAATTTTCAGATACCCTTAAGTGAGTCACCTTTTTTTTTTAATAACATATTTTTACCTCCATTTAGGGCAATCTGAGTATTTTGCTCCTGAAGGCTTATTCTTTGGTGTAATTTTCATTTTTCAAATCAATTACATTGACTTACAAACATATGAGATAGACTGAAAAAAAATGGCGGTAATAAAATAAACCTAGTTGTAAAATTTAATAATACCGTATTTAGTCTTGGGTTCAGCATTAGTGCACTAAAAGAGACTGCTGGATAAAATAAATCATAATTAGAATTTACAGTCTAAATGGGATTAATGTACCGTATTTGCTCGATTATAAGACGACCCCCCAAAATCTGAATATTAACTTATGAAAAAAAGAAAAAGCCTGAATATAAGACGACCCTGTAGGAAAAAAGTTTTACCAGTAAATGTTAGTTCATGTAAACTATGTGAACAATTGTTTGTTAATAAAAGCTATGATTGAGAAAAATATTTTGTTTTTATTTCCTTTTTTTTTTTCAACCTGCCCCCCCAGTTATGCACATCTGCCCCCAGGCTTGCCACTCTGCCCCAGAAATGCCTTATACCCCATATATGCCACTGTGCCCCATGATATGCCTTTTAACCCTCTAAATGCCACTGTGCCCCATGATACGCCTTTTAACCCTCTATATGCCACTGTGCCCCATGATATGCCTTTTGACCCCCTATGTGCCACTCTGCCTCCAGAAATGCCTTATACCCCTATATTCCACTCTGGCATTTAGGGGGTTAAAAGGCATATTATGGGGCAGAGTGGCATATAGGGAGGTAAAAGGCATTTCAGGAGGCAGAGTGGCATTAAAGGGGTTAAAAGGCATTTCACAGAGCACTCTGCCTCCAGAAATGCCTTACACCCCCCATTTAACACTCCCTCCCTCCTCCAAACTTACCGGTGCTTATGAGTTGGGGGGGGGCGCATAACACAGGAGGATCCAGGTCCCCTGCATCTGAGCCCCCGGTGCTTAGTCCGGGCAGCATGTAGAGCTCCACGCGAATCGCGTAGAGCTCTACACGCAGCCCGGACTAAGCACCGGGGACTCAGAAGCACCGGTAAGTTGGGGGGGGGGGTTAACACAGGAGGATCCAGGTCCCCTGCATCGCTGCGGGGGATCTGGATCTTAGTCTCATAATCAGACCTATTTGAGGTCTGATTATAAGACGACCCTGATTATAAGACGAGGGGTATTTTTCAGAGCATTTGTTCTGGAAAAAACCTCGTCTTATAATCGAGCAAATACGGTAATTGCAGAGGTGAATCATAAAGGTTGTAATATATACCGGTAGTGTTTAGCCTCCCATGAGTGGATTTTCATGGTGCCCCAGACAAAAATATTAAGTATTTTATGAATGCAAAATAGGTGTGGATGTTGTGTGCAAAGCGAGGTAGGACAAACCTTCCAAACTGTATGGGGGAAATGTCTAAAATAGGTGGGACTAATGGGTAAAGAGGTCCACTAACCTCCTTGGACATGGCTAAAAATATGGAAAATCTGCCAAGTCTTAAATGGAAATCTAGCCAGAAAAGAGAGTTTAATGGATTAGGATGAAAGAGGTTCTGCTCTGGGTTGTCTTCTGGCCTTAACGCCATCCTGCTCTTCTAGGAGATCATGGTAATCAGAGGTCCAGAGTGCCTCAACGTAAGCGGGCTAATACAGACATTGTAACAAACTTAATCACAGCAATAAAATGCAATAGCCCAACATAAATTCAATAGCCAAACCAGATACATTTCCTTCCCCAAAGCACCTTACAATCTGGATAGCTAACACCCCACAAGTCCCCTATGCAAGCAGTGCTGCATTTTATGGGGCACAATTTTTTATTGATCACGCTACTCAGACTGAAACTGGATACCGTCTATGCAGCTGGATACTGGAGCGGCGGCTCCTCTATTACGTTCAGAATCATCGGCTAGTGACAGTCTCTTGTCTTTCTGGTCCAGAATGCTGGAAGAATAGTCCTTCTCTGGGAGAGGCATTCATCTGGGCTCTGCTCAATACTTCAGGGCCTTTTTAAATCAATATGTGTTGATGTTACTCCGGGCATACTTCCCAAGTGTCTTTGTTTATATATATATATATATATATATATATATATATATATATATATATATATATATATATATATATATATATATATATATATATATATATGTAATATTGCAATAATATGTTGTCCCAACAGATGGAGCTTTACAACCTCTAAATTAACAAATTAAAAAGAAAATGTGTTTGCATGCAAAACCATACACATTGAATAAGTCAAAGCATGAAAGGGGGCATCTAGATTCATTCATCTTATTTATGTTATATTCTATACAAAATCAATTGGAATCAGCAGACTGTGCGTATTTAAAATATATAATTTGCTTTGTAAACAATGCAGCCTAACTAATGATATGCATAACCCGTACGGTTCATTTTATTTAGTTACAGAACGCGGTCGATCACAGACACTTGGTTATGTGAGCCATTCACTTTAAAGTTAGACCCTATCCAAGACATCCTCATATCAACTGCAAAAGACACAGTGATTAACTATCCCTTGTAAGAAACGAGTTCTTCTTACTACAGTAGATAAACCCTCTGGGGTGACCACCTACTGAAATATACACTGAATAAACATATGCTTGAAAATAAAAAAATATATACTGTAAAATCTTCAGTATAATATATACCTGACGGAAAAAAATAAAGTACTTGTGCATAATACGCACACATCAGATGAGGTCACTGGCTGATGATCTGTGAGACTGATCAGTGACCTAAAGAGTCATTAAAGAGTCATTATCGATAAGATGACAATTTATTAGGTTAAAAGATGTTAAAAATCAGTGAGAAATTTAGGGAATCCGGTCTGAGAATCTGATCAATGATCAGTGACCTGAGATGTCACTAATCAGTAATCAGGTATGTAATAAAAATATAAACATAATAACAAACTCGTTTTTATTAATAATGTTTGTGTTTACCCCTCTCTCTCTGATTCTGATTTTTTATTATTATTTTTATTATTATTACTTTTAAGGTTGGTGCTCCATAGGCTCTCATCAGGGCCAGATTAATGGCCGAGCACACACGGCAATCGCTCCAGGCATGGGCGTAGGAACCGGGGGGGACGGGGGGGACAGATTCCCCCCCAGTAACTCATGCAGGGGGGGACCGATAATGAAGAAATCCCCCCCAGGGCCGTAGGAACCCCCCCGCAATAGAAACACCGCAAATGCGGCCCGCGAGACCTCGAGGTGCGGCCCGCGTAAGATCCGCAGCTCGAGCCCTGCTACAACAAGAGCCCTGCTACTTACCTGTGGGAGGGTCTTCTGTACTGCACAGAGGAAGCGGAACCCAGCAGAGTTCACGTGACATCACATCACATCCTGCTTCCTCTGTGCAGTACCAGAGAACGCAGAGGGAGGCCTCGGCATCGAGGAGCTGCAGTGCAGGTAAGGGGGTGGGGAGGGTGTTTGAATCAGTATGCGTGAGTGAGGGAATAAATCTGTGAATGAATGAGTATATGAATGAATGAGTGTGTGTGTGATAGCATGGATGTGTAAGTGCTGGAACCTAGGCATGATGGGACTGTGATTGCTGTTAGCAATCATACTCCTATCATGCCAAGTCAGCCAGTACATGCTGAAACCTAGCTAGCTGCCCCCCTTGTGTATTGATGCTGCCAGCAATATGGGGTCTGCACATCACTTACAGCCACCCTGTACCAGCATGTACTGGCTGCCTGGGTATGATAGGACTGTGATTGCTAGTGATTGATAGTGTGAGAAGGGAGGGTAGGGAGGAGGTAGATAGTGTGAGAAGGGAGGGTAGAGAGGGGGTAGATAGTAAGAAAGTGTGAGAGGGGGAGAGGGGGTAGATAGTGTGAGAAGGGGGAGAGGGGGTAGATAGTGTGAGAGATATGGAGAAAGTGGGGATCTGATGGGGAAAATGCTGTCCCCCCCAGATTTTTAGGGGTTCCTACGCCCATGGCTCCAGGTCCCAGGATTCTGAGGGGCCCTGCACGAATTGCTCCAGGGCCCCAGCGTCCTGACAGGTCCTTGCCACTCACCAGTCACACGAAGCAGTGATCCTAAACATGTGCAAATGGGCCAAAAATCAATTTTTCTTTTTTCTTATATAAGTGTTGTGGCTTCATTACTCTGGGGGGGTCAATTATTGTTATTTTTTCTAATAGGGGGAGGGGATTCAGTCTTGTGGCTCGATGTGTCTACATGCCAGTCCCTGCACCTTCATCCACTTTCTTACTCTGGGGGATCAATTTTTGTAATATGGGGGGATTCAGTCTGCCTGCCCCACACATTGTGCCTTAATATCCTTTCTTACTCTAGGGGATTCATTATTTTATTTTTTCTAATATGTTGGGGGATTCAGCCTGCCTGCCAGTGCCTGCTCTGTGCCCTGCCTCTACTGCTGTTGCTCAATCTCCTTCCTTAGCCTGTGTGTATCTGCCATCGTCTACCCAGTGCCCTACTACTACTGCAGCTGCCTTATCACCTTCCTTATTCTTAGGGATCAATTCATCAAAAT
Source organism: Sceloporus occidentalis (assembly GCA_023333645.1). NCBI lineage: Eukaryota > Metazoa > Chordata > Lepidosauria > Squamata > Phrynosomatidae > Sceloporus > Sceloporus occidentalis. Next base: position 1,307,915 of record JALMGF010000097.1, on the reverse strand, counting down.
AAACACATTTTTAGAGAAATTCAGTCCCATAGCAAGGTGCTAAATGGGCAGGTGCTCATTTAAGGCAATGTAAACAGCCCCTTCTCTTTGATGCCCTCTTACACCTCCAACATCTATGTTATCTCCTGGAATAGTGGAAACAAAGACAAGGACTTTAAGCTAATAACTTAAACGTACTGAATGTTTAGGCATTTTCAGCCATTTACCGCTCTGTGTTCAGACTTCTGACGTTCAAAGCAGTAATTAAAAATTACACCATCGCAGTTCTGCCCAAAATTAGAATTACAGAAACTTCTCTCTTAAATTGCAGTTATTTTTTATAAGAGATACAAATATAATTAAAACAGGCTTATAGTACACGTAAACTAATAAAACATTATTTTTACTGCCAGTCATTTTTTACAAAAGTGTTCAGATTACTGGCAATAAAATCCTTCTTCATTATAATGCAAGATAATGGCTACCAGTGTTTACCTATGTTATAATAACAATTTTTCATTAAGCTCGTTATTTTCATTCCGGTAAAAGGAACAATTTATGTTCCAAACAGTAAAGAAAAGAAATGTTTAGAAAAAAAAAAATCAGTGTGTTGAAAGATATAAAAAAAACTGTAGTTAAAAATGTTTTTACTGAAACGCAAAAAAAACATGTTCATAAGGGGACCTGTATTATTTGGTAATTATATATTTTTTATTTGGTACAAACTATGGTGTTTTTTTAGCTGTAGTTGTTGTTGGCTGTATCAATACCAGGCTACTTTCACATTGAGATAACAACAATTAATAAAGAAAAAGGTATTGATTAATCCAAATCAGCATCTATGGAAGAATAAATATGAGAATTTAAGAATGTCTTCCACAGTAGAGTACATTTTTAACCCCTTAATGACAAAGCCCGTACATGTACGGGCTCAAAATGCATTGTTTTTATGGGGTTACGGACCACCCATTGTCCTTAAGGGGTTAAAAAATAAAAATGTAATTCCCGACTCCTGACATACGGTTGCAGGTTCTCGGGAAAGGCTCCCCTAAAAGGTGGGCCTAAAGAGATTTTTCTTAAAGACTGGAAACCAGAGGAGAGTTTTGTAAGCCAGGGCAGGGCAACTCTCTAGGACAGGGGCAGTCTTTGAGAGGTCTTGTCTACAAGTAGAGGTAGAGATTAGAGTGGAGGACAGGTAAAGATCTTCAGATTAGAAAAAGGGACTGGGTAGGTAGGTATTCGGCAAAAAGTAAGCAGTTTGGGGACCCACTATGCAGAGCTTTTTAGATGAGAGTCAGGATTTAAATTAAAGTGTACAGGCAGCCAGTAAACATGTTGGGGTTATTAGAGGGATAGGTAAGGAAGACCATCTTGGCAACTGCATTCATGCTGGATTGGAAAGGGGCAAGACGTGTATGAGAGAGACCAACTAATCAGGATCAGGAGTGTGTGAACAAGAGCTTTAGTTTTATATGAGCAATGTTTAATATTTTGGAAAGTGTATAGGCTGTGAATGTTGTGGTTGCACCATTGATGTTGAGGGAGGGAGATTGATAGGAGATAGCAGGATAAAAGAGAAGGAGCTCAGTTTTAGAGAGTTTGGAGTTTAAGGATTGTAAGACAATTAGAGACATGGAGGGAAGAAGAAAGAGTAGATGCAGAAAGGCAGATCTGAGTGTTATTATCAAACGAGTTATACTGTAAACCAAAGGACAAAGTTAGTTTGCAAAAGGTTAAGGGGAAAGGTGGTTATATGAGAGGAAAGAGGAAGAGCAATAAACCTCCTCTTCAGTGACTGGAGAGAACAGACTTAGGGAATAGGTGGAAGGCATAGGGCTGAGTAATATGAGATGGAGATCGACATTTATTCCAGCTTTGTTCTGCTGTTCAGGAGCAATGTCGAAGTGGTGTGTGCCAACGCTGGAAATGTGAGTGTTTTGAAGAATAAGTTATTGTTGGGCTGGTCTCTTGACAGCAAGGATCGAGATGAATAGACGTGTAGAAAGGTTTATCCATTATGGAGATGGGAGACAGGGGAAGGTCCCTGGAAAATACCCTGGAGATCACAACAGCAAAGGTATCTGGTGGGGTAAGGTGGCACAGAGACTGTGAAGGAGTGAAAAAGCAGGTGGTGGTCAGAGAGGAAGAAACGGGTGAATTTGAGCATTAAGGACAGACTAAAAATTATAAGGTCAAGGGTCGGTCAATTCTAATGAGTGGGGGAGTTAGTAGACTGTACAAGACCAAAGGAATAGCTACTTAGAAGCCATAGAACTCAATGGGTTTTCAATGTGGATGTTGAAGTCCACTAAAGATGGAAGAGGTGACACCAGAGGACATAGGGTGCGGAAGCTATGCCGAGAAGCAATTAAAAAATACATGCAAGGGGGCACGTGCAGTCTTTACCCTGATGTAATGCTAGAGCTGGAAAATACATATCCGAATAATTTACAAACATGAAATAAAAATTATATTAACATAAGTAATTGATTTCTTCAGTGCTAAATTCCAAAATGTTTTCATTTCAGAGATGAGAGTTTAATTATAAATTGATTATTTTCATAAGTTATTTGTATATCTATGTATGTATGTATATATATATATATATATATATATATATATATATACCAACTGGTTCCTGTAGATTTAGTAAATTGCTTTGTGGGTGCATTGTGCTATCTGAACATAAGGGACGTGTTTATCATGGAGCACATATTGTGTTTTTCTAACACCTGTGTTGTTAATTGGGCACCTGGGGTTTTCTTTTCTAGGGACATCATTCTGAAGCCAAGTTCCAGATAGAAGGTCTCATTTGTTCATTTTGGTGATTTTTCTATTTGTCTTTACATATGGTAATTGTTCTTCGGTTACATTCTCTAAAGTGTATTATTTCATTTTCTCAAATTTAGTTTGCTGGTGACAAATATGTATTTAAATATATTGGTTTGCTTTCTATATCAAACTGGGTAAGCCTTCACCCCTAACATGCGTGTTAACATGTCGGCAAGTGTGCCGGTAGTATGGACTGGTCATGGTTTTAATGTGTGTGACCTAGAAGCGAAACACTGAAAATCAAGGATACCTGGAATGAAGCATGGCTGCATCATTAATAGGACACTCCTGACATCAATTTTCCTTCCCTGCCCCTCAGCATCTTGGCTTCCATTAAATGCATTTGGCTGAACACTTCTCTACCCAGATAAATTATACCAAGAATTGAAAAAAAAACATTGAAAATAAATAAGTTAAAAAAATGGAACATTGACACAGATGAGTTAGATGTGTTCATCCAAGTCAAAGTGCAAAGTTCATGCAAGTGAGATATAAAGTATCATGTTTTCTGTATTTACTTTATTGAGTTGTATCTTTGTGTCACATATACACTACTGTTCAAAAGTTTGGGGTCTCAAATAGTGGTTGTCATGGAAAACATGGAAATTTCTGGCTGTAGCATAATTGCAAAAGTGTTTCTAACGATCAATTAGCCTTTTAAACTTGGATCAGCGAACACAACGTGCCATTGGAACCCAGGAGTGATGGGAGTGATAAAGGGCCATTGGAACACAGGAGTGATGGGAGTGATAAAGGGCCATTGGAACCCAGGAGTGATGGGAGTGATAAAGGGCCATTGGAACCCAGGAGTGATGGGAGTGATAAAGGGCCATTGGAACCCAGGAGTGATGGGAGTGATAAAGGGCCATTGGAACCCAGGAGTGATGGGAGTGATAAAGGGCCATTGGAACACAGGAGTGATGGGAGGGATAAAGGGCCTCTGTACGCCTACGAAGAGATTCCATAAAAAATCAGCCTTTTCCAGCTACAATAGTTATTTACAGCATTAACCCCGTCTGTGCTGGATTTTTTATGGACAAAAAGTGACCAAACTTTTAAACGGTAGTATATTTAAGTGGCGGTGTAGCCGATACCTTAATACCTTCCTAAATAGTTGTTTCAAGCATGGCCATTGGCCAGACAGTCCCAGTCAGACACCATACAGAGACTTAGAAGTATCTCATCACAACCTGGGCTCTGATAGGAATAATGTGTGTAGATAAATGTGTGTGAGGGTAGGGCTGGCCCAAGGCAAAATGCCGCCTGGGGCGAATTTTTAAATGCCGCCCCCCCCTTATCTACCCTTCCTCTCCCTCTGTCCCTGCCGCCCCCCCCATTATCTACCCCCCCTTGTACTTACCTTTCAGCAGTCCTGCGGCGAGTCTCCCTGTTCGGTCTCAGTGCCGGCTTGTAATGCTGAGTGCCGGAAATCTTCCGGCACTCAGCAATACAAGCCGGCACCGAGACCGAACAGGGAGACTCGCCGAAGAGGAGAGAGAGAGGGGCGCCGAGCGGGTACTGACAGCTTGGTAAGCGAAAACCACTCGGCGCCCCTTTCTCTCTTTTTCGCTTATAAAAAAAAAAAAATAAAGTGCCGCCTGGAGCGGTTGCCCCACTCGGCTCCATTGTCGGGCCGGCCCTGTGTGAGGGTAAGCATGTGTACTTGTCTATGTATGTGGAGCCACCAGATGGAGCATCTGCCATGATGAAAAGCGAAGGTGGGGATTTTCTGGTTAGGATTTTATAGAAGTTCATGAAGTTTGGGTTAAGACAGACAACAAAATTCTAATGGCCTTTTAGTTTGTCGCATTTAGTATCAGGATTTCAGCAGCAGCAGAAGCTGAGAAAGGGGCATGCAAATTTTCATGATTTCAGCTATTTGTATGAGGGACAAATGGTCCCTGGGTCAGGAAAAGGATCTCTTTGCATAATTTTATTAAGTAAGGATGCTTTGTGTTCAGAATTCAAAAACATGGCACTGATATTGTGTCTTCTCCATTACAAACTAAATATCTATTATACAACCTTTTTGAAATAGTTATATTACAAAATGTATCTTCACGTAAAATTTATAGAGGTAAATTAACATACATTTGCATATGACCAAACATGTTCAAAGCTTGCCTCTAATTTCTGGGGGTTATTAGAACCATTGATAACTATATAATTCAGTTCAGTGCTTACCATAGAGCGTTTTCGTTAAAACATCTCCAAAAATCGATTAATCTGCCATGAGTGTTAAATGAGTGATGGACATGAAAAGGAGATGACATGTTTTGGCACCGTATCAGCCCCGCGCAGGGGCTACTTTCGCAGAGGACTTTTGATCAGTTCAAATGATATCTATCATGACACATAACAGACGAAGGTGATAATAAGGCAAAAATGACTGGTCAAAACATTTTCTTTAAAAAGGGTACGTTGGCCTTTTGCACTAAATGGTTTGCAACTATGTGCTGATAATGAGCACATTATTAACCCTTAAATCTGTTGCCCCATCATCACCCCTAGAGACCTGCATTGCAGGTATAGGTCAACTGAATAAGACATACAAACCCTGTATTTGCAGGTATTAATAAATATTACATGGAAACACAGCATTGAAGGTATAGATCAAATAAATAATGCATGGAAACCCTAAATTGCAGACATAGATCACAGGTCACACACCATAAAGAATAGCTCTGGCACCCAGATTGCACACATACTATTGCTCGATTATAAGACCAGGTGTTTTTAAGAACAAATGCTCTAAAAAATATCCCTCGTCTTATAATCGGACCTCAAAAATAGGTCTGACAACAAGACTAAGATCCAGATACCACGCAGCGCTGCAGGGGACCCGGATCTTCCTATCTGGTAACTGGTGGACATCTGCACGATGCACGCAGACAACCTCCGCTGCTGCCGGCACTTCTGCCGGGGCTTCTATGGCAAAAAAAGTACAATCTTCAGAGTAATAAAACCTTCTGCACTGAATTGGCTAAAGAGGTTTAAAAGGATGGCTATGGCCATTGCATAGGTTACATTAAAGCCGCTTTTCATTTTGTACCAGAATCGTTTTTTATGCCTAAACTCCTGCATGTCGGCGCAGAAATTTGGCATGGAGTAATTTTTTTAGTCAAAAAAAATATAAAAGCTGAAATTTGAATTTTAGAAGCATTTGTCGCCTGTTCACCATGCATTGTATCGGTGTTCCAAGTAAAAGACACCCAGGTATAAAGCAAAATGGCTTGTAAAATGTTTAGTTAAAGTTATGGATTTTTATTTCATGGCTCATGTAATTAGATTGCTAACGCTGCGTTCTGAGCTAAAGAAATCCTAGACGATATCTTTTCATAATAGAAGAGAAATGATCCACCCACATCTGTTCACTTAGAAGAAAGCGCTTGTAGCCAGGACTGATGTCTTGTAATAGTTTGCCATTGAACGCTCGCCTCGGAAGGATAAATTGTTGCAGATCGATCAACGAAGGACTGGAATCGCATTACACTTTTGCCACAGACTATCTGTATTACCCAACACCAGCCTTTTCTGTTACGTGAAATACACGGATGTGAAAACAATGTCTCATGATAATAGCTTTCTAATTATTAAATAAAAAATTAGGATAAAAGTTGGAAAAAAGAATGTTGAGAAATAAAATAAGAATAACATATTTGCCAATCCCTGACACACTTAGCCCCAAGCCCCTAATTCCAGAGTTTGAGATGATATTTAGGTGAAACTTTCCTACCTATATCTGTAATCTTATTTTAAATAGAATATTCAATAGTTAACTTAATATCGAACCATGTGAAACCAAGAACCTGGATTTTCCCCAACTCAACCGAGGCCATTTACCATGCCAGGGTAGTCTCCCATTGACAAGGACTGCATTTTTAATTGAAACGTGTTTTTTGCCTAAAAAGAAACACATTGGTGATTTTTTCATTGATCAACGATAAAACAAACGGGTGTTATTGCCCGCTCTACATATACTGAGATTTAATGAGTTATAGAACACTGGATTTGGGATGGTGATGGTTCTTCCTTTAAAGACCTCCCGTAAATTTTAACCTCATGTATAGCTAATATTAGTTAATTATTAACGTATAGTTAATATTAGCTAATATTAGTGATAGTAAGCGTTCTGCATAAAGAGCGATTTTTGTGCAATTAAAAATTAAGTGTTATTGGCATAGCAACCAATGGTATGATGCAATCAGTAGGACCATACTACTGATCACGTGTAAGAATGTTTTTTTGTGGTTTTTTTTTTGGACACAGCCTCCCAATGGGATCGGCATATGGCTCCTAAATTTGAGATGAGACCAACGACTGATTAAGGTTTGAGCCTTTACAGTCAAAAAATGTCAGACTAGACGTTGCCGAATGGATCTTATCAGCTGCCAAGTTCTATTTTTTCTATATAAAAGAGAGGAATAAGTTACAGAAGATTCCCGGCTGAATGGCCGCAGTGTTGTCATTTGAGCTGAGAGTAAAGTTTTGAGGTGTGAGAAACAATGTAAGCTGATAAAGGAAAATGAACAATGGGTCATATCCCGATGTACTTTTGTTGACAGTAGAACTAGGCGCTGAACACAAATAATAATTCAGCAGCGATGAACAATGCCTTTTCGCTTCTGCCACCAATCTTCTGTCTTAGAGTCGCTCGATCACCGTACATCACTGTTTGTTTTTTTTTGCTTGGGTAACTTTGGCTGAACGTTTGCAAAACATAAACTGTCCGTCACTGTATGACCTCAAACCTTTGTCATACTGATCACCCTTGAGGCATTCCAAAAGTCATACAGAAAACAGACCCATCTCCTAAAGTTTGAAACATTATGAATTTCAGTGGAAAGTGTAGCTATCGCCTATGGCAGTTCTAGTTTTTGCTTTATGTTTTTAGATAGCTGCGTGTTGTCACTTGGATGTGTTCTAGGTCTGTTCTCCTAGCCCATGGTACTGGAAAAAAAGCCCTGACTCCTTATCATACTCCCTGTTGTAAGCAATAGAGTGGCTTGGTCTTAATCACCAAGTCGGACTCTCTGACCAATACAAGTCTCACAAAATCCAGCTCTTCGCACCAACAAACTTGGACAGCACTGGAGTAAGAAGCCATAGTCCCATAAGGTCAATGCTTTAAAGAATTCGATAAAAGCTATCTCTAGAAGGGAGAAGGGTTTCCTCCAATTTCTAACAAAGTTTATTTTGTAGCTAGCAGTATAAAGCCTGTTATTTCGACAAAATGGCCAGGGAATCCTCTGGGGAAGAAAAGGGGCAATCAAAAGGGCCACCAGCGGTGTAAGCTCGAAAAGATAGTGGGTGATCAGTCGAAAAACATATGAGAGATTGATGGCAAGAATTTGTGTAACTGCGGGCATCACCACCAAATATGCTCCATGGCACCCTCCATCTGACATTCGGTGAACACATGGGGAAAAAATTGGTTAAACCCATCAAATAGCATCTTAAAACATATTTCTCAGCTGTTCTAGATGGGTAGAGCATCTTGACAATTTTTGTTGAATATCCCCTCTTCCCGTTTCTCTTCAGGTATTTAAGTTTTTTCATTCTATCCCTTCAATGTGAGACAGAATAATAGAAAAAAATTTCCTTACCCAATTTGGAGATATTTACAGGGGGGGGGGGGTGTTCTGATGTGGAAATTATCTTTGGAATTTGTAAAAAGTAAAAAAAAAAAAAATGCAGGGGGGGAAGCAAAGGAGCTGGGAGAAGGGGAGCATTCGGTGGTTGGTGGTCATTCGGTGGTCTCTTATTTAGAGGTATCCAAAGTAAAGTGTCCAGTAAGTGAGGGGGGCTAAATTAATTTTTAATGTCTAACCATGCAATTAAACAGAAAAAACAAAAATCTCACACAGGGAATAAGGATGCAGGAAGGTGTTCTTTATTAAAGTGAAAGCGCGTAAGACAGAGAACCTGTGAGAAAGGCTTAACGCATTTTGCGTCCCTAACCATGAAATTAAGCCATTTTTTTTGTGCTTTCAACTTTGACTATGTTAGCTTTTTGGACCTCGAGAACCCACACATGTTGTCTTCAAAGAGTGCTGTGGGCTATTTTATATGCGATGGCAAAATAAAAGACTGTTTTTTCCAGAAACCAACGCATCTAATTCTCAGAAAATCTCCAAGAATGCTTTTAACGAGTTGGTATTGAGAGGGTCTCAGCTTGTTTAGAAAGTCCCCAGACGTAGCTTAAATATGTCAATTGTAAAGCAGCGCATTTTATAAAAACGTACAAAATTGCATTGAAGTTCAACGAGTTCAACGCAGAGAACTCAGAAAAAATAATTTTACCAGAAAAATGATTTCATTGAACGGAGGACAATATGGTAGAATAATAACAAAATATTAAATATCATCAGGGCCGATTCTAGACCAAGTGGCCCTCTAACCCTTCTAATTTAATTTAACTATTATTTAGATAGCACATATGGAGACACTAGACACCTATTAACACATTTAACATTAGCAAGCCTATTTCGTTAATTTTTATGATACCAATACCTTTTAAAATCCTGCTTCAGAATACCAGTAAATTTTTACATAATTCTTGGTCTAGAGTATAACAATCCCAGGGAAAAGTTAAAATTGTAACAAAATACACTTTTTTTTAACATAATAAAAAGCAAGAATTCATCGGACGCCCAATGATTACCCTTCAAAAAATAATTATTGGGGATTCCGTCGCACTATATGGCCATATATTTCTTAGCCACTACGTCAAAGTACCCCAAGGTTGGCAAGTCCTATACACATTAAAGCTGCTGTATGGAGTCTATTTAAACCCCAAAAAACTGTGTGGTAATCGATCAGCCTGGACAAAAAGAGAGTGTTTTGTCACAGAAAGTTTTTCCTTAACCCTTTGAGTACCACCTGCAGATGTGATATGCATACCTGGGACTTTGCTCGGAGATTGCCGGGTGAAGCACCGCTTCTCCGGTTCTCCGGGTCGTGGGGTCTTGACACGCACCGCTCCCCGCCCATTTTCCATGTAAATGGGGGTGTTTCCAGCTAACATCGGCTAAAACGACCCTGATGTCAGCTGGACCTCCCACTGACATCAGTGGGACCACCCACTGACATCAGGGGAACTCCGACTGATGTCAGCGGGACCTCCCACTGACGTCAGGGGGTACTCCACCTACATCACGGAAACGCCCGCTGACGTCAGCGTGCGGTCCTGACCGTGTCCCGCAAGGAAAGGCTCCGGGTAGCAAGAGCCCAGAAGTTCCCAGTTATATTGATATGACATTGTCTTGGCAGAATACCGTATTTGCTCGATTATAAGACGACCCTGATTATAAGACGACCCCCCAAAATCTAAATATTAATTTAGGAAAAAAACAAAAAGCCTGAATATAAGACTACCCTATAGGAAAAAAAGTTTTACTAGTAAATATTAATTCATGTAGACAATATTTTCATATTTAATAAAAGCTATGATTGAGAAAAATATATTTTTTTTATTTCCTTTTATTTGCCAACCTGCCCCCCCAGTTATGCACATCTGCCCCCAGGGTTGCCACTCTGCCCCCAGAAATGCCTTATACCCCCTATTTGCCACTCTGCCCCATGATGTGCCTTTTAACCCTCTATATGCCACTCTGCCTCCAGAAATGTCTTATACCCTCCTATATGCCACTCTGCCCCATGATATGCCTTTTAATCCCCTATATACCAGAGTGGCATATAGGGGGTTAAAAGTCATATCATGAGGCAGAGTGGCATATAGGGGGTTAAAAGGCATTTCTGGAGGTATATATATATACCGTATTGGCTCGAATATAGGCCGCACTTTTTCCCCCCACTTTAAGTTTTTAAAGTGGGGGTGTGGCCTATATTCGGGGTCTAGCGCCCGACGCCGGGCAGGCAGCGGGGTTTGGATACAGATCCCCCGCAGCGGTGCAGGGGACCTGCATCCTAATCCCCGATACGCTCAGACAGCCTCCCCTGCCAGCACTTCCCACGGGGGGGGGGGGGTGTCGGCACAGGAGGTTGTCTAAGTGCATTGTGCAGACCGTCCACACGATGCGTTTTACCTCTGCCCCCCCCGACTTACCGGAGCAGACTCCCGGGTGTCTTGCGGGGCCGGCGGGGGACATCTACGCAATACGCGTATACAACTTCCGGTGCCGGCACTGGATGTGCCGGCACCGGAAGTTGTATATGCGTATAGCGTAGATGTCCCCCGCCGGCCCAGCAAGACACCCGGGAGTCTGCTCCGGTAAGTGAGGAGGACAGTGGCAGCATATCTCGGGCAGGGAGGAGGACAGTGGCAGCATATCTCGGGGAGGGAGGACAGTGGCAGCATATCTCGGGCAGGGAGGACAGTGGCAGCATATCTCGGGCAGGGAGGAGGACAGTGGTAGCATATCTCGGGGAGGGAGGACAGTGGCAGCATATCTCGGGGAGGGAGGACAGTGGCAGCATATCTCGGGGAGGGAGGACAGTGGCAGCATATCTCGGGGGGGGGGGGACAGAGTGGCAGCATGTTTTTTTGGTGCTTTTTTAAAGAAAAAAACTTTTTCTTTAAAAAAGCACCAAACTTTTAGGGTGCAGCCTATATACGGGGGCGGCCTATATCCGAGCCAATACGGTATATATATAACTGCTAACAGCAATCACACTCCTATCAAGCCAAGGCAGCCAGTAAATGCTGGAACCTGGGGATGATAGGAGTCTGAGTACAGCCTCCCTATGCCATGCTACCACCACCACCCCCCTTACACATCCATACTATCACACACTCATTCACAAACATTTAAATACTCATTCATTCCATTAATCACACATACTTCACACATTAATCACAAAAACCCTCCCCCCCTTACCTGAACTGCAGATCTCTCACTCGAAGACTTCTGCAGGGGCCCGGCTGTGCGAGCAACTTCTCTGGCCCCGCCCCCAGAGGAAGGAGGGGGAGGCAGAGTTATGTGACACTCTGCTAGCTTCCTGTTCTCCTGCCGCTCGCGACCAAAGCCCGGTAAGCAGCCTGGCCCCAGCGGACATTTTGAGGTCTGATTAGAAGACGACCTCGATTATAAGACGAGGGGTATTTTTCAGAGCATTTGTTCTGAAAAAAACCTTGTCTTATAATCGAGCAAATACGGTATCAGGGTTCCCATTCCCCCATGATGGTGGTGGTGGGGGGGGACTCTTCTGTAGTAGGGGTAGGAGACGTTCAGGATAACCAAATAACTAGCGGAGTCAAGGTCAGGAGAAAGACAGGAAGGTCAGAAAGCCATGGTCAGGTTAAGACAAACAATGCCGCCGGTGCTTGCCGCACGACGGTGTGCTTGTGGCTGATGGCGCGACAAGCCATGCTGCCAGAAGATAAAGTGGAAGTTGGCCCTGGCAGAGGGTACACTAGACAGCAAGCTTGGCAAGTAAGTGTGAGCTTTAATTATATGTCCTACCGAAGCCCGACCCCCACAGTCCTTGAATTCCAAATATAAAATGTGACCCTATTTTATTCGGAAGGGAAATCTCAAAGATTTTTGATGGCATTGCTAATGTTCACATTTGTTTAATCTGTTTTTTTTAAATTTTTATAAATTTATCCTTCCACTGCTTTATATATTTAAACTTTAAAGAAAAACAATCCCAATGCAGTGCACCAAATATAATTATTTGTTTTTGATTATGCCGCAGCGCTTTACTATATAAAGTATATAGTGTCGCATCAATCACCGATGTAACATTTATTATTGATAAAAGTAAAATGTCTGAATATATTATTACTCATAAAACATGTGGCATTTATATATTTATGAAATACAAAATCTACCACGTGGAATGCTTATTAGGGGATTTTTACATTTGCCAAAAAAACATATTTGAAATTATTAACCATATTTTCAGTTTCGCATAAGCGTAAAACTTACAACCCTCAATACATTTAAAACACAAAAATCCGCAATAAAAAGTTCTTAAAAGACAAAATAAATTAATTGACTTTCTAATAATGATCGCCGATTTTAGATGTAAAACAGGTGTCAAATGGACAACTATAGCTACATTTTCATAAAAACAAAAACTTGTTAAAGATTTATGTCAGATTTAAAATACTTTTGAAAATGCCCGTAGTCATAAAACGTGGCCTCTCATATCCAGCCGTCAGTGGAACTTATGTCCATACCTGAGAACTCTCCGGATTTGACCCGGAGAACTCTGGGAGAAGCCCCACTTCTCTGGTTATCCGGGTCAACACCCAACTCCTCAGAGTCGGGGGGTCTTGATGCACCCCACTCCCCACCCAGTTACCCTTTAAATGGGGTGTTTCCCAGGATGTAAGCAGGAACGCAAGGGTAGGCCTCGAGTGGCTTATGTCATTTGGTGGCCACGGGTCATAGAGCGCCAGGGGCTGCCTTCTCGTCCGCAGTCCGGCCCTGGATGTTCTCTACCACCTTTGTGTAAAATGTCCCTATAGCTTCAGGAAAAAAAAGTGAGAAAAATGTAGACAGATCCCAGAAATAAACAAGTGAAGTATTACACAAAACATTTGAACATTATTATGTATATAATATACATAAATGTTTTGGTTTTTTTTTATTCTTTTAGAATCACACACACTCTCATTCCCCTGAATCTACTTTCTGCTTCCAAAATTATCTTGGATAACATAAAAGTTTAGTGTATAAAGCCAGGCATGAATTATGAAAATGTTCTAGCAACCAACCCATTAGTCTACCAATTTTGCTTCCATAAAAAAAAGAAAAAATCATTTATAGTACCAATACCTGTACAGAATAAAAGTTTGAGCATTCCTGAAAATATTGGTAGAAACCTTTTCATGATAATATAAAACGCTAAGGCAAATGGATTATTTATTACCATGTAAAATAACATGGCACCATATTGCCCCATCCCATTGGAATGGGGTGTTAAAGTAAGAGGGGTAACTATGGAAGCCAGGGCCAATACCAATGTATATCCACAATAGGCCAATAGAGTGCTCGCTCACATTTTCCAGACCACTAAACTGCTCTCGAGATGCGCATGCTTCAAACACCTGTGGTAAAGCAGGCTCCTTGTCACGTTGATGTAGCTTCTCCAAACAGCCAATGATATCCTCATTAAACAAACAAGCGGGAGAGTGGGTAGTGCATCAATAAAATATTTAATAAAATAAAACTAGTCCTGAGTAGGTGACACAGAAAAATATTAGACCAATTGAAAAGGTGCGGTAAATACATTATATTATAATCGAGCAAATGCGGTATAATTATACCGAGCTGTATATAGTAATGTAGATCAGCATTGGCAAAAATCTGGTTTTATCTCATTTTTTTCCCAATAAACTTCCATGGAGGCCACCATTGTTGTCACCACATTGAGCTGATTCTTTATGGCAATGCTAATGAAGTCCATTCCTCATTACCCAGAATGTCTGGCTGGGTGATTAAGACTAAGCAATTCTTTTGTTTACCAAAGGCAGTATGGTAAGGCCATTTGTCTAGTAGATCGGGCTGCGATAACAGAGCGAGAAAAAACTTTTTACATCAAATTACAACACGTGATTATTAGCTATTTTGGGGCATAATTGTATTTTTGGGTTGCTGATTTTCAGTGCCGCACAAAATAAAAGCGTACAAATGAAAACGCTTCTACGATGAACCCCATCTAAAACCTCTGTAAATAAACTCATCAATCTTTAAGGTTGGATATCGAGCTTCTGCTGGGTGTATCTTGTCTCAGTCACTGAGCAACTCCGAAACAAGCCTTGGCTTATATTGGCTCACGCGAAAAAAAAAAGGCCTTAGGTTTTAACAGCTATTTTATCAGCCGCATTCAACCAACTCCGCGGGACACAAAGTTTAAATCAAACTTACCCTCTTGTGTTACCAGCATCGACTGTTTCCTAAAAAATAAATAGACTATCTGCTGTTCGGTTGGATATTACTATAAAGCTTTATTTATTTTTTTTATTTTTTTTTTATTTTACCAAACCACATGAAAATAATTTAATGGGCCTGTTTTATATTACATGTTATATCTCCACTGCTAGTTCTGTATCCAAACTCTTTCAAAGAATAAAATAAAAGAATTCCAGATGAGAAGTATGTTTTTATAACGATACCGAACCCGGCTAAATACATTACATGAAGACTTTAGTACTTGTTCGTGGAAATGTTAGTTTCTCTTGTTTCTCTAATATTAAGAAATATAAATAATATTAATATATAATATGTAATTGTTTCGGACAATAATATAATAATAAGTGATACTTACCCTTTTTTTCCATTCGTCCGAATAATGAATGAAGCAATGCAAAATTGGACCAAAGAAATGAAAAACGAATGTGCGCAACTTTGATCATTCTACGCTAAGAGGAGAATCTTGCTTTTTTAATTCAGCTTCTTCTACGCGTTTATTTCTTGTTTCCGTGGCAACCCGGACCGATGAATGGGATCTCCCAAAATTTTGTATTAATTTTGTCCGAACAGAAATGGGCGAATTTCGCCCGTTTTTTTCCCCCTGAACCTGAAAATGAACACGAACATTCCGCCGGCGCCCAAGTCTTAATTGTTATGTTATGCACTACTAATGTACAACATGTAATATCCTGTTCACCCATTGTGCAGGGAGGCGGAATATGATGGCGATATATAAAATCAATAACTAATATTCCTAGCACATCATTTTACTAACCATCACATGGGTTGGTTGCATGTAGGTTGTATGACTGAGGAATTGATTCCCGTCTGTGATATACATCCCATGTACATATAATACATAGTTTTGTTTTTTTTGTATAATTAGCTATCGCCACATCTTAAATCACACACCTAAAAAAAATGTCTTTATTTGACCATTGAAATGTTGGGAGGTAAGAAATTATATACATTTTTATATATCGTTATATTGGCCCCTCATTTTAATAGCACTACATAGCATACTTGCGCTTTATAAATAAAATGTAATACTAATAATAATATATTTAATTAATTTATTATAAAGCTATTTTCTTAGGATACTTTGTTTGCAGAAATAGAAGTCTTTAAAAAATATTCATTCCCTTTTTATATATATTATCTGTTTTTCCATTTTTACATATAGGTATTCAGCTCCTGTGCTCTTCCTCCCCTCTATACATAAACAAAGCAAAAAAAAACAAAAAACACCTTCTCTAATTCCTATGAAACTCAAGGGGTTAAAAAAAACATTAAAGTCAGCATTTTTTTTAGATTTAAATTTAAAATTTCTAAATTTAAAAAAAAAATCTGGTGTCAACATCATTCCGGTGCTTTTTAAATACAATAAAAGACTCAATTAAATATATTTTAAACAAAATAACAAAAGAAAAAATATATATAATATAATATATAGCCTTCTATCCAAAGGTTTTTTTCTGATGATGATTTACAGCTATTTTCTAAACTAGCCCAACACACACATAAAATAATATGAAGTATTTTAATAGACCTTGAATTCCTTGTGAAAGTGATGGATTGGGATCTGGCTGGTTATAAATAACAGGCTGTCACCCAGTCGTAACATGGACTAGCGTGCTTTTAGACACATGCTATCAGGAAGGAAAACACTGAACTCGCATCTATTTAATAGAACTAAGATTTGCATACAAGACTGCACCACCCAACAGAGCTGGCCCTAAGGTTTTTAGCGCCCAAGGTTGGATTAAGGCACTTGGGGGCCCTTGAGCAATTAGACAAAAAGGACCCCTCTTCCTGCCCCTCTCACAAGATACTTACCACATAGCAAGTCCTTAATGCTCCCTTACTGACGCTGTGCAAAGGAAAATGATGTCATTTCAGGGTGCCCGGAGGCTTGTAGCTCCCTCACTGACTCCGCAAACTGGCAAGTGACATCACTTCTAGGCACGTGGTGTTAGTGAGGGTCCTATAGGCTGCGGTACTCAGAGGCCCGGCCCCAGTGCTGGTTGTGCTCTGCCGTAAATCCAACCCAGCTAGCACCCATAGGGACCCGTGTCCCTGGCACCTCTACCTGAATGCATTTGATTGGTAATATAGTGGAGAATTGGTGACATCACACAGTGACTCTATTCACTCCGTGAAATGTTGCATGTACTTTCATGCCACACGCGGGGCATGTAAGGTCACACAACATGTGATATAAGTACAGAAGAAGCCTAGCTTTCACCATTTGTAGAGTATGGGTGAACAATTTCACCCACCCATATTTATGACCTTATTTTATATATTCTCTATATTTTACTTCTTTTTTAACCTTTACATTAACCCATAGAGCACCAGCATATTCTGTAGCTCTACTTCAGTAGGGGGACAGTGAAAAGTAACAATAACTTTAAATCTGACAATATGCCTAAAAGGAACATGTTAAGACATAATGGTACGTTAGAAGAGGGCACTGCTCTTGTGGGTTTACAATCTATTAGGAGGTTAATGGTGAATGAGATGCAAGCTAGACACAATGAAGCTTGTAATAGGCTCTCTAAGCCAATGCCATTGTTCCGGTAAATTGGTTAAAGGGATTAGAGAATCTCTCCAAACCAACCTCCTTTGTGTGATGGAGAATGATTGCGGAGATAAAGTATCTATGATTGGCATGTGTCATTTCTAACAATCTTCTTTGCAATGGATATCAAAATTGAATGGGTCATTTTTGACGATATAATCACACATTCTAGCAGCATAAACCACATAAACAAAAGTTTTGCGATCAAAAGAAAAAAAAAATCAAATTGCTTTGTCTAAGCCCAACACGTATACTTTTTTTGTTCATTTTCAGTTGTTTCATTTCCACCATTATTTCAGACCACAGCTGTCGACAATATATTTTGGAGGCTCGTTACACATTCCCCCCCCCCCCCCCCAATTAGGCTATAACAGAAACAAACAGAATTTGTCATTAAACAAACAGTAAAAAAAAAGTAATCATTCATTTTAATCTTACAGCCCTGCATTTGTTATATATATGAAATGTATACTCCCCCTGGCATCGGTACGCTTCGGATGGCTGTAACTACTGACGGTTTTCTTCTGGGTAGAGAGAAGGAAATTATCGAAGATGGAAACAATTCAAACCCGCGTATTTCTGTATCTACTTACGTCGCGTGTGATGGTTTTGTTTTTTATGACCAGCTGCAAAAAAATCTTTTATTTACCATCAATCTTTTTCATTCAGTTGATTACAATCTGTCACCATTCATGTACATCTTTTGGAACCTGATACGTCGTTTCCTAAATAGGTCCAACGGCGAACGTGCTTTGCCAAGCAAAGATTAAAAGGACATTGAACAATTGGTAGCTTAATGTTGAAATCAACAGTGGTACTGAACAAAGGGGAGGGGGGGGGTAAAATATTTCAATAAAAGGTACATTGTTCATTCTAAATGCAGAAACTATGAAACCATTTAATTGTAATTAACAATATAGCTCGGAATATAGAGCTACCGGAACGCCATCCAATGCACTCCAAACTTAATAATCCGCAGATGTACCGGGCAGATGCTCTGCATCTCAATTTGGAGGCTCTGACCTTTGTATGCAATTCCACAGGACAAAGTGATACAAAACACAGCTAGTCTGCTGAAATAAAGTTTTTTTTAGTTTACTGAGAGAGTGGTAAATAAATGGAATAACCTCGCAGCAGAAGTGGTAGAGGGTAATACAGTGAGGGGATTTAAACATACATGGTATAGGTATACGGCTCCTGAATCTAAGATGAGACCAACTGGGGTAGATTGGTTCTTATCTGCTGTCAAATTATATGTTACTCATGGTCATACCTGGTAACTTCTGAGCTCTGGCTACCCGGAGCCTTCCCTTGCGGGACACAGCCAGGTCTGCCCACTGACATCAGCGGGCGGGCCTGCTGATATCAGTGGGCGGTCCCATTGACATCAGCGGAAAACACCGCCATTTAAAAGGAAAATGGGTGGGGAATGTCAAGACCCCGCTCCCGCAACCCATGGGATTCGGGTCTTGACCCAGAGAACCGGATAAGCGGTGCTTGACCCGGAAATCTCTTGGTGAAACCTTGAGTGTTCCCAGGTATGCTCAAATATGCTCATGGTCTAAACTACAGGAACTCACTTAGGTCCACAAATGGATATATTTTCATAAGTTATGGATAAGCACTTATGTGCGAAACACATCAAGATGTTTATTTTATGTCATCACTTTTCTTTGTACCGTAAGCAGAGATGCTGTTTATCTTTGTTTACATGTTTGCTCCAATGTCTATTATTTTCCACTTTCTAATAGGTCATTAAAATTAGTGTTTGTCATTGTGTATCATAAAAAAATACTCCCTAAATGTCATTTGAAGTGACAAATAGGAAACAATAAATTATGATATAAAACACACTGCTTAAGGGGGGCTGACACTGAAACGTATTACGACTAACATTACATACTTTTTTAAAAATATATATATAGTTATATGCTAATTCTAAACACCATAACTCCTTATCAAACTGTCTTGTGGGAAACAACAATATGTCCCAGAGGGACTTTCTGCCTAATTAATGTCAATGGAGGAGAACGCTTCATTAGATAAACAGGACTTTATCATTGGCAGTGTGATTTTGCCTAGCCCTAAAATTTGTTAAAATAACAAAATGTACTTATTTTAACATTTGGAATTAGAGGGAGTTTTTTAATTGTATTTTACAGCTGTAACTCAAATGGTAATAAGATGAACAGTATTAAGTATTTTATGAAGAAAAATAGGTTTGCTAAAGCATGCATTCCAAAATGTTCTTGGCTCAGCTAAAAGCAAAGCGGTAATTAGATTCAATTTCACTGCAGAATGATTGAGTGAGATAATAGGACGGTAAATAGGTATGTGTAGTATATAGAATAAAGTCATATATTCTCGAAGGCATTTAGATGGGTTTGATAAATATCCAGGATTGTTTTACTTTGGCGGAGCTGCTTAAGAGTCAACCAGCATTATTGTTCTGGAAAAAATCGGAACTATGGAATCTATGGAATACAAGTGGAATTTGCATTTATACCTTCGGTGCAAACATTCTCTGCAATTTTTATGATTTTAAATAAATACTAAGTAGATTGTATAGAGGCAGACTATCTTGGTGCATCCAGTTCTGAAAGACCAACAAAAGTCCCAACAGCACATTGTCCGCTACCCAGGCAAGTATCTGGTTTATCGGCCATTCTTTCGAGGGGTAGGAGATAAGGCTTTCCATGGCGGCTTGCCCTATGACATCATATTGCTGCCCCTAAAAAAGCATAAGTGTGTCTGGGGGATTTTGGTAAAAACAACTATGTCGTAGAGATGTAAACAAAGAGATAACAACTAGAAACACAGCTACAAAGCTACTGGCAACAACTGACAAAAGCCAAGGATGTGTACTCCGTTATCTGATAAGTTAACTGTCTCCCATGCTTGGAATCTGTGCTAATGTGGATCTTTCAGATACTACAAACTATGTTTTATGAACCAGGTGATTCATTCTGGTATTCGCAAGATATTTCATCCAGAAGAAGTATCAGAAAATATTTTTTGGGTGACCATACATACAAATATTTACAGATTCTCTAGGGGCTTCCTATTCTTTCCTCTTTATATCATCTCAACTGCTACCTTAAATCTGTTTACCTTCATTTCATCCTCAAAAAGAATAGAATACTTTGACATAGGCCAACTAGACCTAAGCCTAAGGTGGCATCCTGCAGCAGGCAAGGCTGGCCAGTCTACATAGGCCCACTGTACAGTGCTGGGGAATATGATAGCGCTATATAAATCATAATACATAGCCAACTTTGGCCACCAAAGTTGGCGAGGGCATTGCTGTAGGATGCTCCTCTCTTCGCTTGCCTGCAGCCTTTCGGTATCTCGAGTGCCCCCGCTGCTGGATCACCATCGAGCAGCCCCTCTACAACTTAATGCAAGATGGTCTCTCGTAATTTTTATCCTGGAGGAAAAGACTAAGGCAGCACCCCTTATGAATATATTACTTACCAAAGGACATCTAGTAACCAAATACCAGCCTGGTATTCCAGAGTAGAGCTAGAATACAATGCATACTATAAGGCAAATGTATGGTTGGGGTCTAAATGAAACAGGAACTTTATGGTTTCTGCAAAATGGCAAGAAGATTTATGTGAGTAAAGAAACAGGATAATTACAAATAATAACAATAGAAAATGTAGATAAAAGATTGTTGCTAAAAAAAATAAAAAAGATCTATATTGTAGATTTTGACTTTAAATGGAAACCCTAAATAAGCACAAGGCCCATGTATCAATATCGGAATGAGTCTTCTCTTTTTTTTTTTTTTTTTTATAATTTATACATATATGAAGGATATACAATCTTTCCTTACGTATACAATGCAGATATACAATTTACAGCCTTTTGATTTATACGTAATAAATATTGATTTGGAAAAATGACTATGAATAATTAGATAGGAGTATGTCTTAGGTGTGATCAAAAGCTGTATTGGATACATTATTTATGATAAATAATAAAACATATAAATTTTACTTAGCATATTGAGTCAGCAGTTGTAAAGTAGACTACTATATATAATGAGTAATGTGTTATTTCATTTTTATCTGTATGTATATATATATATATATATATATATATTTATTATGCAATGAAATATTCTTAATGGCATCACTTGGGAATGGCTTTTTTACAGTTTGTTGCTGGTGCGATTCAGCATTAAATTGTGGGTTTTGAACTCCTTACTTACTTAATGTTATATTTGCAAAAATATATATTTTAAAATAACTAAATGGGGAGGTTTTCATATTTATCCAGTTGGCACAGGCATGAAAGGTTGAGTTGGTGAGGCATTTCTTAATAATCTTCTACACCATTTTTGAAAAGAGCTTCCAAACTCAGGTTAGGCACCAATGGATTTAATTATATTAATATTAAATTATAAAATTATGAAATGATTGGTTATTAGAAAACCACTCTATTTTGCATGAACCCTAATGGATTATTCCACATGCAAATCAGTGCATGGATTTTGAAAAATAAACTTTTATCTCGCTTTTCTCCTACCCATCATTACGCCAACTGGATTCTTAAGTATTCTTCCTGCACATGGTCTTTATCACTCCTACTGAAATGAATGAACGTGGTGGCAGCCAACTGCATGTATGACAAAAGAACATTGATGTTGAACTAGCATGTATGCAAATGTTTGCTACTACGCCTATTGATTTTATTAGGTGCTTGTATTGACCTCAATAAGGGGTGCTACAGAATGTTTGCAGTACTTGCCTTTTGGATCCAAGATAACTTTGTTGGCTTCTTCTGGATAAACAGCTCCAAGTGATCGTTTAGACAGTTTAAACTTTATGGACTTTAGAGTCCATATTTCTTCAACTTTTGTAACTATTAAAACATGTAATAAAGGTTAACTCAAGTATTATGATGGCTGTCTGTGAGCTCAAGAAAGAGCCTTCAGTTTGAACATATTTTCACTGTTGCTTTTCCTTATTTTAGTTATGTCTTGTTAAGTCTAATGTTAATATATGTTTAAATGAGTTCCATTTGAAGAATGGGGAAAAAATATCAACAATATTTATGCTCGAAAGCTCATTGCTGTTTTGTCTCACTGGAACAACACCTTTAAAGACAATGTATTGTCATTGTAAGTATAAGGAGCAGAGAAAACTGTCCTTAAAGTAGACAGTCAGCTGATGATCTGCCCTATTGCC
The DNA here is from genome assembly GCA_023333645.1 of Sceloporus occidentalis. Classification (NCBI taxonomy): domain Eukaryota; kingdom Metazoa; phylum Chordata; class Lepidosauria; order Squamata; family Phrynosomatidae; genus Sceloporus; species Sceloporus occidentalis. The sequence goes on along the minus strand of JALMGF010000097.1, from coordinate 1,285,443 downwards.
CTGCTCGGTAAGAGCAATAACTTGGTGCTCTAGCATATGTCCAACAAGATGGAGGAAGGACTTTAGAACCAATTCCTTGTATAACGGAATGGATTAGACATTTGTCATTTTTGTTTCATCTTGACCTAGAGAATGGCTGAGCTATAAATTTTTGCAGTCAAGAGCAAGAAATGGCATTTACCTGGATTTTCTTCCATTTAACCTACAAGGCAAGCTGAACGAATGGGTAAGAGACAGAGAAGTAATTAGGTGGTCTAAAATTGAAAGAAGCAGAGGACGTTATATATTAACAAAGGGAACAAATAAAAAAAAAGACTAAAATAATTAAAATAAGAAGCCATGAAAGGGAGAAAAGGAAAGACATGACTTTGATCTTGTCACTAAAAAAATATATTTGGACCTCTAACTCCTTATCTATTCTTTGAAATTATAATTATATACACCGAGGCACGTCACTGAATCCTGCTGACCTAAGAATTGACATATCCTGACCTAGGCTGACTAAGCCTAGGGTGACAGTCCCCCTGCTGCAAACCGGGAGGGGGTAGATCGCCCTCTTGAGTGACCAGGTCCCCTAGGTGTGTTGGTGCTCAATGGGCCTCCCTTGACTGCATTAAAAGGCTCAGAGCAATGTCATATGATGACGCTCCATGTCTTAAAGATGCACAATGCCTTCTAATGAAACGAAGATGGCGGTCTACAAAGGGCAACTGGGGGCACTGCCGTGGGTTAGGCCTAGGGCATGGCCAAAGGTAAATACATTGCTGGAACTGAGTCTGTTGGACAACCTAAAATCTCTAGTAGCTCTTCTCTGGTTGAATCCTTTTCTTATCTAAACCTAATTCCCTTGGATATAAGTACTTATAATATACAAAAAGGTTTGAGAACAACACAACTGATGACAGGCAGCCTCTTAATAGCCGTCCTTACTCGGAAGCATCTCAAGTTCACTTGTAAAAAAATCTCCATCGACGTATCAGTCTGATCCTACCCACAAGGGTATTCTAGAACTGAAATTCGAGGCAGAGTTCCTGTGTGTGAGGGAATCAACAACCTCAGACATATGTTTTGGCTTTCATGGGCCCTGTTAGTGGGTTGTAGTTGGTATACCTCTAGGCATAAGTAAGCAAGGAATTATTCGTCTGGAATCACTTTAACACTTGTTCAAGTTTTAGCTCACTTGTGCCATTATAGAGGAAAAATCTCCATTGACATATCAGTGTGATCCTGCCTGAAAGGAGAGTCTAGAACCAACTTCAGATTCAGATTTTGGCATCCATTGGCCTATTCAGTGGGGTGCACTTTGGCATAGTCATTCTCAAACATTTTTGTATATTTTTTCACTCTTTCGGGATCTCTTTACACCCCAAGTGTAAAGGTGAGTCCAGACATAGACCCCCTTGGTTACTTGTGTCTGCACCCCAATGACAAGGTTCCCAGAAATGCACAGCATCGTAGTGTTTGTGTTTCTAAGTATGACACATAAGAAAGAAAATATTGAAAAAAACAAACTAGAATTCAAATTTCAACAAGACATTAGAATAAAACATGTATCTTTGACGTCTAATGGAACTTGCAATCCAAACATTTAAACAAATTACTTTATCTACATGAAGTTTTTTTTTTCTGCAACTCATCAGAAATGTAAAGTAGCTATTTCCTATAACAGATATGTGAAATGCTCGAGAGCAGTGATGCAAATAAAAAAAAAAATACCAATTTATTAATTGTCTCTTGGAACAAAAACTGTACATAACCTGCATGTGAGAACAGTTCTCTCTGATCTCATACTTAACTCCTTAGCCACAGAAGTCTAAGTATAATCATCATACACCCTAACATTTCAGAAGTCCACATTGGGACATCTGTGTCAGGGGTGTAGCTAGAGGTGGAGAGCAGGTGTAATGAACAAGAGGGGGTGCATGGTTGGACCACCTGTTAACTATATTGTGCTGTGACAGCTCTGGCCTCCCTCTGGAGGGATCAGAGGAGCCCCATAACCTTCCCATTGATCACCACTGCCTTCAAAAGCGTTTCAGCTACTGGAACAGAAAGTTGCCTTTTTATTAAATTGTATGTGAGATTCTACTCTTTTCTAACAAGGTTAATTTGTTTAACCACATTTCAAGCTGTGGAAGGGTTTTTTTTTTGATCTCTGTGGTTAGTTTATGTCCTTCATTAGACAAGTAAATACAGTATAGTACTGTATTGTACTGTCCAAAAGTTTTAATCCCTGAACAAGCATGTGTTCAAAAGAGAGCTAATTAATTTTCCTTTCTCCCCATAAACAAAATATTTGCGAAATTCCGTATAAATATTCAAAGTACATTTTACTTTCCAAACTTTGTTTAAAGGGCAGAAGAACATAAACATATCCTATGGATGGGGCCCTTTAAGTTTTGTGTAATATCATCTAAAATAAGAAAACTTCTAACTTTAAGTCATTTTTTTGATAAAAAAAAAATATAGTTCAAAAAAAAATCAGCACCAGAACAACATAAACGCTGGACTAAGCAGAATGATAACAATCAATCGTTAACAAAACTTTGCCAGCGTCAAGCATTCTGAGCAAGGAATCAGCATTTTCATCAAGCACAGATGTTCTATAAAAAATATATATATATAATAAATCAAGTTGTGAACCCTCTTTGTTGTTTGACATGAGGTGCTTATAGATGCATTTTTGTGTATCTAAATACATGGATTGTTTCCAACCAAGTCATGATATAAATACATTTATATTAATATATATATATATAATATTATTAAACTAATACCCAGTATTAAGGACATAATCCTTCTTCATATTTTATTGTCCTTGGAAGAGACAACATATCATACATGTTCTGCTTTCCCATATAGTGAAGATATTTAGAAAGTTTCACCGAAACGTTTATCATGAACGAAATGTTCGCGTAAAAGAAACACCTGTTATGATTCTATGTATCTACCCAGCTTTAGGAGTAATAAACTTCAACAATAACTAATCAATTTAGATTGTAAGCTCATCTGAGCAGGGCCTTCCTCACCTGTTGTCTCTGTAAGTCAAATTATTATGTTACATACTACTTGTTTTGTCCTGTCTACCCATTGTACAGCCCTACGGAATGGCGCTATATAAAACAATAGATAATAATAATAATTTACCCTTGAGACTCGTTAGTAACTAACTACTAGAAGATGACAATCAACACTATCTCCAGCTCTTTGGGTCGGGTAACCTAGAAAGAGCTTACCTTGGTTGTGTTGCTATTCTGTAAATATCCGCAGAGGTGGTATAGCGCCAGTAAATCTGGAGAGAGATGGCACGATTCTGACATCAGGCTGAAGCCAACAACATAAGCCGATCCCCAAAAAACAGGATCGAAGGTAAGCCAGGCTCAGAAGCAAATAAACTGTCCAAAATGCAGGTATAACAGGGAGTATGTGTCCAAGAAGTAAGGTCATAAGACAAGGACAGCAGCACAGAAAACTGAAGAGTAATCCTGGGTCAGAACCGGAATAGGCCAGAAAAGGGGCAGGCAACCATGTAAACTGGAACAAGGAACACACTGAGACAACTGAGCAACTAGTTGAAGAAGCCAGGGCCTTAAATAATACCTAGAATACCTAGAATACCAGGAGGAATTCTAGCGAAAAACAGGATGAAGTCCCTTTAAGAGATCGGTACTACCGGTACACGCGTGTGCACATGGTCATTGGGGGTCCCCTCCAGGAGGTTGAGGGAAGACTGCAGAGGATGGAGAAGGACCTGGGACCAACATGGGAGTCTCCAGGACATTGCAGGCCAGTTATATACACCTCAATGGGTACTCAAGCCATAGGTACCTCTCTTGGGCATTAAGTGGAATAAATAATGTATCACTCTCTTCCCCTAATTAGAGTGATCTAATCTTTTAACCAACTTCTTCTCTTTTTCAGTGTTTCATAGCTAAATGCATAGAAGAAGACTTCCGTCAGCTAATTCATGACTCTTAATAGATCATAATATTGTACTCCTGCGGGCACAAGCTCTTTCAATGATAGCTCATGTTAACTGGTCTCTTTTAAATGTGACTAGAATAACAAGAATTCTCACCAAAAGTGATCTGACGATTCCTCCAATGATATAATAGTTGTCTGTTTCAGGCATCTGTCCAGTTGATACGTAAAAACTACTCACATAATGCTCAGCCAGCATTCAAGCTGATAGGAGGCTGGCTAAGCTTTATGGAGTTCCAAAACAGTTGACGTAGTATCTGTTGGCTACACTTACTCCATTTCCACCATTGCCACAATTTGACAAATGTTATTGCTGAAGCTGTAGCACTTAAATAGTTAAACATACATTTTTTTTCCAAGGATTAGTCTGGTTTTCGGCATACAATGCTTTCTGTTTTGTCTGGACTTTCTTGGAAAAAATGTTGGCAGGAAGCTGATTATATAAGTGAGATATGAAAGCATAATTAAAGAGTATTCTAGAGTTCTAATGAAGGAAAATTATGCTTTTTTAATTTTTTTTAAAAAAAATCAGGCTTTAAGGCTCGTAGCCCCAGCATGAGAAGAAAATAATAAAGGAAAGTCTTTACTGAAGACCTCTTAATATGATTGTGAGAGCTTGTCATCAGTAATCATGTAGTCAGACGGGTCTCATGAATATATGAAAGCCCCGTAACCACATTTGAAGTAAGTTCTCATGTGGTTCATTTGTTATGGCAAAGAATGTGGAGAAACGGGGGGGAATTTGTATCCATGCTGTGCAACTGAATGGCAAAAAGCATAGAATTTTCAGCCGGGAGACTGGTTTTAGGGGCTTAACCCCTTAATGACAAAGCCCGTACATGTACGGGCTCAAAATGCATTGTTTTCAATGGGTTTAGGGACAGCCCATTGTCCTTAAGGGGTTAATTCATTTGTAATGTGTAATTTCCTTCCAATCTTTTTCTAACATATAATTCCGGACGCCATTTGCTAAAGCTGATCTTTCTCAATTTCCATGTCCATATACAGGGGTAACCAACCTGCGGATGATGTTCTCATGGTCTTCGGTTAGCAATGCGCTCTAGATATCCGTTTACTTTCAAGAGGTCCATCCACTAATTTCATGAAGTTGGCAGATTTTGAACAGAGGTACTTAATCTCGGAACACTGATTTATTCAGGAATGTCATTAAAAAACGCAGGTTCCTTCCTTAATAAAATCTTTCATCTAAGAAACATAGCCAGGATATAACACCTAGTTCCACTGGATGATATGCCAACATTAATCCATGCATTCGCGTCCTCTTGTCTAGATTACAGTAATGCACTTTACTTGATCCACCTGGTAAAAGAACTCCATCACCTACAGGCATTACAAGGTGCAGCAGCCAGACTATTGTCATTTTATCTGATTTATCAGAAACCCTTCATTTAAATGTCTGTTTATATATTTCTAAAGTGCTTTGAGTCTCACAGGGAGAAAAGTGCTCTAAAAAATTGAAAATTATTATTCTAGTTATTAAGTCTAGTTGCACAGCCATGAATTAGCTGAAAAACAACAACTATTACATCGACTGAAGTCAATTATAATGCCCATGCCACGACCATACCTTCTCGACTCCGGCTACCCGGAGTCTTCCCTTGCGGGACGCGGCCAGGACTGCACACTGACGTCGGTGGGGGGTCCCGCTGATGTCAAACCCGGAGAGTTCCCAGGTATGGCCATGACCACTTATGTTGACCCAATTGACCAGTGATTTTCTATAAAAAAAACCCATAGCAACTCGCCCATTCACAGAAACCCAAATTCATCAGATATCTTTTATCTGCTTGAATTACTTTTTTTTTTGCATCAATGACAAGGAGCTATGTGAGACACTCTAATTTATACGCTCTATCTTGGGGTTATACTGAATTATAGACATAGAAATTCAGTTATGGCGCAATAATCTTCTCAATATTGCAAAAGTGGTAGAACAAAGGTTTGCTTGTGACCGTGAAACGACGGTCTGTTATCATGAGATCTTCCGAAGCTTCTGATATACAACAGGAATCGCATGGGGGGGGGGGGCAATGTGGCCATTCCAAGGAAAAGATTGAAGGCTTAGATCATATAACCTATAAAACCTGTATTATTTTTTTTATCTCTAAGTGCATTTGTAATATACTACCGGGGATGTAGGAACGACTTCGGTTATGTATTGATCCAATACTATTTCTCCCTTGTAAAATGGCAGCCAAGTTCTTTTGAGAAATACAATGCAATTAAATGTTTTTTGTTGCTATACGGCACTTAGGCAGAGATATGTATCGCTGACTGATCACTCTCATGAAAAGTTGTTCATTGATTATTTTTTTTAAGGAAGCTTGTTGGTTATGATATTAAATGCGAAAACAGCTCTAAACGTGTTATTTCTCTAAGGGAAAACAAAATTATGTAAAAACAAGCAACATGAGATGTCGTATCGACCAGACGATGCCATATGGTGATGTATGCAATGGTTTACAAAGGAACGATTTCTTCCGATAATAAAGATAAAGATATGGCAAATCTTACATTTTCCTAGTTCTATACCTTAAATGAACCTATGGAATGTGTTTACAGATTAAAATAAAGAATATATATATATGTGTTAGAATCCCTATTTATGTTTATAATACTGTACTTCCTGTTCTCAGGATCGCCATTATTATTCCTTCCCACTAAATTATCTCTCCCCTCGTTGTTGCTGATTGGTTCGGAGAAAGAACAAAGCTTCAGCAAAGGAACTGAGTCAAATGAATGGCTCCGGCACATGTTTCAACGTCAATGAAGTGAATGTTTAAATTAAATATCTCCAAAATAATTTACAAAAAACCCCTACAAGTTATAGGTAGCTTTAATAAAAATTGTTTTTATGATAAAAGCCATGATGTTGACAGCTCTTGTTATGAATAAAAGAATAAAAGAGAGCGATAGAAACGTTAACACAGCCAACAGATGATAAGGGTGGCATGTTATTAGGTAACAGGACAACAGTCATAGCAGGTCGGTACGGACATTAAATTTTTATCCAAAACATTCTCTTTACGTTCATCCTTATGTTACTGTTTTTGATAGTTAGCAGTCCTCTGGTCCAAGATATGTTAATTTGTGTTGAGGAAGGCATGACTGAGGTACCCTCGATCTCCAGGCCAAGCCCCCCGACCCAATTTACTTTAACCCAATAACGACAGACACAAGAAACTTGGGTTGAAAAGGCCACAGCCAGTATTATTTATTAACCAAGTCATTGCCACGCAACCTTAGTGTAACGACTTACCTGCCTCTCCGGTCCCGCTCCATGGCTGCTCCCACGACGCTTCCTTCTCAGACGGCTTCCCGGGCAGCGAGTACCACCGCTACCCGGTCGGCGTCTTCACCGCATGGCCGACCATGCGGCAAACAGGTATCACAGCGCCACCGTGTGGTCAAAACTTTATATTGCACGTTACATTAGTAACATGCCTTTATAACCTCGGGTGACCTCTTCATGTAGGACACGCCTCCTCCTCTCCCTATTTAAACCCGGACTTCCTCTTCTGGGTCACCCTTGGTTGGTGTATTTTTGCTATTTGCTTGCGCATTAGATTGTTACTGACTGCTCCGGTTTGACTTGGCTTGTTGACCTCGTTCCTGTCTCCTGATTCGGCTCCTGATTCCTGCTCGTCTGGTATTGATTCGGCTTGTTGACCTCGTCTCTGGATTTTGATTTGGCTTATCCTGATTACCTGTCTGACAAGGTTGGTTCTCTGACTTTCTGGTTCCTGTTTGGCCTGGCCCACTCCGCCATCTGGGGTCCTACCTCACCATACCATTACGCTTAGGTCCAACACCTCAGAGCGTTAACAGGGCAAAGACTACCAAACAGAACACATAAATATAATAATCAATAAACATAAATAATTAGCAAAAACCATGAAGCCTACCAGGCAAACTAGGAGCCGCCACACAGGGACGGACATACCAAGAGGCCCAAACCCAAACCTGAGGCTCCCAGCACCACCTTCTGTTAACCCCAGAGCATTTACACCCCCTAGATGCCTGGTAAGATACCCACCCGGCTGCGACAGCAGAAATACCCCAACATAACACAATAAACAGGGAGACAGGGTGGGACAAACAACACAGGGTAAGGTGACTACAAAATGTCCCTCAGCCTTGTGTCACAACCCCTTAAATAACTACCCCCTAAACCCCAACTTACCCAAACTGGCACCAAAGCCTGGCCCTAATCGGGAACCCAGTCAGGGCCCACTCTGTCCATGAATTATAGAAGATTATAATATGGAAGTGGTTCTACTAACATAAGTGCAAAATAATGTACAATGTCTATCGATATTTTAACTTCCTGAACTCTAAACGTGCTTACAGATTCACACTAGTGGGGCTCTGTTGTTGAATGTATTCACTAAACCTGGGGTTTGTTGAAGAACTAAATATTTCAGCTCCCTGGCTTCACTGCATTATGAAAGGAGGTTTAAGTCGGAACTGTAAAATGTAAGGTGACTTATAAGAGACCCCCTCATATTAATTATGCATTTTGTAGGGCCAGCTCAGACTTGTAAACAGGTAAATAAATAGCAGACTCTGGAAACCACAAAAATCAGAGAATAAAAGTTTATAGTAATGTGGAAATTGATGCTTTTACATTGGACAAATGCACTACGCGGCAAAGTGATGACTATATTTACCAGCACTAAAATAACTTCTTCAGCAGACGGCACATCAGTCACTGAAAGAAAAGAGATTGTAAGTTAAGTATCTGAAAGGTTTTTTACAATATGAGAAAGGTAGTTATGAAATTCACTTCTAAGAGCCCTACTGACAAAGTATATATATTTTTTTTTTCAAGGAAATCTTTTATTAACATAACTTAAGGTAAAATATTATAAAATTTTCAGCAGTGGCAGATTAACCCCTTTGCGACTAATGACGTACCCGGTACTTCATTGTGAAAGAACGGTTCCAGGTCTCCGTGATTTTTATAAATAAGCAGTTTTGTTTCTGTCAGCTGGGTATATCCTTCACTGCTGAGTAGCTTGGTTGTTGGCAAGAGCTGCACTCAAAACAGGGCTCTGCGTAAGGTAAGAGGGAGAACTATGTGGGCTGCGCAGATGATGGGAGAGAAGGAGTGTAGAAGAGGAAGAGAATGTGTGTATGTATGAGTGTGCAGTGTTAGAATAAGTGTGTTGTTTGTATGGTGTATTGTATGGTGTTAGCATGTGTGTGCACCAGCATATGGTGTAAGACCTTTTATTGTTCCATGAGCATGATGCCTATTTCACCATGTGATATCAGTGATGTTTGTAAATAACACAATAAAGGAGCCTTGGGCCCCTGATGACCTATGCGTATAAGGATTAGTAGCTGATGAGTCTCTAATAATATGTCATATATGTATCATGATTCCAAATTACTAGAAATCATATTTTGTTTTCATTAAAACTGCATTGCATCCCTTACATTGTAAATTCTCATCTCGAATTAAAGATGGTGACAAAAATGTTTTTAGTAAGGGCACCTAAAAACCTAAAGTCTTGTCTTTACCTTCAGGGCCAAGTGAGTAATCAAGTTGAGGAAGAAAGGGAGGAGAGAAGAGGTAGAGGTGATCGGAGGAAGAAGAGAGAGAAGCAGAAGAAAAGAGACAGGCGAGAAGGTGAAGAGAAGGAAGAGAGAGGGAATACGACGAGAAGAGGAATGAAGAGAGGGCAGAGGAAAGATGAAGAGATTTAGCAGAGAAAGAAAAAGAGAGGAGGGCAGAAGAAGAAAATAGGTGAAGAACGGGGAAAGGAAGAAGAAAGAGGGAATACGACTAGAGATGAGGAATGAAGAGAGGGCAGAGGAAAGAGGAAGAGATGATAGCAGAGAATGAAGATAAAGAAGAAAGAAGAGGAACAGAGAGAAGGTAGAATACAGAGAGCAAGAGGGAGAGAGACTGTTACAATGACAGGCTGGGTATATAAGAACAGTAGACTGTTGCACTAAAGTTAAATTCTAATGATATGGCAGCCAAAATCAATTAACCTCATTCTGTGTAAACATTTAATTTGGAGAAGAAAATCTGTTTATACAATATATTGGTGATGCAATAACCCTATTCACTTCAACATACATATAAAGAGTGGACATATTTAACACACACCTCAGCTTTTTTCCTCCTCTATTCTGGCGCTATTGTCTCAAGTTCTTACATTTATTTTAAAGGTGTCTCTTGAGAGTCAAACCTTTGCTTTCCGCACATGGAAAAGCGGTTTTCAAAACACCAGAGCAGATGGTGCATATTATGCTTGAATGAAGAGAAGTCCAACACTTTTTCTTAGCGACGAAGCAAATACCTTTGTAAAGAAATATTGTTAGATACGATATGTCACTACAGTATAGTGACTTTACTTTATAAATTTCCGGAGCTAGGTAATGAACAATTCAGGTACCTATAACCTGTTTTTTTTTATTTTATACAATGAAGGTTTAATTGTCAACTTGCGCTCAAGCGTTACGGTTAAAAAAAAAAAGATTTTCCTGGAATTATGACTTTGAGCGGTATCATCAAGTCTGGAGTTGTGCACATTGGATAAAATATTTAGAAGCAATGACTACCGGGTTAACATAGGCCATAAGAGCTAGCAATGATTTAATGTTAATGATGTTATTCTTAATCAACACAGCGACAGATGGAGGGCTATAAGATTAAAACCTTCTTTCTGCTGCACTGATCGTATACAGTTACATACACAAATCCTGATTTAATAGCAAAAGTAAAAACACCAATTCTTGCATACCCCAACCCCCCCATATATATATATATATATATATATATATATATGGAATATTCATCAAGATAACAAAAAATACAGACCATGGACTTGAGGTCTCTTCTTCAGATAGAATGGTTTCAAATGCTTATGTGACATCTTTTTTCTGTGATGGCTCAATAACAAAGTATCAACTTTGAGTAAAAACTCCATCTTCTCTGCATACTTTTTGGATTTTGTACTTGTTTTTTATATATATTTTATTACTTTGTTAATATCGCTAGTAGACACTTAAATATATTGGGTCATGACATGTAATCTCAATGGCCAAACACTAAAATGCTAATATAGAATGACAAGGGGTGAGCTGGAAACCCCATATCTGAAGAAAAATTTAATTCTCTACTGCAAATGTTTTCATTTTATGTAAATAACAGAAAACGTTGGTACATTTCTGTGACCCCAGAAATTCTGATGTTGGGGGGTAACGCATTTTCATTTCTGTGGTAACAGTTGTACGCTTTTACAGAAACAGAAGAAAACATAGAAACTTGGAATGTAGAAAATTATCTGCAAAACATTTTCGCGTTGCTATTTATATGGTTCTGCAGTTTATTTATATATATTAAAAAAAAAAGGACAGACTGACGACATTCTCAATATAATGGTTTTCATGTCTGGCCTTTTGGTGTTATTCCAGTAAGATAAAACAATGAGTTCTGTAGAATGTTCTGTAAAAACCTTAGCATTTCTGCCATTTTATTACATACAAACCAAAGATTTTTTTTATTTTTTTTTTTTATTTTTTTTTACAGCAACAGTCACTTTTTTGTGTGTAGGTTTGCAAAGGTCAGTGCTGACAAACTACCCCTCCCCGCCATATTTTGCACCTTAAAAAAAACAAAAAAAAAAAACAAAAAAAAAAAACGTCTTTCGTAAGCAGCATCAGACACCGTTTGCGGCATCTTCATTTACAGAATTACACTGCACATTACATTGCATGTGACTTAATCATTGCAGTGTTCCGATTTCCTGGTCGGACTGGCTTCAAAAAGTAGAAGAGAATAGTAGGTAGGTAGGCGAGTACTTGCTTGAAACATGAAAAATCACAAATCGTTTCTTTTTGCTTTTTTGCTAAAGCGCTATGTATCACTTACACACTTTAATGCTTTGTGAACTAAAAGTATTCCACCAAATGGTGCGTATGTGTGTGGGTATGGATGTGTATTTCTGTGTGTGTGTGAGCATGGGTATGTAATTGTGTGGGTGCGAGCATGGATGTGCACCTGTGTGTGATCATGGATGTGTATATTTGTGTGTGTGTGTGTGAGCCTGGATGTATATGTTTGTGTGTGAGCATGGATGTGTACATTTGTGTGTGTGTGAGCATGGATGTGTACATTTGTGTGTGTGTGAGTATGGATGTGTATGTTTGTGTGTGTGAGCATGAATGTGTATGTTTGTGTGTGTGAGCATGGATGTGTAAGTGGGGTGAGATGTAGTGTGTATTAGCGAGTATGAATAAGTGTGTGTAATTTTTGTAATTGTGTTTACATATGCTGTATGTTAGAACAGGGGCAAGGGGCAAAGAAGGCAAAGACCAGCTGTTACATAGTTACATAGTTCATAGTCCATCAAGTTCAACCCTTCTACCTAACCTTTCTACTCTTGATCCAAAAGAAGGCCAAAAAACCCCTAATTAAGCTACTGTTATGGTCTAGCTGCTTTTCTGCTGCATTGCTGGAGGCTTACAGCCTGGCTGGGTTGCCATGGCTACACTCCTGTCACTCCTGTGACTCAGCCCATTGTCCAGCCCACAGCCAACCCCTTTTGGCTATTTAAGCAGCTAAACTTCACTTCCTCCTGGCCCTTGTGTTGTTTCCGGCTGCAAGTGCTATTGCTGTGTTCCTGAATTCCTGTGTATGACCTGGCTTTCTCTGACGTCCATCCCAGCTCCTGATTCCTGGCTTGTTCCTGACTTCGCTGATCTCTGTATTCCTGACCCCGGCTTGTCTGAGTACCCGTCTTGGTTCCTGACCCTGGCTTGTCTTTTGGTATATGCTTTTGGATCACGATTTGGCTTTGTTCACTATTGTCATTACAATAAAGGTGATTGCATTTTACGTTTTGTGTCCGTCTGGTTCCTGGTCCCTAACATTACACAAGGGCCATGAACCCAGAAGGGGCAGGCAATCCACCAAATGTTTTTACCAGGCTGGACCAGGTAGACCAGCGCATGGACCAATTTGCGCTAGCTCTCCAGACCTTGTTGCTCCGTACTGCACATCTGGTTCTGCCAGCTCAGGTCCCCACGGCACAGGCTGCCTCTACACCTGCTGCTGCTTCCGCTCCGTCTGCCACTGGTGATTTTAATACTGCCAGAGGCTTGACAGGGTCTGCCCCGCTTCCCGAACGTTATGGGGGCAACCCTAATTTGTGCAGAGGTTTCCTGAACCAGGTCAGTATCTATCTGGAGATGGTACCTCAGGCCTTTCCGTCTGACAGGAGTAAGGTGGGCTTCGTGATTTCTTTACTCTCAGACAGGGCCTTGGCATGGGCGAATCCCCTTTGGGAGACACAGAAACCTTTAGTACACAATTACCCTGAGTTTGTTGCGTCTCTAAAACGGGTATTTGATGTACCGGCACGCTCTGCTTCGGCTGCCAAACGATTAATGTCCATTCGGCAGGGTACAAGGACGGTTTCGGACTATGCTATTGAGTTTCGCACCCTGGCCGCTGAGGTTGGTTGGAATAATGAGGCTCTCGTGGCTGCTTTTTCTAATGGGCTCTCGGATATACTTAAGGATGAGATTGCGGCCCGGGACCTTCCCAGTGATTTGGAGGAATTGGTCTCTTTTTGTATCCTTATTGACTCACGAATCCGTGAGAGACCATCCTTCCGGGAGCGCCTGCGGAGGCCTCCTATACGTTTAGCCCCGAGCTTTTCATCCCCACCCGTGCCTCCCTCTCCTCCCATGCCTCCTGGTCTCGACACTTCGGGCGTTGTGGAACCCATGCAGCTTGGATTTACTCGTCTCTCGGTTGAGGAGAGGGCCTTTAGGAGGAGGGAGGGTCTTTGTCTTTACTGTGGTAAAGCAGGGCACCTGCTGCGAACTTGCCCTACACGTCCGGGAAACGCCTGCACCTAAGGCTCCAGAGGGGACAGTCCTTAGGTGGCGTCTCGGCGTCCCCAGATATCCAGAAGGATAAACCTCTAGTCTCGGTGGGTCTCACTTGGGGCAAGATTTCCGTCATTTCAGAGGCACTCATTGACTCGGGGGCAGCGGGCCTCTTTATTGACAGCACCTTTGCTCAGAAGCACTCTATTCCGTTGCAGCTTCTGACTGCTCCACTTGCCATTGAGGCGATCGATGGCAGACCGTTACAGCCCCCGCAGGTCACCCATGAAACCGCTCCTTTGTCTATGGCTGTTGGGGCTCTCCATCATGAAATTATTCAACTCCAGGTGATACACTCTCCTCATTATCCTGTGGTTTTAGGATATCCATGGTTGCGCAAACATAATCCCGTGTTTGATTGGTTAAGGGCCGAAGTCTTGGCATGGTCGCCTAATTGTTCCAAAACATGCCTAGGGAGAGTGGTGAAGGTGCTAACCACTTCTCCGGTCTCTTTGTTGCCTGAGGAGTATCAAGAGTTTCATGATGTATTCGATAAGGGCCGGGCTGGTGAGCTCCCACCTCACCGCCCGTACGATTGCGCCATTGAGCTGCAACCTGGTGCCATACCCCCTCGAGGTCGAGTCTACCCATTATCTGTCGCAGAGAATAAGGCCATGGAGGAGTATGTTGCGGATGCGCTGTCCCGGGGGTTCATCCGTAAATCCTCTTCCCCTGCTGGGGCCGGATTCTTTTTTGTGAAAAAGAAGAGCGGCGAACTGAGACCCTGTATAGATTACAGGGGGCTCAACCGTATCACGGTTAAGAATGCCTACCCGATTCCACTCATTACCGAGTTATTCGATCGCTTAAAAGGGTCCAAGGTATTTACAAAGCTCGACCTGCGAGGGGCGTATAATTTAGTAAGGATTAAGGAGGGCCACGAATGGAAAACCGCGTTTAACACCAGGAGTGGGCATTATGAATACCTAGTTATGCCCTTCGGTCTCTGCAATGCCCCCGCGGTTTTCCAGGAATTCATAAATGATGTCCTAAGGGACATGCTCCAACAATGTGTGGTGGTATACCTAGATGATATTTTGATCCATTCCACCTCCATAGAAAGCCACCACGCTGATGTAGCCCGAGTCCTACAGAGGTTACGAGAGAATAATCTCTTTTGCAAATTGGAGAAGTGCGAGTTCCACCGCAAGCAGGTCACCTTTCTGGGGTACGTAATTTCAGAGGTCGGTTTCGCTATGGATCCTGAAAAACTCTCGTCTGTTCTCGAGTGGCCACGACCTGTAGGTCTCCGCTCCCTTCAACGGTTCCTCGGCTTCGCTAACTATTATAGGAAATTCATTCGGAATTTTTCCTCTATTGTTAAGCCTCTTACAGACATGACCAAAAAAGATGGCAATGCCTCTCTTTGGTCCCCAGGGGCCATCAAAGCTTTTGAGTCATTGAAGGCCGCTTTTGCCGCAGCTCCTGTTTTGGTACACCCGAAACCCGAACTTCCATTCATACTTGAGGTCGATGCGTCTGAGACAGGGGTAGGCGCCCTCCTGTCTCAACGTCCTACTCCTGAGAGCCAGTTGCACCCATGTGGGTACTTCTCCAAGAAGCTAGGTGCTGCGGAATGCAACTATGAAATTGGTGACCGTGAGTTGCTTGCGATAATACTGGCTCTCAAAGAATGGAGGCATTTGCTTGAGGGAACTTCCGTACCAATCCTAATTCTCACAGATCATAAAAATCTCACCTACCTGTCCGAGGCTAAACGCTTAACTTCGAGGCAGGCCCGTTGGGCATTATTTTTATCCCGTTTTAATTATGTGGTCTCGTACCTGCCGGGGACCAAAAATGTCCGGGCCGATGCTCTCTCTAGACAGTTCTCGAAAGCTAAAGAGGAGTGTCCTCCTAGTCCGATTATTCCCCCAGACCGAGTACTGGCTACCATACGTACCAGCATAACATCTCCCCTCGGGGACAGAATAAGGGCCGCTCAGGTAGATGCACCTGCTGAAACCCCCTCAGGGCGATGTTTTGTACCTGTCAACCTGCGTACCAAGTTACTTTCCACCTATCATAATCCTAAATCAGCAGGTCATCCCGGGAGGAACCAACTTCTCTGGTCGGTTTCCCGTCTCTTCTGGTGGCCAGGAATTAACAAAGATATTGTTGCCTTCGTAGCAGCCTGTCCTGTCTGCGCGCAGACTAAATCACCCCGTCACCTTCCAGTGGGCCTTCTCCAACCCATACCTATTGGTGAGAGGCCATGGTCTCACCTTGCCATGGATTTCATAGTCGATCTTCCGCTGTCTAACGGTAACACAGTTATCCTCATGGTTGTTGACCGGTTTTCTAAAATGATACACTGCATCCCATTCAAAAAGCTCCCTTCCGCTAAGGAGTTGGCTACAGTTTTTATCATGGAGATCTATCGGCTACATGGGGTTCCCAAAGTCATACTTTCTGACCGGGGTAGCCAGTTCGTCTCGAGATTTTGGAAGGCCTTCTGTGCGCAACTGGGTATCCAACTCTCCTTCTCCTCGGCCTACCACCCACAATCTAATGGGGCTGCGGAAAGGGCCAATCAGGGCTTGGAGCAATTCCTGCGGTGCTACATCTCGGACCACCAAAATAACTGGTCGGATCTGCTACCCTGGGCGGAATTTGCTCATAATAGTGCTGTTTCGGCCTCTACCCGGTTCTCCCCTTTCATGGTGAATTATGGGTATCAGCCCTCCATGATTCCTGATAATTTCACTTCCCAGGGGATTCCGGCACTGGAGGATCATCTCCAGCAGATCCGTTCCACATGGGTGCAGGTTCAGGAGGCACTTCAACGCTCACAACAGTGTCAGGAGCTCCAGGCTAATCGTAAACGCCTACCCGCGCCTTCCTATCAGGTCGGGGAGAGGGTCTGGTTATCCTCCAGAAATCTCCACCTCCGGGTGCCCTCCCAGAAACTGGCTCCCCGGTATGTGGGGCCCTTCCGTATCCTGCGACGGGTAAACCCTGTGGCCTATGCCCTGGATCTTCCTTCTAACATGCACATCCACAATGTGTTCCATGTCTCACTGTTGAAACCTCTGGTCTGTAATCGTTTTACTACAGTCACTCCTCGCCCCCGTTCGGTGACTGTAGACAATCATGAGGAGTTCGAGCTCCGCTCCATAGTCGACTCTCGTTGGTTCCATGGGAGGCTCCAGTATTTGGTCCATTGGAAGGGGTACGGTCCTGAGGAGAGATCTTGGGTTCCAGCCTCAGATGTCCATGCTCCCGCTCTCCTTCGTGCCTTTCACTCGCGTTTTCCCCTCAAACCCGGCCCTGCTCCGCGGGGAGGGGGTCGTTGAGGAGGAGGTACTGTTATGGTCTAGCTGCTTTTCTGCTGCATTGCTGGAGGCTTACAGCCTGGCTGGGTTGCCATGGCTACACTCCTGTCACTCCTGTGACTCAGCCCATTGTCCAGCCCACAGCCAACCCCTTTTGGCTATTTAAGCAGCTAAACTTCACTTCCTCCTGGCCCTTGTGTTGTTTCCGGCTGCAAGTGCTATTGCTGTGTTCCTGAATTCCTGTGTATGACCTGGCTTTCTCTGACGTCCATCCCAGCTCCTGATTCCTGGCTTGTTCCTGACTTCGCTGATCTCTGTATTCCTGACCCCGGCTTGTCTGAGTACCCGTCTTGGTTCCTGACCCTGGCTTGTCTTTTGGTATATGCTTTTGGATCACGATTTGGCTTTGTTCACTATTGTCATTACAATAAAGGTGATTGCATTTTACGTTTTGTGTCCGTCTGGTTCCTGGTCCCTAACAGCTACTTCAAATTCTGCCATCAGGGGAAAAAAATTCCTTCTTGACTCCAAGAAGCAATCGGATTTCTCCTTGGATCAAGAAGCTCTAAAATATTAATTCTATTTATATCCCTGTATATCGTGCCTTTCTAAGAAAATATCGAGACCCCTTTTGAAGGCATCTAGTGTATTGGATAACACCACCTCTCTTAGAAGTGGATTCCGTACCTTTACTGTCCTCACTGTGAAGAATCCCTTCCTTTGTCGTCTATGAAACCTGCGCTCTTCCAGTCTCAGAGGGCGACCTCTTGTTCTTTGTATATTTCTGTTAATGAACAGGTCACTGAAGAGCTCTTTATATTGGCCCTGCATATATTTATAGAATGTTATCATATCCCCTCTGAGACGCCGTTTTTCTAGCGTATATCATTTTAACTTTTTTAGTCTCTCTTCATAACCAGTATCTCCCAATCCGCTTATTAATTTCGTAGCCCTCCTTTGCACTTTTTCTAGTTCCATAATGTCCTTTTTAAGGACCGGTGCCCAGAATTGTACCGCATATTCAAGCTGAGGTCTTACCAATGACCTGTAAAGAGGCGAGATAATATCCTCCTCCGGTTGAAGTTGGGGGATCCTGCTTTAAGTATTTAAATGCTTCCATCACATCCTTCTTATCTCTTCTCTTCTCAAAGCTATATTCTTTATTAGGATCCTTTGGTCTTTCCTGATCATTTTTATCCTCCTAACCATTCACTCTGAACTCTCTCTAAAATGTCAGTATCCTTCTGCGGGTAGCGTCTCCAGAGTTGTATCTTTGGAATTGTATATCCAGGACTATTATAAAACAGATCATTTAAAACAGAGTAGGTGGCACATCATCTTTAGAAGAGCGACTTCCATTCTTTGTGACCTGCTCCTTCGGGTAACATTTCTTGCGCTGGCTGTTCTACAATTACGAACAAAACCTATTCAATGTCGCTTGAAATATAATGGCATTTTAATAGTCATAAGTGACTGGCACGTGATTCCATTAACATGCCAAGCACGCTTCTTTTTGCAGTAGCTAAATAGTGACTATTTTCACCCTGACATAGCAAGATAGGAAAGAGAACACAAAATCCGTTTCTATACTTGTTAAATCAGTTTTCAAAAATATATCACTCAGAATAATCACTGAGAATTGTACTTAAAATGATATCCTGCACGCAATAAGATCGGCCGTTTACACAAAGTACTTTGGGTGGAAAAAGTAAAACATTTAGCTGTGCTGTATATATATATATATAATATATAATATATATAATACACAAAATCTGTGAACAATCACCTTCCCGTTACAAGTTCTCTTTGTCCAGAGCCTGGCATCCTCTGATATTACAACAGAAAGCTCTCTTTTTTTTGCCTGCTTCTGCGGATATTAACAAAAATGTCGCTTGTGTCATAAATGGTCAAGTGAGGTAAACGGCCACAGAAAAAGGTTTTCACAAGATCCTTATACACGAGACATGGATTTTTTTACAGCTAGATAATAAAATCAAGCATATGTAGTTAAATAAATAAATATATATATATATATATACATACACATTACCGTTCGAAAGTTTGGGGTCACTTAGCATGGAGAACAAGGACATTTCTAACGATAACATAATTGCAAAATCGATTTCTAACGATCAGTTAGCCTTTTAAACTTGGATCAGCGAACACAACGTGCCATTGGAACACAGGAGTGATGGGAGTGATAAAGGGCCATTGGAACACAGGAGTGATGGGAGTGATAAAGCACCATTGGAACACAGGAGTGATGGGAGTGATAAAGCACCATTGGAACACAGGAGTGATGGGAGTGATAAAGCACCATTGGATTAACCTAGGGGGGGCAATTGCCCCCCTGTAGCGACGCCACTGATAAAGGGCCATTGGAACACAGGAGTGATGGGAGTGATAAAGGGCCATTGGAACACAGGAGCGATGGGAGTGAGAAAGGGCCATTGGAACACAGGAGTGATAAAGGCCATTGGAACACAGGAGTGATGGGAGTGGTAAAGGGCCATTGGAACACAGGAGTGATGGGAGTGATAAAACAGGGGGGGCAAGGAGTGATAAAGGGCCATTGGAACACAGGAGTGATGGGAGTGATAAAATAGGGGCCGCTGCTTCACTGCTGAGCGCCAAAATATGACATCATATTTTGGCGCTCAGGATGAAATGCCGGTACCGCGACGGAGGTAGAGGCCTCGTGGAGGAGAATGGGGGGCGCCGAGCGGTTGCTAGGCACCCCTCTCTCCTCCGCATTAAAAAAAAACAAAAAAAAAACGGGATTTAAAGTCGCATTGTGACTTTTTTCCAAATTCGGCAGGGGGCAACAGGGGGGCAAGGATTAACCTAGGGGGGGGGGGGCCCCCCTTGCCCCCCTGTAGCAACGCCACTGATAAAGGGACATTGGAACACAGGAGTGATGAGAATGAGAAAGGGCCATTGGAACACAGGAGTGATGGGAGTGAGAAAGGGCCATTGGAACACAGGAGTGATGGGAGTGATAAAGGGCCATTGGAACACAGGAGTGATGGGAGTAATAAAGGGCCATTGGAACACAGGAGTGATGGGAGTGATAAAGGGCCATTGGAACACAGGAGTGATGGGAGTGATAAAGGGCCTCTATACGTCTATGAAGATATTCCATAACAAATCAGCTGTTCCCAGCTACCCTAGTCATTTACATTAACCCCATCTGTGCTGTATTTTTATCGATTTCATGTTATTTTAACAACATTTTTGCTTTTCTTTAAAAATAAAGAAATTTCAAAGTGGCCACATCCCTGACTCGTCGAGGCATGGACTCCACTAGACCTCTGAAGGTGCCATCCACACACATTATAGTACAAGTTTCTAGTAACTATAGTATTACTTAACAGGTGGAATGCAGGCCTCAATAGAGAAAGCAATATATTACGGAGGTCTGTATAGACTATGGTGGCTGTTTAGGGGCAACTACCCCTTTTGCCCCATTTTAAAGCTTCCCTGTTGAAAAGTTCAACAAAGCCATAAAAAATCTTTTAATAATTCAGACTACACTAACGTTAAATGTACTTAATATAATGTGCTCCGTGGCATGCCGGTGCTCTAAAAAAGGGGTAATCGTAATGTAATTCAACTTAAAATGAACACTGCTGGTGATATTTCTGTAGTAGAATATACAGGCAGGATTTACGCTCTATTGGTTTCTTTTATTATGTATAGGCATTAATTTGCTTCAATATTGGTAGGATCAGCAAAGTGTTTTGCTTTCAAAGTGCCCTTTTTGGAGCAAAAAAGACACAAATATATATTGTTGTAATATATAATAATAATTCTATAATATATCAAATATTTATAAATATAATAACAAATATTGTATATATATTTTTTTTTTACTGAAAACTGGTAAAGTAATTAAACATAACCTTTTAAAAAAATCTTAAATGACCATTTTTAGGAACAACAAAAATTCAATATTCAACAAGTTGCCTTTCAAATGTTAATTTTATAGCTTTGTATCCCTTCTTACATCTTCATTGAACCTCTTATTTATAAAACAAGGACGTATATCATTAATGTTAGATATTTTTTTCCATTTACATGAAAAGGAAGCTACAACATTTTTCTTACAGTGCCCTATGTTGACCAAATGCTACATAGACCTGTAGTAGATCAGTAGTAGATCACTTTAGTAAAGACATGAATAAAGCAATGATTTCATAAAATAATGGCAATCTTTATAGTTTTTCTTCTAAACCCAGGATCGGTTTCAATCAAATTTCAAAATTTTTAGTAAGGAAAACATTTTCTTGTACTTTCCAAAATGATACACTTTTATACATTGTATTGATTTTTCGCTTTGTGTACTGTTGTGTCTATTCTGTTATGGAGAATTTCTACAAGGACGTGCGACTTCATCTCTGTGAACAAACAGCGTTGTCTGAGACATTGTATCGGTGATCACCGGCAATTTTTTGTTACCGTAATGATGAATCAACGTGTGCTGGCTGAGTTCCTTCAGCAGACGGCTCTGTGCATGGAAAACAAGCAATTAGTTTTCTTTTTTTATATCCCGAGAAGCGAGATCTGAAGAATGTTGATACAAATTATATTGGGTTAGACCATCTGCTTTTCATAAATAGCGAATGGAATATAGGGCATTGTCCTGTTTGCTGGTCTCCTACGTAATATAAATGTAACATTCAAATGATGCTACATTTTAATTAATTAGGAGCAACCGCCTGATGATCATCAAATACTGGGGCAGCAATTCCGGCGGTGGCAGCTGCTCAGTGGGCCGATTATAAGGGAGATTTCTGATCTCCCCAACCGACCCAGGCACATTACGGAGGACTGTGTTGAGTTGCTAAACCACTATAGTGCTTTAGAAATCACCAAGAAATGGAACGTTGGGTATGATGGTCTATCAACAGTGACCATGAAGGCCACAGAGGGGGCGGTTAGGGACATTGCCCTGGGTCAGGCCTATAATTATATAATTTATATATATATGGGATGTTTACAAATGAAACATTCATATATACCAATAATTCAGACAATAAATCCCCTTTTTGGGTGGGGAGCATTCATTTTTTCTTTTTCCAAGACTTTTTACTTGAGTCGTATGTCTTTCTGTGACCTCTCGATAGCTTGATACATTGAGCAAGGAATTCAGAAGAACAATGATACATTTCTTTTACGTACTTTCATTCATAATCGCACATTCTAATAAGTCATTAGAAAAGAGGGACATCGGGGGGAGATAAGTGAGGCAGAAGGATCTTGGTCCAAAAGAGGGACTGTCCTTCTTTAAAAGGAACTATGAAGTTTTCAGAAGAAAGACGGGAAAGGGGCATACAAGGGTATTTGGTTAAAGCATGCCAAAGTGTTATATTTTATTCATAATTTCAGTGATATACATAAAGTTTCAGCATCAGCAAACTCTAAATGGAATAAAAATACGTTATGCATATTTATACAATAGAATGTGTTAATGGGACACTATTGGGTAGGTGTTTGTGGAAAAACTGATGAGGTATCAAATTTATCAGAAAATGAAAGGCATTAAATGAATTATTTATCTGAATTAATATGGGGAAGATTGTTGAAAGCGATTAGGGTGTGTGTTGAGCCTGCAAGCATCGTGCTGTTTTGTACAGAAGCCCACGAAGTATCATAGTTATCACTTAGAAAGACACGGCTAGGTGTGAATATCAGGCGGCAAATACATTCTGACGTGTAAACTTCTGGTCTCCATCACGTTAGAGGCTGAAAATAGATTCAAAGGTGGCTTTGTATTTATGAAGAGGATCTTGGAAGAGTAGCTTTTAAAAAAATAAAAAAAACAGGTTACAAAGGGTTAAAATGTGCAATATACTTGATTTATGTAAAAGGTATGTTTTTAGACACAGGGATAACTTAAATCCACATGGATTAGTCAATGGGTCAAGCACTTCAATTTATTTCAAATGCTTTAACCATTGCTTATCCTCATTTAACCCTTTAAGTCCCAAAGACTAAAAGAGGGTAACAAAGAGTGTAACACTTTCCCTAGACCTAACTAAACTATAACTAACTATTAATATCTATGATATCCAAAAGCGAAGTGGATACCTCTGATTGGGTCAACCTAGAAGAAGATATAAAGTTACTTAAGCATTCGCCTGAATGAGAGACCTCTGAGATCCTGAAAGCTCTTGTAACTTTATATGTTTTTCTAGTTTGGCGCAGTAAAACTTATTAACTTTAACCATGGACTTTCTTTTACCAAAAAAACAGTTTGGCTTGTATTATTTTGCTAAAAATGTAAATTTGGGGGAATGATTTTGCTGCCCCCTAACGCTTACACTACTAATGCATTTATCAATCATCTAATGCTATTTTTCTGCAGTGTTGTTACGAAGCCAAACCCTCAGTAAATCCAACATTTGTCAATCGCAATTTATCACGACTGTGACTGCAGCATCATCGTACTTTCTGATCCAAACTCATAGCTCGCTTCTCTATACCGACTATTCACATTTTCTATCACAGTTTCTTCTTTTGAGTGCAGTATTCTGATTGCGTACTCGGCTGTCAAATGTCCCAATATTTTTTTTTGGAACAGTGCAGTTGCGAAAACTTTTTTTTTGTAGTGGAACTGAATCTGAAGAAAGAATCATATCCCCCTGAAGATCTTTAAAATCTCTCATTGCTTAACAGTTCAAGAGCGATCAGATTTAGACAGGATACAATTAAATATTAAAATACCTGATTATTTATTATTATTATTATTATTATTGTTGGTGAGGAGTTAAAAACAGGTTTTGTCAGAGTCACCTGGCTCATAAAAGATTTATGAGATGTATTACCTGAAGGTTGCTGAATAAAAGCGTCACTTATTCTTTTAGTATAATCTAACCAGATCCTAGGGATGACGCGAGTGTTCATTCTTGGTTGAGCTTCTCATTTGTTCAGGTGTGGACCTCCTTGCTCTCTTGTGCCTAGAGGATACCAACTGTACCCCACTGATGAGGCCAGTGTAGGTCGAAACGTATGTCTGAGGTTGGTCGGTTCTCTCATGCAGGGGGAATTGTCTTGTATTTCACTCTGAGCTGCCCTTGGGGCATTAGACTGATATTATGGAGATTTTTTTTCTGTAATGGCACAAGAGAGCTACAACTTGAGATGTTCCCAAGCGGGGTCACACCGTAGGACAGGCTATGAATCTATTGTCCATTCTTCGATGAGCGTCTCATATTTGCTTTGTAAGATACGTTCTGCAAATAGGCAACCATATGTAAATTGCGCAATGCCCACTATGCATTATGTGAGGTGTGCATAGCCAGCCAGGTCTCTAGAGGGCAGCACTGAGACTCTGTCTATTTAACATTTTTATCATGTTTTGCTGTTAGAAATTGTCTAGTTTTATGTTCGGTGTCTAGTTCATGTTGCAATGAATTTACTAACCTAGCAAAAATTTTTTAAAAAATATATAAAAAAAAACCACCACCACCCAATATGGTCAATTCTAAAGTTAAATACATTTATACCATTTAAAAGTAAATTGCAAAGTCAGTGACCCTCCTTTATTATTCATAAACAATAATTGTGTTTTCCTAATATATAATTTGTAATATATTTTTGTATGACGCATTATATTAATATCTGTTTATTTCTCATGCAATTTTAATAAAGACTGACATAGTTAATTAATTAATTATTACTGAGGGATAGCCTCATTAGTCTGTATCTTATATGTTCATTGGTACTTCTAATAACTAATCATAACAAATGATAACAATTATTTACTTTTTAATCATGCAAATTAATGAGTATGGAGTTTCCACTTTTGAACTTTTCATAGTGATATAGAATGTTAACCATTTAGCTTCTATTATTATCACCAAATAATGTTGTTGCAATCTAGCAAAAAATAAATAAATCTATATATTGATTTTTTTGACAGGAAGAGAATTGAGTCTGCAATTATTCCACTATTATCTAAAAATAATGAATAAATTAGGTTTACAGATTGCATTTTAATTGACGTATTTGTCTTTGCAGCATAATTGATGGAATTAGAGAAAGGAGAATTAATAGCTCATACATGATCTCTTACCATCAGGTCTTTAAGGGAAAACACTAGCGTTGGACTTAAACTTAAAAAATGCTAACACAGTAAATAACATAGAAAACTTGCTTCTTTTGTAACTCTGGCAGTAGCACAATGTACAAACATTAATACTTTGCCACATCATTCAGCGATAACTTGTACTCCTTTTCGAGGGGTACAAGCCCTTGGTAAAACACCCTATATTGCATTTATGTATTGCAAAGCTGCCCGCCGGTGGCAGGTCCCTGAGTGACGGGTGCTTACCTGTCCTCCGCTGGTCGCCGGCTCCCGCAGGAGGATAGCAGGGGGTGTGGCTATGATGCACACCTGGATTTTAAAATCCCGAAATGCTCTCTGCTGGCCCCCTTTTGTGGTCTTTTGCAGTGTGATGTGTTTGATTATCGCGCATTTGACCCTTTGCTTGTCTGGTCATCCTTTTGCCTGGTGATTTTGTACTTAACGTGTATCAGTTTGGCTACCTGACCCATGTGCGGACCCTTGGCTTGTATGACTGCCCGCTACGCTACGTGTAGTGACCCAGCTATCCTGGCCTTCCTGAATGTTTTAACCCTTGCTATCCTGATGTTTGGATGCCTATTTTCTGTTTTTCTGCCTGAACCTTGGATTTATCACTCAGTACCTATACTTACCTGCTTAAATTGAAGCCTCCTTGCTTGTGGGATCCTCTAAGCCCTGGTTACCCTAACTTGGGGGTCAACCCCTTGTTAGCCTTAATCTGGGCAGAAGAACATCCGTGGTAAGTGCGTCTGGTGAGGGCAGACATGAGAAATATATTCAACAGCTGTTAAAGAGCATTTGTTTTAATTTTAAACACCACCACCTCATCTCTACTTTAACACACATAGAGTCCAGCAAAATATGTAATAGGCACAAGAACTCTTCACTGTCCCAGATCAAACGAATGTTCTATTCTAATGACATATGCTAAGGAGTATCATATAAACAGAAACATAGAATTCAACAGCAGATAAGAACCATTCGGCCCATCTAGTGTGCCGATTTTTCCTATTGTAGAAAAATAATAGTCTCAGACCTTAAGCATTCATGGGCCTTATAGCAGATCACAAGCATGTTTAAATTCCCCTCACTGTATTAACATGTACCACTTCTACTGGGAGGCTGTTCCGCCCCTCTACCACCCACTCGGTAAAATAAAACGTCCTTTCATTATAACTAAACCCATGAACCTCCAGTTTTAGACTATGGCCTCCTGTTCTAACATTACTTTAAATTCCTTTAAAATCTGTTTTGTCCTTTCAGATGTACAGCTTGAGTAGTAATTAACAATTTCTGTTTTATTTTTGTGCTTTTCTTTGTTTTCGTCTATGGAGGATGCCTTCTCTGGGACTAAATCTTCTCTAATCCAAAAACTACAAACAGCGCCACCTGGTGGAATGGAAGCAAAACAAAAAATCCTCCAAAAAATCCTCTCCTTAAAAACAAAAGGAATGTTTTGGAGACATGTAAAAAAAAACCAAAAAAATAAAAAGGACACATCGTATGTACAATAAATATTGTACATTGCAAAAAGGTTAATTTATGTCACTACAAATTGAGAAATGTACGTCAGTACGCAGTCCTGGCCGCGTCCCGCAAGGGAAGGAGCCCAGAAGTTCCCAGGTATGGACATAATGGTGCAACCTTCTGCGGGGAACAATAGAAAGCAAAGCACAGGGTAGCTCAAACAGGAACAATAACTGAGCACTGAGCATAGCAGGGGGGAAGCCTCGCCACCAACCGTGACGTCATCCGAGCGCATTCCCCCGTCGCCTCCATTCGAGGACGCATAAAGTTGGTTCAGGGTGCGGGCGCCTAGCAGCAGTCATGCGTGATGCGTAGGAGGAAGCCGGAGGTGCGTCGCTGGATTCAGTACCCGCAGACAGCGGCTGCTCGGGTGAGTGACTTCGTCTGGGTACGAATTGTGGACCCTGACATTGGCTACAAATCTTATGTCACTGCTTCATAGATAAAGATGTATAGATTGTATGTATGTATAGCTTGCGAGTAGGACCCTCCTTACCTAACGTATCGCTTCGTCTTAGTCGATCAGTTCTAGTTTGGATGTATGGACTGTAAGACGCGCTGAGCAAATTGTTTATATAATTATATAAAATACCGTATTTGCTCGATTATAAGACGAGGTTTTTTTCAGAGCAAATGCCCTGAAAAATACCACTCGTCTTATAATCGAGGTCGTCTTCTAATCAGACCTCAAAATGTCTGCTGGGGCCATGCAGCTTTGGTCGCGAGCAGCAGGAGAACAGGAAGCTAGAAGAGTGTCACATAACTCTGCCTCCCCCCTCCTTCCTCTGGGGGCGGTGCCAGAGAAGTTGCTCGCACAGCCGGGCCTCTGCAGAAGTCTTCGAGTGAGAGATCTGCAGTTCAGGTAAGGGGGTGGGGGAGGGTTTCTAAGTATGTGTGATTAATGGAATGAATGAGTATTTAAATGTTTGTGAATGAGTGTGTGTTAGTATGGATGTTTAAGGGGGGTGGTGGTGGTAGCATGGCATAGGGAGGCTGTACTCAGACTCCTATCATCCCCAGGTTCCAGCATGTACTGGCTGCCTTGGCTTGATAGGAGTGTGATTGCTGTTAGCAGTTATATATATATATATACCTCCAGAAATGCCTTTTAACCCCCTATATGCCACTCTGCCCCATGATATGCCTTTTAAAAGGCATATCATGGGGCAGAGTGGCATATAGGAGGGTATAAGACATTTCTGGAGGCAGAGTGGCATATAGAGGGTTAAAAGGCACATCATGGGGCAGAGTGGCAAATAGGGGGTATAAGGTATTTCTGGGGGCAGAGTGGCAACCCTGGCGGCAGATGTGCATAACTGGGGGGCAGGTTGGCAAATAAAAGGAAATAAAAAAATATATATTTTTCTCAATCATAGCTTTTATTAAATATGAAAATATTGTTTACATGAATTAATATTTACTAGTAAAACTTTTTTTCCTATAGGGTAGTCTTATATTCAGGCTTTTTGTTTTTTTCCTAAATTAATATTCAGATTTTGGGGGGTCATCTTATAATCAGGGCCGTCTTATAATCGAGCATATACGGTAACTGGATTTGATTGAATACTCGACCAGGCAACAGTTGAGTGTAGTCTGGCCTTAAATTGCCTATTTTCCATTTTCAACGAAATCAGACAAGACATGGGAAAAACTGTAATGTGATTGTTAGCGAGGGCCCAAATTTTGCTACCCCAGAAGTCATGTGTTGGGGCAGCCCTGAGATACCCAGCAATGTTACTGGAACCCTTGAGGTACTGTTAAATATATGCAAACTTTGATATATTAGGCAGCAAATGAACATTTTAATCTTAGATCTGAGTGACTTTGGCAAGGGCCAAATTGTGATGGCGAGACAACTGAGTCAGGCAGCAAAAAGGGGGACCTACATAATATTAGGCAGGTGGTCATAATGTTATGGCTGATTGGTGTACTGGTGCAAAAGGAGAAGAGGTCCCTGCTCTTGTGAGCTTACAATCAAATATATTATATTGCAGAACGCAGTTACTTGATGTGATTTCAATAAACTTCGATAACATCACATGACATATGCAGAGTTGAGCTACATTATTCACAATTCTATATTGAGATGACATGGTACATACGATGGATACACAATATGCAGAGTCTTGTATCGTAGAATAGTAATTCATCTCCATGAATTTATCCGTGCTGGTGATTGAAACTTTAATTACTTGTGACACGTTTGAGTTTAAAATATCCACACTAATCAACATCAGGTCAGCGAATGTCGCAGATTTGTATTCGACTTGGATAGGATTTTATTTCATACATTTATTCTTTGAACAATTTGTGTGGTATTGAAATCGTTTTTGCATAAATGATGAAAGGAAAATGATGGATTATGACATATTTGTTTGAATGAGGAATTAATGGATGGATTTAATATATAATATCATTTTTTTTTTTGCTTGGTACATTCACATTGCAAATCTTTTCAACTTCTCAGCCTTAAAGTTTGTTTCTAAAGTCTGCTGATTTCAAAGGGTTAAGCCCTCCTGTCTTGCTTGTTTGTAGATGTTAAAGGCTGGGTGTTAAAGATCAGCTGTTGGTATATAATCAATTAATCTGGTCATATGTGATGTAGTTCTGTAAATTGCAGGTACAACAATGCAGTTCAATCATCCAAAGTGAACTCATCACATGTACACAGTTATAGGGGTATATTCACTAAACAGTTGAGTGATCAGTTGAATTATGGGTTAACTTGACTTACCACACTTGTCTGTTGCCACGTGCCCTCACAAAAACAGAGGCTTTTATGCACGCGGTTTGTGAAGGCATTTGATAAGAACTTACATGTCCTTACCCGAAACACACAAAATCACCCCACAATTGAATTTTTAAAATTTTTTTTTTTTAAAAGGGGATAGGTAAGTGACTATCCATTCCTTTTCTATTCAAACATAGAAAAAAATCACCTTTACTGGGTCAATCAAGCAGTGATCAGCAAACCATCAGTGCCCACTTTGGCCAAAACAATAGGGGCCTTCCAAAATATAAAAGAATAAAAAAAGCTGGAAAAGGCAGATTAAAGTCTGTGAATACCACAAGTCTACAGGGCCCATCCAAGTCTATAGAAGATCCAATTCAAACAATGGCGCCTACTTTGCCTATAGGTGGCGCCGGCCCTGTGCGTGTAGTATATGTGTGTATTAGTGTGAGCGTATGGGCATGTTAGTGCATACGTTTTTGGGTGTGTTAGTGTAAATGTCTGTGTGTTTAATGGGCAATGTCTGGGCATGTTTGTGTCTGTATGTGTGTGAGGGTCTTGGTGAGTATGTGTCTTAGTGTCTGGGTGTCTTTTCTGTATGCCTATGTTAGTTTGTGTGTCTGGGTGTGTTAGTGTGGGTGTGTTTAAGTGTCTGGGTTTGCTAGTGTGTGGGTGTGAGTATCTCGGTGTATTTCTGTGTATGTTAGTATGTGAATGTCTGTGTTAGTGTGAGTGTATGGGCATGTGTTGGTGTCTGGGTATGGGTGTTTGTGTGTCTGTTTTAGTGTAAGGGTATATTTGCGTGTCAGTATGTGAGTATCAGTATCTGGCTGTGTGTGTCTGTTTATTAGTGTGTCTGAGTGTGTGTGTCAGGGTGTCAGTGTTTGGGTATGTTACCGTGTTAAGTGTTTTTTCACTTTTTTTCTAATTTATTTTATTAATTAAGTTAATTACACTTCATAAATGTACAATCTGATTAATTGGGGGTTTGTAGGTAATAGGATTGTTTGGTGGGCATTAGCTAATAACTAAGGAGTTAATGCTTGTGTTATTTTTCTAAGAAAAAAAAATTGCTAGCATAATCCAGGGTGATTTAAAAAAAAGTAAGTCTTGAAATAAAAAAAGTCCCCCTTATATTAAAAGTATCTTTGCAGTTATATTTCAAAGAGATATTGATCTGTATGAAGTGATTTATTTTACTGAACACCTTCGGGTAATTTTATATTTAGGAAATCATACACCATAAATAATTTAGTGGTTTGTTTTCATAGAATCTTTGCTTAAAATTCATTACAGATGTGATCTGAATTATATAGTGATATTTTTTTCATGATTTCTGTTTCAACAAGTGATGGTGTTAATATTTGGAAGAGTTTAAGGATGTTGAAAGTGAAGGCTAATTGTCTTGACGGAGGTAGTGCGTATGTTGACCCCCTCTTCTTATGAATAACAAGAATCACACGGACACCGTCCGTTATTAAGTCAGCTATGGATAAATATGTCCACGGTGCAAGACATTCTTTCTCCTGCACCGTGACACTCGTAATAACATAATTTACATATTAACAAATAAATCCCTATCATAACTTCATTAGCAACTTTGTACATTTTAAAACTCTAGATTAACTGGAATTATCAGAGGAATATGATCACATGCGTAACTTTTCACAATATCTCAGATTCTAGTACATATAAGGATTGTCTGGAATGAACTCGCTTATTGACCACCGCTGCATCTCATTTCAATGACCTGTTAAAAGTCCATACTTTTTAAATGAAATAAAATTAAACATCAAAATTGTATTCACAACAAAGAAGTTCAACTCCTGGGGCACAAATCCAAAACACGACTGCCAACTGCTCAAATGTACCCACACATTTACTGAGCATAACTCACAATCACATACAATGTTTCCTCATCTAAATGCCTGTGCGTCTTAACTAGCAACATTTTTTTATTGCAGATCCTTGCCACAGCAGAAGCTCATTACTGCCAATATCGTAAAGCCACTAGCATTGGTTTGTTGTCTGTTTTGACGTCTGTTTTCCCTTTGTTAAATTATTAATTATCTTCTGCTTTTGCGGCTATGAGTTATCTTCTGAGATACTTATAAATAATTAACATAATTAAGTGTGACAAATATTAAATTGACACTTAAAATATATGATTATATAAGAAGCCGTTTTTATGGAAGCCGATGCCCTTTTGGACTATGATTCCTCTAGTATGACGATGCTTGTGAAATATATGGACTGTAGGAGCCTCTGAGTTAAGAGGCCATGATACTTTAGAAGCTCTTCGCTCTTGGTTAGAAGGCTTACTAATTATACTGAAATTACAAAATCTATCAATATTTAAGAAGGGACTGCCCAGAGTTCCATGTTTGATTTCTCCCTGTGCACTCACCTTCTATATGATTGAGCGCCGTGGGTTAAATTTATAAGCTTCAACATGCTCTTCAAAAGACCACAAAAAAGACTCCAAGAAATAGAAAACCATGAAAACGGATGGAGGAATAATTTCTGGTTTATATGAATTCCAGACGAACGTTTTTCTATAACAATGGCCCCCTGACACCATCGGCCTTTATACAACACACTTTTGATTGAAAAGGCAAATTGACTGGATACACACTTGACAGGTAACAATGCTAAGCCACAACCAATTATCTCTAAATTATTACCTTTTGATGATAAAATAGGTTAAGGAGAGGGGTGAGGGAAACAAAACTCTGCAAGAGGGGGGTTTCCTGCTTTGAAAATGTTTAATTTTATATCCATATCTGCTTTCTTTTCCCAGATAAATTAACTAGATTAAATAAATAAATAAGATTAAAAACTATGTTACTATGGACAGGTAATACTTTTTTGATGAGATAGCTAATTAGCTATATAGAGTATTTTTAGAGAAAAAATATATGCACTACTCTTTTAATATGGATGTGCGTGATATATTATTACTTTTGTTACCACTGTGTTATTATTACCCAATTTTGGATTTTTACTGTTTTTTGAGACCCTCAATACCAACTCCAACTCTATCTTTTTTTCTTTGACTAAAAACTAAAATTATTAAACAACTAACATCCTTTACATTATAGAGCACGCCATAGAATAAGTTACATTCTTGCTATCTGCAGTGAAAATACATTATGATATAGGAGACAAGGGAATTTTGGTCATTAAGCATTGCCTTGGAAGAGTCCAATCACAATTTATATCAACCTACTGTATTTACACTCAGCTCGTTGATTGCACCCACCACAAATTAGATGGATGTTTTCGTCTATTCGTTCACCCCCTGATGTACAAGAAGTTAATTCATCTCCTCCAGGAACTAACAGTCAGCTAGTTGTTTCCTCACCACCAGATTGTCTCTTCTCATGTTGATTAAATAATTTTCGGCTCATCTGTCATCAGAAGCAGAAAAACTTCTGAGGATGGTCTTTTCTGCAAGGACTCCAAGATCTATGTTCTTCCTAAAGCCAGAATTGCTGTCCTTCAGTGCCACTACAACTCTCGTCTTCCAGCCAACAATTTCTTTTCTTGACTTTTATGGTTGCCCTTTCTTGCCCAAAATAAGGGTCTGCACCTAAAGCCTACGGGTCCTCTTCAGCTACTACCTGCCCCTTCTTGCCCTTGGGAAGACATCTTGACATCTTCTTGGACTTCATTGCTTAATTTCTTCCTTAATAGGATTTTCATTGTGGTAGACATATGTTCTAAGATGTCACATTTCCTTCCGTGTTCTAGCCTCTTGTCCGTCCCTACTATTGCTTTACTCTTTCCCAGGGAAGTTTTCCAGCAACATGCATGGCTTGCATCGTTCTATCATTTCTGATGGAATCGCTTTAAAAAAAAAAATAAATGTTTTTCATCCTACTGTTCTTCCCAATCAACCCAATTCTTTTTTAGTTCCCACCGGAATACAAACCATGCAGCTTCAATTAACTTCCCATGGAAACCTGTCCTGGACTTTGTCTTCTTATAAGAAGCAGGCTGGCCGCAAACAAAAGGTCTTATAAGGTGGAAGATAGGGTCTAATTATCCACCACAAATATACATTTAGGTATGCCTTGTAAGAAGTTGGCTCCATGGTATATCAGGTTATTTACTGTTAAAAAGCTTTGTACAAATCTCACCCATTTTATTCACTTATTATTATTATAACCATGGGTTCCTGATCCTGTTTCCCCTCGCCAGCCCTCTTCTCCTGATCCTGTTGTCAGTAATGGAATGGAAGAATATGAAGTTAATTATATCCTTAACTCTCTAATCTACAGGCGCAAGTTTCAGTGCCTTGTGGATTGGAAGGGTTATGGACTAGAAGAATGTGCTTGGGAACCAGCCTGGCTACATGATCCAACCTTGGCTTGGGCTTTCCATTTTGCAGATCCCTCTCCAAGGCCCAGGGGTGCTCAAGGGCACCCATTGGGGGGGGCACCAATTTCTTATAGTGTTACCTTAGTGTTGAGTGAGGTGACACCTTTGGGGTCTCTGGCTATGAGCATGCAAATGGGGCAATGCTCCAGGATGCATTAATGTCAGTGGAGACATCTCTTGGGTTGGGCGTGAAGAAATAGTAGATCATGCTTCTGTCTTTTCAACAATTGTCAACGATTTTCAATCACTTGGTGCAGCCTTCCTTCCATGTTATCAAATGTGATCTAAGAAGCCCAGCTCAATTTTACTAATCTTTTCTACTTCTTGTGTTTGCAAGATTTAGGATAGCGAAGTCATTGTCCTGCTTTTCACTTATACGGTATAGCTCTGTCCTGGGCCAAGGACTAAAATTGTATATTTTTAACATGAGCTGTACATTTACTTGTATTCTACCAAATCCTCACTGTTAAAAAGCCCCAAAGCAGAGATTGTATCCATTCCAAAATGGGGACTCTTCTTATGTCAGGTGCAAAGGATAGGTGGATCGCACTCTCCAGGCTTTCACAGACATGTCCATTCCATATGAAAGAGAAGACAGACTGGTCTATTCACTAAACTGCAACTGCTTGTGAGTTGGCAAAAGTGTGAGTATGCAGGCAATTCACATTAGCGTTTGCTTGCATGTAGACATTGTAAAATGCAAGCAACTCGCAAATTCATCAATTGCCTACAACTTTTACTGCAAACTTAACTTTTCAACCACATACGGCTGTCTGGTGATTTGCAAGTCCCTCCTATCCCTGGCTATATTAAAATTAAATGAAATTAACACGGGACCCCAAAACGCCCCATTAACCAAGTGGGGCAGACAATTAACTTCCCCCACTCTATGCACAGTAGGGTGGAAGGTATTTTAATTACCTGGGGGGTGCACCCCCCTCACCCTCATCTTATTAACTGTTGGATAGGGTTTAAAGCAAAGTGAACCTACAAAAAGTCAAACGTCATGAACGTAAGAAACATCTCAAAAGGTTCTTCTCTGTCCACCTAATTTTCCCTGCCTCATCTAGGTTGTTAATAGTCTCTTTCCCTTTCCAGTCACCAAAACTGGTATAAAATCCACCAGAAAATTCAATAAAAATATTTTTATTTCCATTTATCCACACATAGTTCTTATTAAATGAAATGTGCTAAAAAACTGCATACATCATTTAGCATTTGCTTTCCTTCTTTTTCGCTATTCATTCAAACTAAAGTGCTACATTTATTTTGCATTTACCCATAGGTTATCTACTGAATATTCTCATAGCCAGGTTAGGAGAAACATTCTGCTTAATTTGCTAAAAACCTTAGCGCTTAGGCGTGCTTTCTGTTTTGCTGATGTATAGATATTCAAATTCTAAAACATTTAAGTGTTTATGATTTAAATGAACTATAAATATCCTGTAGGCAGGGAATAGGGCACAACAAGCAGAAAATCTTCCAAATAGAGTCTGCTAGAAATAAATAATAATAAATAAAATAGCTAGGGTTTTTTTTTTCAAATTACAGACCTTTTCCTGACATTTGGAGGACTTAGTTAATATCCCTTTGCTCTTCTTTCCCCTCCTTTTGTTCTCCTCTTTCCTTATTTTTCTGTCCTCTCCTTTCTTTGTTTCTTTCGTTCTCTCTACTCTGTACTCACTCTATTTAATCTTTTTCCCTCTTTTCTCTCCTTTCTCTTTTGAATCATTTTTATCATTTCTTCCTTCCCTTATTCTCCTGTTTTTTCTCTCCCCTCTTTTCTCTTTCATTTTTCTCCGCTCCCTTTTTTCATTTTAGTCTCTCTTTTTTATCCTCTTCCCTCTTTTAGTCTTTAGTTTCCCCCCTCCTTCTTCTCCCCCCTCCCTTCTCATTTCATCTTTTACTCTTTTTTCCCTCTGTTTTCTCCTCTCCTTTCTCTTTATTCTCTACTTTCTTATGCGTCCTTTCTCTGTGCTCTCTCCTACTCCTTTTCCTCTCTAATCTACATCTTAATGTTGATCCAATGAGCAATCCGATTGCCTTTTGGAGTCAAGAAGGAATTTTACCCTGGCAAGATGGGGAAAAGCTTAATTTTTTTTTTGTTCACCTTGATGGACTTTCAACCTAAATTACTAATACTAATGCTAAAAAAAACCCCAAATATGATAACACTAATCATTGCATTTAACCCTTTAAGTGCCTGGGAGCTAGATATTTATTTATCCATATAGTTACATAAAAAGCTAGCTTATGGAAACATATACTGTTTCAGGACAAGTATAACTAATCATACATTTTGTGATTAGATAAAGCATATTTTTCCCATTGATCCCCAGTATACACTAAACCAAATAAGCAGAACACAGCCTTTTTTTTTGTAAAAAAAATAAAAAAAAATTTCCAAGTATATGTATACAATTGGAACAGTACACAACATGTCACAGGATAGACATATAAAAGGAGGTTTATATGCCATAATTATAGTAAAGAAAAATAGTCTAGGTTAAAAATACAGGATTCCACAAATATGATACCTACTTTTGCACCTCAATACAGCCAGGTGACCCTCATAATAATTCCGGCAGAGCTTATTTGCCCAAATTTTATTAAATAGAAATATATTTGTATTTATGTGGTATTATTATTTTAAATTTTACTCATTTGTGAGAGCTTTAACAAGAATGTGGCTGGCTTCCTGGTAACAATTTGCCAACCACTCAACTCATATGTGCTTTTTATTGAAAGAGTTAATAATGGGTTAATAATCACCAAGACCAGGCCAGGGTTGGCCATCTGGCACACTGGGCAAATGCTCACCAAATCAAGTGCAGCAATGTGCGGCTGCTGGCAAGATATGCCCGGCCGAAAATGTGTACTTATCCCGAACGAGGTTACAATAAATCTAAATTTAGAAAAAATCCAATTTTTCCATGCTAATTAGATGACTTAAAATCGCTATTCCAGTTTACAAAAAAATGATACAAATATTTTCAGTTTAGATATTATGAATCTCTGACAAAACTCCATTTTGCCTGGCCGTTATATATTATACACTTTCCCCAATCCCCATGGAGATAGGTAATTGTTTTACCGTATATTATTTTCCAGTAAAGTGTCGTTCTGAAATGACCTCGACCTACGAAACCAAGGATTGTGTGGGAACCAAAATAAATTTTTTTGGCAGCTATAGACTAGAAGCAAGTTTAAAATTATGTCACCTTTCATAAATAGAAGGGAGTATTAACCCTTCGAAATCTCACGGCTCCACTGGCAGAAGACGTGGACTCCTTTGTCAACAAGCTGGATCCAAACAAGATATTTAAGAGCAAGAACAAGACTACATTAACTAAGAGAAAACTGCCTCCTCCACCTGCCGGAGCCCAGAAAGGATCCCTTACGTCCCCATTCAGTGATCGCCACACTCAAACATTCTGAGCATAGAAAGTGTTGTTGACGGTTTATGGACTTTTGAGAAAATCTACACCGACTGCACAGGTCGTACGTTCAGCCTTCATCACGATTTTGTTAATGATTTTATTTTTCATTGGATGTTTTCGTTGCGCAGTAATGATGATGGGAATTGTAGTAATATATTATTAGTGAAAATATAACATGTAAATGAACTGTAGTTTAAGTTGAGTTTCAGTTACGCGAAAGTTTGGGGTCACTGAGCTGTTTTCATGGAAAACAAGGAAATTTCTGGCTGTAACATAATTACAAAAGGGTTTCTAACGATCAATTAGCCTTTTAAACTTAAACCTGGATCAGCAAACACAACGTGCCATTGGAACCCAGGAGTGATGGGAGTGATAAAGGGCCATTGGAACACAGGAGTGATGGGAGTGATAAAGGGCCATTGGAACACAGGAGTGATGGGAGTGATAAAGGGACATTGGAACACAGGAGTGATGGGAGTGATAAAGGGCCCTTGGAACACAGGAGTGATGGGAGTGATAAAGGGACATTGGAACACAGGAGTGATGGGAGTGATAAAGGGCCATTGGAACACAGGAGTGATGGGAGTGATAAAGGGCCCTTGGAACACAGGAGTGATGGGAGTGATAAAGGGACATTGGAACACAGGAGTGATGGGAGTGATAAAGGGCCATTGGAACACAGGAGTGATGGGAATGATAAAGGGCCCTTGGAACACAGGAGTGATGAGAGTGATAAAGGGCCGTTAGAACACAGGTGTGATGGGAGTGATAAAGGGCCATTGGAACTCAGGAGTGATGGGAGTGATAAATTGGATTACTGATGCATTTCTTGTTATTTTAATGGACAAAACTGCCTTTTCTTTAAAAAACAAGGACATTTCTAAGTGACCCCAAACTTTTGAACCGTAGTATAGCTATATATCTGTAACGTGTGTGTATTTACAGAAGGAATCCTCAAACAGGACACGGAAGCTTTCTGCGCAGCGTAGATGGACAGTCTAGTCTCCCGTTTCTCCTGCTGATCAGGCAGAATAGTTGGTATAGGATTGGACATCCATTGGCCGCTCTCATGCAGGGATCATCAGGACTTCACGAATGCAGCTTTATCCTCTGCCTGTCTCTCTCTGCGGGCAGATTCTGGCTTCATGGGCAATACAGGAGTATACTGTCCGCTGAGCGTACATTTCACTTTATAATGGGAGTGACATCGCCCACTGCAGAGACGTGTGAGCCGTTATATATAGACCGTGCTAGTGATATCATTGGCAAATATATATACGTACTGAACGGGTGGTAGATAAATGGAACAGCCTCCCAGCAGATGTTGAAGTTCCATGGATTTGTGGCTACGTCCCGGTCAGGCCCATGGAGCGTCTCGGACCCCCATAGGCGACGAGTCCATGGTTAGGTCCCCCAATGAGCATAAGGTGACTTAGACATAAGAGGGGGCTGGGCAGGCAAGGATTCTTTTGGAGGCAGGAAGGAGTTTTTCCCCTTTTTTTGAAGCCCAACTGGAAATCTCTTCAATGTGGGGTTCTGGTTCTTCTGGATCTCTCTGGTAACTCTGTTAGAGACGCGGAACCCCGGGGGCCGGAAACAAGAAAGGAAACATCTCAACAACTAACAACTAATTTATTAACTCATCATAAAATAACATTCGGAGACGATCCGTGACAGACGTACAGACGCCTCGCACGCCGTACACTAGGGGGCGCCATCCTCCAGGTGAGAAAGAGCCGACTCCATTGATGTTGAGGAGTCGTCCATTTCAATGATTTCTTCCGTGACCCACTCACCGGAACTGGACTTTTCAAACCCCGTGGCTGATGACGAGGAGTCTGTTATGCCGCTGTCCTCCGTCTCGGTCTCAAGTCCGGAGTGCGGTGAGTCCGTCTCCGGTGTAATGGAGTCTGGTGCAGCGATGCCCCCCGTTGGTCCGGCTTCTCCTCTCTCACATTCATTGGGTCCGCGGCTGAGATAAAGAACGTTTGGAAGTTAATGGCAGAAACAAGCGAAGCAGCGAGTAACATTGTAACGGCCGATAGTCCCCGGTGACTTCCTGCTGTCACCCGGAGGAGGCGCTGTCACCGTCATCACCGAATACACCATCAGGGTACCGGGACGTGCCGGCCGCCCCTGTGCGGGGAGATGGACGGCAGACTGACCGCCTCACATTGGAAAATATTCAATAAAACCAAAGTTACTAAAACCCCACATTCTGCTTCAATATAATAAAAATACCGAGGGGTGAAATAAGTTATTTTTTGGTAAATGCCCCCCCTTACTGCCCCGCCCCGGGCCTGATTTAGACTTATAAGAATATTATTAACGGGGGAACTTACTTATTATTACCCGCAATGAGCATGCGGTACATGACACAGAACAGAACGTTCAGAAACAAATACAGCAGGACGACAAACAAGCAGACAACCAGCAAACACTTCTCGGCGTATTTCTGCTGTGATTCCTCCCCAGAAGACCCCGTTTCACCTCCTCCGCCATCGATCTGTAACGGGATCAAAACTAAAAGCAGGGCGATCAGGAGCTCTGAGATAGAGCCGCAGCCTCCCATTTTCCCAAGCGATCTGCTTCTCCCTGAGCTCCTCACTTGTTGTGAAAGAGGCTATTATGACATCACTGGCTTGATGTCACGGTAAGCAGCTCTGATTGGAGCAGACAAAGCTTTAGGATGCTTGGATGTCATAGATTTCCATGGTAACGCCTTAGCATCCATTCCATGAGTTTATAGGTTATTACATTAACCCCTTCATGACCCGTAATATATACCCTATAAAGAGCAAACATTTAATTAAATTCCATTTATCAGAAACCCGCCGGCAGATCGGCCCCATCCGGCCCCCGTCTAGTCTCCCATTTCTCCTGCTACTTAATCAGTCGTTGGTCTCGACGCGTTTCTCTAGGTAAACGCGATCAGCCTGATGTTATTACACCTGTGGAGGGAGGGGGCTTTCAGACCCCCCCCCCAAAAAAGCAATATCGGCATATACCGTATTTGCAAAGACGACCCCCCCCAAATTTGAATATTAAGTGAATAGACCATATATATATACATAAAAAAGTTTTATTAGTAAATATTAATTCACATTTTCACAATTTCTTCATAGTTAATAAAAACTATGATTGAGATAAATGCACTTTTTGTTTTTATTTCCTTTTATTTGCAAACTGGCCCCCCAGTTATGCAGGTCTGACCCCAGGCTTGCCCCCAAGATATGCCTTATACCCACCCTCCCCTATATGCCACTCCGCCCCTCAGGACCCCCAGACTTGCCCCCGTGCTTCAGACTCCTTGGTGTGAAGTGGGGCAGCTGGTGAACGTCTGTGTGATTCGCGTAGACAACCCCCGCTGCTGCTGCCCGGTACTTTTCAATAAATTATCTTTTATAACATCCATAATAATAATAAATCAAATCGGAGAAGGGATTTGATTTACCAAATATAGGTAAACAAATCACCCATTGATGCAAAAAAAGGAATTATCAACCAAAAAAATAATGATGCTTTAGTAAAAATGAGATAAATTGTAGCAGTAAAAGTAGTTTGTAAAAGTTGCTATATTTCTGTAACATTGCGTCGCCCGCTAAGTCCTTCTTTATTCGATGTGCCGGAGTCTCAGGAACTCCCGTCCATCGTGACCCTCATTGCATCCCGATTCCAGTCTATATACGCGCGACGTTAAGTAGATCGAGGCCGTCGCGTAAATAACTTTTCATACTCTTCTATCTAGGAGTATCCTGGACTATAACGGCCTCTCCCTTATCTGGCCCTTTAATGGTTATATTTGTATTTTCCATACGTTTTCCTAAAACTTTACTATTTTGAGTATTATTACAGAAAAAAGGCTCTGATAATTAGAGTCTGCGGGTTTAGCTCCAGCTCTATACCATCTGTTTAAAGCCACATTTCCCCAAATTAACCCCTTTTATACCGGGTCTGTATAGTCGGGTTGGTTCCGGTGACGTATAGTTTGGAGGATGTCGGTTGGATTCTTGTCTGATTTGTTTTCTGCCGCGGAGTCGCTTATAATCTCAACTCAAATGCGCTGCAAGGCAGGGAAGCTGGGATCGGTGGCAGTCCGTGGCAGAGCCAGCATCATCTTACAGAAATTTCCTTCTCTTCCCCCACCCTGACAAAGGCTGCTTGAGCCAATCAGCAACAATCAGCAACTTATAGTAACTTAATGGGGAGGAATAATCAATGTAAAAAATCCAACATACACACACATTGATTTACATAAATATATTTATTTTTTATTTACATAACAAAATGGGACGATTTTTGTGGACTACAACGCACATCAAACACAGTCCGGATGATTGACAGGCAGTGATGTATTTACCCTCGGTGCAGATCTTGGGTTGACCCAGGGCAGCTGCAGTATATATATATAGATATATATATATATACTATAGCCATAAATGTGCCCCCAGCACTCATAGGGTTAAGGTGCATCTGTCATTGTAAAGATTTGCAAATTTTGGCCAACAGTTGGGATTCCAACATAGCAGAGAATTACCGTTCGGACGATCTGAAAATCCACTAATTTTATATAGAATTTAATGGTTAATCTGTGAGACGTTCCCTAAATTAACGGAAGGAGAGATTTCTACAAAGAATTAGAGGGAAATCAGTAAAGAAAATTATTTGAATTTATCATTTTTTGAAAAATATTAATCATACAAAATCCTGACGCTCTCTGCGTGTCGTTTATTAGAAAATGTCATCAGTCTGTACGTTAAACATGCGCGGGAAAATCACACGGCTCCTGAATCCGAGACGAGACCAACGACTGATTAAGTAGCAAAAGAAACGGGCGACTAGACGGGGGCCGGATGGGGCCAATCGGGTTTCTAATAAATGGAATTTAATGTTTGCTTTTTATAGGGTATATATTACGGGTCATGAAGGGGTTAATGTAAAAACCTATAAACTCATGGAATGGATGCTAAGGTGTTACCATGGAAATCTATGACATCCAAGCATCCTAAAGCTTTGTCTGCTCCAATCAGAGCTGCTTACCGTGACATCAAGCCAATGATGTCATAATAGCCTCTTTCACAACAAGTGAGGAGCTCAGCGAGAAGCAGATCGCTTGTGAAAATGGGAGGCTGCGGCTCTATCTCAGAGCTCCTGATCGCCCTGCTTTTAGTTTTGTTTCCGTTACAGATCGATGGCGGAGGAAGGGAAACGGGGCCTTCTGGGGAGGAATCACAGCAGAAATACGCCGAGAAGTGTTTGCTGGTTGTCTGCTTGTTTGTCGTCCTGCTGTATTTGTTTCTGAACGTTCTGTTCTGTGTCATGTACCGCATGCTCATTACCCGCAATAATAAGTAAGTTCCCCCCCCGTTAATAATATTCTTATAAGTCTAAATCAGGCCCGGTGCGGGGCAGTAGGGGGGGCGCGGGGCAGTAAGGGGGGGCATTTACCAAAAAATAACTTATTTCACCCCTTGGTATTTTTAATATATTGAAGCAGAAGGTGTGGGTTTTAGGAACTTTGGTTTTATTGAATATTTTCCAATGTGAGGCGGTCAGTCTGCCGTCCATCTCCCCGCACAGGGGCGGCCGGCACGTCCCGGTACCCTGATGGTGTATTCGGTGATGACGGTGACAGCGCCTCCTCCGGGTGACAGCAGGAAGTCACCGGGGACTATCGGCCGTTACAATGTTACTCGCTGCTTCGCTTGTTTCTGCCATTAACTTCCAAACGTTCTTTATCTCAGCCGCGGACCCAATGAATGTGAGAGAGGAGAAGCCGGACCAACGGGGGGCATCGCTGAACCAGACTCCATTACACCGGAGACGGACTCACCGCACTCCGGACTTGAGACCGAGACGGAGGACAGCGGCATAACGGACTCCTCGTC
Organism: Sceloporus occidentalis; assembly: GCA_023333645.1. Taxonomy (NCBI): domain Eukaryota; kingdom Metazoa; phylum Chordata; class Lepidosauria; order Squamata; family Phrynosomatidae; genus Sceloporus; species Sceloporus occidentalis. The sequence continues at coordinate 1,242,196 of JALMGF010000097.1, read as the reverse complement.
ATCAGCCACGGGGTCTGAAAAGTCCAGTTCCGGTGAGTGGGTCACGGAAGAAATCATTGAAATGGACGACTCCTCAACATCAATGGAGTCGGCTCTCTCTCACCTGGAGGATGGCGCCCCCTAGTGTGCGGCGTGCGAGGCGTCTGTACGTCTGTCACGGATCGTCTCCGAATGTTATTTTATGATGAGTTAATAAATTAGTTGTTAGTTGTTGAAATGTCTCCTTTCTTGTTTCCGGCCCCCGGGGTTCCGCGTCTCTAACAGAGTTACCAGAGAGATCCAGAAGAACCAGAACCCCACATTGAAGAGATTTCCATTTGGGCTTCAAAAAAAGGGGCAAAACTCTTTCCTGCCTCGAAACTTGGTCCTGTATGATTTTCCTGCGCATGTTTTACGTACAGACTGATGATATTTTCTAATAAAAGGCGCAGAGAGCATCAGATTTTTTTATATTTAATATTTTTTTTTTAAAAGGGAAAATAAAATAAGTTGGTTTTTTTTTTTTACTGATTTCTCCATAAAAAACTGGGTTAATTTGGGAAACTCCCCACACGCATAGAATTTTCAGTTGAAAGACTAAACGTAGCTGGAGGAAAATAAGCGTCAGGAGAATGGATTTATTATGGAAACTCTGCACCCTATTTACAAAGAGCCGGGCAAAATTCTAAATGTAAAGCAATCAGCAGAAACATTCTGTTGGTTTTCATGGAGCTTTCTCTACATTTAGAATTTTGCCTCAGAACTACTTATAAATGTAGCACACTTTTTACTTTGAAGGGTAAATCATATGTAACAAAGTCATTCTTTCTTATAATTAAATATGTACGCATGGACCTTCCATCCCTGTAATGACCGCGACATTGAGTTTTGTGAGTTGGGTCCGATCTTTCCCTCAAGTTACAGATCTAATGACTGCAACTCATCTGTTGACAGAGGTTGAGTAGCGTTGACATATTGAGTTATGCATTAAACTGGGTTGAGTTGCCTTAACCGCTGACGAGTTGATTGTTGAGTTGATTGTCAGGCGAGCCGGTCTTGCGAGTCCATGGTCGTGTCTTTCATACGAGTCGAGTCCTCAAGCAAGTCTGCTTGTTGTCAAGTCTGTCGATCCTGTTGAGCTGAATAGAGTTCTGAGTATGCATCACCTCCTTAGGAGTTGTCGAGTTTGACATTTTATCTCTAAATTGACTTTTCAAAAAGTTCTGTGTGCTGCTCGACATTACGAAGGCCGATCGTTCACAGAACAAACCCTACTGGTTCTTCATGCAGGTTCTGAGCCTAACGTAATCCCCACATCCCCCCGAGAGCCACCTGCCGCGAGACTTGGGTACGTATGATAAAACTTTGCATCGGACACAATGTACCATATTTTCATAAACGTTCTAAGTGGCCACCATGGAAACCAAGAGATTGTCCCCGTTGTTTATGCCACACTGAGAAGGATGTGACATTGTTGCTCTATACAAATATACTGCCGCAACGCTGACTTCTTCAACCCTTTTAAGAAACGCAGCTTTTATCAATTTAGCGGGACAGCTGGGAGCCGGTATCTACACTTTACATTAACAGATGAGAAACGCTCTACGGCTGAGTATTGGATGTGAATAACTGAACACAATAAAGAAAGTTGAAAGTCAAGACACTATCCACGCTGTGAACGATAGGGCGAATGGTTGCAAATTCTTATAATATGGAGGTCCCTTATGCTGCATTTTCAGTTTGAGTACTTCCACTATGTATTAGGCTCATATATTTTTATGAAAAGAGTTGTTCTGCATTAGCTTGTAGCCTTTTACTCTCTTTCAATCAGAAATCATAAAATACTTTTTTTTTTTAACAAAAGCTGACCAAGACGCTAGCCTCCCCCCTCCCTGTCCTTACCTGTCCTTTGAATTTATAAACCTTTTTATTTGTTTTATTGTTACTATATTTTGGGGGCATTTGTACTTTTTTGCCCTAGGGGTGCTTGAAGCAGTTGGCAGCAATAGACTTTGTGGAGGAGACTTGACCTATACCTGGTTGTGTGGCGTAAAAACGGCATAAGTTCACATCGGAGATGTGGATTTAGTGCACCATATGCATAGTTATAGGTTTAGTGTCCAACCCGTTTTTATTTGGCATCTTCTGCTGATATAACTAAAATTTCCTTTCAACCATCGCCATCGTGACTAGCGATACCACTGTCTAATGGGAAGGAAGGTGTGTTGCTCTTGGAGGTATAGTGACTGTCCTGTACAACTAGCCTCAGGTCAAGATGACTATGACCAAGCGCCATTGTTGGGTGCGAAATGCGTAAGGTGTTCACCTACTGGGTGCCGAGTCCTCACTAAGGTTGGCCAGATAAGGTAGATAAAACTGACATATTGAAATCCACTACCTTGTTTGAGATTTATTTTTTCCGGTGTTCTTGACCCAAATCCTTTTTTTTTTTTTTTTTTGTACTCAAGTATGGTTGACGGTGCAAGTTCCGATGAGACGTTTCTTGTTCTAGGTAAAGATTGGCCATCACCGCCACACATGTAAAACATTTAGAAACTCACGTTTTTTTTTATATTCCTGTTAAAAATCTGAATTAAAATTATGTGTTCTCTAGCAATGGATTTTTATTGTACTCAAAAGCTAAAATAGAAAGCAAATATTTTATGAAACATCTGTGTTTTATTAATATTTATAACACCATTACTTTTAATAATTAAAATCCACATACACCTGTATGCTGCTTTTAATATGTGACAGTGACCTTTTTTTCTTACATCTCGTAACTTTATAATTTAATTATCCTTACTTCTGAGTATAGTACGTTCCTGCGCTCAGCTGCAATTTAAATTTGACATGTATATTTTTTTTTTATTTCAACAGAAAATATGTTCTTTAAAGCAATAATTTGAAAAAGTCCAATATGAGAAACATGGCATTCTAAAATTAGAACTCAGAGAATGAACTGCAATTGCAGAAAAATAATCTTCCCACAGTAATATTAGGAAAATAAGACATGAACCATTTTATTTTATGTTTTCTAGCCACTATGAAACAAATCAATATATATATATATATATATATATATATATATATATATATATATATAAAATACTTCAAGTGGCCCTGCCAAGTAACCCCGACTAATGTAATAATAACCCAAATTCCCTACTAATACTTCTCAGATAATCCTTAAAAATCAGTAGCATTAATACTACTGATATGATCACTGTGACCAGTGAAGACAAAATCTATTTTTTTTTTTTATAAAAAGTTTAATAGTGGTTTTTTTTTGCTAAACTGAAATTTTCTCCAACCCCCCTCCACTGCTCTACAATGAAGAAGAGCAGAGAAAACATTGCCTTTGTCGATCAAAGGTTTCTGTGCATGTGATTGGGTAAAAAAAAATGATCACATACGTGGAATTACCCCTGATGGGCTGAAGCTGGTATGCCCAGCATCTAAGTACCCAGCGTCAGCCGTTCCTCTGCCGATCGCCTGAGAAGCGTGAAGCTGGAGGGCATTTAAATGCAGGCTGTACTAATACTACTAATACTACGTCCAGCATGGGAATAACTAAAAATGTAATCAAAGCAAGCATGTCCATCTACCATATAATCTGACCTAGACATGCATATTGATTTTAAAGGTCAGTCCTGAGAACAGAGGTGACCCTAGTGGCGTTCGGGGCATATTGTGCACCCTAAAAGACTATTTTTTTTAAATTGCTGTGACTGGGGCTGCCTAAAGGTTGTATTGGTAACCAGTCGACTATTCTTCCCAATGCTCACACAATCATTGAAGTAGATCCATTGACCATGAGTGGTATACTTATGTTCATGCTTCACATTGCAGGTGTGGGGTCCTTTTAGGTGTGGGACAATGGGGTCCTGTAGCCAGTTTTCCTTATTGGAACACCGTACATAGGTGAAAGCACCCCTGGTTCTGGTTTCAAAACAATATTTGAGTTTGGACACGAAAGGAGACGAGTTAAGAGTAATTAGACAAATTCCTGTGAGATCTCAAAATATGTTAGAATTGCTTAAGGAAATGTTTGATTTATTAAATAGAACAGCCCCGGAGGGAAAAAAAAATTGGACGGAGGGGCCACATGAATTTAGTGCGGACAAGGTACCCATGGTCAGGCCTGTTGAAGGGGTTAAGGCATGACTAAGGAAAATTTTGGTACTGAAAGTGTTAAGTAAGTGGCACGTGCAGGGGCCAGAAGGGAGGGGGTAATTACCCTCCCTTAGGGGTATATAAGGAAGGGTCGTGGCCTATAGGGGCAACCATTTTAAAGAAAATTTTACCTTTTGTCTTGCAGGTTCCAGATGGCTTCCAGTATGGACTCCCTGCTCCGGGAACTTCAGGAGGCTGCCGGGGGTGATGTCGAGTGGCTCCGGGAACGGCTGTCCGGGGTCCTGTCCTCTTCGCCTGCTCCGGGCCCTTCGTCTGCTCCTGGTTCGTCGAGGTCCGGTCGATCCAGGGTCTCCCGTCCCCCCGTCAGACTGAGCCCGGAGGTGTCTGGCCCGTCCTTCGGCCCGTTCGGGGCCTACCAAGCGCCGGGGTTCCCGCCCGGCGAGATCCAGGAGGGCCGGCAGGCCTCGCCCGGAGGTGCAGCCGCACCGTTCATCCCCGCTGCAGTCTCCCTCCAGCTCCGGGGAGGAGCTGGGCGGCGCGGTTGAGGGATCCGTTGCCGGGGTGTCCGGAGCTGCTGGGGCCGCTGGCGCGGTTCCCTCGAGTTCCGGCGATGCAGGCCGCGACCGCGGCATTGATTCTCGGCGCCCCGGTGCTCGCGCCCGGGTGCGATCTTCGCGGGGAGACGCTTCCCCGCCGAGGGCTCCAACCTCCACGCAGGCCGGATCGCGGCCTCGCTTGCGGGCCAGTGCAGGGACCCCTGGAGTGCTGGGTGGCCGTGGAGGGTCAGGAGAGGCTGCTGCTGGCCGTCGCTCGGTTGCTCCACGCACCGAGGCGGAGGATGAGCTGCTGGACACTCCTGCTGCTTTCCAGCCCATTGATTCTGCTGCACATTCTCCGGAGGCTGTGCCTTCTACATCCACCGCTGGGGGCGCTGCATCTCAGGGTGAGCATTTGGTTCCACTGTTTTCTCCTATTTCTTTGCACTCTGCACCTGTTAGTGGGTTGGCTGGGAGTGGTGGGAGTTCTTCTGTGTTGCTGGGGAACTCGCCTGCGGTTTCTGGGGATAGCTCGGCGGTAGCGCTCCAATTGCTTTCGGTTTTTCGTGATTTGGTTGCGACATGTGGTTTGGGGGGTCAGGGTGCATCGCCGGCGCAGGTGTGGGGGACATGTGGGGCGCCTGGGGCTGGAGGTCTCAGTGCTTTGCGGAGTGGTGGTGTTGCACCGGCTGTGACTGGCGTGCCGTCTGTTCCTGTTACTGCGCCTGTTGCTGCGCCTGTTGCTGCGCCTGTTGCTGCGCCTGTTGGCGCTAGCAGCGTGTCTGCCGACCCGGCCGCTGGGGGTTCGCGCGCTGACGTTGATTCTGTTAGGCTGGCTGACGCTGCCCGTGGAGAGGTGTATGTTTGTTTTGAGGCTCCTTTGGGTACGCATTTAAAGCAAGAAGTGAGGGACAAGATTTGGAAGGGGGAATATGTAGAGATCTTTTCGCTCCTTCCTCTGGAGAAGTTCAATCTGGATAGGCCTTCTAAAAATGAGGCCACTAAGAAAGAGGATGAGGAGAAGCGGCGATACCGTTTGATTCCTCGCACCTTTTCTAATTGGCTGCAGGCTTTTGCAATTTTGGCCAGTGTAATTGGTCAGAAGGCGCCTGAGCATTGTTCTGGGTTGTTTTGCTACCTTGACTCGATTGGGGAAGCGTATCGGGTTTATGGTGGGCAGGCGTGGCTGCGGTATGATGAGCAGTTCCGTCAGCGCATGGCGGTGCGTCCTGGGGTCCGTTGGGACCATAAAGATATAGCACTGTGGCTGCGTGTGATGACGCCGGGTCGTCCTGGGTCTCAGCCTTTTCAGGCGGGTGCCGGCACTTCCGGATCTGGGGTGTCGGCTGGGCAACAGAAGGGGTACTGCTGGAAGTTTAACGAGGGTCAGTGCAAGTGGGGCACGTTGTGTCGATTTAAGCACGAATGCTCCGGCTGTAGTGGCGCACACCCGCTTACTAAGTGCCTCAAGCGGCAGAAAGGCGGCAAGGCCGGTGCTGGAAAAAGGGGTGACTCCGGTGCGGCTGGAGATGATGCTACCGTGGCTGATTAAATACCCCGATCGGGATGCTGCCCGGTTGCTGGAGGAGGGTTTTCGGGACGGTTTTCGCATTCCATCTAGGGTTGGGGGTTTATCTGCTCGGTCGCGGAACCTTAGGTCGGCGTTGGCCAACCCGGCTGTTGTTTCTGACAAGTTGCTAAAGGAGGTGCGGTTGGGTAGGATGGCGGGTCCGTTTCCTTCCCCTCCTATCCCTGAGTTACGGGTGTCCCCGTTGGGCCTGGTGCCCAAGAAGGAGCCGAACAAGTTTCGGTTGATCCATCATCTGTCATATCCCAAAGGGCAGTCGGTGAATGATGGTATTGACCCGGCTCTGTGTACGGTCTCTTACGCGTCGTTTGACAGGGCGGCGCATTGGGTGAGGGTGTCGGGTAGGGGGGCGTTGTTGGCGAAAGTTGATATTGAGGCTGCTTTCCATCTCCTGCCTGTGCATCCGGCTAGTTTTCATTTGTTGGGGTGTTTTTGGGGTGATGGGTTTTTTGTTGACAGGTGTCTTCCTATGGGTTGCTCCATTTCTTGCTCGTACTTTGAGAAGTTTAGCACATTCCTGGAGTGGGTGGTTAGGGAAGTTGCGGGTCTCCCTTCCATTATTCATTATTTGGATGATTTTTTGTGTGTGGGTCCGGCGGGTTCTTCTCAGTGTGCGGTTTTGTTGGCCACGATGCAACAGGTGGCGCGTCTTTTCGGTGTCCCTCTGGCTCCTGACAAAACTGAGGGGCCGTGTAGTTCCTTGTGTTTCTTGGGTATTGAAATCGATTCGGGGGACATGTCTTATCGGCTCCCTGAGGCAAAAGTGGTTGAGCTTCGTTTTTTGGTTGCGAGTTTTCGGCGGCTGCACAAGGTCACTTTGCGGCAGTTGCAGTCCTTGTTGGGAAAGTTGAATTTTGCGTCGCGGGTTATGCCGATGGGCAGGGTTTTTTCACGGTGTTTGTCGTTAGCGACTGCTGGGGTATCGGCCCCGCATCATTTTGTGCGGCTTACGGGTTCCCTGAAGGAGGATCTTGAGGTGTGGGATTTGTTTCTGCGGGACTATAATGGTCGGACGTTGTGGATGGAGGAGCCGGTCACTAACGTGGACCTGGAGTTGTGGACGGATTCCGCGGGAGCGGTGGGGTTCGGTGCTTATTTTAGGGGTAGTTGGTGTGTGGGGAGCTGGCCGGCCGGCTGGGCTCGCGCAGGTTTGACTAGGAATTTGACTTTTCTGGAGTTGTTTCCCATTTTGGTGGCGGTGGAGGTTTGGGGTGATCGGCTCGCTAATCGCCAGGTTCGCTTTTGGTGTGACAACCTTGCGGTGGTTCAGGCAATTTCTAACCTTACCTCTTCCTCGGTTCCCGTGTTGCGCTTGTTGCGGCGCTTGGTGTTGCGTTGTCTTCAGCTTAATATGTGCCTTCGGGCTTCTCATGTTCCTGGTGTTGACAATTGTATAGCTGACTCCCTTTCTCGTTTGCAGTGGGACCGATTCTTCGCTTTGGCGCCCGGGGCAGACAAGGTGGGCACGGTTTTTCCGGCTTGGATGTGGAGTCTGGGCGAGCTGGTGTAGATGTCCTTCTGCAACGTTCTCTGGTCCCTGCTACTCGTGGTTTTTACGATCAGGTTTGGGGTGAATGGAGTGCGTTTTGGGCTGAGGCTTCTGGCCTGGAACAGGGTCTCAGTAGGGCGGAGGGCCTGTTGTGGCTGGTGGGTTTTTGGTTTAGTAGTGGGGTATCTGTTTCGGGTTTGGGTCGCCGGATGGCGGCGCTGGCTTTCCATTTTAAGGCTGGGGGTGAGCCTGATTTCACGAAGCACTTCCTGGTCCGTCAGGCTCTGCGGGGGTACCGGCGGGGTGCTGTTAGCCGGGATACTAGGAGGCCGGTTTCATTCCCCCTGCTGTTGGATTTGGTTACTTTTCTTGACGGGGCTTGTGTGTCGCGGGAGGAGTTCTTGTTGTTTCGGCTGGCGTTTGTTCTCGCCTTTTTTGGTGCCTTCCGTATTGGTGAGTTGGTGAGCCCCAGCAAGACTGTCCCTGGGGGCCTGATGTTTGATGATGTTTTGCTCTCCAGTGGGGGTGTCCGGTTGGGTCTTCGGAGGTCCAAGACAGATCAGGAGGCGTTTTATTGTTTTGCAGTCTCTTCCCGGCTCTGCGGTTTGTCCGTGTGGCTGTCTGGAGGCTTATCTTGCGGTTCGTCCTCGGGTTGGGGGGCCTTTGCTGTTACATATGGATGGTTCCCCTTTGTCTCGGTTCCAGTTTATTGCCTTGTTTCGGCGGGCTCTTGTTAGCCTCGGTTTGTCGGTTAGTGAGTTTGGGTCCCATTCCTTCCGGATTGGGGCGGCTACGGAGGCGGCGCGATGGGGGTTGCGTCAGGAGGTGATTATGCGGTTGGGTAGGTGGGAGTCTAGCCGTTTTCAGTCGTATGTTCGTCCTCATTTGCTGTGATGGTTGATTTTTTTCTTTATTTTTTTTTTGACGGTTGTTTTTCTTTGTTGTTTTAGGAGCAGTTTGGATCCTGGGGCACTCCTATGTCTTCTGGGCGGCGCGTCGGGCTGCTGTGCGGCCGAATGGGAGGCAGCTGGGTCTTGATCCCGCGCTATTGCAGGTCCGCTGGCTCGGTTTCCGAGGTATGCGTTGGGATCGTGTGTCCCGGGAGGTGTCTCGCCACGTTCGGATCCATGGAGTGCCTCGGATCCTGCTCCTTCATGTCGGTGGGAACGATTTATGTTCGGTCCCTATCCGGGTGCTGATAGCCGATATTAAGGCGTGCCTGCTCCAGCTTTGGGCCGCTTACCCGGAGACTGTGTTTGTTTGGTCAGAGATAGTTCGCCGTTTGCGTTGGCGTGGTGCCAACTCATTGGCTGGTATTGAGAGGGCGCGCAAGCAGGTTAATAGGTCAGTTTCGCGTTTTGTGGCTTTTAGGGGGGGTGTTGTAGTTCGGCATAGGGACTTGGAGGGCGACGTTACGGGGTTGTTCCGTGACGACGGTGTTCATTTGTCCGACATTGGTCTGGACATTTGGCTGCTGGATCTTCGGTCCGGCCTGGAGAGAGACGCGGCTGTGTTGGGGAGCCGGTGAAGCGCAAGGGGGTCGCGTTCTCCGGTCTTGGCCGGGTACTCTGGTTTTAAGCTGGTACGGCGCAGGAGTTAACCATCTAGGTGCGGTTACTTGTGGTGCACAGAGGTGTAAGTGCAGGACACTCCAGGGGCATGCGCCTCTGTGAATCGTAAGGTCATGTGACTGCCGCGCTAGGGGACGCCGGCAGTTTCAGCAGGGATACAGGTGGACACGCCCATACCAGCAGGTTACTTATTTGGTTATTAAGTTGGTTATTAAGTGGTTATTAAAAGGTTTACAATTGGTTATGTTATTTATATATATTGTGTCAAATTGGTTGTGGTAATAATATTTGACACTTTGTAACATGTTAATAAAGGTTGAGTGTCGCGGTGCTGAAGTTATTTCAAGTCCGCACCGCGGACAAATAATTCCATATCTGACATTTAATAAAGCTTGTAAAATAAAGAAGTGTCTCTTGTTTTATTTTGTAAAGAGGTACCGAAACTGGACGCTACTACATTCATGATTCTTCAACATAAATGAATACATTGACAAATAAGCTGATGTTATGTCTTGTTACACTAATCTTAAATAATTCCTGGGGATATAAATTGAAATTAGTTTTGTATACAACAAACTGACTTCTATATGTGATCCTATTTCTCTCTCGTGCCTTCGACTTCCTAGGTCCTACTGAAGCTTGGATCTCCTCCGACACCACCTCCTCTGCCGTACTTTCCTTAGGGGAGACTTCAGCCACACTCCTAGGCCTGGTGATTGCTATCCCCCAAAGATCAGTCCTTCGACCTCTGCTCAATTTGGCTTTCAGTATCCGTTAACAGCAAGACTATCTCTCCTACTAACCAGACCCAATGCCTTTTGGCCATCTTTGACTCAACCCTCATATTCTATACCTAGCCGGATCCTGCTGTTTGCACTTAAAAAACATCTCTCGCATCCACCCATTCCACTCTATTAGTGGACTCCTAATGAGCATATCCAATGCAGCTACCAACTGTCCCAATTTTCCAGGGACAGTCCCAAAAACCAGGCTTAGATGCCAGCTGTCCTGGAAAATGCATGCAAAGTGCCCATGTGGTTGGGGAAAAGGACCTGGAGGATTCGGGTGTTGAACCGGAGAACCGGCGCTTGACCCAGAGATCTCCAGGTCATACCTGGGTGAGTTCCCAGGTATGATTTCTGGCACAAACACATGTGATGAAAGTATGTCACACCAAAGCACTAAATCAAGAGCTTTGGAGTCCATACCAGATTTTGGGCAACCATGCAACTCTGGTCCAAGTTAACTAAATGCAACAATAGGGAAATTATAACAAATATATATGACTTCAAAACTAATTTTGGAAACCGCTGGGTTCATGATTAACATTTTTAGATGTAAAATACTATTCTAGCCAAAAGCAGAATAGCCCTTGAATACATAGATTATATTTCTACATTTAATTGCAAAAATAATTCATAATAACGGCTACAGCCATGTAGAAATGAATTATGTATAATAAAATGTATTAAAACTTTTTTTTCTGAGTCTATTTCAGGTACAGAGTGACTGATTATTGCATTATACATACACTTTTTCTAATATCTATTACCGCTGGCAAGGTTTTCCGTAGGTGCTGGAAGCTTTGGCTTATTTCAATAAATTAAATTAAATTTGGGTGAAAAGGTAAGATATAATTGATTTCCAGAGCAGTTGTAGATTGGATTTTTTTTCATGTAAGGGTGTATGCTAACAGCTTACAGGTACAAATTGGAGGCGTAGTATAATTTAACTTAAAGGGGACAGGTCATACTTTCCTTTTAATAACATATGAAAACCGCTTAAAATCTAGTCTTTAATGTGCCTTTTTATGGCAACTTTTATAGTACAATAAGGGCGATGTGGAGTAAAGAATGTTATTTTATTTCAATGTTTTATTAAAAACTACATGAATTGTGTAAATATATATATATATATATATATATATATACCGATCAGCTATAATATTATTATGGCATTACACATATCATACACGTATATTAAAACTGAAGAATAACATTATAAAGATGCTTAAAACAGTTATTAGTTCAAAAACGACGGCAGTTGAGCACTCATTCTTTTGAAATACGCACCATAAACACATTCCCACTTAACAACATAAAAGCTTATGATACATTCATAACATAATACATAATATAACGTTATTAAACATTGTTTTTAACCCGCCTAGCAGGGGCGGTCTGGGCTGGGGGCAATTGCCCCCAGGCCGCCTGAAATGGCCGCCTAGTGATGGGAGCAGGGTGAAAGGGGTGAAAGACTGCTGGAGCACCGGATGTCGGGTCAGTGACTTCCTGTCAGCATAGAGAATGGCGGCCTGCAGCTACCAGAGGACGGAGGTCTAGACCAGGGGTGGGCAATTAATTTTCCCATGGGGCCACATGAGAAATTGGAATGGTTTTAGAGGGCCAGACCAACATACGAAGGCTTCATGCACATTGCCGTAATGGGGCCGTATTCCAGCCGCCCGATTTGCGGCCAGAATACGGCCGCCATTGAAAATGAATGGCGCTGTAATACGGCGCGGTGAGCAACCGGTGTTTCACCCCGTTTTACGGCGCGGCCCCCGTGTCTGCCAATGGAGAGGGGAGCGGTAAGGAGCACTCCCATCTCCTCTCCGCAGCAGCACGCCGTAGTTTCGCCTGGGTTACGGCCCGGGCGAAACTACAGCAGTGTGCATGAGCCCTTAACTTCATTCTACCAATACCTGTATACTGCATACATATACTATCCCTTCTTAAAAAAATGGTAAATGACGAGCGTGGAACGATTGTCCTGGCACTCCCCAAGGTCCGCAACGAGCATCCTGGCACTCAGAAGTTACAGTGGCATCACTTACTCAGCATCGGGAAGCAGTGAAACTACAAACTCCGAAGCCTTGTCCATTTTGTTAACTTATGTGCTGTTCAATAAAGTTATTCAAGCCTACGTCATTGGTAGAGGTGCTTGAATAAGTAAGGCCTGAATAACTATTAGCACAGCACAGAAGTGAACAAAATGAACAAGGCTTCGGAGTGCATAGTTTCGCTGCTTCCCGTTGCTGACACCGGACTCATTGGTGAGTCACCAGGACACTCTTTGCGGGCCGGTCCGAGCTATTCAGCGGGCCGGATGTGGCCCGCGGGCCGTGCTTTGCCCAGGTCTGGTCTAGACGAAACCCCCCCAAAGTGGAAGAAGTAGAAGGTCAGTAAACTAATTTATTTTTGTACAAACTGTATAATATTTTTTTGTATTCGTTAAAAACAAAACAAAAATCGGTATGTGTGTGTATGTAAGTGTGTCCGTGGGGGACAAACAACATAATGCTTTTTTAAATTATTAAACAAAAAAAGAAATCTCTGTGTCTGTATGTGTTCACAAGTTCAGCTCCCCAGTGTCACCTCTGTCCCCTTTCAGGCCCCCATGTCATTGCTGTCCCAATTCAGCCCCCATGACACCTCTGTCTCAATTCAGCCCCCCATGTAATTGCTGTCCCAATCAGCCCACTTTAAAGTATGATCCTGGTAGGGTACTCATATTAGCCTTTACAATTTTCCTGCTGCTGTGTACTACACTTCCCATAATCCTCAGCCAGTATCATGGGGGGGCATTTTTTTTAATTTTTTTTTTACTCAAATTCCGTTTATTGATGGTACAATAAATGCATGACAGTATCCACAGACATGGAAAGTAAACAATAGAGATACAAATTCCGACAGGTATACAGAAGTATAAGCAGTGCTTACATATGGTGAAATATACAGCAAGTAGGCATAGCAAAACCTGCGCAGATAAAAGGTACAATGTGTGTGTATCCTAAATTAAAAGAGTGGTGCAACAAAAAGGGCACCTAATTCGAAAGGAGTAACAGACGTCCCCCGTCGAAGCCTACACATCCTCTGTGGAGTATTGCAGACTAAGGGAATAACAAAAGGTACCATCCTGAGAAAAATGATCATGGGGGCATTTAACTGGCTGAGCATCAGGGGGACATTAGGTTTTGCCATCTTTTGTTGCTATCAAATTTACTTTTGTTAAACCACATTTGAATCATATTTGTATTTTTATAATCAATATGTGTTAGAAAATCAGGAAAAGATGGGCATGGATGGTGGATGATTCGGTGGCACAATGGGCCACTTGACTTGACTTGCCCCCCAGGCCTTAGGCTGCCAGCCCTCCCCTGCCGCCTAGTATAGCAGGAGAGAGCAGACACGGTTTACGTTTTGTATTAATAGTTTCTTGTACTTAATTCTGCCCAAACCTCCTTATTAGTAATTACCCTATGCCAAGTCCCTGCGCCACCTACTGTCCAAGAGGTAGAATAGCATCTGAGCAGCGCTTTATATGTAAGACTGAATCAGATAATTAGAATAAAGAAAGAATGGGTGTTTATTTTCCTCAATTTTTTTTAGCATTACCTCTACTATACCAGAGGTCCTCCCCAAACTTAAAATCTGGAGCGGATTAGTCTATATTACTTAAGAGGTAAAGGTGCCAATGTTTGAGACCATTCTTGGTCTGAGATGAGGCTCCCGTGTTGTTTTTCTTGCCCTAGATTATTCAGGGTATGTCCAGACGTGGATCCCTGGCTCACTGAGCCTAGAGGAATATCAGCCCCACCACACTGATGAGGCCTATGAGAGGCTGAAGCGTATGTCTGTGGTTGCTACTAGACTTGGCCACCAGGGGGGGGTCTTCGTGCTCGTCTTCGGCAAAAAAAAAAAATCTTCGTGTTCCGCGAATATTCCTGTCTTCTCTTCGGGCGAATATTTGTGGACATTCTTCGTCCCTGCAGGCGACCAATAGGCTCACTCGCACTGCCCTGTAACCCCTGACGGCGAACCTGCGGATTTCCACTTCCGTCAACTCCTGCGATGACGCGAAGATAAGGTAGGCTAGATGGGGAAGGGTAGATAGTAGACAAAGACGATCACGAAGATCTTCGTGGGGTGTGTCTTCGTCTTCGCCTACGTTTTACCGCCGCTCTCTTCTCTTCTTTGTGTCTTCGGAACGAACACGAAAACGCACTCTTTGTGTTCGTTTTCATGTTCACCCAAAGAAGAATGCACAAGTTTAGTTGCTACGTCCCTCGTGCAGGGGAGGCTTACCATGCATTTAGGGTCTGGACTGCCTTGACGGGTGGGAGAAATCTGATATACGAATGGAAAAGTCTCCTCTGTAATGGTGCAAGTGAGCATTAAAACGGTGATGCCCATCCAGAGTAAGCACCGTACTACAAGGCAGGATATTTTAGCATTGTCCGTTCTTGGTCTGAGATGGGGCTCCCATGTTGTTTTTCTTGCTAATGATTGAGACAGACAAGCCATCAAAAAATGTCCATTGTAAACACTTAAATACACACAATAATTGGTCCACCCCTACTCTATACAGCTTCTGCACTTCAGAGTGCTCTGCTCACTCGTACATTCTAACACTATATGCAAAAACTCAGTGCTAACACACTATACACCGAATTTACACTAACACACACACACACTGTAACACGTACATAGACACTTCATTACTCTATTACTGACTCCCTCACATACACCTTCCCTCCAACACCATACATTGACACCCAACACAGTCTAACACTATACACTGACAACCCACACATTCACTCTAACAACATACATTGTCAAGGGGAATGTATGCTAACACCCCCTCAGTCTAACACGGTAAAATCATACCCCACACGCTCACTCTAACACCATACACTAACACACTCTAACATTGTACACTGAAACTACCAAGGAAACACTGTACACTGACACACACACACACACACACACAGTTTAACACTATACACTGACATCCCACACATAAACACTCATTTAAACACAGTACACTGACACACCAGACACAGTCTGGCATTGTACACTAACACGCATACACTCATTGTAGCACTCTACTATGAGGGGCCGTTTATTATACATTATTTTAGTTTTTTATTGTTTGCGTTTCGGGAATTATATATGCGTTTCACTATATGATATATGTGAAATAAAAAAACTAAAATAATGTCCCTAACGGCCCCTCATACTCTACACTGAAACATTGTCTAACACTATACACTGACCGTTACCCAGTTTAACTTGTACACACACATAGTTATTCTAACTCTGTATACACATACTTATTTTATCCTTGTACACTGACACACACACACTCATTTTAACCAGGGATAGGCATGGTTCGTGGCAGATATTTTCACTCAGCGAAGAATCCCTGTTTATAGTAGTGCCCGTGGGTTCAAGTGTGCTAGAATTAATCATTGTATTCCCTTTAGACCCAAAATATCAATAGTAATGGATAAAATACACACATACACACTGCCTGCCTATACAAATGCATGCCCATACACACAAGTGCACACACCCTTACACTCAACCATCTTGGCTTACACTTGCCTTACAGCCACATGCTTACTTGCCCTAAGATACAAACAATTTCAAAACACACACTCTCTCCCCTTCCTCATGATCTCTTCCCTTTCACAATAACTCTTTTATTTCTCATTAGCACTCACTATCTCTCTCCTTCCTTATTTTCTCTCCTCTTTCTCATTATCCTGCCCCTTTCTCCCTCCTTTTTTTCTTTTTAACATAGCGCTCCCGCGGTAGGAGCCCAAGGTCCGTTCCTACAAACCTCTGTTTCGGTGCAAGCGAACACTGAAGCAAAGGTCTCAAGCTCCCTTAATTTTGGGCCGGTTAGAGGGAGATCCATGATGCCAGGAAGGGGAGATTATAGGTAATGTTTTTAGGATGTCGGTGGCAGTTTTTTGACTGAATGTGAGTTGTGAATAGGAGGACAGAATCAATTATAACTGAAGGCAGCGTGTGTGAGTGGGGAAGGGGTAATTATTGCACCACCGAAATGAAAGGAGACTGTTGAGTCATTTTGTGGGGCACACTAAGACATTTTATCTTTTTTACTCCTTTTATATTTTTTTTCTAATCACTCAATCCACACAAATCTATTTTTCCTTTTAAATCTCTCTTTGTGTTTATTTTGTCTTCTATTTCCATTTTAAGTCAGTTTTTAGCCTTTTCAGTACTTCTCCTTTTGCTCCCAGTCAAACACCAGGCTATTCCCTCGTTATCTTTTTTTGCATTCTGTTTTATCGGGTTAATGTAAATGTTAGTTCAGTACATTTCATTAAACATATGTTATTCTGGCATGTTTTGCTCCTCACAAGCTGATTCCAAGTCTAGTTCCTTTGTACCCTATGCCAAATATTTCATTCCCTGGGAGGATGAGTAAGGAGAAAAAAAGAGAGAGAAAAAAAAAGAAATTGTCATTATTTCTGCCAGATTATGAAATTCTCTGGTAACAAGTAGCAGAAAATGTTTTATTTATCGCTAATGAAACAAATTCCCTGACTGTAGTGAAGCCCTGAAAGGGTTATAAAAAATGTTATGTTTTATTTAAATAAGCTTTAAAAATTAAAAACCGGTTATTCTTTTCTATTGTATAGCGAATACAAAAATTCACTCCTTACAATAAAATTGTATGTACTTTATTTCATTAACTATAATATTGTTGACATGTGATACCATTTTACAAATCTTAATCAGCAATTTAACAACAGGGTAGAGATAGGTTTATGGGGAGAAATAATGTGTATTTATAGAATAGGAAGTGTAGATGATTGCTCCCATGGTATACTTCGAAGGTGGGTATTTTAATACATGTATATTGCATATTTAATTAAATATACACAGGAGTAAATGTTTATGGTAATAATAAAACTCATAATCACATAATAAAGGTGTTGCTGTATCTACACAAAACATACATTATCCTGTGTTATAAAAATAATAGAACATATTCATTATCTATTAACTTTAAGCACATTCCAAAACTTACCCGATCATTTATTTTATATTTTATTGTAACAGAAGCTTTAATTACATTGTAACAAGTATATGTGATAACAACCTAGCAGAAGCCACTTTTGTGTCACATGACAATTCAGTGTTCCCTGCAAAGCGTATGAATGGTACATGATTAAAGAATTATTTCGGGGAAAATGTTTGGCCATTCACCATAACTAGGAACTAGACATGTGCACGTGGACCAAAACCCATTTGTTTTTGGGGGAAAAAAAGAGTTTCAGGCCCTTTCAGCTCAAACGAAATTTGTAGTGGTTTTTTGCACTTTCATTCCCTCTCGGCCTATTTTTTCAACCCCCCCTATTGGTCCAACCTTTGTCTGGAATCATGCAGAATTAATATTAATATTATTTATTGTTTTTTATAGCGCCATCATATTCCACAGAGCTGTACAATGGGTAGACAGGACATAACAAGTAGTATATAACATAACAATTTGACTTACAGAGGAGCTTACAATCTAGAGAATCACTCCTTTTAAAATAGATAGCATACTGTTATAGTGATAAAATTTATTTTCAATGGTAGATGAAGGCACGGTATTTTATATTAGCCTTATTATAAACCTTATCACATACGATATATTTTGTTACGAAAGTTCTGTGACGGTGGTTTCGAAAAAGAACTGTCATCAACAAATTACATCATAAATTTCAGTCCGGAATTAATTTTTATTTTTTCCCAGTGATGATAAAGTGTGTGCAATTAATTCTCCTGTACCAAGCTGATTCAAATGCTAATTAAAACTTCAATTTGACATAAACACCCGATCTTAAAGTAGGGCTGTGCAAAAGTAGCAAAAAAAAAATACTACATTAAATATTAAATACATTAAAAAGAAAAAGTATTCAATGACATTGCTAAAAGAAAATATATAGTTAGATTAGTCAGTAACTAAGGACATTTTTACTTTTGGGTGAAGTCCATCCAGATCTTTGAAGGGGATCTCCCACAGTGTGCTTCTTACCTTACATTTTGAATGGATGTCCTTGGTTCCTGATCCCCTCCATAGGCACACCTTGCAGTAAATTCTGTCTTCGTTGCTCTTCAGGGTCGACTTTCCCAACTGGACTTAATGGGACAGATGCCCCATACATGAAGCCACATATTGGCAAAAATAATGCTACCCATATGAAACATTAAGGCACTAAGTATGTGTAACTTACAGTCAAACTGAACTTCCAAGAGACAACGATGTTCTAAATCAAGATATCTCCGTTGTCTTGATAAGGCGATGTCAATAAGCTTGAAAGCTTGTTCTAAAAGTAAGTGTCAGTTCAATAAAGAAGGAATCGATACATACTGTGATACTCATCTTTTGAATTTATACCAATAAACAATGGCATCGCTACAGGGGGGAAATTGCCCCCCCTAGGATATTACTTGCCCCCCCGCCGAATTTGGAGCCACCCAGGACAGTCTCCTTGACTGCTAACGACGGCATGGTGCCGTCGCTAGCAGTCCCAGTCAGGTGCTAACGACGGCACCATGCCGTCACTAGCACTATCTTACCTTGATGGAGGTCTGTGGACCCCCATCACCACCTACCCCAGCGATCTGCCCCTCACACTGAAGAGCATCACCAGGGCCACCCGATCCGGCCGGTGACGGCACGCACAATGACGCGATGACGTCACCGTGCAACTTTATTAATAACTGACAATTGTCAGTTAAAGCGGTATGGGGGCATGCTGCTTAGATGCCTGTATCTCAGGCATCTAAGCAGCTACAGACCCCCAGCATATACTGTTTTAAAAAATTTAAAAAAATTACATTAAAAAATTTAAAAAAAAAATGATTAAAACATAAAGTAGTTAAACTTTAAAAAACAAAAAAAAAAGTATTCTAGCTAAATGATCACTGTGGTAGCCAATGTGACCACAGCGATCATATAGCTATAAAAAGTCACATTCCCTTTTTAAAAATGGCCGATACTAATTTTTAATCCCATGACCCCTTTGATCATGGGATTAAATTTAGCCAATGGTAGAGGGAGGCAATTTTTGAAATCCTGATGAACTGCAAATATTATTAAAATCAGCCATTTAGCCTGTGCGGTACGTGAGTAACCATCTCATCCCTGGAGCTCCTTGCATTTTTACTGCAAAACTTATTTTTGCTGTAAAAGTGATTTTTTTTTTCTCCCTTTACCATCATTTCTTTGGAATTGTAAGGGGAAAGAATGGTGTGTGCTTCTGCGAGTGAATGTATGGAAAGTTTGGCGTGTGCTTCTGCGAGTGAATGGAGATATGAAAGGCATGTGAATGATCAGTAATTAGGGTTGAAGCCTTGACGCTCATGTAGGAAATTAAATTATGGCACAAAAAGTACAAATTTGCAAGAACTACACCCCTTGGCGCATCAAATGAGGGCCTGCATGTGTTTCTAGTACAAACCTGGAGTGCGCAATACACAAATGAACATGTCGCTATGGTTAGTCAAGCCCTGGATATTAAGAGGAAGGGCTGCATGACTGGGCCTAGTCTAACAGAAAGCTTGTTGCCAGTCCTTAGGGGGTCAGATAAAGGACACCCTATGGGGTTCCCCGGCTGGTTGGGTGGGGTTTTTTGGCTGTCTATTTAGGTGACCCCCTTTTTCCCGCCGCTGGTCAGATACTTTGACCAGCGCTTAAAGCAGTGAATCCCCGCCCTCCCTCCCCTTTTTTACTTGTCTCCTTCTTAATTTTAATTTAGCTATGGCGGATGTTTTGAGATAGGTATGCTGTGTTTTATTGGTTGTTATACCATTCAGTTATGTGTATTTCAGTTTCTCCACGGGTTCAGTCCCTGGGGGAACTTTAAAGGGTAGGGTGTTCCGACCCAGCGGTCTCCGCATGGTATTTGGCGGGATATCCCTACAAAATGTTATCTGGTTTTAAAATGTGATGTATGCATAACCTATCTCATATCTTCTTTTATTTCTTTATTTGTCACAGTAATAAAGCGCTGTGGCCTTACACTTTTCCAACGACCTCATGTCTCACGTGTTTTATTTTATGTATTCAGCTGTATGTTATAGATAGTGCCCGAGTCAAGGAAAAACCTATTTTCTAGCCAAAGCGACATATTCCATCAATATTTGTGCACTCAACTTTTGTCCTAGAAATACATGTAGCCCCTCATTTGAAGCTCCAAGGGGCGTAGTTTCTTAAAATGGATGAATTGTCTGAATGAGGGAGAGCATGAGTTAATGTGTGGATGCATTGTCTGAATGAGGGAGAGCATGCGTTAATGTGTTTGTGTGTATCATAGATGTATAATTGTGGAAGGGCAAAGATGGCACTAGCAGGATGTTTGAGCCTTGGGGACCGAGATGGCACAGGCAAGGTGTATATGGGACAAACATGGCAAATCGTATGTGTGTTATCTGGGTGCTGGCCAGGTTCTATGTGGACAGTGTGGATGCCAGGGCTGGCTTTGGGGTGTGCAACCTGTGATCTATGCCTGTAATTTAGGGGGTTTTAAATAAACCCTTTAATGCTGTGTTTTTATGTGAATTCCAATTGATCTGTACCTGCAAAGCTGGGTTTCTGTGTTATTCTGTAGATCCATATCTGCTATGCTATGTTTCCATACATTATTTATGTATACCTGCAAATACAGGGTTTGTATGTCTTGTTCAGTTGATTAATACCTGCAATGCTGTTTCCATGTATTTATTTGATCTATACCTGCGATGCTACGTTTCATATATTATTATTGTATACCTGCAAATACAGGATTTGTATGTCTGATTCTGTTTATTTGATATATACCTTCAGTGCTGAGATCACAAGTGAATTTCAATTGACCTATACATGCAAAGCTAGGTTTGTGTGTTAATGTATTGATCTATACCTGCTATCGGCAGCAGGGTCTAATATTTATATATATATATATTTATATATATATCGGCAGCAGGGACTAATATTAATATATATCGGCAACTGGGGCTAATATTAATATATATGGGCAGCAGGGGCTAATATATATATATATATATATATCAGCAGCAGGATCTAATATTAGGCCCTGAAATCATTTAGTGCAAACGTTAAGGTATTGTGTTGTTTAAAGGATTTCAAGGATTAGTCGTACTAAATTGTGGCTTCAGGCTTCCCATGTTGAATGATCAAATATTGTATTGCCCAATAACAAAAGTATCATTCCATAGCACATTACTTTTGGCAATATATATATATATAAATATATATATATGTTTTTTCGGTGGTATGATTTAATGGTGGAAATTATTAATGCCCCCCCCAGTTTGACTGTGGTATCTTGTGTGCCCCCCCTATATACTGTTTCTAGAGTCGCCACTGCCAATAAACCAATAAGGACAATCCCCAATGTCACGAGAACCCCCTGAGTCATTTGTACATGTGCTTGAAAGAATCACCAGAGGTTTCTACTCAGTGTGAGGTTGGGGAAAATAATCCAGCGTCTCGTTAGAGAGAGATTTTGTCCTTGACCAAAAAAGCTAATCATCGCTACATCATAAGTGTACAAACACGTGTAGCTAGACATTGTTTGTAAATGTATAATAAATATGTTTTATTGATGATGTTCTTTTCTCTTCCTTGGCCTTGACATAAAAAGCAGACACTAAAATCTTTCGAATTCTCCGGTTTCTTCTGACATTCTCTTTGGAACACCCATTGGGTTCCAATCTTTTCAGAAGCAATCTTGCGCTTCTTGGGAATGCATATGGCGCCCCTATGGCATCCAATGTGTTAACTGGTAATGAAGAAAGCGGAGGATAGAACTGTTATTTCAATTTCTTCACAGATTGTACTTCCTATGTACGGTGAAAAAAAGAATTAAATATTTATAGCACTGCCCTGGTGTGATCTCTTGAGGTACCTCGAGCTTCCGAGGGACTCTCCAGATGGTGCCGTTATTTCAGGCTATGTTCCTCCTGCAGGTCGCTAGCTGATTCAGTTCGTTTTGATTTTAATGAAAGTTATTCAGCGTCTCAGAGTATTGGCAGCTGTATGAAACACCTGTGAATTTGTAGTAGCATGTCTGGAGTGCCATGGTGTTAATTCAAAAGGGAGCCTTTTTATAATTGATTAAATCATTAATCATGTATGATGTAAAAAAAAACAACAACATACATTTTAAAGATTTCCTGAAGAGACATACCTATTATTTTAAAGTATGTTGACTCTTTAAATACGACTCTTTAAATCAATAATTTTTTTAAAGAATGACAAGAAATCCTGTCGTGAGTAGCATATTAGATATTATTTGTAAAAAAAATAATGAAATATAAAGAGGGCATATATATATATAAAAAAAAACAGTGTCAGAAATAACATCAAAAGGTGATATAAGTCAATAGTTGTAGCATATCAAATAATTTGAGAACTTTTTGTGTGACAATGTTTGTTTATTAAATTTGTCTCTTTGTTATAAAGCCATATAAATAAATAATATACTGTATTGGCTCGATTATAGGCCGCAACCCTAAAAGTTTGGTGCTATTTTGAAGAATTTTTTTTTTTTTAAAGAAAAAATATACATTAGTGTAATGGTAAAACAGTATTTTACCTAATACACAGGAATACATGTATTTTAACATTTTTGGTACCTATTATGCAGTTAGTCAGCATACGTTATACACAAACAGAAACTTGGAAAACCAATCCTCTCTTAATTCATAATGCACATTACTTATAGATATTCCCCTCTGCCCCCCAGATATGCCAGTCTGTCCCCCCAGATATGCTTAATGCCTCTAGAAATGCCAATCTGCTCCCCAGATATACTTTATGCCCCCCTGAAATGCCAATCTGCCCCCCAGATATGCTTTATGCCCCCCCCTGAAATTCCACTCAGCTCTCTAGATATGCCCCCCCCCCAACTTACCAATTCACCCCCAGACTCCCTGGTGTCTAGCGGGGCCAGCAGGTGGACGTCTGCATGATACACTTAGACAACCTCCGCTGCCGTCACATCCGCCTGGGCTTCTATGATGGAGCACCGGAAGGTTATGAAACGCATCTATATCCTACCTTAATTACAGTAATAAATATCTTTATCCACATTTTCTTCAAAGGAGAGAAAGAAAAATCCTTTGTGACTCTATGGTTATTCAGAATAAAACCTGGATCAACAAATTTCAAATTACAATGTGTACCCATGTAAATACTCAGGGCCGGCCCGACAATGGAGCCGAGTGGGGCAACCGCTCCAGGCGGCACTTTTGAAGGGGTGGCACTTTGCCGCCCCAAGCCCTTTTTTTTTTTAAACCCGAGAAGAGAGAAAGAGAGGGCGCCGAGTGGTTTTATGTTACCAAGTTGTCAGTGCCCGCTCGGCGCCCCTCTCTCTCTCCTCTGCGAGCCCTCTAGCTCGGTCTTGGTGCCGGCTTTTAATGTTGAGCGCCGGAAGATGACGTCATTTCCAACGCTCAGCATTACAAGCCGGCACCGAGACTGAGCAGGGAGACTCGCCACAGGACTGCTGAAAGGTAAGTACGGGGGGGGGAAGAGGAAGGGTAGATAATGGGGGGGCGGCAGGGAGAGGAAGGGTAGATAATGGGGGGGGGGCATTTTAAACTTCGCCCCAGGCGGCATTTTGTCTTGGGCCGGCCCTGTAAATACTTTCCTGCTAAAAAGACATGCAGTTTTTTGTTGAACATCTTCACAATACTGGAAGTCAGCCCTTGCATAGGTAGAACAATGAAGGCAGTTAAAGCCCTTACTGTTGAGGACATCCATCCATCGCTGTTAAGCTCTTCTAAACATAAAAAGTTGCCTCTTTTGTCATGTGCTCGGTCTAAAGGGTGAAGATTTCCTTCCAAGAAACTTCTCGCAGGATAGGGAGATCGGATGCCCCCATTTTCAAGGGACAGACACCCAATTGAGCCTTTCGTCCTTGCAAATATCCACTCAACCGCTCCTAAATCTAGCGCTAAATAAGATTTCATATTATGCACAGATATTTTGCTTTAAACCCTTTCAAGGCATTAAATATATCCGCTATGGTCAAAAATAAAAGTCCAAATATTTTATTGTATTGAATGTCAGTCTTAATATTAATAATATCGATTTTGAGAAAAACACATGATTATCGTAAATATTACTAAGTGTAGTTCTCCTCTGTTCCGATTGGAATAAGTAATATGGGCAGAGACCCTAAACTATACTATATCGACATTCTGTCCTCACATTACTTATATAACCGAATAAATAATGTCCTCTGATTTTCCTTACCTCTGGAGATCATGAAAAATGTATTTCGACACTGTGCATTATTCTGTATTCTTGAATATTGCACTAATAAGAATGTAAATATTTAACAAAAAGCTGGTAGGCGCTGCGCCCTGCTGTTTTCTGTTGTAATTAAAAAGTGATCTATAAAGCGCCTACATAATTAACGTTGTTTGTTTTAGGTCTCGAAAGCTACACTTAGCTTCAGAAATAACCAGAGGTGACATTTTCCCATTCTTTTTTTGTGTTTCCGCTACATAAGGTTCCAGTGGCGTATTATTCATTGAATTTTTTTGTGAACTTTAACTTCTTAATATACATTGTTTATGTTTTCTTCAAATTTTAGTCTATTGGTTAGTGCTGCATTGATCATGTCAACAATGTATCAAGCTAGTTCCAGAAGAGACTCCAGAAAACTGCCTGCAAGTTCAGAGTTTTATATCTGGCAAGTCGTTTAAAGTTTGTTTATCTGATTAATGATCAGAAGAGGGCTGGCAACATTTGGCTTGGGGGCAAATCCAGCCAAGTGGCCCAGAAATAAAGTACCCCACATCTGGCAGACAATACGCATTCCTCACTAGCCAATCCAGACTGCAAAGGCCAACATGGTCCTCTATATCCCCCGGTGGCTCTATATGGTATTGCAATGTAAAGTATAATAAAGTATAAGTCTTTAGCAGTGGCTCCAAGTATCTAAATCAGATCAGAAAGTCCCATACTCCCCCCTTGCACGTACTCCCCCCTTTCCAACCATCCCCCATGATAATGATATTTAGCCAGTAAATGTCCAAACATTTAACACAAACTCAGCATTATATGATGGGTGGGTGTTGGTATGAGATGTTTTAAATACAGATCTGAGCAGCTATGACTGTAGTATTTGATTCTGTGAATTATCTCTGCTTGAGATTTATTTATTTATTTATTTTCACAAGAAGAGGAATATTTTGGTAAAATTGAGAATCAGTTTATGTAACTTTTTTTCATAGTTCAATACTTTACTTTCAATTATTTTTCTCCTTTCTATTTTCACGTTAAGCAATGTGCTGATTTGCTGACTTTTCTTTTTAAATCAGATAAATATTTGAGTTTGATTATGTTCCTTTCCAAAACCACTGCTACCGATTCCCATTTGTTCTCCAATCCTCACCGCAGACAGAAACGAACGTGAGATCTAGCAAAGTTCCGAAAAAGGGACTAAACGGTTACATGGATAAAAATCCGATACAATTTCCGAAACTTTTAAGTCGAAGCTCCACATTTTCCAGAGTTATCTATGATCCTGTGCAGAAATGTAATGCCACATGTGTGGACACAGATGCTGACGAAAGGCTACGCTGAACATTGCGTGATTAAAACCCGGTAGCATGACTAATGAATTTAATATCCAATTACTATAGCTGTGTGAATTGCAGAGGGGAAGGATATCAGGTCAGTTTATCTAAAAATAATGTTCGCAAATTGCAGAATTAAAAAAAAAAAAAAGTTTAGAAGTACAGAAGTCAAAAAGAGTTTAGATTAGTCATTTTGCTTTGAAAACGTAATTGTGTTAAATGTGGGCTTTGGTTAAAAAGATTAATCCTATTGGAGAGGATTGTAGAGATTTATTTTACCTGCAAAGAGGTGAAATATGACAACGTACAACCCAAATGCAGCACCAAATTAAGTCTGCTGGGCCTGGAATACAGATGTCAGATAACCCACAGATATAAACATATTTATAGAATGCACTGAATGGAATAGCCATTAGTGGGACATAGAAAGGATCCAGGCATGGTATAAATACCACCTAAAGCCCTTATTGCTCTAGGCGGCTATATGTGGTGGCTATATGTGGAAACGCATATAAAAAAACATAAATCCAACGCAGGCCAATAGGGAATTTCCCCCCTGTCTCCCTTGACACCTCTTATATGGATAAATATCTGTTACAATGTGACACACATTTTAATGTGCAGCTCAAGATAAATGGAAAATTAAATTCTCTAGCATTTAGCATGTGCCCTTTTATCTTTCTTCAAAAGCAAGATTCGGTTTGCATGGTATCCATGGCAACTACCCTTTTAATAGTCTCAATATATAATATATATTATCAAATGAACACTTTATGTAAAGGTCCTGATCCTTCATCACAGTCGAGTGATTACATACCGCACAGGTTCTTACACAATTTACACGTTTCCAGAATAATGATCCTAATGGCCCTACAGCTTGTACGGTGTTACGCAGTGAATTACTTGGTTTAGTCCATGCCCAGTCTTTTTATATTAGACCTATTAAATTAATCATTTATTAATTTTAAACATAATATTCTCATGCTCGCATTGCTGGGATAGGCTTCCGATGCAACATTGGCCTCTAAGTATCGTCTAAAATAAATGTTTGCCATTAAATAATTGATTGTGAGAAAAAATATGTCTTATGATATAGGACAAGGGCGTCCAACATGCGGCCCGCGGGACCTTGAGGTGCGGCCCGCGTGAGATCGGCAGCCAGGATCACAAGAGCCCTGCTGCTTACTTGTGGGAGGTCTTATTGTCCTGCACAGAGGAAGCGGGAGGCCACGCCCCCTGCTGAAGTCTGTGAGCGGCATCGAGAGCAGGGCCGGCCTTTGGGGTGTGCGACCTGTGCGACCGCACAGGGCGCCACACTCCAGGGGGCGCCGCCGCCACACTCCAGGGGGCGCCGCCGCCACCATAGCGTACCGCTGCCGCCAGCAGCGTACCTAGCGGGGGGGGGCGAGCGGCACCCGGTGCCGCTCATCAGGGGGGCACCCGTCACCCCTCCAGAGACGGACAGTAATGTCCGCCGCTGGAGGAGCAGGCTCGCAAGGGAGCGGTATCGGAGGTCTTTAACAGACCTCCGGCTCCCTTGAGTGATTTTAATCCGGTTCAAGGTCCCGGCTTAAAATCACTCAAGGGAGCCGGAGGTCTGTTAAAGACCTCCGATACCGCTCCCTTGTGATCCGCGCGGCAACAGCTGCTGTGTGCCGGGGTTTGTTGTCAGATCCTGGCGCACAACACTGAAGCCGCGCCCACCGCTGTCCGTGCCCTCTGACCCGGAAGAAGACAGAAGAACTGAAGAAGAAGAGCGAAGAGAAGGAAAAGGAGCTGTAAGGAGAAAAGAGGAAAGGTAGGAAAGCATTCAGTGAGAGTGGATTGGTATGTGTGTGGATTGGTATATATGTGTGGATTAGTGTATATGTGTGGATTGGTATATATGTGTGGATTGGTATATATGTGTGGATTGGTATATATGTGTGGATTGGTATACGTGTGGATTGGTATACGTGTGGATTGGTATATGTGTGGATTGGTATATATGTGTGGATTGGTATATATGTGTGGATTGGTATACGTGTGGATTGGTATACGTGTGGATTGGTATACGTGTGGATTGGTATGCGTGTGGATTAGTATATGTGTGGATTGGTAAGTGTGTGAGAGTGATGGGTGTTATGCTGTACCATTTCCAATGTCTTTTTCATGATCTAATTATGCTCTAAAAGTACATCATAACTCCCATCATTCTATACTGTTCCATACAGTGGCAGAGCTGGGAGGCAGAGGCCTTGTACCCCCACCGCAGGACTCCTGAAAGGTAAGTGAACTTCAAAGAAGGGAGTGAGACAGGGGAAAGGGGGTAGATAGGGAGAAGGGAGTGAGAAGGGGTAGATACGGCAGAAGAGAGTGAGAAGGGGTAGATAGGGCAATCATACTCCTATCATGCCAAGTCTGCGAGTAAATCCTGGAATCTGGGTATGCCTGGGCATGATAGGAATGTGATTGCTGTTAATCATATATATATATGATATATATAGACCTGAAAACCGAGGTTGTTTGTGTGGTTATTTGGAAAGTCCCTGGAGTGCCGGTAACTATTTTTGGACTTTATATATATATATATATATATATATATATAATATTATTTAATTGTTTTCTCCTATTTTGGTGTGTTATTTACTTTAAATAAAAGTGTTAGATTTTTTATGGTGTTGGGGGGGGTCATATTCGGTTTTGGCCAGGTAAATGCTGCACTTTCGGTTTCAGTCCAGAATTCGTTTCGGTGCATCCCTACTACTAAGCCAGACAATTAAGTGGTAGGCCTAGACCACATCAATGTTTGGCGTAGTATATAGTGATTGGGGTTTTGTTACAAGTTTTGTTACAAGTTTTTATTCCTTTCTTTTTTTAGGATGGGGGGCGCCAGATGAGTAGTCCTCACAGGGCGCCAGAACACCTAAGGCCGGCTCTGATCGAGAGCTGTAGTGCAGGTAAGGGGGTGGGGGTGTTTGAATGAGTATGCCTGATTGAGGGAATGAATCTGTGAATGAATGAATTTGTGTGTGTATGTGTGTGATAGCATGGATGTGTAAGTGCTGGAATCTAGGCATGATGGGACTGTGATTGCTGTTAGCAATCACACTCCTATCATGCCAAGTCAGCCAGTACATGCTGAAACCTGGCTAGCTGCCCCTTGTGTATTAATGCTGCCAGCAGTATGGGGTCTGCACATCACTTACAGCCACCCTTTACCAGCATGTCCTGGCTGACTTGGGATGATAGGAGTGTGATTGCTAACAGCAATCGGCTAACAGCAGTCAAGTCCCATCATGCCTAGGTTCTAGCATTTACTGGTTGCCTGGGTATAAAAAGAGTGTGTTTGCTGTTAGCAATCACACTCCTATCATGCGAGGTCAGCCAGTACATGCTGAAACCTGGCTAGCTGCCCCCCTTGTGTATTGATGCTGCCAGCAGTATGGGGTCTGCACTTACAGCCACCATGTACTGGCTGACTTGGGATGGTAGGAGTGTTATTGCTAACAGCAATCTGCTAACAGCAGTCACAGTCCCATCATGCCTAGGTTCCAGCATTTACTGGTTGCCTGGTATAAAAAGAGTGTGTTTGCTGTTAGCAATCACACTCCTATCATGCCAAGTCAAATTGTTGATTTATTTTTTTTGTCCAATTGTGGTGTTACTTTTAACAAGTGTGGTTACCGCACTAAAATTGGACAAAAAAATACAATAACCATTTATTTATATATGATTGTTGACAGCAATCACAGCAATTTTGGGTTGTAAGAGCTTCTTTTTTGTCCTGCAGGGTGGTTCCAGCGGCAGAGGGATTGTTGGAGGGGATTTGTGCAGCTACGAGGCAGAGAGGATTGGTGTTATCAGTTTAAGCAGTGCCTATCTGTAAATCTGGAGAATTTGGTGGGACCAGATGGACCTGCTGTTGTGGATGATACTAATGATGGCACAGAAGGGTCAAGTAGCAGGGGGTCAGCGGGGGGACTAATGGCCTTTAAGCAAAACGGCTACTGTTACCCAATGTAACAGGGGTAAGGGATATAAGTTTAAGCACGAGTGCTCAGGATGTGGAGGTGCCCACAGTCTCAGAAGGTGTTTTAAGACAAGAAGGTCCTCCTCCACGGTGGGTGCAACCCGGGCAACTGGGACAGCTGTGAACTTAAGCACGATGCTTCTGTGGTTAAACTGGCATGGCAATTGGGAGTATGCAGCCTTGCATGCAGCCTTGCTGAAGGGCGTTTTTGCGAACAGGTTTTATATATCACTTTGTGATCATGTTAGTGGAGGGTGTCCTTTGAAATAAACTCCCCCCCGGTACTTAGTCAAATCCCTTTTAAATATTAAAATGTTTCTATCGCATTTCCCTGTCTCTTCTTTCCTCCAAGCTATAGAACTGCGGAGTACAATTCAGTCTTGACTTGGTTATATACCGTATTTGCTCGATTATAAGACGACCCTGATTATAAGACGACCCCCCAAAATCTGAATATTAACTTAGGAAAAAAAGAAAAAGCCTGAATATAAGACGACCCTAAAGGAAAAAAGTTTTACCAGTAAATGTTAATTCATGTAAACTATTTTTTTTAATAAAAGCTATGATTGAGAAAAATATTTTTTTTGTTTTTATTTCTTGTATTTTCCAACCTGTCCCCCAGTTACGCACATCTGCCCCCAGGCTTGCCACTCCAATATGGCACTGTGGCCCATGATATGCCTTTTAACCCTCTATATGCCACTGTGCCCCATGGTATGCCTTTTGACCCCCTATGTGCCACTCTGCCTCCAGAAATGCCTTATACCCCTATATGCCACTCTGCCTCCAGAAATGCCTTATACCCCTATATCCCATTCTGGCATTTAGGGGGTTAAAATGCATATTATGGGGCAGAGTGGCATATAGGGAGGTATAAGGCATTTCAGGAGGCAGAGTGGCATTAAGGGAGTTAAAAGGCATTGTATAGAGCACTCTGCCTCCAGAAATGCCTTATACCCCTATATGCCACTCTGGCATTTAGGGGGTTAAAATGCATATTATGGGGCAGAGTGGCATATAGGTGTATAAGGCATTTCAGGAGGCAGAGTGCTCTATTAAATGCCCCCTTAACGCCACTCCAGAAATGCCCTATGCCCCCATTTAACACACACACACACACACACACACACACACACCCTATACCCCCATTTAACTAACACACACACACTCTCCCCTCCCCTCCCCTCTCAGCCCTCTCTTACCGGTGCTTCCAGCCGGGGCAGCGGGTTGACGTCGCCTTCTGCTGCAGCCGGAAGGAGGTGGAGTTGGCAGCGGGGGGTTGTCTGCGTCCGTCGCGTATACTTTCCCCGGCTGTCAGAGATCAGAGTTCCCCGCACCGGTGCGGGGAACTCTGATCTCTGACAGTCGGGGAAGGTTTGCGCGACGGACGCAGACAACCCCCGCTGCTAGCCACACCTCCTTCCGGCTGCAGCGGACGTTGTCTACGCGGATCGCGTAGACGTCAACCCGCTGCCCCGGCAATACAGCAGGAAGCACCGGTAAGTGTGTGTATGATGGGGGGGGGGGGTGAGACAGGAGGATCCAGGTCCCCTGCAGCGGTGCGGGGGATCTGGATCTTAGTCTCCTAATCAGACTCTATTTGAGGTCTGATTAGAAGACGACCCCGATTAGAAGACGAGGGGTATTTTTCAGAGCATTTGCTCTGAAAAAAACCTCGTCTTATAATCGAGCAAATACGGTATTTTCCCAAGTGGGACTTGTTGGAGAAACTGTCAATAGTTTTACCTTACCAGAACCCTAGGTGCCAAGGGACTAGTAAAGTTTATAACCCACTTTGGCTCAAGTAGTATTAAGTTGTTAATCTTACCTATTTGGGTCTTTTCGCTAAATAGACACACAATATACACCCTCCCAGCATTCAACTACCGTTTTATAGCCCATCAGCAAAGTGATGACACTTTGAAACCGCAATCAGGGCCGGCCCGACAATGGAGCCGAGTGGGGCAACCGATCCAGGCGGCACTTTGCCGCCCTAAGCCCTTTTTTTTTTTTTAAGCCGAGAAGAGAGAGAGAGGGCGCCGAGTAGTTTTATCTTACCAAGTTGTCAGTACCGGCTCGGCGCCCCTCTCTCTCTCCTCTGCGAGCCCTCTAGCGAAGGGGGGGGAGGAAGGGTAGATAATGGGGGGGGGCGGGATTTTAAACTTCGCCCCAGGCGGCATTTTGTCTTGGGCCGGCCCTGACCGCAATTTCTATTTCCCTTATCCTGGACAACGCTCCCTTTTTTTCCTTTGTAATTGTAAAATTGTGAAAAAGAGTTTTTTTTATAGAATTTGTAGGTTTGGTTTTCTTTTGAGCCGTCCCTATCTGAATACACAACTGCTCCCACCTACAAAGAAAAGTTACGTTTTACATTTTGGGGGGAGATTTGATAGAAATGTCAAATAATGAATATGCTTGAAATCCCTAAAGAAGAATAACAAGGCATGACTGACATTTTTTTCAGTTAGTGAAAAAATATTAGGTTATGGTTTTTAATCATGGTGTATCCAATTGACATTTAAAACCCCGATAAACTCTTTCTTACCTTTGTTGTTGTACAGAGTCATGGGATATAATTGACATAATGTTGATAATTATGTGAAATTATATGCTTTCAAACATTCACTTCAACTCAGTAACCTTCTGAACGGTTCATTACAAAAAATAAAGTATATACAGGTTAAAATATTGTGCATATGACAGGGGAAAAAGGGCAAACTATACAGACGGAATGGTTCTTATCTGTCATCAAAGTCTATGTTTCTGTGTCCTAAATGGCTCAAACCAATAGTGATATTACAAATATAGTCTTTGATATAAATACTAAATGGCAGATTTTTTTGGCACCATACCTGGCTGTTGTCAGGGCTTGTCCCAAAGGCTCAGGGTTTTTCACCTCGATCTCAGGGTGAACGAGAAGAATTCTTTCCTACACTCCTCAAGGTCAGGTTTTTGAACCATATGGTCGCTACAATTCTTCTGTCTTGGAAGGGTTTCAGGGTCGGTTCACTTGGAATGTTTAGATGGTATTCTCAATGCCATCAAGCGCCCTGCCAATGCCATGGGGGGTGTTGTTATAGTTTGGTCTGGTCACCTATCAGCAGCTACTCTGTTGGCTTTGACGCTTCTTGTGTCTTCTTCACATTAATGTAGATTGGTTTAACGCACCAAACTAAACACACTGGGGACCAGAAAATTTTACATTAAATTTTAAAGGACCAAAATCAATTGATCTACCATCCACCACCGCCATGGTCTGAATTTAGAGAGAGGTTCGTAGATGCATGGACTCATCTTCCAGCTTAACTGGTGGAACTGTTATGTGTATTTTGAGACACACAGTTGTCCTGTTCAATTTATGTGATCAAGAGTCAAGACCAGTTGGTCCAGTTGTACAGGGAACAGGCAAACACATCCAAGGATTCTGAAGTACCATCCAAACTTTCCAGGTTTCCCAGGGACAGCTCCATGACGCTTCATCCTCCAACGGCAGAGTTTCTGAAATTGTATCAGTGTCATTTTATTGGTCTCACAATAGGGGGGGACCTATTCCCCTAAACTACTTATCCATGTTAGCATGTTTTCACACACAGTGAATTTTGCTCTGGCTACCGTTTTCGGAATGCCATGAATTATGTATTGTAATCTTTTTTTTCTCCAGGAATCTATTTTAGCATTACTAGAAGAAACAAGGGGGCATTTAAATAGTCGCACTAGCTTCCTCGGATCTGTGTGGTATTAGTGGTCTTCTCACTTTTGTATTTGTAAGTTTAGTATTCAGATGAATGCTAAATAAATGATTATCCTGGCAGCGAACGTAAGCTGGTTTATTTATTTTTTTGTCGTACCAGCACCATGAAAATGTTAAGGTTTTCTGTTTATTGAATTAATTAATTTTATAACATTAATAATAAAACAGTAGCCAACAGCAGCAATACAATTCTTCTATTTTTCCATTATGGAACATTCTTTTTGAGCTCCATGGATTTATTACTATTATTCAAAATGGAACTGTCACTCAAATCCATATATATAACATTGTATATTTTCATGTCGTGCACAAAAAAGAAACATGTATTACAGTAAATGCCAGTGCGGGGCCAGTAAAATGATACATAAAATTAAAAGGAATAGCATGCACTAGAAAATGGTGCTGCAACTTGTTTATAACACACCATCAGATTCTGTAGGGGAAAAGTGAAAATCAACAATTGACAATATGCAAAATTGACAATAACATTTACATACGATAGGGGGTATGGGGACAGTAGGAGAAGAGAAGAGGGCCGTTGTCCTGTGATCTTTCCATCCATTGTGTAGTTGAGGGTACCAAGCATGACTATGTAGATAAAAGAGGCTTGCTAGAGAGTTAGTAAGGGCAGAAATGGGCCATTATGCATTAGGCACAGTATTAGTACTAGGTCTTTACTGAACTTCGGAGCCCCTAGGCATGTGCCATGCCTAGGGGCTCCGAAGTTCAGCGAAGCCCTATTTCGCTAATGGATAATCTGCCCATGCACCACATTGAATGCATGGCAGTCAGCATGTGTGTCATGCAGCAAATGCAATTTTCAAGTTTGTTCAAAGTAAGCCTCTAACTCAACAAGAAAACTCTAATTAAACTTGAACAGTCTGCTTAATAAAGAATGGGAGCATTTTTTTTTTCTATTAAACTTGATAATACAATTGTGGGTAGGTGGGAAAAGAATGCTTCATGTACCAATTTGAAGAAGAAAAAGCAGCCAATCACAGAATTTAATATTTAATGGTCATTATTTATTGTTTAATATTTTAATATAGCGTCGACATACTCTGTAGCGCTGGGCAAACAGGACATAATCAAGTAGTTTATAACATAACAATTCAACTTACAGAAACGACAGGTACCTTCATTAACACAAAAACAAGACTAAGAAAATGTAACATTGCTGTTGCGTTGATTGCGGTCAAGATGGACCTTGGCTCTGACTGTGATCTGTTGAGTTAGCTTCGCGTTACGTTGAAGTTCAATAGACTGCTGCCAAACGAAGACTGACTTGTAAAGTTACAATGTGAGTTAGCGGTCAAGCTGGTTGTTGAGTCGTTTGTTTGTTTTTTTAGTTTAATTAAGTTGTGGATCAATAAGTCTGTTTTGTTATTTTTCTTTTTAGAGTTGAAGCGCTTTAGAGTTAGCTTTAACTTGACACTTTGTAACAGACCCTCTAGTTAAATCAAAAAAGATATGTAAAAAAAAAATACACTGCCAAAAAAATGCAAAACATGGTGAAGTTAACCTTCCCCTAATAATAATGCAGGACGAGTCTTGCATCCAGACCCAACCTGGCCGTTTGGCACACCAGGTAAATGCCCGATGGGCCACTTGCTGACACTCATCCAATCTGGTGCTTCAGTGGTAAGCCACAGGCTGAATATGTTGAGTGGCACACTACGTGAGTGTAAGAACGTAGTATATGGTCACACATTTACAGCCTTCGGCAACTCTTACGTCATCAGGCAACTGCTGGCCTTAAGGTGTCGGGCCGCCTTGTCTTTACAAGTGTGGCCCTCAGGGCCGGCCCGACAATGGAGCCGAGTGGGGCAACCGCTCCAGACGGCACTTTTGAAGCCCTTTTTTTTTTTTTAAAGCTGAGAAGAGAGAGAGAAGGTGCCAAGTGGGCACCGAGACTGAGCAGGGAGACTCACCGCAGGACTGCTGAAAGGTAAGTACGGGGGGGAGAGGAAGGGTAGATAGTGGGGGGGGCGGCATTTTAAACTTCGCCCCAAGCGGCATTTTGTCTTGGGCCGGCCCTGGTGGCCCTCATTCCATCGCTCTAGATAAAGGCATATCGTTGTGCTATGCCCAATGCAGCTACTATGGAGAGAGGCAAAACAGATCCTCTCTGCGGACAGACCACCACACAAGGAGGCGTTTGCAACACTTCTTGTAGGCGGCTTGAAGAAATACATCACTGTCATTCTGTAGAGAACATTAATTTCTCAGAAACATTCTTAAAAGCTTCTGTGACTTTATATTTCTTGAACAATAGAGCAATATCTGTTTTCAGAAAATATGGAGGACAATATTCTGAAACACTCACATTTTTACTTTTATTAGAGCATTTCTTCTCTGTTGCTGTAATTACCCGATGTTTATTTTGCCACAGCTGCCTGTGATTAAGGATCTCTGTATACCAAACATATGTTTTTCGAATTTGCATTTGATGAAGGCAGCCAGTATATCTGTAGAAACTCGCCGACTTTCATATTTGTTATTTTAATAAAGTAGTTTAATTTTTGTTATCTCTTTATGTGCCATATGCTCTTACACAGAGGACACCCCTGTTTCTGAGAGCAGTAATTTAGGTGCAGTTCTAATTATTCACATATATTGCCTCTGTGGCAGGTACATTTCCTTTCATCCTAATGAAGAATGTAATTCCTTCTTGTAAGAGACAATCTTTAACATTTGCAGAGGGCAATCTTCAAATTACTTTTTGTCTTCATAAGCATATTTATATATAGATATATATATAGCATATATCTAGAGGGTTAATGATTCAGATGGTAATGTACAGCAATTAGATGAGTGTATTTAATCTGAAAAGTTCATAGTAAAACTTATGTTAACTAGTGTATGTGCATCATTAAATTACATGCATCTTCTCTCTCTCCCCCCTCACTGTTCCTTTTTTTCCCCGTTTGCCTTCTTTCACTCTCTCTTATTTTCTCCCTTTCTTCTCTCCTTTTTTTTCATTCTCCCTCTGAGCAAATAACACCGTCATCTTCGCGCTGCACATAACATCAGGTAGCCCCTCTCACGCTCTGACACAATAATACCCCCTACCACTCTCCCACATAATAAAATCCAACAGCCCCTCTCCTCCCTGCACATAATGTGACCCAGCAGCTCCTCTCTTCCACTCCGCACTATGCAGCAGAGCGTTCATGGGAATACGTAGTCACACTGAGCAGGGCATTCAGTAAAGCTCCCATTTTGATTTATTTCCTACCCAGTGTGATTGACAATGTCCACGGTGTCAAGGCTTTTATATCTCTGAAGATCCCGGTGTGTTAATGTAAGATAAATAGCTCAAGGCTTTGCCAGTGATCTTGGAACATAGGGCTTGATATGCGAGCCCCTGTTCTTTTGCTTATCTAAACTTAGAACTTAGTGAAAGTAGTGAATGTTACTGGTAGATCTGCTTTCAGTCCAGCCGCTGGTACGTGACACCCAATGCCAACAGTGAATGAATTACTTTTCATTCATAGCTTGTATCCGTGGAAACAATGGTGCTGTGATATTCTTCCTGGTTTGATACTGGGTGAGCTCATTACTGAGCTCATTACAAATTTTTTTTCAAGTTTATGATAAACCATTTAAAATGGAAGGATATAGACACTCAAAAAAACCAAAAAAACGTTGCTTTATACAACACTTTAAAAAATAAAATGCTTGGCTCCATTTTAAAACAGCTAAAACTGCAAGACCTGTAGTTGGAGATCTCTGTGTCGCTGACACAAGTTGGAGTTTTCTATGTGGTCCTGAACATGAATCCAATCTTAATGCATGCTGGAAGTTTACGAGGAAACGGGCAACTTAAGAATATACAAAATTAAGTATTTGCCTGAAACCTAATGACCTGCTATCTTATATTTTAAACAATTCGACCACAATAGCTCTAGAAATTTTGGAGGGAAAAATAAAAACCAATTCTATCTATTATCATCATTTTAACATTGGAGGCTCTTGTCAAGGTAATCATTTTGGGCTGAAATTTGTTTTTATAGGTAAACCATTAAATGTTGATTTCCCTAACATCATTTTTTTTTTTATTTATACTGAAATATTGTTAAGATGTTACTGAAAACCCTTCTCTGACTATATTTCTAAAGAACAATTTGTAAAAAGGATACATTTCTTAAGCAGGAAACACTCTATTCTCATCATTTCTGATCCGTTCCTCGTTCCTTTTTTTCTTTCCTATTATCCAATAGATATAATAATTCAACTCATTTCACCAAAAACGCTAGAAAACGTATAAAATGCAGTTTATGGCCAAATACCTTGATATATCTTTTCAGCGGACAAATTGTACACAGAGCTCAAAGCACTTCCTTGAAAAATGCTTATTAAATGCTGACTAATTGATAATTAAATGCCAGGTTTGATGATGAACAATGAATCTGACATTTCAGGTGTAAAATGGGCTAATTGCGAGCTGTGCAGCTCATTTTGTCAAGAAGTTAAATGGCAGAAATAGGTTTTCAGCCAAAAGCCGGTCTTGTTGGCATAATATCAAATAATAAGGTAATCGTCTGTGGCAGATTGCTACTAAGAGTGGAGATTCCTGCCCAATACATCTTCTACGCGTCCTGTTGTAAGAAACAGCTGTTACCGTAATTACATTAATGAGGCTGTTGGTAGTCAAGGTATTTATATGAAAATAAAAAGAAAATATACCCTTAGTTGGAAATGGTAATTGGCATATTTTTACTGAAACAACTATAATATAACCGTATCTTTCATTTAGCTACTTAATATCCTGGGTGCTTATTTCACAATGAATGCGTATCCAACATATGCCCAAAAACACATCAGATAAAATAGGTTTGTTTTTTTACTGTAAATTGTTATTTTTTGAGCATTATTTTTTTGAGCATTAAATTTTTTCAGAAAAAGGAGGAAACCAGTGGTGGAAACAGAGAATCTGCATGGAACTTTGACATTTGTGTTAGAAAAGAATGATTAAAGTGACAATAATGTGATGAATGAGGATATTACTGCAGGTGAATAGACCATCAAGCCTAAAAAGAACAGAGGTAAAGATTACCTAAAACAAGATAAGATTGGAGTTTTTTTAACGACCGCCTAAATTAATAGTGAATAGAAAGCAAATTAACACTTTCTTTTTAAGAGGCTTCAATAAATGTAATTCGTTACTAGTGTAAGTCATGATACATTATTGCCATTTATACAATGTTTATAAAAAATGTACTTACCTTTCAGTAATACCGACGGGAAATTGAGAGAAACATGATCAAAATATAACATATCATGGAAGCTGCAATAGAACAGCATTAAAGCCGTTAAATAATTCACAAATAGTTATTTTCTATTCACTTTGTTATATTCTATATACTATATAAGGCAATGTCAGATGAAATTAATGACGTGGCGAAATGTATCTGAAAACTTTTTTGAGTTCATCTTACTCTCTATTGTCGAATCTTCTCGTTTTTCAGGAGAAGTTCACACCATGCACCGTGATTTAAGATAAAGTGGGAACTACTTTCTTTAGTATTATTATGTGTTTTAGTAGAAAATCAAATAATTATTGAAAAAGTTCTGAATAGATTTTCTCATAAGGCAAGTGAAAAAGTAAAATATTTTACAGATAAAGACTCTTGTTTGTATTGGCATGTCCGCGGATGAAGCCGATGTACCCAACTTGCTGCCGCTTTGTATGTGTCGTAGGCCAGAGCTAATATGGTTGACTCTGTGGGTTTGCACTGTAAGATCCAGGAATCACAGTGGATTTTGGGGCCCCTGCGCTAGCATGTAAGGTCTTGGTGCGGTGTTGCACTCTACCCTTGCTCACTCTGTTGAAGTTTATACCTTTTATTGGGCCAACACTGAAAAAATGTGCATCTGGAGAAGGCACCTGAGAGTTCCAGAAAGATTATAGAACTTTACATCTGTTTCTATGCTGGCTCAATAATGAGTGTTTAATATAATGCCTCTGCTCCAAACCTCGAGCAGTAAGCCAGTATCCCACTTCATGCTGTCCCGTTAAGAATGAGCGATTATCTGGCTTCTGCATCCGTGGAGATCCAACGTTTCGGCTCCAAGCCTTTCTTAATGGTGATCTCTTGATTTTTTTTTCTGTGCTTTCTCTGCTCTCTTGAATAATTTTTAGTATTTTTGGATTTTAGTGGATTGTGTGCACCTCCTGATTTAGCTTTTTGTCTGTTATTCAAGCTGCCTGATTGGTCTTGTTTGCTCTTTTACGTGTGCCTCTCCGTGACATATAGTTTTTAAGGCTTATATTTGCTCCAAGGGGTCCATGTATAAAGCAGAAATAGAGGCAAAAGGTGATCATTGTTGGCCGTACAGTACTTACATATACCTACCCAGAATCCCCTGCAGCACTACAAGATTTATGTGAGAAAAGCAGGTCTTCTGGCTTGCCTGGTGGATGATAATGGATTAAGAATGCCTCTTCTACCCGCTCGATAAAAGGCATTCACTTTTCTCTTTTTCCCTTTCCTCTACTTTCTGTTGGACTGTAATTAGGAGTAGATGTGGGCATACCCAAACTCATATCCCTGGAGAAAGTGTAAAGTGGCCCCGGAGACCCAGGAACAATCCTTCACCCAGAGACTCCCCGTCAAACCATGACGGTTTCCGCGTGTCGAAATACGGTTACGTCAAATATTTCTTATCAGAGTTAAATGCAATTTAATCAGCGCCAAGTTCTCTCAAACCTACCGAAGACGCCGGAGTTGAGAAACCCCGCCAAACCGCAGAGTCGTTTTCAAGAGAAACAAAACTAAAAGTCTCCAGCTGCCCCACATATTTGCCTCTCTGTTTCAAAAATGTTCTTTTATTTCATCGACTTCAGTAACAATGTGCGTTCTCCGGGAACTTGCAAATTAAAATGTTTGCTTTGACTGCTGCTTCTGAACATTGATCAATATCACTATCCCACTTGGCTGCCGTTAAATTGATGTTTCGTTTTACCCGCGCACTTATTCCTCCCCATTTATTTATTTATTTTGCGAGCGGAACATTTTTATATGTACGTGCGTCAGACTGAAGAGCGTTCTAGCATACTGCGTGGGATTAGCGCTTAGCATCTTCTTTCTTTCCTGATAAATGACGATATTCCCCTAAGAAGTATGTCGGCGCGGCCGACAAAAGATTGAATCAGTGGAACAAAAGGAATGAATTCTTCAGCCTCAGAAGAGAAACTACAATAATAATGTTTTGTCACTATTTTGTTTATTCCTGCACTACGCCAGATTCATGTCTGACGTTCGATAGCAATGGATTTTGTGACAAGTGATCTACTTTGTGTAGGGAGACAGTTTTTGAAGTTCGGCTCAATGAGAAATTAAAGGGATCTGTGTGTGCGAACCAGAATAACAGGATAATTCTATTATTCCCGAAATTGTAAAATATTAACCATATTCATGTCTACTTTGTCAGCCCCATGGGGTTCTTCCTTATGTTATTATGGAAGGATACGCTGGGGAGAGCGCTAAAAACCCTCGGGGCTGTCTCTGTTATTAATGGGCGCACGCGGAGGTGATAAGCAGAAGCTTCGATGCACACATTATACAGGTATATATAAAAAAGAAGATTCTTCTATAGAGGGAACAGTGCTGCTTATGTGAGCGTAAGTCAATTGTCAACTCGCATTCCCTTGCCGCGTTTCTCAGGAACCGAGGGGAGCCTGGCAAGTGCCCCCTCTTTCCGCTGGTGGGGGGGGGTGTCTGATAATTTGCCCTCTGGGCATCCCGGTCTCTCCCTCACCCCCTATAGAGTAGGATGAGCAGATAAAAAAGCAATTAACCCTCTGGATGGAATTAAGCCACTAATATATATATATATTTATATATATATATACAGGGGATTCATTATAATTTCTTTTTTCCACTAGTTTTTTCAGCATGGGGGGAGGCAAACTTGAGCAAGCAATTGAATGATGTATGCTCACTGGGCCTATTTTCCTTTTTGGCTGGGGGAATATTTTGGGATTTGTGCTTCCTTGTTCCAAAAATATTTTTATATTTCAGAAATTATTCAGCTAATTGATCCAATATGTATTCCAGCAACCCTTACAATGTCAATCTATAACTGGAGTACTAGCCATTCAATATATATACTGGGAATGTCAGTGCCTTAAAGCTCCTCACCCCTGGACCGGATACCAACCGGCCCGAGCTCACTCAGTCCCTGCACTCTAACTGAGTCTGAACAGTTCATGGTGCTGAGACGCAACTGAGGGCTGCGCGAGGGCTGCGAGGGAGCAAGAGAGCAGCCGGTGACGTCCCCTTTCTCAGCAAAAAAATCTGCGGTACAAATGAAAGGAAGTATACTGTATATTAGTGTGTGTGTTAGTATGTGTGTGTGTGTGACTGTGTTATGCTGTGTGTGTGTGTGTAAGTATGTTACTGTGTTTGTGTTAGTATGTGTGTAAGCATGTTTGTTAATGTGTTCCTAAAGTATGTTACTGTATGTGTGTATACTACATATAATTATTTGTAAGATATATGTATATATATATATATTAAACAGAAACACACATAAAGCAAGGTTACATAATGAGCAGTTGATGAAAAAGGGGGGAACAGAAAGACCCTGTAGTTTCCCCTTGGTGCAATGGTTCAATAGTCACTAATTTGGTATTCACGGCAACTTTATAACACATAAGAGCAGCGGATAGCGAGAATGTACT
Source organism: Sceloporus occidentalis (assembly GCA_023333645.1). NCBI lineage: Eukaryota > Metazoa > Chordata > Lepidosauria > Squamata > Phrynosomatidae > Sceloporus > Sceloporus occidentalis. The sequence continues at coordinate 1,200,041 of JALMGF010000097.1, read as the reverse complement.
GTATACGGTTTATAAGTGTTTTTTCTGCCCCTTAAATGTCTGCCGTTTTCATCTCCCGTTTATGTTATAGTGGCTGAGATGCATAATTACTGTATCAGTCTGGCATTCATTTCTCAACTTCTTTTTATTGAAAAACTTTTTATGCTGCTATTGAGAAATTAGAGCGGACATTACTTTAATAGCCAAAGCCTATAAACCTACAGCATTGTCGATAATATACCTAGCATAACGTTGTGTTCTATCCTTAATAGGCCAATTTTTCATAAGGAAATTAAGTGTTAACCAAGATTCCATTTAATACAGTTTGTAAAACACTTTTCTTTTCTCTTTCTGAAACTTTGACAACCGCTAAGCTGCAGCATCCATTTATCCTGATATAACTTGTTAAGAAAGAAGAAAGCTGGTCCTTTTCTCCTCCACCCCAAATAAGACAGCGACAGCTTCACATTTTACTTAGTCTTTTAAAAAGATTTCCATTAATAATTCAGGCCTTTTTTTTTTATTTTTTAGCTTTTTTTACTTTAGAGGAAGATGTATAAGGAACAAAACAGCCAATGTTCTGTCCTTGAACCGATTTCAAATATATACATATAACAATTTGCCACGCGTTTAGCAACAAAACAAATGGAAAATATCCATTCCAAAAAGAGACAATACAAGCAAAATCCCTTTTAGGACATCATTCATCAAGAGATATTTTTATTCATCCCAGTGGTTTGCTTCCATTGCATTGTGATGCTGGCAGGTTATAATGGGTTAATATAATATATTTTTTTATTTATTTTTTTTGGTAGGGCAGACACAAGTAAAATGCTTCGGCTTCATCATCATTCTGGCTGAGGGTCATGGAAGATCATGTCCACAAAGCCCAGAATGTCAGGTATGAACCAAGGCAGTACAGAGACAGGCGGCAGTACGTGGAAATAGTTGTTTTCTTGTTTTTAATGACTTTTTATTGATTTGATTTTCTTTTGTATGCATCTCTAATGCTGATGGTTGCTGTCTAAGTTTATATGGGGAAATAATGTTTATTTTTCTTCATTTTTCTATTTTATTTTTTTTTTATTTTTTTTTTAGAATTTGCCTTGTCTATCAATTACTTAATTTGTCCTGGAAAACAAAACATTGATTTTAGTAAGTTAAGTGAAAATCACTATCCAGCCCATTGACTGCACTTTTCAGGTCCCAACCAGCAATAATCTGCCAAGCCCTCAAGCCTTCATCTTTTGACTCGGGGGAAAGGAGCCATCCAAAAAAAAAGTAACAAAAAAGTAAAAAAAAAAAAAAAAAAAAAAAGCCATATGCAAAAACCAAAGCAATGAAAGAAAAAAGCCATGACAGCTGGTTGTGCAGGAACATGTATAGTATATATACTCCTATGCACAGGTGGCCCTAAGTGGTTGCAAGATGGATGGACCTCCCACCAGGAGCACCGGGTATAAATGCCCCCCCAGGGGATTTTTAACTAGGTATAACCCCTTAATCCATCTTGGAGTAGGAGGGTGATCCATAACTTTCTCATGTAAGATATATTCATATATTTTGAGCCCCCATCCCTCTTTCACTTGGTGTCTATACACCAAAGGTAGCATTTCATTTGTCCTCATCTCACTACACACAGGGTGGTGATCATGGCCCCTCTTGGTTAAATTCGGGTCCTGGGGACCTTGTTTTCACTATCTTTAAAGTTATTATTTAATTTTATTTATTTTATTTTTTTCTGGGGGATGGGGGAGTCGGAAAGCAGAAGACCTTTGTCCAACAAGTACAAGTTCTCCGATGCAAAGCAAATTCACAAGCATTCGCAGTTTAGGGAATAGACCCCTTTGTGCCTCCCGCAGCATTGAATCGAGGGGTTTATACCCCACAGAGCTGAAAATTTTGAGGGCACACAACTGTTAAGAATTTTTTTCCAGAAAAAAAAAACAACTTTGATTGTAAGCTCATTTGATCCGTGCCCTCCTTGCCTCAATCAATAAATAAATGAACACTAATAGCAGTAGAGCTTGCCTGGCCTTTGTTAAGAATAGCCTTATGCCTGTCCCATGTATGCTTAAATCACATAGTTTAACAAGTCCTGACCTTTAGAATATAATAAATATATTTCAAATATCTCAAACCCTTCCCCATTGTCCTAGACAACGCTTACAATTTCCTATTGTTCAGAATGTAACTGACATCCAACCGATAACTAGAATAAAAACAATAATTTTATGCAAATTATTGTAATTGCATATTGCAAATTAACTTGTATCAGGCCTTTCGGGATAGTATAGGAATCAGATCAGAACTCAATTTCCATGCAGTGTCTCCTGTACATTTTCATAAATTAACATTTATAATAATTTTTATTATAATGGAGAAACAAACTGTGCCAAATTCAATCTGGCTCAACGGATCTGACCTTCTTTAGAGTTTGTATTTCATTTTGCTTTTATATTGCATAAGAAAGGGGAAAAAAAACTCTATACCATTAAATGCGAACTTTTTTTCTTATTAATATAACAAATAATTGCTATAAATTGATAGAAGCTTGGCTAACTCTATTTCCTGCACTAGTCAAAGTTTATCGTCCATTAGAAGAAAATGTGAGTATATGAGAGATATGTAAAAAAAAGCAGCTTCTCCAATCCACCTCACAATAGCACATTTTCTGCACCAAAATTAACTATTTATTAACTTGCAGTTTGATAGGTGAGCAACGGCCATCACTCTCAGCCTATGCTAAGCTAACCGTCACTGTCTCACACGCCAACTCTCATCAGTCTGGAACTGCTGCTACAGCTGTCGCTCATTGATGTCTATCACACACAGTCAGGGCCGGCCCAAGGCAAAATGCCGCCTGGGGCGAATTTTAAAATGCCGCCCCCCCCCTTATCTACCCTTCCTCTCTCTCCGTCCCTGCCGCCCCCCCCATTATCTACCCTTCCTCTCCCCCTCTCATCTACCCCCCCCCCCCCCCTTGTACTTACCTTTCAGCAGTCCTGCGGCGAGTCTCCCTGTTCGGTCTTGGTGCCGGCTTGTAATGCTGAGCGCCGGAAATGAGGTAATCTTCCGGCACTCAGCATTACAAGCCGGCGCCAAGATCAAACAGGGAGACTCGCCGCAGAGGAGAGAGAGAGGGGAGCCGAGCGGGTACTGACAGCTTGGTAAGCGAAAACCACTCGGCGCCCCTTTCTCTCTCTTTCACTTTAAAAAAAAAAAGGGCTTGGGGCGGCAAAGTGCCGCCCCTTCAAAAGTGCCGCCTGGAGCGGTTGCCCCACTCGGCTCTATTGTCGGGCCGGCCCTGCACACAGTCCCTTACACTTTACCTCGTCAAGGAGCCCCAAAATGGCTTGTAATGGCACCAAAATGGCAGCTACACGTGGCAACTTTTGCAGTTTGTTTTTGGCAGTTTCATCGGGTATTGAATGCACGAAACAGACGATTTTCATAAAAAAAAAAACAAGTTTGTCCAAATCCACAAGTCTACTACTATCATAAGAGGGCAGCAACAGGATGAGACAAGGTAGCCGAGATACAGGACAGGTCCCCAGAATACGGGACTGTACTAGGCAACTGGGGACCTATTTTTTTTATTTTTTTAAAATTAATTTTCATCTAAGTAAAGTTTCATTTACAGAAAAAGGCAGTTATAATGTTACAAAACAAAGTATTTCTGCCTTAAAAAAAACAAAACAAGCTCACTCACTCTTACTGCCGCTGGATCAAGCAACCTCATTTTGTACGAGACCCCGATAAGCCCCAGACTATATAGTCCATAAGCCATAGGACTTCACCAGAATCCTCATGTGGCTGTTCAGACGGTGATTACCCACGAATGCCTGATCTGTTAAGCTTTCAATAAGTATCGGTATTTGGATTTTGATATTTTTTGCAAGAGCCAAATCCTATTTACTTGGAAATTTCTTGGATGGAAAATATTAGACATAAAATTTGATTATAAATTATAAATCTACCAAATTTAAATTCGTATTGCACCGGTAATTATTAAATACAAATGTCATAAAACATAAATGTCAGTTATGACTGATTCTATACACATAAGTGGGAATAGTCAGCGTTTAGTCCCAAGTTCTCAGGGTCACAAAGTCAGGAGCTGACTAATTCCCATTCTTCTCTGAATTAATGATATCTGAGCATCTCAGCTGGTGTTTTTCTGTCTGTATTATCATAAATGAAATCACAGTTCGAATGCAGGTGACTTCATTCAGAATATATTTTCTGTCTAACAAGTTATGGTTTTCATGAAGACCAATTTTAGAGCCATTTTGGCTTCCACCATTAGCAAACCACCGTAACCGAATGTTTCTGATGGACGTTAATAGGTTTAATCCTCTGGGAGGAAGACCCTGCAGGTGACCAATAGGGCTCACTCGCACGGCTTTTTTAACTCCTGATTTCCACTCCCGTTAACCCCTGCGATGCTGCGTTGGATAACGGGAGCAGAAATCCGTAGGTTAAAGGGCCGTGCAAGCGACCAATAGGCTCACTCGCACGGCCCCTGACCACTGGTTGCTAGGCAGAAAAGAAAAAAAACCAACAACCTGGGACCCTTCTGCAACAGTTAAAAGTCCGTGCCAGCAACAAAGTCCCGGTACGGACATTAAACTGACACAGCGGGGACACCGCTGATCTCCCCGCTGTGTCAGTTTAATGTCCGTGCCAGCGACCAACCAAGTCGCTGGTATGGACGTTTAACTTGGCATAATAACTTATTATAACTTTGGGCAGAATGCTGCCTTTTATTAGTAAGATACATTGAGTAGCTTCATAAATTATTATGCTACTCAATGTATAACCAACAGAGGGCAGCATTCTGCCCAAAGATATATTAGCCATATGTGGCTGTGTGTTCATTTTCATTTATTAATTATTTAAATAAAATATATTCCCATGATCCGCTGGTCTCCCCGCTGCAACGGTTAAATGTCCGCACTGAAAATCCACTAATTTTATATAGAATGTAATGGTTAATCTGTGAGATGTTCCCTAAATTAGGAGAGGTTTCTACAAAGTATTAGAGGGAAATCAGTAAAGAAAATTATTTTATTATTTTTTTAAAAATATTAATCATACAAAATCCTGACGTTCTCTGCATCTCTTTTATTAGAAAATGTCATCAGTCTGTACGTTAAACATGCGCGGGAAAATCATACGGCTCCTGAATCCGAGACGAGACCAAGCACTGATTAAGTAGCAGGAGAAACGGGCGACTAGACGGGGGCCGGGTGGGGCCGATCCGCCGGCGGGTTTCTAATGAATGGAATTGAATTAAATGTTTGCTCTTTATAGGGTATATATTACGGGTCATGAAGGGGTTAATGTAAAAACCTATAAACTCATGGAATGGATGCTAAGGCGTTACCATGGAAACCTATGACATCCAAGCATCCTAAAGCTTTGTCTGCTCCAATCAGAGCTGCTTACCGTGACATCAAGCCAATGATGTCATAATAGCCTCTTTCACAACAAGTGAGGAGCTCAGCGAGAAGCAGATCGCTTGTGAAAATGGGAGGCTGCGGCTCTATCTCAGAGCTCCTGATCGCCCTGCTTTTAGTTTTGATCCCGTTACAGATCGATGGCGGAGGAGGCGAAACGGGGTCTTCTGGGGAGGAATCACAGCAGAAATACGCCGAGAAGTGTTTGCTGGTTGTCTGCTTGTTTGTCGTCCTGCTGTATTTGTTTCTGAACGTTCTGTTCTGTGTCATGTACCGCATGCTCATTGCGGGTAATAATAAGTAAGTTCCCCCGTTAATAATATTCTTATAAGTCTAAATCAGGCCCGGTGCGGGGCAGTAAGGGGGGTGCGGGGCAGTAAGGGGGGGCATTTACCAAAAAATAACTTATTTCACCCCTCGGTATTTTTAATATATTGAAGCAGAAGGTGGGGTTTTAGTAACTTTGGTTTTATTGAATATTTTCTAATGTGAGGCGGTCAGTCTGCCGTCAATCTCCCCGCACAGGGGCGGCCGGCGCGTCCCGGTACCGATGGTGTATTCGGTGATGACGGTGACAGCGCCTCCTCCGGGTGACAGCAGGAAGTCACCGGGGACTATCGGCCGTTACAATGTTACTCGCTGCTTCGCTTGTTTCTGCCATTAACTTCCAAACATTCTTTATCTCAGCCGCGGACCCAATGAATGTGAGAGAGGAGAAGCCGGACAAACGGGGGACATCGCGGCACCAGACTCCATTACACCGGAGACGGACTCACCGCAGTCCGGACTTGAGACCGAGACGGAGGACAGCGGCATAACGGACTCCTCGTCATCAGCCACAGGGTCTGAAAAGTCCAGTTCCGGTGAGTGGGTCACGGAAGAAATCATTGAAATGGACGACTCCTCAACATCAATGGAGTCGGCTCTCTCTCACCTGGAGGATGGCGCCCCCTAGTGTGCGGCGTGCGAGGCGTCTGCACGTTTGTCACGGATCGTCTCTGAATGTTATTTTATGATGAGTTAATAAATTAGTTGTTAGTTGTTGAGATGTTTCCTTTCTTGTTTCCGGCCCCCGGGTTCCGCGTCTCTAACAGATTTACCAGAGAGATCCAGAAGAACCAGAACCCCACATTGAAGAGATTTCCAGTTGGGCTTCAAAAAAGGTGCAAAACTCCTTCCTGCCTCCAAAAGAATCCTTGCCTGCCCAGCCCGTCAGTGGCGGATCTACCGGGGTCGCAGGGGTCGCGACTGCGACCGGGCCCTGGCGGCAGGGGGGCCCAAGCCAAGGGGCCGCCCGAAATCTTTTTTACGTTTTTTTTTTTTTTTTTTAAATAAGGCAGGGGCGTCCAACATGCGGCCCGCGGGCCCTCGAGGTGCGGCCCGCGTAAGATCGGCAGCCAGGGCAACCATTCGTACACGAGCCGCACCTCAAGCCCTGCTACTTACTTGTGGGAGGGTCTTCTGGACAGCACAGAGGAAGCGGAGTTCACGTGACATCCTACTTCCTCTGTGCTTTAGCAGAGAACGCAGAGGGAGGCCGCGCCCCCTGCTGAAGTCTGTGAGCGGCATCGAAGGGAGATGCAGTGCAGGTAAGGGGGTGGGGAGGGTGTTTGAATGAGTGTGTGTGATTGAGGGAATGAATCTGTGAATTAATGATTATATGAATAAATGAGTGTGTGTGTGTGTGTGTGTGTGATAGCATGGATGTGTAAGTGCTGGAACCTAGGCATGATGGGACTGTGATTGCTGTTAGCTTATCATGCTAAGTCAGCCAGTACATGCTGAAACCAGCCAGCTGCCCCCCTTGTGTAGTGATGCTGCCAGCAGTATGGGGTCTGCACTTACAGCCACCCTGTACCAGCATGTACTGGCTGACTTGGCATGATAGGAGTGTGATTGCTAACAGCAATCACAGTCCCATAATGCCTAGGTTCCAGCATTTACTGGATGGATGTGTAAGTGCTGGAACCTAGGCATGATGGGACTGTGATTGCTGTTAGCAATCACACTCCTATCATGCCAAGTCAGCCAGTACATGCTGAAACCTGGCTAGCTGCCCCCCTTGTGTATTGATGCTGCCAGCAGTATGGGGTCTGCACATCACTTACAGCCATCCTGTACCAGCGTGTATTGGCTGACTTGGCATGATAGGAGTGTGATTGCTAATAGCAATCAGAGTCCCATCATGCCTAGGTTCCAGCATTTACTGGATGGATGTGTAAGTGCTGGAACCTAGGCATGATGGGACTGTGACTACTGTTAGCAATCACACTCCTATCATGCCAAGTCAGCCAGTACATGCTGAAACCTAGCTAGCTGCCCCCCTTGTGTAGTGATACTGCCAGCAGTATGGGGTCTGCACATCACTTACAGCCACCCTGTACCAGCATGTACTGGCTGACTTGGCATGATAGGAGTGTGATTGCTAACAGCAATCACAGCGAGCACAGTCCCATCATGCCTAGGTACCAGCATTTACTGGTTGCCTGGGTATGATAGGAGTGTGATTGCTGTTAGCAATCACACTCCTATCATGCCAAGTCATATTGCTAATTTTGTCCAATTGTGTGTTACCTACTTTTATTAAACATGTGAGTTTTTATTATTATTTTTAAAGGTGGGGGTCATTTTCAGTTTTGGCTAAGTGAACCCTGAATGTTTTGGTCCAGAATTTTCATTTTAGTTCATCCCTAGAATAAATCTAGGGAATCCTGAATTTGTAGTTGCAAAACTTTCAAGGCCCAGAAATCAGTGAGAGGAAGAGTAAAGGTTTTGTGTCATTTTACTTTATTTTAATCTGCATATTTTATTAAAGGCCATATTTTTTGTCACAGTGAAAAATGAGTGGGGCCCGCGCACGTATACAATTCTGATGAAGTGGCCCACTGCAGAAAAAACTTGGACACCCCTGGATTATGCCCTTTGTACATGCGCCCCTTTTTCTTAGATTTTTTTACAGATATGATTCAATATGTAAATTGAATTTGTTGAATTAGTTGAAAAAAAATTGTTGGGTAAAAATCATGTTTTTTTGGGGGGGGGTGAGGGGGTGGGGGGGCCCTTAACAGATTCTCGCACCCGGGCCCTGAGGCGTCTAGTTACGCCCCTGCAGCCCGTTCTTATGTCTAAGTCACCTTATGCTCATTGGGGGGCACAGGATGATCGGAAAAATCTGTCTGGTCTGACCTAACCATGGACTCGTCGCCTATGGGGGTCCGAGACGCTCCATGGGCCTGACCGGGACGTAGCCACAAATCCATGGAACTTCAACATCTGCTGGGAGGCTGTTCCATTTATCTACCATCGGGACGATGATCCCTGCATGAGAGCAGTCAATGGATGTCCAATCCTATACCAACTATTCTGCCTGATCAGAGCTATTCCAGCAGAGGTTATTATTTACAGACAATGCGGTAGATAAGTGAAACAGCCTCCCAGCAGAAGTGGTAGAGGGCAATACAGTGATGGCTTTTAAACATGCGTGGGATAGGCAGACGGCTCCTGAATCTAAGATGAGACCAACGACTGATTAAGGTTTTGAGTCTAGACGGGGGCCGAATCCACCTACTGTCCATCTACTCTGCGCAGAAAGCTTCCATGTCCTGTTTGAGGATTCCTTCTGCCCTCATTTATTCCAAGAAGTGACTGTATATACTAAATACACACGCGTTATGGATATACAGATATACTACGGTCACTTAGAAATGTCCTTGTTTTTGAAAGAAAAGGCAATTTTGTCCATCAAAATAACAAGAAATGGATCAGTAATCCCATTTATCACTCCCATCACTCCTGTGTTCCAATGGCCCTTTATAACTCCCATCACTCCTGTGTTCCAATGGCTCTTTATCACTCCCATCACTCCTGTGTTCCAATGGCTCTTTATCACTCCCATCACTCCTATGTTCCAATGGCACGTTGTGTTCACTGATCCAAGTTTAAGTGTAAAAGGCTAATTGACAAAATATATATACCGTATTGGCTCGGATATAGGCCGCCCCCGTATATAGGCCGCACCCTAAAAGTTTGGTGCTTTTTTAAAGAAAAAGTTTTTTTCTTTAAAAAAGCACCAAAAAAACATGCTGCCACTCTGCCCCCCCCCGCGATATGCTGTCACTGTCCTCCCTCCCCAAGATATGCTGCCACTGTCCTCCTCTGCCCCCCGAGATATGCTGCCACTGTCCTCCTCTGCCCCCCGACTTACCGGAGCTGACTCCCGGGTGTCTTGCGAGGCCGGCGGGGGACATCTACGCAATACGCGTATACAACTTCCGGTGCCGGATGTGCCGGCACCGGAAGTTGTATACGCGTATTGCGTAGATGTCCCCCGCCGGCCCCGCAAGACACCCGGGAGTCTGCTCCGGTAAGTCAGGCGGGGGGCCAGAGGTAAAACGCATCGTGCGGTTAGACAACCGCACGATGCGCTTAGACAACCTCCCGTGCCGGCACCCCCCCCGTGGGAAGTGCTGGCAGGGGAGGCTGTCTGAGCGTATTGGGGAGTAGGATGCAGGTCCCCTGCACCGCTGCGGGGGATCTGTATCCTAACCCCGCTGCCTGCCCGGCGCCCGGGACTGCATGTCCCGGGCGTCGGGCGCTAGACCCCGAATATAGGCCGCACCCCCACTTTAAAGACTTAAAGTGGGGGAAAAAAGTGCGGCCTATATCCGAGCCAATACGGTACATTTAAATTAAATAATTAATAAAATCGTGATGAAGGCTGAACGCACGACCAAAAGTCCATAAACCGTCAACAACACTTTCTATGCTCAGAATGTTTGTATAAATAAATAAATAATCAAAACATCCAAATATACAGAAAAAGGTATTTCAGGTACGCGAGGCGCTCGTCCCAAACGTCTTACACTTCCGTGTTGCGATCACTGAATGGGCGGGGGGTCTGGCAGACGTAAGGGATCCTTTCTGGGCTCCGGCAGGTGGAGGAGGCAGTTTTTTCTTAGTTAACGGAGACTTGTTCTTGCTCTTAAATAACTTGTTTGGATCCAGCTTGTTGACAAAGGGTTAATACTGCTTTATGAAAGATGACCCAACATGAAATGAGTTTTTTTGTTCACATGACACTTTTACATCATTTTAAACTTGCTTCTATTCTATATCTGGCAAAAAATTTATTTTGGTTCCCACACAATCCTTGGTTTCGTCGGTCGAGGTCATTTCAGAACGACACTTTACTGGAAAATAATATACGGTAAAACAATTACCTATCTCCATGGGGATTGGGGAAAGTGTATAATATATAACGGCCAGGTAAAACGGAGTTTTGTCAGAGATTCATAATATGTAAACTGAAAATATTTGTATCATTTTTTTGTAGCGATTTTAAGTCATCTAATTCGCATGGAAAAATTGGATTTTTTCCAAATTTTGATTTATTGTAACCTTATTCGGGATAAATACATATTTTTATATATTTTTTTACAAATAAAAAAAAAAATTGTTCTGCTTATTTGGTTTAGCGTATACTGGGGAACAATGGGGGAAATATGCTTTATCTGATCACGGTGCGACAGTTTGCTTAAACTAAAAATTTATGAAAAGTTTTACTTGTCTTGAAACAGTATTTGTTTCCATAAGCTAGCTTTTTATATGGATACATATCCAGTTCCCAGGCACTTAAAGGGTTAAACGCAATGATTAGTGTTACCATAAAATTAACCAAAATGAGTATAAGGAATTATGCAATGAAAAATCCAAACCATTTGTATCTAATATTTATAATAATTATTACTATTATTATTATTTTTTTTTATTTTTTTTTAGTATTACTATTATTATTATTTCTTTTTTAGCATTATTCTAAGTTTTTTTTAGCAAATTAAGCAAATTTTGTCTCTTAATCTAGCTATGGAAATAATAGCTATGGTTCTATACCAGTTTTAAATTAATGGCTGAAAAAGGTAAAGAGACTATTAGCCAACAACATAGATGGAGCAGGCAAAATAAAGAACTTTTTCAGATGTTTCTTACGTTCATGACTTTTGACTTTTTGTAATATCTTTCCTGTAGGTTCGCTTAGGTTCCCTTTGCTTTAAACCCCATGCGATAGTGAATAAGATGAGGGTGAGGGGGGTGCACCCCCCAGGTACTTTAATTACCTCCCACCATACTGTGCCCAGAGTGGGGGAAGTTAATTGTCTGCCCCCCTTGGTTAATGGGGCGTTCTGGGGTCCCGTGTTAATTGCATTTAATTTTAATATAGCCAGGGATCGGAGGGACTTGCAAATCACCAGACAGCCGTATGTGGTTGAAAAGTGAAGTTTGGAGTAAATGTTGTAGGCAGTTGATGAATTTGCGATTTGCTTGCATTTTACAATCTCTACATGCAAGCAACGCTAAAGAACAGCCCCGGAGCATGAAATAGGTGTAGGGGCACCATGACCGGGTAAGGAACAAGGAGCACACCATGACCTAACAAAGGGTTAAGGGCTTGTTACATTTAAGCATCCTGTATAACTGTTTGCCCCCTGAGTGAACTTTTGCCCTCTAGTCTGAATATTCAGCGACAGGATGAAGGGGTGGGTACTGAGGTGCAAAAAGCAAATAAATTTGGGAACCTATGCTCAGTTAAGGTCGTAGGTTTTAATAAGTAGGCGGAATTGCACGTTATTCCAGAGAATTTATTCTACTATACCATGGAAGCCTTGCTGCAGGAGCTTCATTCCAGGCTGTCGACTGAAGGGACTGGCTTACTGAGAGATCGTGTGGCTGAGCTGTTGTCCGAGTCCCAACCCGATGTGCCGGTGTCCCCTGAGCAGTCTAGGGGCCTGCGCTCTACCAGGACCCGGGTGTCTCGCCCCCCGTCGCGCCTTAGCCCAGAGGCTTCTGGGCGCTCTAGACCCGTTTCTGGCGAGACCGGGAGTCCAGGCCACCCCACCGCCAAGCGGAGCAGAGCATCTACAAGGACTGGACGTTCCAGGGCGTCGCGGGCAACAAGACGCACGAGTCCGGAGGTTCCACCTACCTTCGTTCCCCCTAGCAGTGCTTCCGAGGATGAGATGGCGGGCGTGTCTGAGGATCCGGTGCGGCGTGCTCCGGCTGCGTCGTCTGTTCCGGCTGTGGATGTCCATCGTGGAGGTGGTTCCCGTTCATCACGCTCCGGGCCCCTGCCCGGAGGCAGCAGGAGTCCGGGGGTAGTCTCAGCGGCGGCCGGGATTCGCGTCGTCGCGGCAGAGTGGGCGGTCCTCGCGAGGGCAGAGCTGGTGACGGACGTCAGGATGAAGCCGTTCCTGCCAGTACAGCCGAGGACCCCGGTACGCCTGAGCTGTTCACGCCGGTGCCTGTCAATGTGTCAGCAGGAGAGGCTATGCCCTCTACATCTTCCCCTGCAGCTGGCCAGGCGAGGGGTGAGCATACTGTTGATCATTCTCTTCCTCTTTTATCTTCCCATCTTTCTAATGTTCCCAGTAGTTTTGGGGGGTATGCTGGGTCACAGGGGCAATTGGGGTCTCATAATTTTGGGGGTTCAGTGGTTGCTAGTAGTTTGTTGGGGTTTGCAGGGCCTTCAGGTGTGCATAGGGCTTTACCCCCTGGGGCTTTGGTGGTTTTTCTGTGCCTCAAGTTTCATCTGGGGTTCCGGTTATTGCACCTGGCCTTGTCTTACCTGTGCAGCAGGGTGCGGCCATTTCTGGGCAGACTCAGGGCGCTCATGTGACTCCGCACGCGGCCGTTCTGCCTGCTTTATCTCAATTTGTCGATGGTTTTAGAGATTTGTTGGTTCGTTGTGGTTTGCAGGGCTCTGGAACCCCTGCGCAGGCTTGGGGATCTTATGGCGTGGCAGGCGGTCAGGCGGTGTCGGGGCCCCCAGTGACGACCGTGGCGGGGGTTGGATCTCCTGTGGGTACTGCATTACAAGGTCCTGCCGGACCTGCGACACCTGTGGTGCCTGTTCCCTCAGGGCCTAGTGGTTCGGGTCCTGTTGTGGGGGACAAGCAAGGTGATCAGGCTGCTGTCCGTCTGGCTGATGCGGCCAGGGGTGAGGTTTACGTATGCTTTGAGGCACCCTTAGGTGCCCATCTGAAAGATGAAGTTAGGAAGAAAATTTGGAAGGGGGAGTATGTTGAGATTTTTCAGGAAAGGTTTGCGCTGGGATCATAAGGATATTTCATTGTGGCTCAGGGTTATGACACCTGGCCGCGGTCAATCCCAGCCCTTTCCAGCGGCGGCCGGTGACAATTCCAGTTCTGGCTCATCGGCCGGCATGCAAAAGGGCTATTGCTGGAAATACAATGAGCGGTTGTGCAAATGGGGATCCATGTGCAGATTCAAGCACGAGTGCTCCGGGTGCAATGGGTCCCATCCCCTCTCCAAGTGCTTTAAGAAGCAAAAGAAAGGGAAAGGGGTGGCTGGGGCAAAAGGGGGTGACTCCGGTGCTGGTAGAGAAGATGGTACCGTGGCTGAGTAGATATAGTGATCAGGAGGCGGCTTCGTTGTTGCTTTCCGGTTTTAGGGATGGTTTTCGGATCCCCTTTAGGGAGGGGGTGTCTACTACGGTTGTTCGTAATTTGCGTTCTGCTTTGTCCTTTCCCGGTGTTGTGTCCGATAAGTTGGGTAAGGAAGTGGCGTTGGGGCGGATGGCAGGCCCTTTCCAGACTTGTCCTTTGCCTAATTTACGTTTATCCCCTTTGGGTGTTGTCCCCAAGAAGGAGCCTGGCAAGTTCCGTCTTATACACCATTTGTCTTACCCGAAAGGGCAATCGGTTAATGATGGGATTGACCCGGAATTGTGCACGGTTTCTTATATCTCTTTTGACCGGGCCGTGGAGTGGGTGCGTTCCTTTGGTCGGGGGGCTTTGATGGCCAAGACAGATGTTGAAGCGGCTTTCCGTTTATTGCCGGTCCATCCGGATTGTTTCCATTTGCTGGGGTGTAAATGGGATGGGCAGTTTTACGTGGACAAATGCCTTCCGATGGGCTGTTCCATATCTTGTAGAGTTTTTGAAGTTTTTAGTTCGTTTGTCGAATGGGTTGTTCGGGAGGTGTCGGGTCTGCAGTCTGTTATTCATTATCTCGACGATTTTTTGTGTATTGGTCCTCCTTCTGGGTCTCAATGTGGGGTTTTGTTGGCTACTGTCGTACAGGTGTCTCGGGATTTTGGGATCCCTTTGGCCCCGGACAAGACGGTGCACCCTTGTACATGTTTACGTTTTCTTGGCATTGAGTTAGATTCCGTGGAAATGGTCTGTCGGCTGCCGTTGGATAAAGTTTCTGATATGCGTTTCGTGGTTGCCAGTTTCTTGCAGGTCCCGAAGGTCACTTTGAAACAGCTCCAGTCCTTGATTGGCAAGCTTAACTTTGCCTGCCGTATTATGCCCATGGGGAGGGTTTTCTTGCGGCGGTTGTCGCTGGCTACGGCTGGAGTCAGGGCTCCTCATCATTTTGTCAGGCTGACCGTGGCCTTAAAGGATGACCTGAGGGTATGGGATACGTTTCTATGTGGGTATAACGGTCGTTCACTATGGCTTGCGCCTCCGGTTTCGAGTTCTGACCTCGAGCTGTGGACGGATGCTTCGGGTAGCTTAGGTTTCGGCGCTTATTTTAAGGGCGAGTGGTGTGCGGGTCCTTGGCCTTCGGACTGGGAGGCAAGAGGTTTGACGAGGAATTTGACATTTCTCGAGCTCTTTCCAATTTTGGTGTCTTTGGAGCTGTGGGGGGTCCAATTAGCTGACAAACATGTTAAATTTCGGTGCGATAATTTATCCGTGGTTCATGCTGTCAATAATATTTCCTCCTCTTCGTTGCCTGTTTTGAAGTTGCTGCGGTGGTTGGTTTTACGTTGCCTTCAGTTGAACATTTATTTTCGGGCTAGTCATGTACCAGGGGTTGATAATGGTGTGGCTGACTCTTTGTCTCGTTCACAGTGGGACAGGTTTTTCCAGTTGGTGCCCAATGCTGCCCGCGAGGGCAGTCGATTTCCAGATTGGATGTGGACGCTGGCAGATTGACGGCGGAGCAGCTACGGTCACGATCGCTGGTTCCCTCTACGCGGGCTTTTTATGACAAGACGTGGAGGGAGTGGGAGTGCTTTGAGCGACTGGCCGTGGAGTCTGACGGTGAGGTGGACAGGGCTGAGGTGTTATCATGGTTCATTGGGTATCTTTTCAGCAGGAAGGTGTCTGTGTCCAGTTTAGATCGTCGTTTGGCAGCCTTGGCTTTTATGTTTAAGGACACGGGTGTTCCTGATGTGACTAAGGTTTTTTCTGTACGTCAAGCGGTCAGAGGATTTAAGAGGGGCCCCAGGGTGGGGGATTCCAGGCGTCCTGTGTCATATGGGATGTTGGTGGATATGGTGAGTAAGCTTCAGGAGATTTGTTCGTCCTCGTTTGAAGTATTGCTATTTCGCTGTGCTTTTTCCTTGGCTTTCTTCGGTGCCTTTCGGATCGGAGAGTTGGTCAGTCCCTCGCGGATCCTTCATGGTGGGATCCAGGCTGTTGATGTGGTTTGCAGCGGGCAGGGCGTTAGGATTTTGATTAGGCGCTCCAAGACTGATCAAGGAGGTAAGGGGCTGTGTGTAGAACTTATGGAATTTCCGGGTGGCCCGGTTTGTCCAGTAGCCTGCTTAAGGGATTATGGGGTTGTACGGCCTGATGGACCGTCATCCTTTTTGGTTCATGCCGATGGTTCCGCGTTGTCACGTTTTCAATTTCGTTCTGTTTTTAAGCGTACTTTGCGGGCTTTGGGTCTGGTGGACGCAGACTTTGGGACACATTCCTTTCGTATAGGTGCGGCCACCGAGGCTTCAAGGTGGGGGTTAAGTAAGGACTTGATCAAGAAAATCGGTCGTTAGGAGTCTACTAGATTTAGATCCTACATTCGTCCCCATTTGTTGCTGTGATTTGGTTTGTGTTGGGCCGTGCTATTTTTGTTTATTTTCTTTTGCAGGTGCTGTTCGTCGGGAGGTTTGGATTTTAGGGCATTCGTATGTGTTTTGGGCGGCCAGACGGGCTTCGGTTCGACCTTCTGGGCGTCAGCTGGGTTTCGACAGGGATAAGGTTTCTGTAAGATGGCTTGGATTTAGAGGTATGCGCTGGGACAGGGTTTCCCGAGAATTGTCTTGGCACATTCATGTGCATGGCGTACCTCATGTTGTAATTTTCCATGTGGGGGGTAATGATTTATGCTATGTCCCGCTGCGAGTGTTGGTGGGCAATATTAAGGCTGATCTTCGTCAATTTTGGACTGCCTACCCGCATACGATCTTCGTCTGGTCCCATATCGTCACTAGGAAGGTTTGGAAGGGCGCCAATTCACGGGATGGTATAGAGAGGGCCAGGCGTCAGGTGAACAAAACCATCTCCCGTTTTGTTGCTTTTCAGGGGGGGTATTGTGGTGAGGCATGTTGATTTGGAGGGCGATTTGTCGGGTCTCTATCGCAGCGATGGCGTCCACTTATCGGATGTTGGTTTAGATTTATGGAATCTGGCCATTCAATCCGGGATTGAGCAGGCCTTGGAGGTTTTGGGGGGCCAGTAACGGTGCAAGGAGTCGCACGTTACAGGCTGTGGCGTTTGGTATTATGTTGTGGTCATTGTTCAAATGTGGTTGGCTGGTTCGGTGCTTGAGACAACTATCTAAGGTATGGTTGTACTCGTGGTGCACATGCCTAAGGGCGGAAGTGCAGAACACTCCCTGGGCGCGTGCTCAGGTGATACGTTGGTTGGCGTGTGGTTGCTGGGCTTTGGACGCCGGCAGCCTCTACAAGTGACGTGGAGGATTTACGCCCTTACCAGCCTTATGGATCTAATGTGTTATACGGTTGGCGTTTTTAGCCAAGTTTGTGGTTAATTATGGATTTTAATAAATACGTTGAAGAATTATGATATAAGGAGTGTCACGGTTGGGGAGAATATTTTATGTTGACCGTGGCCAAATTTTATCCAAAATCGAATGATTAAATAAAGCATTTTATTTCACACACTGTGTTTATTTGTCTTATTGGGAATGGGGCCGAAGTTGACGATACTAAGGTCATGTGAATTGGCTGCAAACTCACATTGTTTGCCAACTCACAAATGTACATCTCATGTTAAAAATATACAATTTTACTATTTGGCCCAGGACAGAGCTATAGAGTATGAGTGTCAACTTGTCAGCGGTTAAGGCAACTCAACCCAGTTTAATGCATAACTCAATATGTCAACGCTACTCAACCTCTGTCAACAGATGAGTTGCAGTCATTAGATCTGTAACTGGAGGGAAAGATCGGACCCAACTCACAAAACTCAATGTCACGGTCATTACAGGGATGGAAGGTCCATGCGTACATATTTAATTATAAGAAAGAATGACTTTGTTACATATGATTAACCCTTCCCTTAAGTAAAAGTGTGCTACATTTATAAGTAGTTCTGAGGCAAAATTCTAAATGTAGAGAAAGCTCCATGAAAACCAACAGAATTTTTCCCGCTGATTGCTTTACATTTAGAATTTTGCCCGGCTCTCTGTAAATAGGGTCCAGAGTTTCCATAATAAATCCATTCTCCTGAAGCTTATTTTCCTGCAGCTACGTTTAGTCTTTCAAATAAAAATTCTATGCGTGTGACGAGTTTCCCAAATTAACCCAAAGTTAAGAAATCAAAGGAGAAATCAGTAAAAAAAAAGATTATTTTATTTTCCCTTTTTAAAAAAAAATATGAAATATAAATAATCCTGATGCTTTCTGCGTCTTTTATTAGAAAATATCATCAGTCTGTACGTTAAACATGCGCAGGAAAATCATACAGGACCAAGTTTGGAGGCTGGAAGGAGTTTTGCCCCTTTTTTGAAGCCCAACTGGAAATCTCTTCAATGTGGGGTTCTGGTTCTTCTGGATCTCTCTGGTAACTCTGTTAGAGACGCGGACCGCTGGGGCCGGAAACAAGAAAGGAAACATCTCAACAACTAACAACTAATTTATTAACTCATCATAAAATAACATTCGGAGACGATCCGTGACAGACGTGCAGACGCCTCGCACGCCGCACACTAGGGGGCGCCATCCTCCAGGTGAGAGAGAGCCGACTCCATTGATGTTGAGGAGTCGTCCATTTCAATGATTTCTTCCGTGACCCACTCACCGGAACTGGACTTTTCAGACCCCGTGGCTGATGACGAGGAGTCCGTTATGCCGCTGTCCTCCGTCTCGGTCTCAAGTCCGGAGTGCGGTGAGTCCGTCTGCGGTGTAATGGAGTCTGGTGCAGCGATGCCCCCCGTTGGTCCGGCTTCTCCTCTCTCACATTCATTGGGTCCGCGGCTGAGATAAAGAACGTTTGGAAGTTAATGGCAGAAACAAGCGAAGCAGCGAGTAACATTGTAACGGCCGATAGTCCCCGGTGACTTCCTGCTGTCACCCGGAGGAGGCGCTGTCACCGTCATCACCGAATACACCATCAGGGTACCGGGACGCGCCGGCCGCCCCTGTGGACGGCAGACTGACCGCCTCACATTGGAAAATATTCAATAAAACCAAAGTTACTAAAACCTCACCTTCTGCTTCAATATATTAAAAATACAGAGGGGTGAAATAAGTTATTTTTTGGTGAATGCCCCCCCTTACTGCCCCGCACCCCCCTTACTGCCCCGCACCGGGCCTGATTTAGACTTATAAGAATATTAACGGGGGAACTTACTTATTATTACCCGCAATGCGCATGCGGTACATGACACAGAACAGAACGTTCAGAAACAAATACAGCAGGACGACAAACAAGCAGACAACCAGCAAACACTTCTCGGCATGTTTCTGCTGTGATTCCTCCCCAGAAGACCCCGTTTCACCTCCTCCGCCATCGATCTGTAACGGGATCAAAACTAAAAGCAGGGTGATCAGGAGCTCTGAGATAGAGCCGCAGCCTCCCATTTTCACAAGCGATCTGCTTCTCGCTGAGCTCCTCACTTGTTGTGAAAGAGGCTATTATGACATCATTGGCTTGATGTCACGGTAAGCAGCTCTGATTGGAGCAGACAAAGCTTTAGGATGCTTGGATGTCATAGGTTTCCATGGTAACGCCTTAGCATCCATTCCATGAGTTTATAGGTTTTTACATTAACCCCTTCATGACCCGTAATATATACCCTATAAAGAGCAAACAGTTAATTCAATTCCATTTATTAGAAACCCGCCGGCAGATCGGCCCCATCCGGCCCCCGTCACCCGTGCGGCTCCTGAATCTAAGATGAGACTGATTAAGGTTTTGAGTCTAGACGGGGGCCGAATCCACCTACTGTCCATCTACGCTGCGCAGAAAGCTTCCATGTCCTGTTTGAGGATTCCTTCTGCCCTCATTTATTCCAAGAAGTGACTGTATATACTAAATACACACGCGTTATGGATATATAGATATACTATGGTCCAAAAGTTTGGGGTCACTTAGAAATGTCCTTGTTTTTGAAAGAAAAGGCAATTTTGTCCATTAAAATAACAAGAAATGGATCAGTAATCCAATTTATCACTCCCATCACTCCTTTGTTCCAATGGCTCTTTATCACTCCCATCACTCCTGCGTTCCAATGGCCCTTTATCACTCCCATCACTCCTGTGTTCCAATGGCCCTTTATCACTCCCATCACTCCTGTGTTCCAATGGCCCTTTATCACTCCCATCACTCCTGTGTTCCAATGGCCCTTTATCACTCCCATCACTCCTGTGTTCCAATGGCTCTTTATCACTCCCATCACTCCTGTGTTCCAATGGCACATTGTGTTCACTGATCCAAGTTTAAGTGTAAAGGGCTAATTGACAAAATATATATACATTTAAATTAAATAATTAATAAAATCGTGATGAAGGCTGAACGCACGACCTGTGCAGTCGGTGCAGATTTTCCCAAAAGTCCATAAATCGTCAACACTTTCTATGCTTTGTATAAATAAATAAATAATCAAAACATCCAAATATACAGAAAAAGGTATTCCAGGTACGCGAGGCGCTCCTCCCAAACGTCTTATACTTCCGTGTGGCGATCACTGAATGGGCGGGGGGTCTGGCAGACGTAAGGGATCCTTTCTGGGCTCCGGCAGGTGGAGGAGGCAGTTTTTTCTTAGTAAACGGAGTCTTGTTCTTGCTCTTAAATAACTTGTTTGGATCCAGCTTCTTGACAAAGGGTTAATACTAAACTTGTGCATTCGTCTTCGGGCGAACATGAAAAACACGAAGAGTGCCGAAGACACACACCACGAAGATCTTCATGATCATCTTTGTCTACTAATCTCCCCGGTCCCTTCCCCATCTACCCTACCATATCTTCCCGGCATCGCAGGCGTTCGCACGTTCGCCGTCAGGGGTTACAGGGCAGTGCGAGTGAGCCTATTGGTCACCTGCAGGGTCTTCCTCTGGCATTAACCAATTGGTTGATGCCAGAGGAAGACCCTGCAGGTGACCAATAGGCTCACTTGCATGGCTTTTTTAACTCCTGATTTCCGCTCCCGTTAACCCCTGCGATGCTGCGTTGGATAACGGGAGCAGAAATCCGTAGATTAAAGGGCTGTGCAAGCGACCAACAAAAAACAACAACCTGGGACCTTGCTGCAATAGTTAAAAGTCCGTGCCAGCGACCAAAAAAGTACGGACATTTAACTTAGCATAATAACTTATTATAACTTCGGGCGGAATGCTGCCATCTATTGGTCAGATACATTGAGTAGCATTGTTCCATATGCTTGAAATCCAAAGTTATTATGCTACTCAATGTATCTTACCAACAGAGGGCAGCATTCTGTCCGAACATATATTAGCCATATGTGGCAGTGAGCTCATTTGCATTTATTCCCATGATCCTTTCGTCTAACAGTTTAATACAAAAAATCCCAACATAAATAGAAAAAAAAAGTTTGAAAGTTCGACAGAATTAATGTCTGCGAGTGCGGACATTTAACCGTTGCAGCGGGGAGACCAGCGGATCATGGGAATATATTTTATTTAAATAATTAATAAATGAAAATGAGCACACTGCCACATATGGCTAATATATCTTCGGACAGAATGCTGCCCTCTATTGGTTATACATTGAGTAGCCTAATAACTTTGGATTTCAAGCATATGGAACGATGCTACTCAATGTATAACCAATAGAGGGCAGCATTCTGCCCAAGACTATATTAGCTAGATATGGTAGTGTGCTCATTGGTCACCAGAGCTTGCTGCGGTACGCGTTAACCCCGTATTAACCCCTTAACCGGAAAAACGAAGAAAAAACGAACACGAAGAATGTCCACGAATATTCGCCCTTAGAGAAGACGAAGCACGAAGACGAAGAGCCCCCTGGTGCCCAAGTCTAGTAGACACCAACATTGGTGGACAATGGACAATTTAATGATCTTCTATAGACCTTCACAAACCTTGCCACAGACAATGGTGTCCTTGTACGGACACTTTGCCCATCCCTGCCTCCAATGGTCAATGGTACCCTTGCCAACTTGCTATATTTTCCATGCCCATGTTTTAATGGCCTTAGAAGATACCATGAAATATATTCTCCATTCTCCTCTCTGCTCGTGAGTTGATCTACTCGTTACAGTGTATCTAGGAATAGAGTTTTAATCCAGCTCTTTATTTTGTAGCAGTTTAATAACACTACGTTATATCTTATACTGATCTGTGTGCTCCTTTCCTTTTCGTCAGAGAGCCTACTACTAAGAATACATTAATGTGTTGTGATTGTGGGTTTAAAACAGGAAGGCTTGAGATAAATTTGATGTGTCTGAGGTTTTAATTTCAGGTTAGAGCATTCTCAGTAGGCATCGAGAGGAAACATATTGTGTGCTGACACAAAGGTGTTTTTAAAGCGAAACGCCAGGGGTGATAAACAGTGGGAGTCTAGGAAAAAAGCAGATTTCTCACAGTCTGCCAGGATCAAGGTATATCATTTGAATATCAACAGCACTTGCTCAGTTCCCTTCAGCGCGTTTATAGTTGCATTTTTTTTTATTTCTTTTTTCACATTTTTATTTGTAAGCAGTAACTGAAGTATTGATTCTGAACCAATTTGTACAGTTATGGTCAACACCGTGTACAATATATCTCCTTTAAAAAAAGGAAAGAGTCGTGAAACAGCTTTGATCTACATGAATTCACAGGACAGGATGAACAAAATAACAATTAAAAAAGAAATGGGAGGAAATAAAGTATAAAAAATGAAAACATTGCCATGATACGATTATTGTTATTATAGAACTAGAATGCCATTGCTGTGAAACTAGGCTCACCTGTGATAAAGTGTTGGTGGTAAATTAATCAATGATTGATTTGAGGCTTAAAAAGCTTTTTTTTTCACAATGGTGAGGAAAAGAAAGCTGTCTGAGATCATAAGAAATGCTATTATCACCAAACCTACATTCCTACATTCATCGTGACATTTGGTTAAAGGTCTATTGGTTTAAAAGAGACTGGACATGTTTGTAGGGGGATCAGACTGCTATGATGTAATACATAGAGAAGGAACTTTGGAAGAATGACAGGACTCCAGTGTCTCAATAAATGTTTTAATGCCGTCTTTAAGTGACTGTGAGCATTGAGAAGAAAAATAAAACGGCAGAGGGGTTTATTTTGCTTTTCGTGATATGACGCAGCACTTATCTGGTGATATTTTATAATATGAATATATTTATAAAATATTATGTTTATCTAAATATTAAAAACATGTTCGTGCCGCCAGCATAATGCATTAACCCTCTCACGCACTCAAAGCCGGGCCATGAACTATTTTTTGCCCAGATGTGTACCAATTTAATTTCCTAATCCGACACACGCCATAACTGTTTAACCTACCTCCTTCTCACTCAACTATTCTGTGATTGTGGTTCAAAGTTTGAAAGGTGGTCTTTCACCCAAATATCTAATGGAATACTCCAATTATTATTGTTTGCTAAGATAATAAGACTTTTTTTTTCTTAACATTAAAATAATAATCTCTTTATATGCAAAATTTCCCAAATGTCTTACAATTTAAGAATACAAATTTGGAGAACTTTACAGACCAATCAATATGTTTAGAGTTCTGGCACCCATGGCAGTCTGTTTTACAGACCTTAAAAAAAAAAAAAAAAAGCATATTTTTACCTTTAAAAAAAAATAAAAAAAGTGGATGTTTGATCCTGGGAACGTCCCATGGTGAGCTACCCATAGCGCTTCCTGTTCTGGGGGAGTGGCTTTGTTAAAAGGTGGAGCTAATGGTGTGTGGAGGTGGCCCTGACAGCCTTTAGTGTGAGGTAAGTGGCCGGAGAGTAGGGTGGAAGTGGGCGGAGAGTAGGGTGGAAGTGGGCGGAGAGTAGGGTGGAAGTGGGCATGACCCAACGCCACTACCCGGCCTGGATAAAAAAGATACTGACCCACAGACCCCGAATAACCTGTGCTTCACCTGGAGACTCTGCGCCAAACCTGGAGTATTCCCAAGTACGCCTCTCAAAACAAAGCAATCTAAACCTATTTAATCATTTAAAAATATAAAGTATAAGGGAACGATGATGAGACCACTATCTCAAAATTGTGAGACCCACCTAAATAATAATAATAATAATATTAGAGAAAACAAGTCAGTGAATGCCACACGTTCTTCGGCATCAGTTTATCAATTCCCAGAAATATTTCTCATACGATATGATTAACAGATAAAAAAAAAATAATATTTATCTGCACAAACCTGATTTTGAGCAAAACTGTAAGGATCTGAAATATCTCTGCCGCTGTATTTTACAGAATGAAATTCAAGGACATTCAAAGGGCTGTAACAATTTTACAACAGACCATGGCCGACAGCAATAAAAAGCCATATTGCATAGAAAATAAAATGGAAACCAGTGTGGGTCAGCAAAAAAAAAAAAGATAAAAAATAAATATTCTGCCTCGATATTAGCGGTATAATAATTAATGACTTCGCTTTCATACGTTATAATTATATAATTGGTGTTGCGTACAAGGTTTATGGATAGTGACATGCAAATTTGCACACAGTAGGTGTGAAAATCCTAGCTTCCCGTCAACATTTTCATAGAAATTCCCTAACGCTTTATCTGTTTAATTAGCAAACTTGCACATTAGCCCGGGTCCATGAAAACAGAAAATACATGGAACTATGACCTCATCGCTTCATCGCATGGATCGCTTGGTAACAACATGAGCTGCGGTTAGATCTGGAAGGAGTTCCAAAGATTTTTAACGAGAATCTTAAGGGGTCACGGCCCTAAAGTAAAAGGCTTGTGCCCACACATGCTGTGTAGTAAACATTTGTTTGAAAAGAAAGGAAAGTGTCAGTTGTTTTACTTCATCATAAATGATCTGTATTGACATATGACATCATCCTCTTAACATTTTAAATGAGATGTCTGCCCCATAGCGACCTATTGATGATTATTTAGTATTTATGTTACTGAGAAAGGCGTTAAAAGCGTTTATAAACCCATTTTTCTTTTTTTTTTTAATACATATTATTGTAACTTTTAGAGCTGTGGAACACTGTGATCTACTCATACTCAGCAAACATTCCGAGAGCCTAGAAAAGAGGGGCATTAGGAGAGGAAAAATTAACATTTGGGGAACATGTACTATATATACACGCAGCTTTAAATATATATTTATACTTATGAAGTGCACTATATGGACCTTCATTGTGTGCCCCTACCCAGCAAGATTGACAATTTACACCAAGGCTCTGGTTGTGTACAAGGAGGATCCGTCATATCTTATGTGCATGGAGGAGGGCTTGCACGTTGTGTGGAAGAGGGAGGTTGGACAGTGTTGTGTTCGGGGGCTGAAGGGCTATATAAGACAGAAGAAAGAGAGAGAGAGATGAAAGAAACAAAGAAGAAAGATAAGAGAGGAATTAAAGAGAAAAAAAGGAAAAAGAGAGGTTGAGAAAGAAAGAAGGAAGGAAAGAAAGAAAGAGAGAAAGAAAGAGAGATGAGCGTGGAGAAAGAAAGAGGGGAGAGAAGAAAGGAAGAATAGGGCCAATGAATCGCATAAATAAAGCAGTCAATAAATGACATAGGTGCAGAAGTCTGTTACATACCATACCTGGAAACTCTCTCAGCTTCACCCTCTCTGGGTGACCCCACTCCCCGGCGTGTGTCTAGCGGCGTCAGTAGGACCACAAGGGGGGCTCCGGAAGGCCGGAGCCAGAGAGTTTCCAGGTATGGTTACATACACACGGCCACACACTTACACCTATGCAGCCATATATTAATGGAGGGCATCTTCTATGTGAGCAGCGGTAAAGGTAAGAGGCCCGCCATCATGGCATTTGCACAGTTCCCCAAATAGTCGGTCCGGGTCTAGTAAGGAATGCCCTCTCTTTCTAGAACTTATTTAAGAATGTAATTTCTTTGTTGTTCCTCCACAGCCGTGGAATGTTTTCCTTTTGTCCCGTAATGTCTATTTTTCATTTAAGAGGCTTTTATCTCACGTTGTTCTTCATTGTAACAGTTCCATTTAACCACTGAGACTATCCAGCTAACTGTACGTGGATTAATGCGTCTGATTACTAGCCGACGTTTTGCGTGTCTCTAAAAGGCTATTATTGACTTTGAAACAAAACTGATTTGAATTTTGTTCGTTAAAAGCATCATCGATAATCTATATTACCAGGAATCTTATCCATTTGAATACAATGGGCATTATATAGAAAATAAAGTGATTCTGGTACATTTAACAAAATATTCACCATAACAGCCAATGGGGTGTTCCTGATGTAGTTACTATAGTGATTAAATCAATTTTTAAACGCTGTATGCATTTTCCCCCAATATGTAGCTTTAGGGAAATTTTCCCTAAAAACGTACTCAAATGCCCCAAAATATAGAAACAATACTAAAGGACTTTGTTAAAACTAGTTCACTTAACTTTTACATTTCTGACGGCGAGATTCAGGAGTCATATGCCGATCCCATACATGTTTAAATGATTACTCTTAAACCCATCGAGGATTTTATCCTAGTGCATGTTACAGGCTCCTAAATAATTGTAGTTTCACCTTGATAAGGGTGTTTGTTCACGCCAAAACCGGTCGGTGTTTTCAGAAATAAAGAAAAGAACTGCTTTGACCATTATCCTGGCTGATGTTCCATTTGTATCCAGTGAGCTACCTACAGAGTGGAGTCCACGTCATAAGCAGCTCCGGTGATCGTTGGCTATATATCCTAAATAACAGAGAACAGAAGCACAAGATAAATGAGATAAAAAGTAGCGGATCCTGTAAAAGTTGATTGAATAATTAAACAAGAAAAAACACTCCTAGATAATTTGAAAACAATTTACAGTTACTCGCCAGAAATGAGTTTTCAGGAGTTTAATCATTAAAGCGTGACTTGTCAGACAATCATTTCTTGCCTAGCAGCTTCTATAAGAGAGATAAAGCGTTATTGTCCAGCATCAAACCAGCGTCCAGTTATGCAATAGGATGCGCAAGACAGAAAACACATCAAAATGGGGTTATGATATTTAAATAAAATTAATTTATGCTTCATCATAATAACAAGTGTAAAATATATCTAAAGTACTGGAATAGAAAATATGAATTGGGATTTAACTATTGGATGTAATCGGTAAGACGTCAAGGGTTAAGTAAGCTAATCAGACAACTTCAGTCACATGCCCTCATGTACACCCACCAGTATGCAAATTGTTTGCGAGTACATGTGAGTTTCTCATCCTTTGCCTCTTCCTATGACCCTCATCAGATGGGATGGTGGGGGTTTAAAAAAGGGAAAAAATATCATTGGCATAGAAAGCATCTATACCCCCCCCCCCATACTCTGCCACTTGGGGTAGGGTTTAAGTTCCAAATTAACCCTTGGAGAGGCATACAAGTCAGTGGAGGATGTAATACATCAGCTTTGCAGATAAAACATGCCCCTGTGTATCCAGCACCCATTTTAGTATCTGTTCCATTGGAAGGGCATTTGTTACGTATGTTTGTTTAAGCTTCTGTATTTTTTTTGTTTTTGTTTAGTTTTTAGATGCCACTTTTTTTTTTATGGGCGAAGATGTGAACTCAAGAGCTTTCTTTATCTTGACTGGATGGTCCCTAAAAGTAAGTGGGGAATTTTATTTCCGAGGTGGTGGTCAGGGAACTTTCTTGCTGACACCACAAGGGTGTTTAGTTGGACCTCATCCTCCCATCAACTCATTTGTTCCCTCCACCTCAACCTTGGTTAACATAGGGAACCCCTGTTTCTATTTATTTATTTATTTATTATTATTTTTACTTTTTTAAGGGTTTCTGCAACTAAAAAGAAACTGGTGGGTTAATGAATCCACAAGTTGGTTGCATTTTGACTTGCTTCAAGTCTGCAGGCGAGTATATGTGAGTTGTGAGTTGAGTGTGTATTTCTGGGCGAGTGGGCATTCCTGAATTTGCAGCCTGGACTTTAGTTGGATCTGTTTAGTGAATAAAGCTGCCCGCCCAGCTTTTAAGAACTGTATCATTACAGTATCACCCCCTATTTAACTTATTTTCAGAAGGGCAAGTCATAGTTGGACACAATGTATAACCGAAACAAACAAACTGCGCGTTTCCATTAACAGAAGATGTTACTTCCAGTGTTATTTAAATGATATTTAAAACCTTAAATATCAGCAACTTGATATATAGTGTATTATATGTCAGCAAGTTTCTTAAAATCCAAGTTAATCCTATTAATGAGGTCATCGGATTCAGCTTCAGATTAATATAATTAACATCATATTTAGAACTAAGTTTGACTATATTTCACTTATGAAAACAGCTTCAATGGCAAATACAGAAATATTCACACGTTTGTAAATGTAGTCATAAACTTTTCCATCTCCGCAGCCGTCGTTCTCGCTGCTGGGCTCCGGGACATGACATCACATCAGGTCGTCTTATTACTCAACATGATCAGTCCATAATCAGCATATGGAAAAAACATAATGGAATGCTTATAGCAAAACTCTTGCGGTGGTATGAATTAGGAATAGCCAGTGCTCTTACCCATATGGGCAGTCTGCAGTGAGACCTTAAACGGGTGCAGCCGCTCTGGTTCCCCTCCGACGCCAAATCAAAGATAAACATCAGCAGATGCGGAAAAAAAATTGTGTAAATACGCCAGAACGTCCATTAAAACCATAAAGCCTTAAGAGCAAGACAAGGAATCCGTGTCTTTCGCGTTTCGCCCATATGGGCTTAATCATAGTCTAAGTAAGATGTGAATCCTCTAGATTGTAAACTTGCGAGCCGGGCTCTCTCCACCTAATGTATCGGTTTGTCTTAGTCTGTCAATTCTTGTCTTGTGGTACCCCTTGAATTTATGTATTGTATTAAGCGCTGCGTAAACTGTTGGCGCTATATAAATAAAGGATAATAATAATAATACATTTTCTGTCTTGCTCTTATGTTTGTGTAGAAGAACAATAAAGCTTTATGGTTTTAATGGACGTACTGGCGTATTTACGTAATTTTTATTCGGAGTGCGCTGCACAATCTGCTCAGGTTCCATAACCCAGTAACACTTGGGCCAGTCTAAAGACTGCAAAGATGGAGGATCTGGAGGTAATGCAGTTTCATGGTTAGTGATAGACAATGGGCCTGAGGCAAAAGTAATTAAAGTCTTCTTTAAGCGCAGACAATGAGCAATACTTATTGGTTATTATTATGGGAATCTGAATGTTTATGCCTTTTATGTTTTTTAGATCAGCAGTAGAATGGGTCGTACTGAAGAGCTCAGTGACTTTAAACGTGGCCATAGGATGCCATCATGTGTCAGTTCATAAAATTTCTGCCCTGCTAGATCTGCCCCCGTGCTCTGTATCTGCTATTATTGTGAAGTGAACAAAACCTCATTGGTCCAAACTGCCTCTGGAAACAACATTAGCACGAGCGCTGTGCGTCGGGAGCTTCATGAAACGGGTTTCCATGGCCAAGCAGCTGCACACGAGCCGAAGACCACTGTGCACAATGCCAAGCGACAGCTGGAGTGGCGTAAAGCCACCGCCACTGGACTCTGGAGCAGGGTAACATGTTCTCTGTAATGATGAACTATCTGGAGGCCTGTTGGACGAATCTGGGTAGGATGGATGCCAGGAGAGCGCTACTCACCGGAATGCATGGTGCATAATGTAAAGTTCCAGCATGACTGCGCCCCTGTGCATAAAGCAAGCTCTGAGTGAGTTTGGTGTGAAGGAACTCAAGTGGCCCTGACCTGATCCAAGTGAACACCTTTGGGATGAACTGGAAAGCTGATTGCGAGCCGGACGTCTCATCCAACATCATTGCCTGACCTTATAAATGCTTTACTGGATGAATGGGCACAAATCCCCACAGAAACCCTCCAAAATCTTGTTTTCCCAGAAGAGTGAAGGTAGCCACAAATGGGAGCCAACTTTATATTAATACCCAGGGTTTGGGAATGGGATGCCCAACAAGCTCATATCGGTGTGATGGTCAGGTGTCCACATACCTTTGGCCATATAGTATGCGTAGATAAGATGTACAAAATAATAATAATAATAATAATTTAGTATAAATATTCTTCTTATTATTATTACTACGTTAGAGTCACCTTTAGGCTGCATCTATTTTTATCTATTTTTTTTTTTAACCCTTCTAAACCAAAATGTGAATGTGTGCAAAGATAGTGTGAACACAAACATCAGTAGTAACAAATGCAAATAATTCCTTAGTAAACCGCAGCCTCCCGCTGACGCACTTCTCCCCAAGGCCAAAACCAGCGAAAAACAAAACCGAAAGGGGAGCCGGTTATTTTTGTTTTACGTATTGCGCTATTGTGTATTATTTATTGCTTTTCAGGTTGTCTTAGTGCCCCTGCACCATCCCCTTTCGGTTTTCTTTAAATCATTCTGAATAGCCCTCCAAAAAAAAAAAAAAAAAAATTCAAAAACCAAGAACAATACGTTTTGTATCAAAAACTTTATTCAATAAACAAAAGAATGCACCATTGGGTTTACATTTCTATAAAAAAATGAATATGAGACTGTTCTACAGTGCATTAAAAAACCCTTTTTTTCTCCTTGAAG
The DNA here is from genome assembly GCA_023333645.1 of Sceloporus occidentalis. NCBI lineage: Eukaryota > Metazoa > Chordata > Lepidosauria > Squamata > Phrynosomatidae > Sceloporus > Sceloporus occidentalis. The sequence continues at coordinate 1,169,624 of JALMGF010000097.1, read as the reverse complement.
TAGTATACAAGATTGTGTGTAGAAACAGTCAGTTTTTTTTTTAAACTAGAAGCAAGTTTCCTTTCTGAGAACAAAATGTACATTTAAATATTGAGATCACTAATCTAATTATGTTAACAATGCTAAAATTGGACAATTTTTAAGAAATCTACTGGCTCGAGTTCACTTTTGCAAGTTTTCTTGCTTTTTTTTTTTTGTTTTTGCTGGTTAAAGCTGACGTACACCCATTTTTTTTTTCCGGGTTAAAAAAAAAATAGATTTAGCCACAGTTTTCTTAAGTACATTAAGGACGACGACAAGTATCATTGCTTCAAAAAAATAGATCAATCACTTTAAAAGGACCGTGACGGACAAACATATTTTTTTTTTATTTTTTTTTTGTAACAGCACAAACTGCCAATTTAGACATGCAGCGAACTTTAAAATACGTCACGTGGAAATTGGAACTTTCATTTAAATGGATGAAAAAGAATTACGATATAAATTCCAGTCCCACGTAAAAGGTTTTGAAGGCTCTTTAAAGGTTCGGTGATATACCTGCACGGTTCGCATGCTCTCAGGCTGCCCATACGATGAAAATGGGTGTATTCTGACTCGATTTCACATTTTTTTCTTTTTTTTCCTATAGATCTATAAGAGAAGGGGACTTTTTGTCGGCCTGTAGATACAATGGCAACTTTGGTTACCCTAGGATGGCGGAAACAGGCATATCTCAAGCAATCAATATCTACGATCTTAGGGATTTATTCACTAAATGGCGAGTTAAGGCAAAATCATCTCCCCAATTTTTTCCCCACTCAGTTTCACTTGTTTCTCACTGTTTGCATCACTGATCCCTGCCATTCACCTAACAATAATAATGTTAATATTTCCAATGGGTATTTTCTGACATTATGCTGGTATTTCCTTTTTTTTTTTTTTACACAATTTAAATGCACCCCCCACCTTGTGTCAAGGTTATAGCAGAGGTGGGGGTAGAAGGGTCGCAGTAGGTCAAATACCTAATAAATACCTATTAAAACAGAATAAAATAAATAAAAATGAATGCCTGTTTCTTTTACGATGCACTATAAACCGCCATCCCCAGCGCGTTTTGCATTTAGATAACGTTAGTTAAATCTTTTCTAAATATTTAAGTATGCATTATCCAGGTCCATTTAGCCAAGCTAACATTGACTGTTTCTAATGAATTCTTCCAAAACCCACCGTTCAGTGAATACACTCCGACAGTCCCCAATACACCCGAACCAGTCCCTCTCTCTCTCCCTTTTATCAGGAAATTCAATTCTGTTATTAGGAAGAAAAGGATTAGGGCAAAGAATTACAATAACTGGGACAATCTTTGTTATTTAACACCCGATTTGCCGCATTTGGTGAATAGAAGCAAGGCTGCCATCGCAAGCAGAAAGCGCTGTCGGAACGTAAAGCATATCCACATTGGCCAGTTAAAAAACAACCGATTTTGGCTTTGCAGTCGAATTGCTGGAATTTACCGTAAGATTAAATAGATAAATACACTACTATAAAAAAGACAAAACAGGCTGTGTACCCCAGCTTTAAGATCCAGCGCTAGCTATTTCAGAGATAAATTAATTTAGCTAAAAAAGGAAACATACTAAATAATAAATTAAATTATACTTATAAAAAAGCACACCCTCCCTCTCCCCTCCCCCGATTTCTGACAATTCCCTAAGATGGGAACCGACAGATCGACTTTACAATTATAAAAAATGTTGTTTTTTTGTTTTGTTTTTATTAAATCTACCGCCATTCTCTCTTGCACCGAAGACATGTGCAGCATAACGTGGACCATACCAGTTTAATCATGAGGGGTGAACCAACGAGTGGAAGGAACGAGGACATGATTTGGAACCAAGAAAAACCATTTGCTTGTTCCGAAGACAAAAAGTACTTTAAGGAGGCAGACTTTTGGAAACCTTTCCAGGAACGTTTTTGAGTTAAATGTCCTATATTTTATATTTTTACATTTTCTTTTTGGGAGGTAGTTGCGGATAGAGAAGGGGGAAAAGCCAATCAGCTACATACAAAGTTTGAAAAGTGATCTTGCCACTATTAGAGGTTTTTGAAACCACCTCCAAAACCAGGCAGAAAGTAGCACTTTTGGCCACGGGGAAACTGACGCAAAATAATTCTGTTCCCGTGCCGGTAGCTATGGTTACAGCTACTTTTAACACTTTCCACCAGAATAACTCAAACTTTATTAACGCCAAACTCCCCCAACACCAAACTAAAAAAAAAAAGAATGGGACTAAATGAATGGGATATAATTGTGCCATCATTTTCCAAAAGAAGGAAAAAATTTTTTTTGACTGCGATACAAATGATCAGGTCCTCCTAGAAATCTATGAGAGAGCTGAACATATTTCCTATTCAGATCTCACTATGGAGTGCTACAGAACTAGACAAGAAAATAAAACTGCGATAAAAATGTGGACTAAAATGGACTAAAGTTAGTCTTTTGTAAATGGTCTGAGCACGAACCAGATCGAGTAAATACTGGAGTGCCAGGCGTTTACTGCCGGTTGGCAATGTTCTGGTTCCAAGTGGACTAGAATCGCAATCATCGTAATTCCTCAAAAAGCCTTTCGGAGCTCGAATCCAGCTAGCTGAAGAAATCCACACAAGCTATGGCAGGAGGACTATCGATTCACCTGACCGGCCTGGCTGGCTTAGAATATATACGCCGAGGCAATCGGCAGATCTCTGGAGTGTAACGGAATCTGAAGGAACGGTCAAGCGTTTGTCTAATGCTCAACCGGAATGGTAAAAAGTTTGATGCAGTTTTATGCATAGATGGTAAATGGACTCATCCTAATAGGTAGATGATTGCTCTAATGAGGTTAATTGGCCATAATAGCTGTTGTGGAAGCTTCTTCAGGTTTTATCTTTTTCGTTGCCGAGGCAGTTATATAAACCGGGCGATTTACTTCTGGATTCATTGATGGAGGCATCAATGTTACATCCAAAGCAGATAAGGCTTCTCTTGCATCACAATTCGTTAACATTAAATTATATTAAAACCTCTTCTTGTATCATTAGTAGAACTGGGGGGAACTTGGGTGTCAGTATGGGAAGAATTTCAGAGCTGAGCTGAACCTCCCATTCTAACTTTTGGAGGGCTATTCACTAACGGGAGAGTTGTTGTTTCAGCAACTTGGCTTCACTATAGCTTCTGAAGGCCCATCAAAGGTGACCTTCTGCTGCTGGAAGAGCTTGGCTAGCCCAATCAAATGATCCTCCCAGATGAAATTATGCATTATGTAGGGCCAGATCTGCCCCTCTTGCAGTAGAAGCTTGACAGGGTTGGCCCTTCATAATAAATAATGTAATGAGGGAGGTGCATCTTCTACTTTCCTGCCAACCCTCTCTTTAGTGAATAAACCCCTTTGGGTCATCACTCCAAGAATGCACACGAGGGAGATCCTTTCTCTGCAAGCGTACGTCTCTGAAAGTGACGATAGGGTCCGTCTCATACATGCCTCCACTGTCTGTCTCTCTCTGTCTTCTTATGCGTTTTCCCCTGACTGTCCTTGTTAAGGGAAGAAATGTCTATAGCCTGAGTTAAGCCTTTAAGAACGTTTGACTATTTAACAGTCGTGCCGGTAATTACTGTATGGCAAAAAAACCCAAAAAACGCAGTGTGATAAATTGTATCTGTTCCCTGTTCCTTAAGTCAGATAGCAGATCCAAGTTCACTTTCTTCTGTCTGATATCAGCCATGAATCTTAACTACTAAAAAAATGCATTCAAAGAACGATGTGTCGATATTTGTGCTGTTGGGAAGAATTAACTGAATTTTTGATGTCCCAGCTGTGAAAAATAAATAATGTGAATTCTGCAAATGTTTTTTTGTTGTTGTTTAAATTGGCAAACTCACATTGGTAATATAAACCCTTTGAGTGCAGGAGGGGCGAGCTCTTAATGCCTCGCCCTACTAGCTTTACAGGGCACTGGATGGTTCACCAAGCTGGCAACCAAAAGGCAACCAAAGACACACATATGGAATAATACTCGGTTTTTCAACCCAAATATTCAGTGTCACAAAGCACACGCTGACTGTGGAATAGTGATGAGGCGCAAGCGTCCGAGAGGCTTTTGGATCTTGTAGAAAACGAGGTGAGTCCACGAGCCCCCCCCCCAAAAAATCGATACTGTCGTTTCTATGAGGAACCAGGTCAGAAGTAATGAATTATTCTCCGAGGTAAGACGAATCTTCCTTGTGTAGAGTAAATGGTAACAGAGGTTCTTTGAAAGAATGTTGATCCATGAGCGGGATTTTAAAACACTGGTAATGCTGCAAATATTCCTGGGTATTCAATTCACTATTTTTCTTTTTTTTGTGTCACCAGAACAACCCACAATCCATCGCGCTGCAATAAACTGCAGGGCACTCTGGCATCTAAGGAGTTAATTTCCTCTTCAATGCAATTAGAAGGCAGAGCCTGTGATGGCATTAAGTTGCTTCATCAAACCCTCCAAGCTTGCCATCTGTTCACTTAAATCATCTTGCTCGTATACCTAAAAAAAAACAACAAAAAATAGACAAAAATTGGAATTTGTAGGTTGAAACATGTTTATTTTCCAGAAATCATTGAATAACTTTGATGGTTTATTTAAGGGGGTCCAGGACACCTTGCAGACCCCCGTGTCCCCTGCCGATCTTTTTTTGAGCAGAGTAAATGGCACTTAATAGCTATTATAGAGGTCTAATATCCCCCCGAATATAGATGGCAGGGATGGACTAGGGGCCAGGGGCCCCTAAATCTTGAGGGGGGGAGGATAGAGTGGCAGCATATCGGGGGGGGGACAGAGTGGCAGCATATCTCGGGGGGGTACAGAGTGGCAGCATATCGGGGGGGGACAGAGTGGCAGCATATCGGGGGGGGACAGAGTGGCAGCATATCGGGGGGGGGACAGAGTGGTAGCATATCGGGGGGGACAGAGTGGCAGCATATCGGGGGGGAAAGAGTGGCAGCATATCGGGGGGACAGAGTAGCAGCATATCTCGGGGGGGTACAGAGTGGCAGCATATTGGGGGGGACAGAGTGGCAGCATATTGGGGGGTACAGAGTGGCAGCATATCTCGGGGGACAGAGTGGCAGCATATCTCGGGGGGGACAGAGTGGCAGCATATCGGGGGGGACAGAGTGGCAGCATATCGGGGGGGGACAGAGTGGCAGCATATCGGGGGGGACAGAGTGGCAGCATATCGGGGGGGACAGAGTGGCAGCATATTGGGGGGGACAGAGTGGCAGCATATCTCAGGGGGGACAGAGTGGCAGCATATCTCGGGGGGGACAGAGTGGCAGCATATCGGGGGGGACAGAGTGGCAGCATATCGGGGGGGACAGAGTGGCAGCATATCGGGGGGGACAGAGTGGCAGCATATCGGGGGGGACAGAGTGGCAGCATATCGGGGGGGACAGAGTGGCAGCATATCGGGGGGGGACAGAGTGGCAGCATATCGCAGGGGGACAGAGTGGCAGCATATCGCAGGGGGACAGAGTGGCAGCATATCGGGGGGGGCAGAGTGGCAGCATATCGGGGGGGACAGAGTGGCAGCATATCGGGGGGTACAGAGTGGCAGCATATCGGGGGGGACAGAGTGGCAGCATATCGCAGGGGGACAGAGTGGCAGCATATCGGGGGGGCAGAGTGGCAACATATCGGGGGGGACAGAGTGGCAGCATATCGGGGGGGACAGAGTGGCAGCATATCGGGGGGGACAGAGTGGCAGCATATCGGGGGGGACAGAGTGGCAGCATATCGGGGGGGACAGAGTGGCAGCATATCGGGGGGGACAGAGTGGCAGCATATCGCAGGGGGACAGAGTGGCAGCATATCGCAGGGGGACAGAGTGGCAGCATATCGGGGGGGGGCAGAGTGGCAGCATATCGGGGGGGACAGAGTGGCAGCATATCGGGGGGTACAGAGTGGCAGCATATCGGGGGGGACAGAGTGGCAGCATATCGCAGGGGGACAGAGTGGCAGCATATCGGGGGGGCAGAGTGGCAACATATCGGGGGGGACAGAGTGGCAGCATATCGGGGGGGCAGATTGGCAGCATATCGCAGGGGGACAGAGTGGCAGCATATCGGGGGGGCAGAGTGGCAGCATATCGGGGGGGACAGAGTGGCAGCATATGTATTACAAAACTTTTTCTTTAAAAAAGCACCAAACATTTTAGGGTGTGGCCTATATCCGAGCCAATGCGGTAATTTTCTAATTTCCATACTGAGCTAAAAGTGTTAACGTAAACCTCAGAAAATGACTGAGCCCTGTCAAAGCAACAGAAACCACAGCCTGATGTTGGACTACGAGTCCCATCATCCTTGTCATTCAGTTTAGCGTGACAGAACTAACCCTATTTTAGTCGATAATGCTCCGTATTACTAAATAAATTAAATAAGTGGATATATGGAAGTTTGGTGTGACTCCGCGTTAAGACATGCGGGTCGGGCTATTAAAACACTTACTGCTTGACATTTCTACGGAAACTTACACTGGCCGGGTCATCTGTATGTTTGTGACCCTCTTCTGAAACATCTGGAGCTGTTGGAACTGAGACTGGGAGTAGCGGAGATCTTGCTTTTCCTGCCAGTCCGAGCGACGCCGTCTTTACTTGCGGCTTTGGAAGGCTGGACCCTGCGAAAGACACATTATGGGTTAATTATCACAATTCTTGCATTATTCAAAGACTTAAACCTTAATCAGTCCATTGTACAGCGCCTCGGAATACGATGGCGCTATATAAAACAATAATAATAATACTTGGTTTTGTTTTAGATTCAGGAGCCATATGCCTATCCCAAGCATGTTTAAACACCCTTCACTGTATTAACTACCGCAGTAGCGTACCTAGCGGGGGGCGGGGGGGGGAGGTCCGCACCGGGTGCCGCTTATCAGGGGGGTGCCGGTGACAGTAATGTCCGCCGCTGGAGGAGAAGGCTCGCAAGGGAGCGGTATCCCCTTGAACCGGCTTAAAATCACTCAAGGGAGCCGGAGGTCTGTTAAAGACCTCCGATACCGCTCCCTCGCGATCCACGCGGCAACAGCTGCTGTGCGCCGGGGTTTGTTGTCAGATCCCGGCGCACAACACTGAAGCCGCGCCCACTGCCGTCCGTGCCCTCTGACCCGGAAGAAGACAGAAGAAGAGGAGCGAAGAAGACAGAAGAAGAGGAAGAAAAGGAGCTTACTGCTGTAAGAAGAAATGAGGAAAGGTAGGAAATCATTCAGTGAGAGTGACAGTGAGAGTGGATTGGTATGTGTGGAATCTGTGGATTGGTATGTGTGGAATCTGTGGATTGGTATGTGTGTGGATTGGTAAATGTGGATTGGTAAATGTGGATTGGTAAATGTGTGAGAGTGATGGGTGTTATGCTGTACCATTTTCAATGTCTTTTTCATTATATAATAATGCTCTAAAGTACATCATAACTCCCATCACTCTATACTGTTCCATACAGTGGCAGAGCTGGGAGACAGAGGCCTTGCACCCCCACCGCAGGACTCCTGAAAGGTAAGTGAACTTCAAAGGGGGGAGAGGGTAGATAGGGAGAAGGGAGTGAGACGGGGGGATAGGGGGTAGATAGGGAGAAGGGAGTGAGAAGGGGTAGATAGGGCAGAAGGGGGTGAGAATGGGTAGATAGGGAGAAAGGAGGGTAGCAAGAATATTGAAATAAAGAGTCAGAATGAGAGAGCGAAAATGAATGGATTAATGTGTGGATGAATTGTTTGAATGAGTGAGAGAATTAATGAATTTGTGAGAATGCATCAATGAATATGTAAATAATTTGTGTGAAAGAATAAATGATTGTGTGAATGAATTGTGTGAATGAAAGTGAATTAGTGAGTGACTGTAAAAGTGTTTGTGTTAATCATAGGTGTATAGTTGATTTGTCAAAAAGGCAAAGATGGTAAAAACAGGGTGTTTATGGGACAAAAATGGCACAGGTAGCGTGTTTATGGGACAAAGATGGCACAGGTAGCGTGTTCATGGGACAAAGATGGCATACACTCGGCTGTTTGGGAACAATGCTGACTCATGCTGGGCTGTTTGGGGGCAAAGCTGGCACGTCCTATGTGTGTGTAATTTGGGTGCTGGTCAGGTTCTATGTGGGCAATGTGGACGCTGTTTTTTTTGGAGGGTTATTAAAGAAAGCACTATTATATGTTCAGTAAATGTTATTTAAACGTTTTTTTTTACTTATAAGTTATAAATTTATTTTTTCAGATTTCTTGTTGTTTACAGTTGACATACAGTTTACAAATTGGTGCAATAAATATTCTTAACATAATTTTGTAGATGTCTTTACATTTGGTGTGGGGGGGTGCCACTTACAGGATCCGCCCCGGGTGCCAAATACTCTAGGTATGCCCCTGAACTACCGCTTCTGCTGGGAGGCTGACTGTTTCTCTTATCCATTGCTTGAGTACCAAAAAGTATTAACATTTGAAACTAATGTATCAGTCATGTATCAAGAATGCAACACACTGTGTATTAAATAATGTGGATTTGTAAAAAAAAAAAAAAATGTTTTTAATTAAATTATCAAATTTTCTTTAGAATTTGCATTAGGGTTGGATTGTTGGTTTAATTGTGTCTCTAATTAAATCCTATCCCTAACAGAAACCGTACTTGTATATACAATAAATATACTGTATAAAAGAGCCCTATATACAGTGTATATATATATATATATAAAACAATAAATAAGTTATATATATATATAATATATATATATAAATAAATATATATATAAAATATATATAAATAAATAAATATATATATAAATATATATTATATATCCTCATTGTAAGAATAATGTGGAATCCGAGTAGAATCTAATGAAAATAACAATTTAATTATTAATAATTGAATCATTTAATTATAAATAATCATTAATCTGTATTCATCAGACTCTCTCAGTCCTATTACCCGCATTCTAGCCTCAACATGTTTCTATCCTCCTAAGAAATAATACTCAAAAATACTTCGATTATTAACTCCGTTCGCCTGGCAAAAAGTGGAATGTCATCATTTGAAAGAGCCCGAAAGTAAGGGAATTAATTCGGCTTGGGTTTGCAGATTCTGTGCCAAAGAACGTTTCCTTGTCATCCCAACTAATTACGAGGAGCGCGATGGCAGCCAGCGGGAGGGGGACCGGGAATGAGCACATAATGAGATTGTGTCGCCGTTTGATCCGAAGACGGTAGGCTGCCAATATATAACATCCGATTGTTGAAGGAACGTACGGGACTGCCAGCCATCTGAATAACAAACACGCCGCGCGGGCGATATAATAGTTACAACAGATTTAAGACAAAATAAATAGGAAAGAAGAAACAGCTGAGCCTTAGCGTTCGCTCGTTGGCAGGTTTTTCCTGCGAAGATTTAATAAGGAGAAGTAAGATCCAGGCTTTCAGAAGCGATGTCCTTACAGACTGCGTACAAGCAGCTACGCTATTAAGTCACAGCGCGATACAAATATTCTACGTTACCACGTGAACGGGGCAAACATCCTTCCTTCTTTCGAATCAGATGATGGTATATAATCCAAATGGGATCATTTAAACCCAAACATGGATCAGACCCATCCGGTCCATTTTTCCCCGACCTTGATCGGTTCTTGGTCTCGATTCTTTATGCCCATCCCGAGTAAATGCATACCCTCCAAGTGTCCTCATTTTTATTGGGCAGTCCTGGTTATCAAATCTCCCACTTGTGGTTATAATGGGCGGGTTGGGAAGATCCTCTGATCTCGCTGATGGATCCAGGCAGCAGCAAAAGCGGCGGAGGTCTGTGCCGTCGGAAGGCAAACCTGCGTTGCGGCTCTCATGCAGGTCACCAGGGCCGGCCCGACAATGGAGCCGAGTGGGGCAACCGCTCCAGGCAGCACTTTTGAAGCCTTTTTTTTTTTTTTTTTTTAAAGCGAAAGAGAGAGAAAGGGGCGCCGAGTGGTTTTCGCTTACCAAGCTGTCAGTACCCGCTCGGCGCCCCTCTCTCCTCTGCGGCGAGTCTTCCTGTTCGGTCTCGGTGCCGGCTTGTAATGCTGAGTGCCGGAAGATTTCCGGCGCTCAGCATTACAAGCCGGCACCGAGACCGAACAGGGAGACTCGCCGCAGGACTGCTGAAAGGTAAGTACAAGGGGGTGGCAGGGACGGAGGGAGAGGAAGGGTAGATAATGGGGGGGGGGCGGCAGGGACGGAGGGAGAGGAAGGGTAGATAAGGGGGGGGGCGGCATTTTGCCTTGGGCCGGCCCTGCAGATCACCATGCGCCATGCGATGCTCTGCAGCTGCACAGTGAAGTAGCTCTTCGGGTAAGGCGTGCAGGTGCAGTCCCTCTCACCCCACAACTATTCTGCCTCAGACCCCATTTCTAGCCCGACATATAGTTAGGTGTCCTGGTGTTGGGGGAGGGGGTATAGAAACGTGCCTCAGCACTGGTCTGTCTTCACATTTTAGACATTTTTTATATCCTAGTGAAAGTTCGCTATTTTGGCAGAATACTAAGTATATTGCAGGTATTCGTATCGGGGACATGTTCCTTTTTTGCATTGTTCTACCACGCGTTATATTACGGAACATTTGTAGAAATATTTCTAAAAATTAAAAATCTCGAAATTTTTGTTTTTACTTAGTACGTTTAAAAGGTTTTGTGGTTTCTCATGGGAAGTATCCCAGGCGCTCGCGTCGGTCCGTGCATTGGGTGCCCCATACAGTGATCGGTTCTCTTCCAGAACATCCTGCAAATGAACTTATTATCAGCGCACCGTCTTCCCTACGCTGCAATATAGGCGATAATTGTACCACCTTTTTAATTTAGGTTTCTGTGAGCGACACTCATTTTGATCTGCATTAAACTGACTTATAACATCCCACAGACTTTCTGTTATACAAAAGGCTCTTTGCTTTTCGGGAGAAAGATGTGTTGTCTGTCTGAATACTTCTGGTGGCACGGACATTGGGGGCCCAAAAGACTGTACCTACTAAAGAGGGATAGTTGGGATGTACACTACTGTTCAAAAGTTTGGGGTCACTCAGCTGTTTTCATTAAAACAAGGGAGTGATAAAGAGCCATTGGAACACAGGAGTGATGGGAGTGATAAAGGGCCACTGGAACACAGGAGTGATGGGAGTGATAAAGGGCCATTGGAACACAGGAGTGATGGGAGTGATAAAGGGCTATTGGAACACAGGAGTGATGGGAGTGATAAAGGGCCATTGGAACACAGGAGTGATGGGAGTGATAAAGGGCCATTGGAACACAGGAGTGATAGGAGTGATAAAGGGCCATTGGTGTTTCATGTAAAGAAATCAAGACACAGTAAGCTGTTGGTTTGAGGAATCATGTTGAACTGCATAACTGCATCCAGGTCAGAGGTTGGAACAGGAAACAGGAAGTACAAGGCAATGCAATATTACCATAAACAGACAGTCACAGTATTTGCATAATAACTCCATAACATCTCCCCTTTTTTGCATTCAATACAGAATTTGCAAGCAATTAACCAAAAACAGATCCTGAACAGTCTAAAACATAACATACTGTGTTACAGGTAGATACACTACAGATTGAGTCTATCTGGTGGTCTTGAAACTCGACCACTACGCAGGGCCACAGGGATTTTGCCTGGGGGAAGCTGTTCAGCTCCAAAAGGCGTTGATAAGGGGCTGCCATTGTTCCTGGCTGGTGTGTTTGGCACAGAAGAACATACTGGTACATGCGGCTGCATTATGTCATCCTCGTATCCTTCTGATATGACAGCAGTATTGTCTCTGCCTTGCTTACGTGGTCCAGTAGGACTAGGGGCATTGAGCGCCTCGGTAGGGTCCCGTGCAGGATGTTCATAGGTTTGTTCGGTGAGTTGTTCAGCCACTCGCAGGTCAATTCGATTGCGGCGGTAGAGACTGCCTTCCACATCCACAAGATATGAGCGAGGAGCAACCCTCTGAACACAGGTACCCAGTCTCCAGCGACCAGTCCTGTCACCAGGGAGTGGCTTCATACGGATTGGCTCTCCAACACTTAATTCAGGTAAGTCTTTGGCAGAGACATCATATGTCAGTTTGGAGAGCTGTTTCCTCCGTCGCAGTTTCTCCAGTACACCTGTTACCACACAAGGTTCAAGTAATTTGTTGGCAACTGGCAGTGAAGTCTTCAGTCTCCTCGACATCAAGCGCTGTGCAGGACTACTGTCCATGCCTTCGGTTGGGGTGTTCCTCCAATGTAGAATGGCTTTCCATGGGTCATTTCCATCATACTTGGCCTTCTTGCAAAGATTCTTTACTATCTTTACAGCTGATTCCGCTTTGCCGTTAGCTTGCGGGTGCCGTGGGGAAGAGGTAAGATGCTCAAACCCCCAATCTGTAGAGAACCGTCTAAATTGCTCACATGCAAATTGAGGTCCATTATCCGAGATTACCCTGTCCGGCTGTCCATGACGTGCAAACTGTGCTTTACAACGCTTGATCGTAGTTTCAGCAGACAGATCGGGAAGGAGCTCAATCTCCCAAAAGTCAGAATAGTGATCAACAATTACTAGAAGATCTTGCCCTGCATAATTCAATAAATCCATGCTTACAATTTGCCAAGGCCGGGTGGGCAGCACATGCGACATCATGGGTTCTTTCTGTTGTGCCTGTGCATATTCATTGCATGCTGAACAACGACTAACAAAGTCTCTAATCTCATTCTGCATGTTGGGCCAGTATAAGGTATCTCGTGCCTGCCTATAGCATGCTTCTCCACCAATGTGACTGGCATGTATACGTGTCAGCATCTCCGATCTTAATGATCTTGGAATGATGACCCTTGACCCTTTGTACAGTACGCCATCCTGAATGCCGATTTCATCTCGGAAAGTCCAGTATTCTCTCACAATTAATGGCACCTCTGCTTTCGAATCTGGCAAACCATAAACCATGGGAGGAGGTTTAATTGCACCTCCCCCAACACATTAATCTGGTTTTGGTAGCAGTATAAACTGCTTTGTGTGCCCACTATGTAGGAGGTGAGAGTAGGATCTCACCCTATTGAGAGTGTGCCTTGACGTGGCGGGTGAGCTTAATTATGCTTTGGCCAATTCATATAACCAAAACCTCTCATTTATATTATGTTTATATATTTGTTGCCAACTTTATTAGGGTGAGAAGCGCAGACAGTATTTTGTTTTTTGTATACATTGTACAGCCAACACACTGTATTTGCAGCATGCTCACACTGTTTGGTAGGCCTTATATTATACATTTGTATTATTTGAGCCTGAGACTAGCTTAGCGCACCGACATTTTTTCTTTTCCCTGTTTGCACATATTTGAGGTTGTTGGCTCCTCATCAGTCTGGTTGCAGCTTGCTGTCCAGGGGTTAAATGGGAGGAGGTTTAATTGCACCTCCCCCAACACATTAATCTGGTTTTGGTAGCAGTATAAACTGCTTTGTGTGCCCACTATGTAGGAGGTGAGAGTAGGATCTCACCCTATTGAGAGTGTGCCTTGACGTGGCGGGTGAGCTTAATTATGCTTTGGCCAATTCATATAACCAAAACCTCTCATTTATATTATGTTTATATATTTGTTGCCAACTTTATTAGGGTGAGAAGCGCAGACAGTATTTTGTTTTTTGCAACCATAAAGAACAACAGACTTAAGTGCTTGCAAGCTCTCGTCGATTTCTGTGTGCTGTCTTATCTGAAGCAATCGTTGGTCTGTGACATTTAAATAGTCTGAATGATTAATCTGCGACAGGTCATCCAGGTGCAGCTGAACATTGCAAACTGTGTGTTGTGCACACTCAGGTGTACCACCCGCTGCTGTAGCTCTGCTAAGAGTGTCACTAATGTACATTTCAGGTCCAGGTTTATAGACAACATTTAGGCAATAGTTTTGTAATGTGAGCAACATGCTCTGTAAGCGCTTGGGTGCACACAAAAGTGGTTTCTTAAAGATTGATATCAGAGGCTTATGGTCAGTTTCTGCTGTGATCTTGTCACGACCATAGAGGTAGTGATGAAAGCGCTGGCAGGCAAACACAATACTCAGACATTCCTTTTCGATCTGTGCGTAGTTTTGCTCAGTAAGGGTCAGTGCCCTTGAAGCAAAAGCGATAGGCTGGTCAGCTTGCAATAGGCAACACCCAAGTCCACTTTTGCTTGCGTCACTTTGAATAGTTACAGGTTTTGTAACGTCATAGTACTTCAGGACAGGCGTATCCGTGACCAAACGTTTGATCTCCTGCACCGCATTATCATGCTTAGGAAGCCAATGCCAAACTGCATCCTTGTCCAGAAGCCTTCTCAACGGCTCGCAAACCTCTGAGAGATGCGGCAGGAATTTTGCTAGGTAGGTAACAAACCCTATGAAGCGCTGCAGGGATTTCACATTCGCCGGCTGAGGCATATGCAGTATGGCTCTGATTTTGTCCGGGTCAGCCTTCAAACCCTCCAAGGATAGTATGTGTCCATGGAAGCGGACCTCTTTGACCTTGAACTGCAGTTTTTTCACGCCAAGTTTTAGTTTCACCTGTCTACAACGATTCATCAGGTCAAGCAGTTTGCCATCATGATCTTGCTCTGCTTCCTCATCTGTATCCCCACAACCAACCACAAGGATGTCATCAGCTATTGGTTCAATACCACTGAGTCCAGCCAATAGTTCATGTTGTTTTCGTTGATACACCTCTGGTGCAACGGATACTCCAAAAGGCAATTTGAGCCATCTTTTCCTGCCCCAGGGAGTCCAGAAGGTTGTCATGTAGCTACTTGCATCATCCAATTTACATTGTAAAAATGCATCCCGGGCATCAACAAGTGTGAACAGACGTGCCTTAGGCAGCTTGTACAAAACATCCTCAAGAGTTGGCATGATGTAGTGGGATCGCCTCAGTGCCAGATTCAAGAATTTGGGATCGATACATATTCTTAGCTTATCAGGCTTCTTTACAATCACCATGTTACTTATCCAATCAGTCGGTTCAGTCACCGGTGCAATATGTCCATCAGCTTCATACTGGTCGAGTTGTGCCTTAACTGCCTGCTTAATGGCTACTGGCACATTGCGTGGTGCACATTGGACTGGAGGGACACTCACGTCAAGGTCAAAATGAACTTCCCCTGGTACAGATTCTACAGGTCCAGTAAAAACATCACTAAATTCCTGTAATAGAAGTTGTTTTGTCAAGGGCCCTTTGAATTGATTGTCCATCACGTTGAGCTCTGCAGGGATGGAGAAATGTATCAGCCCTAGACGCTCACAGGTTGAGCCGGATAACAGTGGCTTTTGGCAGGCTTCCACAATTTCAAACTCTAGATTGTGCCTTAGTCCACGTATGACACATTCAGTCTTGAAGAGTCCCAAAGATTTCATAAGGTCACCTGAGTATAACTTTAGTCTGGTGTCACTTGGCAGTAGACGTGCTTCTGGTGCTAACTTCATTTTGTCTCTCAAGCACATCACATCACATGTTGCTCCTGAATCAAGCTGGCAGGATTGGGGCTTATTATTCAAATTTAAAGTGACAAACCATTTCTTTCCTCTGGTTTGCACAGCGCCGATCAATGCACTGCTGTATATCATTTCAGCGGTGTGTGGTTCTTCCTCATATGCAGATGCATTCTCCATGGTGTGTAACTTTCCTATTGATGGCTGTCTTTTACTTGACAAACATACTTTAGCAAAATGATTTGTTCTGCCACAAGACCTACAAGACGTCCCATAAGCTGGACACTGCTCTTTAATTCTTTGATGCAGAGTCCCACAATATTTACACGCTGTAGGGTCGGCAGCATTTGTGCTAAACAGGCGGCGTTGTTGCTGCGGTTTGCTTATGTGGTGTCGCTGCATTGCAATATTTATGCTGTCGGTCTGCTGTCTGTCCTGGTCCATAACTTTCATACGCCTGTCAGTGAGCTCCGCTGTACGGCACGTTTCAATGGCTGTGTTTAAAGTTAAGTCACGTTCTCTTAGGAGACGCCTGCGTGTGCTCTCACTAGCTATACCGAGAACAATTTTGTCCCTTATTAATTCATCCCTTAGTGTACCATATTCACAAGTTGCTGCCTTTTCTCTCAAGCGTGTTACAAAGTTATCAAGAGATTCTCCCTCTTCTTGTTTGCAGCATCCAAACACATATCTTTCATATATGACATTTTTAGCAGGTTTGAAATAAACTTCCAGTGCATCTAAAATTGCTGTAACATTCTCTTGCTGCCCTACTGTGAGGTTCAGATTGTGCTTATACACATGCCTACATTCACTGCCCATGATTCTCCTCAGAGTTGCTGCTTGCACTGCTGCAGATTTCTCATTCAACCCTGTAGCCAGGGAATAATCTTCAAATTCAGCTCTGAAAGTATCCCAATTGCTGCTCCAATCCCCACTGATTCTCATGCCCTCAGGGGGAGGTATGCAATTCATGGCTGCCATGTTTAAGCCTCTGAGCTCTTAAATGTCAGAAAATCCACAAAGCACAGTCTTAGGTTATAATTCACAAACCTGTGCAGTATCCCAAAGCTGCTGTGCTCCAAACAAGAGGCTCAGTTCTGAATCTAGCCACTTCTGACACCATGTTTCATGTAAAGAAATCAAGACACAGTAAGCTGTTGGTTTGAGGAATCATGTTGAACTGCATAACTGCATCCAGGTCAGAGGTTGGAACAGGAAACAGGAAGTACAAGGCAATGCAATATTACCATAAACAGACAGTCACAGTATTTGCATAATAACTCCATAACAATTGGAACACAGGAGTGATGGGAGTGATAAAGGGCCACTGGAACACAGGAGTGATGGGAGTGATAAAGGGCCACTGGAACACAGGAGTGATGGGAGTGATAAAGGGCCATTGGAACACAGGAGTGATGGGAGTGATAAAGGGCCATTGGGACAGAGGAGTGATGGGAGTGATAAAGGCCCTCTGTACGCCTATGAAGATATTCCATTAAAAATTTCCAGCTAAAATAGTCATTTCTAACATCTGCGCTGGATTTCTGATCCATTTCATGTTATTTTAATGGACAAAATCTGCTTTTCTTTTAAAAACAGGGACATTGCTCAAAGTTTTGAACGGTAGTGTATGTCAAAAGGGGGGCAAATATATAGGTTTGTAAGCCGATATATACATAGAAGTAGCTTAAAAAAAAACAAAAAAAAAACATCCAAAAACCAAGACAACAAAATGATAAAGTAGATTTAAAAAGTATAATTTAAGCAGATAATATAGATATATAGATAGGTTGGGTGAGTGTTTAGTGAATAGTTTGTAACAATGTATCAGCAGACTTTATTCTAAGCGGACCCTGCGTTCTCCGCACCTGTTTCTGCCCCGAGCTTGTAGTCGGGAGACATTGATAAACGGTTTCCTCGCTGTCTTGTCTATAAAACCTTCCCGGTTTCTCGTAATAAGTTTATCCCCCATTGTTTCATTAACAAAACATTCTCAGCAGTTTTCAGACATATTCTGCATCCTAAGCACCTTTAGACAATAAGAGGTATTTTTGGAAGTTTTTGTCTTTGTTTTTCTGGCTGGTTTTATTAATCTTGCTCGTGTTAACAAACGACTGCGGCTGCATAATTAGGATTTCTTTTTTCTTTCGGTGACCGTGTATCTGTACCAGCAAAAGCCAAAGACCCACCACGTAGCATTCGAAAACGACATAAAACATTCTAAATATTTACATTTATCCCCGAAAATGATTGGCAAATTTGGTAAAAATGATAACTTCATTGACTAACTGAAACAGATTGCAAGCTTTTGAGACTATCTAGTTCTCTTTCCATACTATTGAGGTCTGTTTTTTTTTTTTGTTAAATATGCCTGAAGAGCCCGAGATCGTCTTAAAAGCTTGCAATCTATTATACTTCAGTTATCTAACAAAAGCGTCATCTTTGCCAAATTTGCTCTTTTTCCCCTATGGCTAACAATATATAGCTATATACTTTTATCATCAATTATGAATCAGCGCTTGGGCCGACACAGTGCTTTATTATTTAATCGAATTCTGTGATAGATTATTAAAGTTAATTTTTATTGATAATATTTTATTTTATCCATTGTGAAAACATCGGGAAAATGTGTAAATTGCTTATTCTAACCCAGATTGACTCAAACGAACAAAGCAGAATGAATACCCCCTAAAACCCCAATTAATACACTCATTACTCATATGATCATGCCACCATACCTCCCAGGTGTCCCGGTTTTCGCAGGACAGTCCTGATTTACAGGTAAAATCAATGTACAAAAATACAACGTATACAGCGCATTCTCTAGAATACCGCTAGCGTTCTAGATTTATTCCTTCTTGTCGATCAAATACATAACTGGGGCTTAAATCTCGCATCCCAGTTGAAATTCCCATAAAGGCTAATTAGTCTTAATAAATACGAGAGTTTAAATATCCAAATTCAGCCTAATAGTTAGCAACCACCCGGTAACGTTGATGATAACTCTGACTTTTTAATATTGATATTGCAAATTGATTTTCGGAGAATTAATATCTTGAACGCACGAAGGTTGACATTTGCTGAAGCTTCAGTATAATCCGTACAGAAATATATAATCGGCGGCCTCCAAAAATCATCTCATTTACGCACCGAGAACATAATATCAAGACGGGCCAACGATTTGCTGTAAAATCTCTCCCTTTCTTTAATTTAATTGAAAACAGGTTTAAAAATTCTACATTTGGTATTTCGCGGCGTTGGCGCTCACACAAAACCCTTCTGCATTCCAGACATTCAATATTCGGAATAACTTCCCGATAAAAGCTTCAGACGATGATAAAAAGAACAGATAATACATCAGAGTCGGTGTACGATCTGGGTGTAAAAATACAATCTTTTGATAATGGGAATGACGCTTCTGTAAGTGTTTCAAACACACCTTGGTACTTTCTTTTATGAAGCCCACGTAACAGTGGGTTAGAAACATAGAATTAGCCAGAAGATCGGCCCCATTCGGCCCTATCTAGTCAGTAAGGACTCCAACCTTAATTAGTCGTTGGTCTCGTCTTAGATTTAGGAGCCGTATACCTCTCAAAGTCATATTTAAATCCCCCCCCACACACACACACACACTGTATTAGCCTCTACCACTTCTGCTGGGAGACTGTTCTGTGTATCTATCACCTTCGCCCACCCTTTTGTCCATATTTGTATGTATCCACCTCGAAACGTTGGTGACGTCTCTGTTTGGTGTTCGGTGAAACGCAGCAAAAGGCAATGAGGGCATAACCGTCAGTGAAGCAGGCCTTGGCAGCGGTGTGATCTGGCCTGGGGATCATTAACGAATTTATTGACTTCATTTTTTTCTAGTTTATTTACAGATTTCAGTTATTATTAGACTCATTGACAATAATCGTTGCCGCATTCACTGCTATCCGAAAGCCGGAGGTCGTTAGGGGAAGAAAAGCAATTAATGGGAGGCTTTTATTCTTCTGGTTCCCATGGAATAAAAAAACAAACAAACAAAAAAAAACATAAAAATGTAGTTTAAAAGTTTGATCTGTATTTTCAATAAAGTATTCATTTAAATGGCTCGAGTGTAGCAATCCATCTGATCGATTCCGATTAAAGGAAAGTAAGCTTCTGGCGTCTCCCCCCGTCAATAAAAAAACAAACAGCGAGGATGGAATATAGAAACACGACGGGTACCGCAGCTTCGATAAAGAAAAAAAAGCTCAGCTTTCTCTTAAACATAGAAGCGGGCTCAGCGAAAGGCACGTTGCTGACAATCTCTGCCGATTATTAGGGATTCGTACCGCAGGCCGATCATCACAGACTAAAAGCCACGCATTGATTGCTTCATCTGAATGTCAGCCTCGAAACGCAGTTATCGGAGTTGGCGGTGGTTCAGACTCTCATTTCATTCATCGTTTCAATCATTCCGGTATCGGTACATGGAAGGATTCAGATACGAATTAGAGAGCGGCGTAATGTAACATTCGGCACCAAAAAATCAGGACTGTCTTGCGAAAGCTGGGACGCTTGGGCGGTACTGTATTGATCATACGCGCAATCATTGTTTTTATTGAGGCTGTAGGGGGTATTCGGTGTGATTTAGTAGTTACAGCCTCAGCTGGTTAATCAAAAAAAGTTTTTTGGGTTTTTTTCTTTTTTTCCCGAAATGGGACTTAATGCGATGTTTTAAAGAATCCTCTAATTAGCGATCCTCAGGCAAGCGATAATCTAATTAATTACACTGGAGTCAAAATAACCCGGATTTATAAACATAGATCCTCGCACAACATTTTAAGTCGTTTTGGACATTTTCCCAGGAAAAAAGAAGAGCTTGAGTATTTGCCGGCAGATCGGCCCCTTTTGGCCCCCCGTCTAGCCGCCCGTTTCTCCTGCTGTAAAGACTCAAACCTTAATCAGTCGTTGGTCTCGTCAGGAGCCGTATGCCTTTCGCATGCATGTTTAAATCCCCTCGCTGTATTACCCTATACCACCTCTGATGGGAGGCTGCTTATCTCAGTAAAGTTAAACTTCCTTAAGTTCCTTACATTAAAAAAAATATGGGGCCAACAGTTTTTGAGGGTTTTTAAAAGCACCTCACTATTATTTAATAACATTTTGCTTGTAGATTTTTTTTCACAATTTTTAAAAAAATGCGCATAAATCTTTTTAACTAGAAATTAAAAGAGCGACAAACGTGAAGCCAGTATTTTATTGTTATTTTTAGCATTTATGCTTTAGATTTTTTACATTTTTTTTTTTAAACGACAATGTGCTGTCCCGTTCTCTGTTTTTCTCCATTTAGTTTAAGACTGTCATTTTGCTAAAAAAATGCCCTAAAAATAACCCAGGTCTTAGGTCAATCGCTATGTTTCTCTGAAGTCCTGCTGTGACCCATCCAAACGTTCAGAGCAAGCGAGGATGTGAGATCACGGAGAGCATTTCACAGAAACACAGACAAAAAATTACAAATACGTAAAAAAAATGACTAATCCTTTAAAAAAAAAAAAAAAAAAAAAAAAGAAAAGTATTCTTTTTTATATTTTTTTGCCCTCATTAATATGTATTAAAGATGTTTTATTAAATATAACTGAATAGAAATATAAACTGACAAATATATTTCTATATTTTTTTAAATTCTTTTAATTATTTTTTAATGTTCTTTGTCATTTTGTGATTGGTACACTAGAATGACCTTTTAATATGTAAATTATTATTATAAAAAAAAATAGAACAGTTAAGCAAATATTGTGCTTTTACTATTACATTTTTGTTAAGGTTTTGTTTCATTTGTTAAAAAAAATATATATATATTTCTATTTGATAGCGTTCAGTACAAATCTAATCTAATATAATATAATAATATTTTAACATGAAGGCAAAAAGGGCACAACATAGGCCTAAGTATTAACCCCTTAAGGACAATGGGTTGTCCCTTAAACCCATTAAAACAATGCATTGTGAGGCCGTACATGTACAGGCTTTGTCATGAAGGGGTTAAAAATTAAATATATCAAATACTTCATTCTGCAATATTTTTTCAAGAATGCCGATAGCGACTTTTTCTATGAATGTCACAGAAAAGCTTATACAATCACAGAAAAAAAATCACAATTTTAGTTTATGTGAAATGTGGATTGTTTTATTAGCTTAACCCCTTAAGGACAACTTTGTTGTGAAGGGGTTAACGGAATTTCCCAATGCATCGCACATGAATGTAGTTGATATCAGATCTATACTGCCGAACCAGAGTCACGGTGTCCGAACTCCCTACCCAAGGACAGGTCACGTCCCGATACACCTAGATATCTTAGAACGGATTGGTTTCAGAAAAGTCATTTGTTACCTGATTGAGACAAAAGTGGCGTGTATGGGACTTTGGGTTCCATTGCAGTCATTGGCGGAGGCAACATGGGGTTAGCAAAGCTGCGGAGCGGATGTGTTGGCCGTACGCAGGCGGTGGGGATGGTTCTGCTTGGGACATCTTCGTTACTGGGATGCTCTGGTTGTGAATGTGATAGCACAGATGGCTGCTGGGAAGGTGGACATTCACTCACTGCTGGAAGAAGATGGGTAGAATGTCAATAATGTGATTTCGGTTACATATATGTCGCTTGTTTAACAAGGTAATATGTGTATAAATTAGGGCTGAAACAACGAATCGATAAAATCGATAATAATCGATAACGGAAATCGTTATCGACGATTTCCGTTATCGATTAATCGAGTGATCGATTCGTTGTTGGAGCACTCGGCTCCTTTTACTTACCTCCGCGAGCGTTCCCCGCTTCCGCTGCACTCTCCGCCTTCTTTTAGTTGCGTGTGGCTCCGTTCGCACAGAGCGGTTCGCTCTGTGCGAGTGGCTCCATTCGCACAGAGCGATTCGCGGGGGCGGGGGTTTCAGGGGATGCAGGGCAGAGTGGGGGTGGGGGGGCAGGCCAGGGTAGGAGACTGAGTGCAGGGCAGAGTGGGGGTGGGGATGCAGGGCAGGGTGTGAGTGTGGGGGCAGGGCAGGAGACTGGGTGCAGGCCAGAGTTGGAGACTGGGTGCAGGGCAGAGTTGGAGACTGGGTGCAGGGCAGAGTGGGTGCAGGGTGTGAGTGTGGGTGCAGGGCAGAGTGGGTGCAGGGTGTGAGTGTGGGTGCAGGGCGTGAGTGTGGGGGCAGGGCAGAATGTGGGGGCAGGGCTGGGTGCAGGGCAGAGTTGGAGACTGGGTGCAGGGGCACAGTGCAAAGTGCTGGGTGCAAAGTGCCAGGGCTGGGTGCAAAGTGCCAGGGCTGGGTGCAAAGTGCCAGGGCTGGGTGCAAAGTGCCAGGGTGCAAAGTTCTGGGTGCAAAGTGCCAGGGCTGGGGCAAAGTGCTGGGTGCAAAGTGCTGGGTGCAAAGTGCCGGGTGCAAAGTGCCAGGGCTGGGTGCAAAGTGCCAGGGCTGGGTGCAAAGTGCCAGGGCTGGGTGCAAAGTTCTGGGTGCAAAGTGCCAGGGCTGGGTGCAAAGTGCTGGGTGCAAAGTGCTGGGTGCAAAGTGCCAGGGCTGGGTGCAAAGTGCCGGGTGCAAAGTGCCGGGTGCAAAGTGCTGGGTGCAAAGTGCTGGGTGCAAAGTGCCAGGGCTGGGGCAAAGTTTCTTGAACAGTAATAGTCCACCTCTTTTCAGAATGTTTGGGGTTATTTTGTTTCATAAATATTGTGTTTGGGTTTTTGTACTTTGAACATATTGTTTTTTTATTACATCATAACAAAATAAGAATGTTAATGTAAATTTTAAGTTGTTTTTTAACATCCAGTTCATTAAATTTTAAACAAAAAATTTGCATATTGTTTTTTTTTATCCGATTAATCGATTAATCGAAAAAATAATCGGCCAACTAATCGATTATTAAAATAATCGTTAGTTGCAGCCCTAGTATAAATTAACCAAAACAAAAAAAAATGGCAAAAAAATGTCATTTTGTGAGAATGGAATATTTTGAATAACAAATTTGGAAATGGAAGCATGAATGTTCAGCAAGAGGCATAAGCAGCGGAATGAGCGAAGGGGGCCGAGACAGATCACCGGTGAGACCTCACGTATTCGATACAATACCGGAGACCTCTTATCTCTAGAAAGACATTCTAGAGAGAGAGAGACAAGAAAAGGGCTACTAAGATGTGGAATGGTTTAAATGCTTACATCATAGCGTGGAATAATTAAATTATTTCAATGTATACGGCTATGAATGAGGAAAGGGAGTGTAGGTAGCCGAAAGCGATTCCTCCGGAGAGCCGCGAAAGCAGAGTTTTACCAGGAGACTCTGGGTCAAACCCGGAGAGATCTTACAGCAGTTAGAAAAATAATCTCATGTGACCTCATAAGTGACTTGGAAATCTATGAATAATGTATTTATAATCCTTTTTCATTCATAGAATGCTGAATTTTATGTTTTTTCAAAATTTCTAGTAATTTTCAGGTTTAAAGCACAATATTTTGTAAATTCTTTCAAAATGACAGCTAAATGAGTAAAAGGTTTAATAACTTTTAATAAACAGACTTTAAGAAAAAAGTTAAATGATCTCTAAAGGTTTGATAATCGGATAATTATTGTTATGTGTAAAAAATAATTACAGGCAAAATTACAGATAAAGCTCTTTTTTTTAAAATAGAAACATGAAAATATGACTCAAAATGCCCATAATGTTAAAAATGCTGTACTGCTAAACTCTAAAATACCATAAAATCCATTCATAGCCCCGGAGTTAACATTAAACCTTATATTACGTGGCATTTATAACAAATAAAAAATGTAATAGCCTAAAACACTAATGAATATACCAGTAATCTATAATCAAATGCATTATAATTAGACTTGTGCATTCGTCTTCGGGCGAACATGAAAACGAACACGAAGAGTGCGTTTTCGTGTTCGTTCCGAAGACATGAAGAAGAGAAGACAGTGCAGGTAAAACGTAGGCGAAGACGAAGACTCACACACGAAGAATCTTCGCCTTCGTCTACTATTCTCCCCGGTCCCTTCCCCATCTAACTTACCTTATCTTCAGAGCATCGCGGGAGTTGACTGAAGTGGAAATCCGCAGGTTCGTCATCAGGGGTTACAGGGCAGTGTGAGTGAGCCTATTGGTCACCTGCAGGGTCTTCCTCTGGCATCAACCAATTGGTTGATGCCAGAGGAAGACCCTGCAGGTGACCAATAGGGCTCACTCGCACGGCCTTTTTAACTCCTGATTTCCGCTCCCGTTAACCCCTGCGATGCTGCGTTGGATAACGGGAGCAGAAATCCGTAGGGTAAAGGGCTGTGCAAGCGACCAATAGGCTCACTCGCACGGCCCTTTACCACTAGTTGCTAGGCAGGAAAAAAAAAATCAACCTGGGACCCTGCTGCAACAGTTAAAAGTCCGTGCCAGCGACCAACAAAGTCGCCGGTACGGACATTTAACTGACACAGCAGGGACACCAGTGGTCTCCCCGCTGTGTCAGTTAAATGTCAGTGCCAGTGACCAACAAAGTCGCCGGTACGGACATTTAACTTAGCATAAATAACTTACTATAACTTCGGACACAATGCTGCCCTCTGTTGGTTTTACATTAAGTAGCATATGCTTGAAATCCAAAGTTATTATGCTACTCAGTGTAAAACCAACAGAGGGCAGCATTCTGTCCGAAGATATATTAGCCATATGTGGCAGTGTGTTCATTTTCATTTATTAATTATTTAAATAAAATATATCCCCATGATCCGCTGGTCTCCCCGCTGCAACAGTTAAATGTCCGCACTCGCGGACATTAATTCTGTCGAACTTGAAAACTCTTTTTTTCTATTTATTTTGGGGTTTTTTTGTATTAAACTGTTAGACGAAAGCATCATGGGAATGTATTTTATTTGAATAAATGCAAATGAGCACACTGCCACAGATGGCTAATATATGTTCGGACAGAATGCTGCCCTCTGTTGGTTTTACATTAAGTTGCATAATAACGTTGGATTTCTTTCAAGCATATGGAACAATGCTACTTAATGTAAAACCAACAGAGGGCAGCATTCTGTCCGAACATATATTAGCCATATGTCTTCGGACAGAATGCTGCCCTCTGTTGGTTTTACATTAAGTAGCATTGTTCCATATGCTTGAAATCCAGTTATTTATTATGCTACTTAATGTAAAACCAACAGAGGGCAGCATTCTGTCCGAACATATATTAGCCATATATGTTCGGACAGAATGCTGCCCTCTGTTGGTTTTACATTAAGTAGCATTGTTCCATATGCTTGAAATCCAGTTATTATGCTACTTAATGTAAAACCAACAGAGGGCAGCATTCTGTCCGAACATAAATTAGCCATATGTCTTCGGACAGAATGCTGCCCTCTGTTGGTTTTACATTAAGTAGCATAATAAATAACTGGATTTCAAGCATATGGAACAATGCTACTTAATGTAAAACCAACAGAGGGCAGCATTCTGTCCGAAGACATATGGCTAATATATGTTCGGACAGAATGCTGCCCTCTGTTGGTTTTACATTAAGTAGCATTGTTCCATATGCTTGAAAGAAATCCAGTTATTATGCTACTTAATGTAAAACCAACAGAGGGCAGCATTCTGTCCGAACATATATTAGCCATATGTGGCAGTGTGCTCATTTGCATTTATCCAAATAAGATATATTCCCATGATCCTTTCGTGTAATGGTTTAATACAAAAAAACCCCAAAATAAATAGAAAAAAAGAGTTTGCAAGTTCGACAGAATTAATGTCTGCGAGTGCGGACATTTAACTGTTGCAGCGGTGAGACCAGCGGATCATGGGGATATATTTTATTTAAATAATTATTAGATGAAAATGAACACACTGCCACATATGGCTAATATATCTTCGGACAGAATGCTGCCCTCTGTTGGTTTTACTCTGAGTAGCATAATATTCTGCCCGAGAATATATTAGCTATATATGGTAGTGAGCTCATTGGTCCCCAGCAGGAGGCCCCCTGCTGGCGACCAATAGAGTTGCAGCAGAGCTGCTGCAGTACGCGTTAACCCCGTATTAACCCCTTAACCGGAAAAAACGAAGAAAAAACGAATATTCGCCCGAAGAGAAGACAGGAACGGGCGAATATTCGCGGAATACGAAGATTTTTTTTTTGACGAAGACGAGCACGAAGACGAACACGAAGAGCCCCCTGGTGCCCAAGTCTAATTATAATTAAAGATAAAGTGCAGTCCATTAAACCTCCTTAAGTGGTATTTTTTTATTATAATAAATTGCATTTTTTGGGAACTGATCTACGTTATTTGTTTTGTCCCGCAGAAAATATTTTGTGTTTGTTTTGGATCTTTTTAAGGAATAATTACTACATTTTGTATTGCATTTTCTTTACAGGATGGTAATGGTAGTCAAAGGTTGTGATGGCTTTCAATCGTGGTGGAACTTAAACCCCCAATGAATCCTCGAGGAGACACAGGCTGATTAATAACTTAAATCGCTGGAAAGACATCCATTATAAGAATTCTGGGAATGCGGTCAGCCCTTGGGTTTCTAGTGTTGTTGTTGCCGGGGGGGCAAGTCAAGTGAAGTGGCTCCGCCCCCTCGCACTCACCTTTCACCCCTCACGCTGCTCCCATCACTATGCGGCCATCAGATTGTTGGAAATCGAATCTAAACGGCCGCTGGGTGCTGATGCCGCCGGCCGGCGCTACTTTAATACTTTATTTATTTATTTTTAATATGGCAAGCCGATCCGGCATATTAAATAAATAAAAAAAAGGATTAAAGTAGCTCCGGCCGGTGGCATCAGCACCCAGCGGCCGTTTAGATCAGTTTTCCAGCAGTCTGATGGCCGCATAGTGATGGGAGCAGCGTGAGGGGTGAAAGGTGAGTGCGAGGGGGCGGAGCCACTTCACTTGACTTGCCCCCCCAGGCCTTAGGCTGCCAGCCCTCCCCTGACCATATGCCTCTTTACATCCGCAACTGTGAGAGATTAACATAGAGACTTAAAATCTGATGGCAGATCAGACCCATTCTGTCCGTCTAGTCTCCCCGTTTCTCCTGCTGTAAAGACTCAAACCTTAATCAGTCGTTGGTCTCGTCTTAGATTTAGGAGCCGTATGCCGATCCCATGCGTGTTTAATACCCTCGCTGTATTACCCTCTACCACTTCTGCTGCAAGACTGTCCCCACATTACAATGAATATGTTGGGAAATGCTTTAGACCGTTACGTGACAACTCTAGATCGGACGTGGGAGAAAGACTTCACCATTCCGCCTCAGAGGTAAAGAGGTGACAGCTCCTTAAACCATTTTGTTTGCACTCGTTATATTTTGTCTACACAGCATAATAAGAAGTATTACTACCAGCAAAATGTTGTCTTTGTTTTGAAGGGTAATCTGCTGCCGTCAGATGTGAAATTATACTCCGTGGTTTGTCTATTCCTATTCCAAGCCCGTGCAGTGTCTTCAGGTGATGCATTGAAGAAATCTTCTTTTGAAGTTATGTCATAATTCTTAGCACAGAAGAATTTCTGAAATCATCCCCCAAGTGTTCCTAGCTTCAATAAGAAGACCCGTCTCCATACCTGGGAACTCTTCTGTTTGACCCAGAGATTGCCGGGTGAAGCACCGCTTCTCTGGTTCAAGACCCAAATCCCCCACATATTTTCCCTTTAAATGGGGGGACTCCCACCGACATCAGGTGGAACTCCTACCGACGTCAGTGGGCAGTCTTGACTACGGGTAGGCTCCAAGTAGGCTCCTGGTAGCTGGAGCCTGGTAGCCAGACCCCGGAAGTTCCCAGGTATGCTCGTCTCTTAGAAGAGTCTCACAGTAGCCAGGTGTATACTTACAAAGAAAGAAAGAACCCAACACACCTTATTGTAAAGCCAAAGGAGTGTATCGAGATCGGTACACAAATACATACCGGGCCCATACAGTACAACATGGTACAATGTGTATGCCGTACGTTGGAACCTAGTGGCTTAGTCAACGGTTGGGCTAGCCACGTGAGGCTCACCATCTGTAATGGCAGGACTAGCGCCAGGTAGCTTTAATCCGTATGGGAGTGGGAAGGGAATAAGGTGGGGAGCGAGCATGCTTTAACAGACCCAGGGACAGAGCATGGTGACCCAGAGACTCCGGAGAGTTCCTAAATATGGGGGGGGGGGGAGACAGGTGCCTTCATCAAGGGAAAATATCTGGTATAAGATATTAAGGGAAAGTTTAATATTAAAGAAGAAATGATGGGAAAAGTATAACAACCAACACTGGGGGGAAAAAAGAGTAGAATCTTTAGAAAAAAAGTGTCGTCGAATTATTACTGTATTCTAAATTTCTATTTTTTTTTGTAAAGTCTAACGTTTTTTTACAATATATAGAACACAATAGTTGCGGATTGTGATAGACACACAATGCTTTGTATTTCATGGTCCAAACTGTAGCACTCATAAGGAAAGAAAGGTAAAAATGGAATTCGATGATCTGCCTTCCTTGTCCTTTTTATGTCTATAAACCACTAATTCCTTTACTCTTGGTGATTTTAAATAAAATATATAACTTACCTCGCCCAGCACCAAATCCTCTGTCCACCGAAAGCGTGGGAAACGGTACCGGCCGCAGGGTGAACTGCGGATGGGGGTAGCCACATGTCGGAGATGGGAGGATTCCTGGGTACTGCGCACTCTCTAACGTTGGAACAGGAATGGCACTGACAACAGCTGTGGCGTAGAAAAAAAGTGAATTGTAATTAGCTGGACAAGTTGCATGAATAACAGTTTTTGCGCAATGAAAATAAATTTACTTTGATACCCAGTTTTTAAAACTATTCAATAAGTACACTTTTTTTTGCTTTGTCTTTTTTGAAGAAAGGTAAAAACAAAAAAAATCAATACCTGAAATATTTATACAGCTAAAAAAAAAAATACAATAAAATCATAATTTAAACACGTATTTTCTCTCCATATCGTTATCAATACTTTTCAAAACTCAACTTATTTTATCTTTTAGCAGAATTCTGTTTATAAAAGTTAATTTGTTTCCAATGCTAATCTTTGCCATGGCCTTCCATACCAGTGTATTTTATAGTAAAGTGTTATTATATATATTATCTTTTTTTATATAGCGCCAGCAACTTCCACAACGCTTCTTACAGTCCATACATTCAAAGGGTCTGACAAAACTAGAACCGACAGACTGAGATGAACCGACACATTAGATAACGAGGGCCCGGCTCGCAAGCTTACACTCTAGAGACATAATTTCAGATTTGCAATTTAAAGACAAATGTATTAGTACATAACTGGAGCGAATTGTGGAAATCTGGTGCAATGCCCATGGAAACCTAGTGCACTGTTTTGTTAAAAAGGTAGTTACCAGGCTAATAGAGCCATACAAGCAGTGGCGTCACTAGGGTTGGGGTCACCCAATGCGATGACACATAGTGTCACTGACGGGCGGTCCCGCTGACGTCGGGGGAGTTCCCGCTGACGTCGGTGGGCGGTCCCACTGACGGCCCCATTTGAAGGAAAAAATGGGCGGGGAGCGGGGCGTGTCAAGACCCAGCTCCCGTGACCCGGAGGATTCGGGTCTTGAATAGAGTTCCCTGCATGGTGTGGTGTCACCCACTGCACACAGGTCAATACAGCAGCAATGAAAACACAGATATGCATACAGGGCCACATTGTAGGGGCTCCCTAAGAGACTAAATATGTTTTTCCTTTATCTCTATGCTCTGACCCCCGGTATATACATCTGATCATGGTGCAGAATATCCCCCCACCGTACAACCTCATTGGCTAATTTATTTTCAATGCAAGGGGAACGCAGACAGAGTTCAAAACATTTTTCTTTTTTTTTTAAAGATATTTCTTGTAAAGTTTATTTATTCTACCTGTTTTTTTTTTCAAAAAGTTGGGTGGTAATACGGGAAAATCAGGACGATGATTAACCCCCTGTGTGATAAGGGGTTAAAGTTTTACATAGCCCTTTGCATTATGGAAGTGTTTAGTAGGATGATATCTCCATATGGTGAAAATTACAGAGCTAAATATGCTTTTTTTTGTTTCCTTTTTTCTCAGCTATAGTTCAAAAAATGAACTTCATCATCATCTGTTTGGCTCCGACGGCCTTCTGAAGGACTGCGAGTTCGGCCTATGTTGTCCTTGGAATGCACTCATAATAGCATTGGTTTCTGATTGAATCTATATTTTCTGGCTTCTGACCCCATTAGTTAGCTTTTACCATTACATCACTACAAAGTACCGGTCAGCGGGGTTTTTTTCCCCCACTAAGAGAACCGATAGCCTCTGCTCCGCCGTAGAATATGGAAAGAGGTTCTACAAGAAGTAAAAAGCAAAAAAGGTTGCCGGGCGCAAGGTCCGTAAACAATTCATCAGAGAGACAGGGCTGACGGCTGCTCTGATCCTTTCTATTATGATAGTTATCTATGGTTTGAAAGATGAAAAGGAATGAAAAATTCCTTTATGTGCCGGATGGAGATTCCCCCGCGCTTGGATAATGCATCTTGATTTCCTATACGAATGCTAAAAAAAGAGCGTGTGAAGTTGCCGTGGACGGTCTCCAAATATCAAACAAGAACAATAACAAAAAAAAAAAAGATTAAAGGCCAATTCTGGTCTCTGTACTGATTTTAGTATTCACCGGCAGTCTTCTTTTAGGTGAAAGCTCCGTCTATGTAGGACTTTTTGTAAGCTGATGAAAAACGAGCGTTTGGAATTAATGCTTTTGTTTAAGAACATGGCGTTAGGGCGATAGTGTGATAGACGCTGTTAATTGTAAGTCCTGATAAGCAGTGTGTGTGATTTTCACTGTTGATTATATGATTACTGTACCTCCCAACAGGTCTTGGTTTTTTGGGACAGTCCCACTGCCCTGGGTAGCTGCGTCATTAACCCGTTGGGGACATTCTCGGATCTCCGATGACTAGCCCTAAAATATATGGAGGGATGTGCTGATGGCCACTTCTGGCACTGGCTCTGACCCTTCATCTCTTGCCACCCGACACCAACGCTTGGACACCAACGCTTGGACACCAACGCTTGGACACCAACGCTTGGACACTTAGAATGCTGGGAGGGTATATGATATATTGACCTCTTTTGATTTTACAGATCCCAGGGCCAGACACCCGTACCTCCTTCCAAAGAGGAATTTCAGCAAGCAAAATGTTACAGTAATTGCATTTTACCATTCCCTTCTCTTGTCTTCACTCTCGACAACATCTCATCTGTCCGTAACGTGATGTTTTACTGAAATGTTCCTGAAAATGCCTAATATGTATTCTAAGCATGCGTGTCCTCCTCACGCCTTGCCGATAGAAACAGATTTCATGCATATTCTCCTAAAACTCCTATTTTAGCTGTAAAAAAATAATAAAGCAGATTGGCACTTACGAGGGTTACCGCTGGGTTGTGTGTCCATCGGAATCATAAGTTTAGCACGGGTCGCGCGGCGAGCGGCAAGGGAGCGCTCCAGCGTCGAAATGTTACTTCCAACTTCATCGGTGTCACCAGCTAGAGAACATATGAAATTAATTCAGGAAGTTTTTAAAGCTTATAATGTATCACGCTGCTGTCTTAACGGCATTTTTTTCAGACTTGTTTGGTTTACTAATTGGGAATTAATTAATAGGTTTAATAAAGTAAATCAATTTATTGTCATGTTTGGTGTATTGTAATAGTAATCAAAAATGTTGGCTAAAGATGCAAATTTCTATTGTTGGAGATGTAAATTTCCATTATTAGAGCAAACCGCAACAAAAGAAACATTTTTTAAAATTCAATTTTCTGAAAAAATTCGAGTTAAATATGGAAATTAATTTCTGAATTTATAAATGACAATATAAGTAAAATGAACGGTTACCTATACATTTTAATTTGTGGGGAAATGAGAAGTATGGTAATGGGAGTTGACCTTTGGTTTCGTAGCTATTACAGAAAGAATAATTTACATTATTTGTATGCGAAAGTCATGGAATGTTGCATTACCTGAATGGGATCCACTCTTGCTACCCAGCTGTGATTCTGATTGGCTGTGACTAACGGGAGTGGAGTCTTGACAGCTGGGTCTTGGGGAATCTCTTCCTTGTGTGTCGGATCCGGAGGGTTTTTCTATGTTCTTCATTTCCATCTCCTCGTGGTGGATCCAGAGATCTGGGGGTCTTAGATCTTTCTGGCTTCCCTTCCTTTTACCGATGCTATGTGTGGCACGTTTTCTTAAAAAGAAATAAAAAAAAAAATGTAAAAATGTAAAAAAATGTAAAAAATATTTACTAACCGACATTCAAAACCGCCACTCATGTTCATGATTTAATGATAATAAGATCATTGGTGCTGTTTGAATTTTCTATATAAACTGAAATGTAAATAAGATTTGGAATGTTGCAAGTTTCTGGATAATAATTTGCAAGGATGACATTTAAATCCCCCCAAGGATGGGCATCAGGTGTCATATGACGTTCTCACCAGCTGCTTTCTGATCCATGAAAGGGGCACGAGAAGACCTTAGGGGCTGTGAAACACACCAGTCTTACCGCAAACCACAAGGTTACGCAACGCAAGATTGGAAGCTATTCATGCTTAGAAAACGGAAAATACAACAGTTTGGTGACAAGGATGTGTCAGGCGCCATTAGGAGTCCTTTTTTCTCCCCGCTGACAGGCAAGGAAATTGTCAAGCTTTATGGCTGTCCGAGGAATTCCTCTTTAGAACAAACAGTAGAACATCTGACACGTACTCAAAATAAACAGATTCTGTTAAAAATGGGTCATTCTGCAGCACAGAAGAGCCAATTTATTGATGTTCAATGAATGGACATAACCAATCAACCAACAAAATCTACCCATGCTCATAAAATAGTTTTTTTTCCCCCGACAAATATGAAAGAATTGATTTGCTTTAAATTTGTTCTAGTTTTCTATGGTCGGTGTTGAAATTGTCAGTCCGGCTACCCAAACCCCTAGCAATAAAAGTGCCATTATGTATCAATAGCGGTTTTGTTGCGGTAAGGCAACCGAGAGAATTGTCTCAGTAAGTAGGATTGTGTGTTGAAGACGCCCATGTTCTCAAAAGGTTTAAAGGTATTTTTAATTGTGAGTTCTATTGGCAGAGAATATAATGTATATAAAGCACAATATACGCTGATACAATGTATCTACTGGATAAAGGAGATCTAGAATCTAGGATCACAAAGGAGCTATCAATAGTAGCGCAAAGTTTTGTGCGACGGACAAATCTTTTCTTTTTTCTTATATTCTATCCTCGGCCTTATCTCTTTTTTTTTGACCTAAAGGTCCACAAGGGTTCCCCATTACCATTTTCAGAACATCTATATTCTGTGAATTTCTCCTTATTGTGACCTTATCTGCCGGCCTGATATTCTGCCAGTTGCTTTGTAAAGAGATAGTTGGATTGATTTCAGGAGGAGGTCAGAAATATTTTCTTACATTCAGAAACATCGTTCTTGCTCGATATTAAACGTGGCGTCTCTGCACCGTTCCGCTACAGTATGTGCTGAGACAAAGTTACACCAGAACGTTTCCAGCAGGTGTTGTTCGTGATAAGAAATTCATATCTAGCTAAAATATTCAATTTATTAAGAAAAATGTATATTTGAACTACAATTATTATTATTATTACTGCTACTGACTTTATGTATTACCCCGATCATAAACGTGTTGATTTGATCCTTAATCGATTGACCAGAAAGTGCTCTCAGTGATAGACAGGAGCAGATTCTGGACTGGGGGGGGGTAAGGGCGTTATATCTCTAATGCTTGGCTAAAAGATACATATTAAATAACGTAAAAAATGGCTTATTGGTGAAGCCACATGGAGTACTGGAGTGCCTCTTTAACAAAGCTTGTTTATATATATATATATATATATATATATATATATATATATATATATATATATAAAAATTCTTTGAATACTTTGAATGTTGGGTATTGGGCATTTAGTTGAGGATTAAAAAATAGGGTGTTTTTCTTGACAATATTTGACCCCCCCTAAAAGCCAGGTTACCATTGGTGTCCTCAGCACATCGACTAAATCCAAAGAGAGAAATACATTTTGATGCCTAAAAGGAAAGGCTTACTTTCTCTGCTGTGCTGAAGACCTTCGTGTGCAGATTATGGCCACGATGACCACGACCACGATGGTTATAGCTCCTACGGTGACCACAATAATAACCAGGAGGTTGCTATTTTTCTGCGGTGTGACGCTGCCATGAGGTGGGTGCATCTGACCTATCGGAGGTTCTGAAATAAAAATAAAAAATAATAAAAAAAATTAGATGAAAATAAAACGCATATTACCATTTTGATTCTTGAGCTACCGTTTTCTGGTCGGCGACCAGAGATACTGCAAATCTAATTAAAGAAGTTTTAAATGCAGCAGGGCATCTAAGATAGTCACAAAATAGTGGAATTATGATATTTTATGATTTAAAAATCATAAATGTATGCAGTGCATTCAAAAATTACAATAGGACAGATATAAAGCAGATAATAAATGTAAAGAAAATAGATTGAAAGTACGCACCTACGTTGTGCTATATTAAAAAAAAAAAAAAGTCAAAAAAGCAGGAAATAATAATAAAAAGTGTGTACTGGGCTGAAAAGGCGACATATAAAATATCACGACAACACCAGAGAAACATAGGGAATAATGGACCTGCAAATTCAGCAAATCTCGGCCATATTTCTCAATTCTGGGCATTTTCCCTCTATAGGTGATTTATTTAAAAGCCTTGGGATACACAATGAAATTCACCTTTTCATCTCGCCGAGAAATAAATACCGAGTTCAGGGCTTTGTTGCGCAAGTATGCGTGATGGACGATGCGTGTCCATGTTAGCTAAAGCCAGGATGTACCGATATTCACTATCATATAAACTATTTCTACAGAATTATTGAACGGTAAACAAGTTAATACAAGAAATACATGTTATTATTATACTGCATCTCATCACAGCCAAGTTCTTGCACTCTATTATAAATTCTGGGGCTCATCTATGGACTTTTCCTTGCTTCACAATGTGGTTGTTTTTTTGTTTTTTAGAAAAATCATTGATACATTCATTTCCATCTTTTTTCCCCAATAACATCCAGCTTCACAGGTGTTATGGGTCTCTCTGCTCTCAGAATTGGGGCTGGACGGTCATGTTTGCCCATTTCGACAATGTTCTGTTTTACAAGAAGAACCCGACAAAGCAGGAATAAGCCTTAACTGAGCTCAAGATGGTCCCATTAAATCCAGGACAGTTGGCAGGTATACAGGGCCAACCGGAAGACCCTCAATAACGAAGGTGTAAAAATATGATTTGCGTAATTAAAAGAGACAGGGTCGATGTCCATTATTTCTGGGGTGAAGATAGTTACTTAAACCTCATATTTAAAAACTGATTATTAATATGTTACAATACTTTCAATCAATCCACAATACTTAATAATATATATATATATAAAATAGAATAAAAATACAATTTTTATTTTATTTTGATGTCAATTCTTAAACAAACTCAACGTTTTTTGTGTGGTTTTTTTTTTGCTTTTAAGATGTTCTGTATAGAAAAATGTCTCTGCCACCGCTACGGTTGCGGAGAGGGATCTTTTCAGACGTTCCCGTTTCATTTTATCAAGAAGAATAGAAAGCTTCAGACACCGTCGCTCCCTTCTGTTTTACTGAAGGCTGAAAGGCGCTGGACAGACATAAAGGCGCATGACGCTAAATTCCAGGCTTATTATCATACGCTCTTCAAAAACAGCCAGCGAAGTCACAGCGTCTCGATGCGACATCTCATCGCTTTGGTGGCATTAATCTATATTCACGATCACGCTGATATACGAGCTGGATCCACGATATTCCAATGGAAGGATAACAATTCTAATGGTGATTAATGATGTCGGTATATCTGTCTATTGATCTGACTGCTCTTATTTGTTTATTGATCTATAGATCGATCCCTGCTCGGGGTTCTAGATATTTTTTCTTTGCAGCCTGTTTAATAAAAAGGGGGAGGGGGATTGCATATAGGTCAAATTCTATGCCTCTATAGCGCAGTCCCATGCCGCAGCACTGTACAATGGGTAAACATGTCAAGAAGCGCAAAACTAAATTTGCAGGAGCAGAGTCCTGCTCAAGCGAGATAACAATCTAGAAGGATTGACCCCAAAGCGGGATGAGTGTTGAATAATTAATTGTACATAGGTAAACTAATAATGAGATGATTGCTGAACTGGAAACATCCCTGTGGTGTCTCAGCTGGGATTAAATAATGAATTAGTCTTTATCCGCCCCTCTTTATTTTGTAATTACTCCGTGGATTCCATTTGGGATTCACGTTACAAATTAACGCAAGGACCTTGGAGGATGCTTTCGGCTCGCGTAAGCATCCCGCCAAGAAGAGGGCGACACATTTAAAGCTGATCTTATAACGATCCCACGCAGTCTATCTGTTTTAATCATCATGCTTTCCGGCCATTTCTATAACGACTATCTTATACTTAACGAGCGTTCTCTCCCAGAGGACTTTTCAAGAAAAAGTAATATGTCATGCTCATATTCATTTTTAAGTTTAGCTGCCATGCCAGACGGAGCGTTGTAAAAAATATCAATATATAGATTATAAATCAATTAATAAATAATATGTATTTGAGACTAATATTTTGTCTTTTGACTAATATTTACGATTTTACTGAATCTTTCTATACCATTTAAAACGTACAGACTTTTATTTATCGGCTTGTCATCTATTATCTACAAGGGTAAGAGATGTTTATCCTTTTTATAAGTATAAAAATATTAGAAGTGACTCTGGAGCTAGGAATAAACCATGGAGTCCTGTATGGATACCATAGATGATTTTTACCCACCGGCCCAGGTTGCCTATAGCAGATGCCCCTTGAGCTCCATTAACCACCTCCCAACCTGGTTCTAGGTGGTAAATCCTCTTCAACCAAAAATTTTTGAAGAACAGTCTACTTCTGCGATGAGTCTCTTCAAGACTCAATTTCGAGTTCCCATCAACATCAAAATCAATAAGAACGCAATCAAACGGCCTGGTTCAGTATAAGGCTAAGGGTCGTACCCTGAAAATGAACTGTTATTCCCTTTTATAAGAGAGAAGCGCGGATAAAATATCCAGGGACGCCATTTCTAAAGAGGGCTTCAACGTTGGTGCGCCTCAAAGGATTCAAGAACATGAATGCGTATGAAACACAGAATGTAACCGTAATGCAAGTAAGGTATTGTTATCAAGATCACTCAACGGTTATGATCAACAAAATTAGGTTACAAAATAAGAGTAAGAGTATATGAGGCACTACGTACAGAGAATATTAACCCATGATATATATAAACCCATTATGTATATGAGTTGAATCCATTTCTTTCTATATTTGGTTATTCTCTTCCATTTTATGTATTTACTTAACAAGGCAAGAAAAAAGTTAGAGGCTTTGTTCTATAGCTTTTTAATAAATAGAAAATCTGAACTAGAACATTTGTTAATGAAATTCATTATTAACTATAATCGCGTTAGTTTGCTGGAGAAGTGAATGTTAGAAGGTAAAAGAACGAGAAATTATTTTAAATCAGACCAATAAAAACAAAAAAAAGTAATATTTCTTGCCTCTCGTCAGGTGAGAACAAAACCATTTGCAATCTTGGGAAGGAAAAATTATTCCGTGGTTGCATTTTGCAAAGCATTTTGTCTCATTTTGGTTTATAACTGCACATACTTCAGTACATAATAACTACTTAGGATAAGGAGCTGCCAGAGACTAATTAATTTTCTTCAATTATCTTTTTTTTCATTTTCCATTGTTAATCTCCTGGAACCCTTATATATTCACAAAGTCCATACGCAGCAGTAAAGATCTCTATTATGTACTTGGTAACAGGCCATCCAGCGTGATGTTGTCAATGTCAGCTTAATGCAACTGAACAAATAACAAAAAGTCTACACGTTATTATATATTTAAAAAAAGAAAGAAAGCAGAAAGGACTATTAGAATAAACAGAGGATGATTCAATGAAATTAGTTTTTACTTTAAAACAGCCTTCATCAGGTTCATACCATCATCTTCGAAAGGTCTCACTCTACTACATTAAAGTACATCGTTTTTTTTGCCCCGTTAGAAGTAAAGAAGGCGCTGCACTTATTTCTTCTATCTTTTCTTGCGATGGACGATGTTCACATAACTCAATATTTCAGGTATCCAAATGGGGACACTTGTAATAAGAAGGGTTTTAAGAGCATACCTCGGAACTCTCCGGGTTTTACCGGAGATTGCCGGGTGAAGCACCGCTTCTCCGGGTCACGGGAGCGGGGTCTTGACACGCCCCGCTCCCCGCCCATTTTCCCTTTAAATGGGGGTGTTTCTCCCACCGAGGTCACGGGACCGCCCGCTGATGTCAGAGGGCAGTCCTGGCTGCGTCCCGCAAGGGAAGGCTCCGGGTAGCCGGAGCCCAGAAGTTCCCAGGTATGGTTAAGAGGCATGGAGCCGGAAGTTGGTGGGATGACGTCCTGCCCATATTGGCCACCTCATGGCGCTCGGTTTTCCAACGTCATACATGTTCCCAATTCTCACTGTGTTGTTACAATTCCAAGGGGTATTTTAAAATAAAATTTAAATCCCCTTGACGGAAACTTACTGAAGCGCCACTTACAGGCCGACATTTATCCTTCCTACCGCATTTTCCATATTAATGTAGAATTTAACTGAAACAGGCATTCTTTAGAATTATAGGATAATACCATTCTCACCGTTAAGGCTGCTCCTGTCGATCAAACCGGTGTCGACTGGCCAATACACTCCATCTCCATGACGACCTGTTGCAATAAATGGGTATGTTAAAGAAGAAAATGAGGCTTAAACAGTTGGATTTTTTTTTGTTTTAATTTAGATGCAAAAACAAAGGTTAATAAACTCAGTTTAACAGTAAAATACCATAAAACATCACAAATTAAAATAGACATTTTTAAATACCTAGAGGAAGGCTGAAGAAGTTCATAGGAGCTCTAAAATCCAATAGAGCTTTAGACTTTTAACAGAATATGTTGATCAACTTTTAATAAGGACATGGGGGGGTAGAATCGTCTTAGACTTTCTAGATATTTTGCAAATATATGTGCAGACAAACACGTTCTGATTGTGATTTGCTCACGATATCCTATATGCTATTACATGCTTTTAGCCAAATTCACGCTTTCAAGCACTAAATTGCATATATGAGCCATGTAATAACATTCACTAATTTACCCTGGAAATTTTAATAAGGTTCTTAAATTGCATGAAGACATATAATTTGACTCGTGCCTAATGGGGCCTCTCTTATGCAATAGAAATTCTGTCTGGTAAAACGTAAATAAATATGTAAGCCGGATATTAATGCTTTTACTTCCCAACGTTGAATTTTACACCTCAACAATGTGAGAAATTAAAAAAAAAACAAAAAACTGTGAGAAATAAAAAACAGAAAAGAAAAAGAAATTTAAAAAAACTTGAAAAATAAAAAACAGAAAAGAAAAAGAAATTTAAAAAAAACCATGAGAAAAAAAAACAGAAAAAAACATGAGAAATACAAAAAAAACTAGAAAAATAACTGTAAACAAATAAAAAATAACAGTAATGTACTGTCACAGAACAAATTATTTGGCATGATTCTTATCAGAGTGACAGCGAGACTGTTATACTTTGGTTTTGATGGAGCTGATGGAACAGAGCTATCATGTAACAGATGACAGAAGTAATGCATATTCCTTTCACATTGTATTTACCCGGCGTCGATGACACTTCTCTCGCACAGAACTTGTCTTTATTATCTCAAATTGTGACAGCAAATCCCAGCTATGCTATCTTCCTGGACCAAGATTTACTTATCACGGAAAATATGGCTGATGTCTGCGTTATACCGGCGATACGCAGGCCCATATGCCCCAACGGAAAGGTTTGAGTTGGTAAAGAGCTGAACTTTTTGACATTCTATTACGCGAAAATCGCCTTCTATAGACGTGATAAGAAAAATGGATGCGGCCGTGTCAACTGAAGAGAAAATGGAGTCTTTAGTTGAAGTCGCTCCTTTTATTGGGCCAGCATAGAAGAAAATATAAACTTTCATGGTATCAGAGGTCTCTTCTACAGATGGAATTATTCCAATTAAAGAAACCTCATATAACGCCAACTTTTTTTTCTATGTTGGCCCAATAAAAGGTACCAACGTCAACTACAGATATATCCATCACACTCTACGGCGCCATTTTGAATTTGTGTTTGGATGTCGGCTACAGTTTAAAGGACAGATTAATTTGATGCTGGATAAAACTCCATAATTAGAAAAATATATATCATAATTTAAAAAAAAACCTTAATAAAATGTCTAAACCAAGCATTATATAATCATAATTTAAAAATCTTAAATAAAACGTCTAGCAAACATTAAGCATAACCCTATGTTTCCATTACAGGACAAACACCGTCTTAGAAAGGTGAAAATGATTTACAATTATTTCAAACGAATATCTGGGATTTTAATCTACGGCTCGTGAAAATTCTGCAGAGGCAGCTTGCAAATTACGGTGAGTTTAATTATACTTAATGTGAATTATTCAGAAGAGAAGGAAGAGAGACAAAAATGTATTTCATACAAAAGAAGCTTGACATTTTAATTGGTCCTTCAGAAAAAAAATAAAAAATAATTTCCTCTCAAGGAGATTTACATATTCCCTATCAAAGCTTCAGGAAGTCTGAGCCTCGTGGAACTTCATTAACGAGATTAATTAGCACATCGGGGTCTGCCTCATCAGGTGTGTAGACCAGGTGGGGGGGAAAAAAAAAAAAGCTACAGAATGCTCGCTGTACATTGACGTTACATCTCGAAGGGCATTGATTTTTTATTTTGTGGGGTGGAAAAATGTTGAGAAGAAGGCCAACCTACCTTGGTCATTAGCCATTTTATCAGGGTGTTCCACTGCAAAGGAGAGAGAGACATTATCATTGCATTAGGATGGTTCTTCATAAGAGGGTTGACATACTAAATCAGCAATTTTGTTAGCAGGACTCGTATCGAGAAGCAGCTTGAAGGCGCATTAGACAAGACGAAACGACACTTCGCTTTTCAAAGAACGTGGGATCGTTTTTGTCGCTTTGGAAAGTCATCAATGAGAGAAAATAAGACAACATACAAGCTCGTCTCGACGTGCAACGGAGCTTGGCGAACGTACATACACACTGGCAGATACAAACATAGACAGATACGATGATGGATACAAAAAGACTGATTTGAGGCCTTTGTTTCCACGTAAAAATGAACATTCAATAATTTAAGTGCAAGGGCCGCGTTATAACTTTTTCTAAACTGCCAGGGGCCACGCACGGCTTTTAACATTTCCTATATGTGTATCTAAACATTTGCAAGAATGGATATTCCCAGCACACCCTCCGTAGTCGGAGCGCCGAGACATGGCGCCATACGCCAGCGCTCAGCGCAGCGGGCGGCAGCTGCGGACGTATGTAGGAGCTGGCACCCGGGGTGATGTCCTGGGTCAACCAAAATCTAGAACTGGTGGAACTAAAATATCTACTGGAACCTATAAGCTACAAGCTATTTAGATCTTTTTTTGGGGCAATTCTAGTGCATCCCTCCACTTTCAAAATCTGAATATTAAAAACTCTACAATATGTATTATCTACCGGAACACTATAATCATGACCATTATCCGCAACCATTTAGGGTGCCCTCTTATATAATGGTGATCCATAAACAATGGGGAGTATAACAGATTAGAACTCAAGCAGCCAATCAGTGGTGGGAAAGCCGTTCCATTGAAATCAATGGGAAAACCTCACATATGTGCATGGGGGGCTCTCAGATTCCCTGGTAAATGTTTTTTTTTGGGGGGCATCCTACAGAATCAATCCATGCATTTGTAAAAGGGGAGAAGATAATTTAAAGGGGGTGCACTTTTCCACCATATGAGCAGAAGTGCAGATGATGTCTGCAGTGTCCCTTTAATAAAGCAAAATTACTTTTTTTAATAAAAAGGTAAGCAAAGTAATAACATTAATAAGAAAATAAGGTCTGACAGTCGAGTCTGTCATGTTGGCTGGTGTGACATTTTGAGGACGCGGTGACTTCATCACACATCATTAACCAAAACGATACAGCGACGTGAAATGTGTCAGTGAAATTTCACAAATTTCCTGTTAATAATAATGCGGGTGAGATAATTTCCTCACGTCTGGTGTATATATATATATATATATATATATATATATATTCGCTACTCAGTACCCAATCTTAATTTGTATCTCAATATCTCATCAGCAACAGGGATACGACAGGGCTGGCCACCCGGAGAAAGCAGCCAGTAACTTATAAAGGAACTCTATAGGGATGTTGTAACAAGAAAACATGAAATTCATGTTATTAAAAGATTATTTTAAGTTGTGTGGCATCCTCACATCTTATTCTGTCATTTTTAGTAAAAAAAAAACCAAAACATCAACCACTGTGTTTCTATGACTGTGAAGCTTCGTAAAGTTCATTTACATTGTTCCACGAAAAACACAGCACTGAATGCTATTTTCAGTAAAAAAAAAAAGAAAAAAAAAAATATCCCTAATTTGACTTTGCATTTAACGGTCCGGATTAAATTGCCAGAAATAAAATGTATTATAGGTGACAAAATAGTAATCCTCGCAAAAACTGAAATAAAAAAAATATATAAAAGCGATACATTTTCTTAATGAATGAATCTGACCCGTTTCCACATGTTCTCCGTAGCAGTCAATGGGTTGGCGGATTGGTATTTAATTACCCTTGGAAATGGAAGCAGCACGTAGGCATAATTTCAAAAACTTCATGTCACCAAGAGTCCTTATCTCGTCAATATGTGTATTTTTTTATATTAAAAAATGAATGTTACAGAAATACAAT
The DNA here is from genome assembly GCA_023333645.1 of Sceloporus occidentalis. Classification (NCBI taxonomy): domain Eukaryota; kingdom Metazoa; phylum Chordata; class Lepidosauria; order Squamata; family Phrynosomatidae; genus Sceloporus; species Sceloporus occidentalis. The sequence goes on along the minus strand of JALMGF010000097.1, from coordinate 1,126,211 downwards.
TATTAAAATCTCGTGTAGGTTCAGTATCTTGAATTGAAATTAAAGTGGCAATAAAACACCGTATGGGGTTCAGCATTAGGTGGCGCTATACAATTTAAAATGTAGCCCTGGTCAACTGAACATCAAATGCACAAGAGCTTACACTCTGCCACACGGCTTTCATTTTCATATGTATTTTTAGCTATACTGATCTTAATGCTTTTTTTTTTATTTAACATCAATTTGCAATATTTTAGTGAATTTGCACAGGATAAATCCGATGATCTTCTAACAAAAGACGATCAGATTAAAAGATAGAGATATTAACCAAACCAGGGCTTTTTGGAGGTGTTGTATCGGTGCGCTGGAAATCAGGTTTTGTTGGGAGATATATTTCACACCGCAGCAGTGTTTTTTGTTGGGAACACTTAATTGTGAATGGATACAAAAGCAATCATTGGTTATTGCCATAGACACTAAGAAAGCCTTGAGTATATTGTAAGATTGTAAGGACAAGCCTCCCAATGTCATGGTTTCAGAAAAGGCCAGACAGAACAATACAGGCTGCTCTATGTACACATTAGCGTGTAGACATGGCATGTGCTTAGGGCGCCATATTTATTAAGGGCGCTAGCATATCAGTAGCCCTGCCAAGTCCTACCCAAACTTTTCACTAACCACGGCATACATTCCGGGCTTTTAACTAATGTTTTATTGATCTAGATTTTCAAAAAAGTTGGTTAGACTCTTAACAGGATCTTCCGACTCCTACCCATGCGGTGCCTAAAAAATGTCCCCAAAAATCCAGTATTCAATTTTTAATTTTTTTTTTTTTTTTTTTTTTTTTTTTTTTAAGTGATTACCGTATATACTATTTTAACATTTTACCGTTAATAAAGATAATAATAATGGTTGATTAATGTTGTTAGTGTTACAACAATATAATAACCTAGACATGCTATTACAAAGAAAAAGAAACGGCTGCACATAAAATGTGTGCACTTTGAAGTTAATTTAAATCCCCCAGTCTTATATAACGATATCTTTTTAGTGTGTAAAATGACCAAAGTACAAACAAAGTGAAATTTGACATTACCATTTTAAAGTATGAATAACTTAGGCTTTTAATAATTTCTCTAAGGAACAAATGAAAGGGCATGTAAAAAGCACAAGTTTTTTTTGATATCTTATTTAAATTACTAAAACACGCAGCGGGCGGTTTGTCAATTAAAGGAACCGGGGTGGTTTTCAGATTCACACATCCATAAATTGGCTTTCAGAATATTGATTAAAATGCGTATTTTTTTTTTCAAAGGTAGTTATTGCTAGGAGCTGAGAAGACCCACAAATTAACAAAACTGAAGTGAAAATATACTCAAGATTTAACACCAAATCACCACCTTTCGTAGAAAAAAAAAAAAAGACTGACTAATTAAAATTGAGATATTCCATGAATACATGACATAAAAAATGTATGTGCTGGATTACTAATACAATAAAAAGTCATCACGTTTGAACCTAATATGCTTTTTATTTTAGATTTAAAAAATAAATGTAATTTAAATTGTTCCATAAAACTCCATTGAGCTAATTTTTTGGGGGGATTTGTCATTTTTTGTCACCTATCTCATGTAATCCAACCCGATATAGTATTTCACTAAATGATTGGCAGGTCAATGACAGCCTCAAAAAAATATAAAAAAATAAATAAAATAAAAATAAAATATTAAATTATAATATTTTTTAACCAATCAGGTTTCAAGAATTCATAAATTGTGAAAAATCACATATTAGAGAAGAGGCATTTTAGAGGAAAAGTTGAATCTCTGTTATTATAGGGCTACAAAAATAAAACTCTCACCTTTAGGAGTTCTGAAGGGGATCGGATCAGAAAGAGGTCCCAACCCTTTCGCATTTCGCGCTTGGATTCGAAAGTAATAGGCAGTATCTAGATTGAGGTCCAGAATTTCATGTGTCAGCCTGTCTCCGCTGATCGTCTCCATCACCCAGTCATCTATCTGTAGGTTCTTGTCCAAGGTGTAGAACAGAATATAAGCTAAAAATATAAAAATATATATTTAAATGTCTGGCTTCTGGCATAACGCCTTAAATATTTATTGCCGATCATTTATAATCAATTTGAAATTGATTTATAGTAGATAATATTTGTTGTAAACACACAATATCTAAATGCTAAAATTTATATCCCCATTTAGAAATAGTTCATGAATTTTAACAATGAATAAATTGCATACACATTTTTTTATTTTTTTTTTTGTAGTCATGGCATTTATGGTTCATTTTAGTGTGAAAAGTTTGTATTTATTCGTTTTTTCTAATGCTAAATTTATTATTATTTATTATTTATAAATTATTTCATTTTGCAAGATATTAAGTGGAATTTAGACACGCTTGAACTATCTAGGATTGGTTTTGTTGACTCTTTCTACTGTTTTTAATAGATATTCGTAGAACAAGAGTAACAAACTAAATTCCATTTTTCTGTAAATAATAATATTTCTTCTGTTTTTTGTTCCCTGAAAACGAAAGGAAATAGTGAAATGCCTCGTTTCGAAAATAAAACTGAAACTTCTGCTGAGCATGCAAATTTACCAGTAATTTTGCCGTTGGCTTCAATTGGAGGCTGCCAGCTAACAATAACAGCTCGGGGCTTTCTTTCCCTTGTGATAACGGTTAAGTCCTTCGGGGCAGATGTGGGAGCTTAAAATGTGAAAAAGAAAAAAAATATATATATCAACACTTGGCTAAGTATGAAGTATAAATTAACAGTACACCATTCAAGAAGTGGATACAAAAGATCACAAGAGAAGCTGCAGACGGAAACATCAAGCCGAGCTGAGATTTATGACATATCTGACATTTTCTTGCCCTGAAGTTTGAAGTTAATAGTCCAAGAAGGAGACATTGGGTAAAACCATCAAAGAAAGAAAAATGATATTTCGCTCATACAACTGTATAACCTTTTCGCAGCGTACGATACTTTTGTAGCCATTGGATTTGTCCGGTTTTACTCCCAACCTTAATAAATAGCCATCAGGCTGAGCAGGTTTCTAAACTTTTGTCGTAAATTATGTAGAATTGACATGAAAATACATTGAATCACGTAAACCAAAAAATCATGTTTGTTCAAGAACATTTTTTTTAAATTAGAATATGAGGGATAAAAATATTAGACATGAATATGTTTATATGTTTGAAAAATCTAATTAGCGTTGTTTCATAATGACCTTATTAAGTTGCCGTTATTTTCTCTCGCTTCGGCGAAAAGTTTATATGTCAGTTGAAGGCGTAGAAATAAATGTTTTAATCTGGATATTTACCTGTCTCATACGTTGTAGCGTGAGCAGTCATGCTCCACGTGCTCGATCGCCTGCCTTTCGTGACCATGACCGAAAACTCATACATGGTGTTTGGCTTCAGACCCGTCACCGTATGGCTTAAAGATGTTGTGTCCGCAGACTTAAAGAGAGAAGAGTCACGCGATACATCAAACACCTCCATGCTATCGTCGTAAATACATTTTTAACCCCTTAAGGACAATGGGCGGTCCCTGAACCCATGTACGGGCTTTGTCATTAAGGGGTTAAAAGGAAATCTTCTACAAAATACCTTGTACTTGGAGTTAGTAGAGTAGCTGGTCCTCCATCGTATGGTATAGAATCGTACTTCGGTGGTCTTCTGGTTCTTAAGGACAGAGTTGTCCGCCCAGCTGACTCTCACGGCATCGTGTGTAAGCGCGACGGCCTGAACACCTACTGGTGGGAGCATGGGGGTGGACATATCTGGGACTGAGGTAGGGAAATCATCAATAAAAGGATAAAACTCAATTTCTAATGGATCAATGGGATCTGGGTCAAAAAAAAAACGTACCAAATAATATTTAAAAAGAAAATGAAAATAAAAATTAATCGGCATGCATAGCACATCACAATGGGTTAAAAATAAAACGATATTTATAAAAGATGAAAAGGGGCATGAAGGGGACAGAGAGAAGAAAAATGAAGTAAATCTCAAAATACTGAAATATATTGGAAAACTTAAAAGTAATACTTAAGTATAATTGATCCCGGACCGCCGGTTCAAACGTCCGATTCTCATTTATTAAATAGTTATATTAAAGTTTCAACTCAATTTCTGAATGTCACATCACAGATATAACTATACATTATACATGGTCCGGAGAGCCCTTCTTGCATGAAAATGCTTTTGGGTAGTTGAAATGTTCTCGCTCATACCTACTGCTGTCGTTATACACATAAAGCTTACATCATTTACACCAGAAAAAAAAAGTTTATGTTTCTTGACACACTTAGACAAATGGATAAAATGTAAAATTACAAAACATCCAATACATTTATACATCAATGAGCAAAAAAAAATAAAAAAAAATAAATATGAATAGTATCTAACGAGAGGCTATATATGTGCCTTAATGAATCATTTAACATAATTATATACATGGATGCATGATGAATATTCTATAATGGTTTTTTAAACAATATGATAAAACATACTGATTACTATTAAATTATATTTATAATTATTATTTTATTATTGTTAATATTATTCATATTATTTATATTTATTATTTATTTTTATTTCTATAATGGTTTTTTAAACAATATGATAAAATATACTGATTACTATTATTAAATTATATTTATAATTATTATTTTATTATTGTTAATATTATTCATATTATTATTTATATTTATTATTTATTTTTATTATTACATGTGCTAATGAACTATTTGTAAAGTAATTAACTTTCGTAAAATATAGATCGTATATAGATCATAAAAAAAAAAAAAAAATCAGGCTAAATTTACGACGATAGGACCCTTCCCAATTTAACATCCATTGGCCTGATTGGGCATAAGTATAAAATACGAGCAATGTCAAATATTAATGTATGATTTCATGGAGTCTAGCTGGAAATACTTTCTATTGGTTGGCGTAGCTATAGGAAAACTTGAGTTTTTAATCAATTCTGGAAGTAATACATGCCAGTTTAGACTACGGTAAGGTCAACCAAGCGGGCAATCCTTAACAATAATGGCGGGTCTAAGTAATATAAGATGACACGCGGATGACCATGAATATTAACTAGAAGTTAAAATTGAGAGGAGCTATACCATCACTTACAGTTCTGGCCTCCGTCTACTGAACTTAACCTCGGAATGAAACAACTCTCATTATTTCAAATACAATGAGAGACAGCAGTGAAAAAGAAAAAAAAAAAAGAAAAACTTCAAAGACTAGGAGAAGGAGCGAGAGAAAAAAGGATGAAAGAGGAATATAAAGAAATGTTGTAAATGAAAGTGTAACCATGGCATTATGTGTATTGATTTGTGTATTACAAGATCTCTTAATGCAATTTTATCCAGGAACGTGATATTTGCTGTAATATTTCAGAATGAAAAATAAATGTTATATTGATTTGGTTTAGGTTTATGAACAGTTGTGTTCAGAACACTTATAATCCCTCGCAAATTTCTTTTGGGAATACTCTGCAATATTTCCATGATACAATATTGCAATTTTCATTTGGTCAAATATTCTTTTTTTAGTCCCCTTTTTTGTCGGTAGACTGGTGTGCTCTCAGTGACATATGGACTTATAAAAGGGGACCGTTAAGAATACCTGATCAAAGGTTTGATTCCGAAACAAAGAGGTTAAAAAAAAGTAATAAAAATTATTACACCAAATAAGGAATACATAAAGTCCTCAAAAATAAAAAATTTTTTTAAAGATTTTTGCCAAAAAAAATCCAAAACACCTACCTCTTTGTTCCACCAAATAAATGAATCTAAAAAAATGTGAAACTCTTACATATGAGTAAAGCAGACCAGAAATATTCTCTGAACTTACCAGTTTGAGATCTAGTGGTAGCGCTTTCATAAAGAGGAACACCTTCCCCGACATTATTAAAGGCTTTTAGAGAAATGACGTAATGAGAACTCGGCTCTGCAGAAAAAAATAAAATAAACATAACGGGAAAAAAGACTTATTTTCAGAACACCAAATTGACTTAAAACTTGAAAATTGATCATGGTGGCTCTCAGACAATACGAAAGAGTAAGAATTTCATAAAAATTTATATTAAAAAAAAAAGACATTTTTTTTGTAAAGCCTGGCATTGCTCTGAAATAGAATGTTCAGATCCAAAATGCTGTCTAAAAATAAAACCTTTTTCATTGGAATTGAAATTTGGGCACTGCAATCAATAGTTTGGAAAGGAATCCAGAAGTTGCAATTATGTGAGCTACAGAAGACAATGAGTCAAGAATGAGTAAGATACAGGGAATCGATTCTGACCTGAACTAAACCAACACCATTCTATTAAGAATGATTTTCTTTCTACTTGGCTATGATTCACTTTATAGCTTCAAAACAAAATGTCCTTTTCGGCTAGAGCAGCCGCCATATACCTGGATCATCACCTCCTTAATTCCAGGGGTTCCTTGGAAGGGCCTATTATTTTTGTAAACTATCCTAAAGAAGTCTCTAGAATTATAAAGGGTGTCTAAATGCCCCTAAAAAGGTAAGGAAACCCCCCATGTGTGATAATTCCCTGTCCTTCTGGCACATTACAAAGCAAAGCTGAAGTAGACATCCACGTGGGACTCATGTAAGGCCGCCATATTGGTTGGAAAGTATATGTGTTACCTCTCAAACTTTTCGACTATATGAAAAATGTAAAATTTCAATTTTTTTTAAAAAAAAGGCATATTGTTTTGACTCTTAGTATGCAGTTCTGCTCCAGTGAACTTGAATGCTATACAACTTAACATCAATACAAAGATCTGTTACAAAAAAACAAAATTGAGGAAGCCTTATTGTCAGGCGAAACGCGTCAGTGATTACATATTTAGGAAGTGGAGCAGTGGCATTAAATAATTTGCTCTCTATGAGCCTTCTTCTGGACTTTTTCAGCTGGGTTTTACTCTATATTTGTGAGTCACCGGGAGTGGCGCTCACCACTACGCTTTGTTAGCACAACAATTTTAAATATTTACATTTTCAAGAAATAAAATATATATCCTTTTATCGGATGAGTTCAGAGTCCTTCATCATCTGCAAGTTTTATTATTAGCCTTTGATGAATTCTTTACATGAGCATTTGGTGCTCCATCCTATACGAGAGATATTCTGTGAAGTCTTTAATTTAAAATACCAGGTCATGCTATGTTATGGTGCGTTTTCTTTTTATTTATGGTAATTGGAAAATCATGGAAGGGATCTGAAGATCTCCGGTGATCCTGGACAGAGGATTTTGGTTTAAAAGTTTGGTGACTATTTTTCCCCTTTGTGGTGTTGGTATCACTTAATTTGGTGCGGATATATTGATTATTTATGTTGTTCCTTTTTTATTTAACAGGGAGAAGGGGGATCTCTGTTTTTAGGGTTATTCAAGCACTTTTACTATAATGCGCTTTTTTTATTATTATTATTATGTCATCTGAATTTAAACCAAAGTTTGTTGGTTTTATATGACTTTGGCTCTTGTGTTAGATAGTTAAACACAAATTGTAACATGAACAATGCTACCTGGTGCACAGGAGAGTAATTGACTTTGCAGAGGTCACATATATGTGATATGGAAGCATGGTTTTCTAGTTCATAACCAGATGCTAATGACCCTTATCCTGCCTCGGTCATGCTTTGCAGCGAGGCGGCCATAATTACTGTAAATCCTCTCCGTGCGGACCGTCACAGCATCGTCTTCGAGATCTAAAGGGGTTTAATTGTATAGTCCTTCCTGCGAGATTACTGAATAATTAATTAGATCGTGGTGAATATCATTAGGATCGCTGCCAGATTAATTAATAAACAATAGGGGTTTGATGTGAAACATCGCTAGATGCTTGTTGGAAATTAATTTCCCATCCATGAAAACAGATCCATTTAAACCCTTGATTTAGTAATAATCTGATTTCCCTCGAAATAACTTAACAAAATATATATTTTTAATACCATAAAGAATTTGTTTAAATTCTACGGCGATCATATTTGTACCCACTATCGTCCTAATGGATAATTAAAGGTTAATGTCTACCTGGAAAAATTGATACACGGTCAACCTACTAGCCCTCATTCTTTCGCTACGTTCATGCCTATACCAAATGAATGCAGCTGAGAACATGAGAACATAATATATGTATTAAAAAAGGATCATCTCTATAAAAAAATAAAATAAAATGGGTAGGCAAACCTAACGATTTACAATCTATGAGGTTTTGCCAGCAAATGAAAATCCCAGCATCTTGCAAAGAATTAGGTCAATTACAGTTTGTCAAGGGCCGTGACATCACGGTTTGCTACCCATCGGAAGAGGTTTTGGGTTTTTTTACATAAAAATTCCCAAATTTAATAGGTCTCCTTATTACATGTACTCTGCTTGTTGATTGATGTCTTATCCGCTCACGTTCAAAGCGAGCTGACCTTGAAACAACACCAATATTAACCTTTTAACTGCCCATCACCAATGATTATATGGTTTCTTGCTGTTGACTCTCTAATTGTTACATGAATAATCTATGGAAAAATTATATAACTTTCCTGGAGGAAAATAATGTATTTGCACAGTTTATGCTATAAACCCAGAAGAAGAATATATTTTATTTCACTATTTACTATTGGTATTCACATTATCAGGGTTTTTAGGGGTGTATAACCCTGGGATACCCTCATACCCAGCAAACATTCCGAGCTCCTAGAAAAGAGGGGCATCGGGAGATGAAAGAGGGACAGAGGGATCTATGTCCGAAAGAGTTCCTGTTCCTCCTAAAGATGACCAATTGGAATCTATGCAAGCTATTTAAATTGACCTCTGGAATTCTAAGGCTATTTAAAAAATTAAATATAATATGAATATTTTAGGAAAATGACAACACACAACAATAAATTCTTATCTGAGTCATAATCCATTTTCTAAGTAAATATTAGAGCGCTTATACTAGTTTTAGCCTTTAATGCATACTATGCAGGTTTTAACCTATGTTAATATGGTGAGGTTACAGATCAGAGCCTTATGATGTAATTTGCATCATTTATTTTCCTTTATATCATATATTTCAAACAGCGCAAACTTCCAGAGCTTATCTTCTGATCTATATCAAAGATTTGCTATGCAGGTATTGTAGAGTTCTATTAATCAACTACAAATATAGTGACAATGAGACGTCTGTTGCAGATAATGTATGAACAATAGCCTTGTTTGTTTATTTCTGTTCTTACATAGCGCTTTTGTTTTCTTCTTGTCTCATTAAATGTGTCAAGACGTCCGTCTTTTGAGAAGAGACACAAACAGGGCACACTAGCTGTACAATCTTCAAAATGAGGATCTGCCGAGTGTATCATGGCTGAGAATACGTTTTGATAAATTAGTCTGGTTTGTGGAACACGGCTTGAAAATAAAAATTTTGTAAGGAAGAAGAAGTTAGAACTTGTATTGTTTATTGTTTCAGACTATTGTTCCTGGTGCCATGTACTGCCTATACCTTTTACATTGAGTCTAGGAGCATTTTGGATCAGCTCTACCCTACCAATATCTCAAAAATCTAAATTGGTTTCAATTCCAGTAATTCACCCAACGTTAAAATATCAGCTGGCAAAGCGAGTTTGAGTTACGATTGCTATTAAGGAGAATACTTGTATCGCACCCTAGCCGATCATTATCTACTAATGTAGCCACCATGTTGGCATCTAAAAGTAGCGATTCAGCAGTATAAATTTCCCTATCATTTTATATATAAATGATTTGGACTTTAGGGCTGTAGAAAACGATGATACCCTCATACCCAGCAAACGTTCTGAGCGCTTAGAAAAGAGGGAGTTGTCCATCCCACTGAAGGACACTTTGAAGCTATGTTATTATCTAAATGAAATAGCCAAATGTGTTTTTGATCAGGAGCCCATCACTGTGTATTGCACCAATATAATTGTAATACTTCCCCCGCATTAGAGGAGACTGAATTCATATTGTCCATTCTCCAATATCCATGAAAATGAGTGAATCCGTCGTCCGCCAACTGAATTACTCACCTCTACAAGGTAGGCATGGATAATGTAAATAATATGTCTCTAGACTCTTATAAAGCAGATACAGATTTTAAAATTCATGAATATACATCAAAGTGATATATTTCGCAGGGCTAGAGATACAGGAAAGCAATACTTCCTTTGCTCTATCTTCTAATTTAGGAACTGCGGTGATTTGTTTTAAAGAAATTTAAGGAACGCTATAGCGATGAGATACAAGGTTGCTGAGATTAATTGTAACAATCCCCATAGGACATGTTTGGAATTGCAACTGTTGAAAATGATGAAGGTTATGTATAAAAAAAATTTGATTTTGGGTGCAAAGTTGTTAACACAGCAACCAATGGAATGCTTCTGCTGATTGGTCAATTGATGTGGGTGCTATGGTGATAAGACCACTTTGCACCTGAATCACATTTTAGTTCCAGCAATCTAAAAGATTTGGGTGCTGCCCTAGGCTTGACCCAGGGCCGGGCGCCCCAACTCCGTCCATGGTGGCCGCCCTCATATATATATATGTATGTATATGTAGTCTTTTCACACAAACGTAAATTACTCAAGAGTGCAGATTAATTGGTTATCTTAGACAGCGATAATTTATTAGAAAAAACTGGACAATTCAGGAAAACAAACATAATTTGCATTTTAATAGCTTTTAGTATCCAGAGATAAGTGGTGGTTATTGTTCTACCATTTCAATAATGATTTTATTACCCATGATGTTAATAGAATGATAATAAGATTTCAAAGGAAGGGTTTTGTATTTACAGGGAGAGAGAGATTTCATTTTCTTTGTTTTTGCATTTATTTAATGAGACACATATCTGTTACTTTTAGGAAATTCCAGCTGTGCCATAAGCAAGGTATTGGATTACATCCATGTGAGCCAATATGTATCCATTGTAACCGATGTCATGTTATTCGTATTTAATTTATTATTAACACGTAACATGGGAACATGGATTCATACTTTCACTGTATTTGCAAAAGATGACCATACCGAAGAATTCTCAGGGTTTAACCCGGAGTCTCTGGGTGAAGCTCTGCTTCCCAGGGTCTCTGGGTTAGTTTCTTCTCTCTCTTGGAAGGTGAGTGGGATGTGGCAATGCCCACTCCCCGACCACTTTTCTCTGTCTCTCTACAAGTTTCCACCCCACTTTTATTTTTTTTTAGCTTGCCTCACCCCCACATGGCCATTCCAGCAATACTATGAATCCAGAGGACCATATGGAATCCTAATCCTAATAGTTTGTACTTAATATAATGTACTTTTAACACTAATGAGTTAGCTCTTAAAAATATAACTATTTAAATAAAATGGGGATTTCTCATTTTGAAACTCGAATTATTACTTCTAGTCTATAAAGTATTAGCTATATATATATAATGTATAATTTCACTTGTCAGCACATTCATGTTCTTTTCCCCACTGCATTTAAAATGAAATATTTGAGTACTGTGTTGGCATAAACAAGTCTGATCGAATACAAGTGGGTGAGAAAAAATAATGTCATTGCTTCTACTGTGTTCTCAAAAACTCGTAAGATTGATATACGGATGTATTAAAGTTGTAATACAACCTACAAGGCATCTTAAACCAGAACGCAGTCATTTGTAGATGAGAGATAAGATGTTTGCTTTATGTTTCTTGAAAACTCATCACATTGATAATGACCACATAGTAGTGGGAGGTAATGCAATACAGCTTTTCTAGGTACCCACAGAGCAATCTATTAAATTCAAAATGAAGGAGGTGGGGAGGGAAAAGAGTCTGCTGATCCCTGAATGCACTTAATGCATTGTTAAAAAATAGCTGTTCATATCCATGATATCCATGATAGACTGGTGCAAATGGTCCAAAACTGATTTGGTTTAATTTGTTGTTTCGTTTTTGCTCCATTCATTTTCAGATGACTTTCGTTTCCTGACCTTTTCAGAGGGCTATTCATATTCATAAAAAATTTGTTGCGACTCTCCCTCATTCACACTCTCATGCTCTTTCGCACTCTCATTCATGTTCTCATATTCTCATTCACTCTCTTTCATGCTCTCTCCGTAGGTTTCTCTTCCTTCTCCGACTGCTTCCATGTCCCTTGTCTCCCTGCGCAGCTCCACTTCTACTCTTGCATTTTCTTGTTCGTCCATCTTTTTCTTTGTCGCTGCTCCAAAAAGTCTTCTTTCTATGTCAGCTTATCAGCGAACAACTGGTTAGCATCTGCAAAAGTGCAGAGCCTCCGGGCACACCCTCTCCCCACGAATGGCAGACAAGTGGAGAGGCTGTGCCTGTGGATCCACCCGTTTGTGTATGTCCTCTGGGCACACCAAATCACTGTTCCTCCAATCCATGGAGAGGGTGTGTCCGGAGGCTCTACCCTTTTGCAGAAGTTCTGTCTGCTGCTTTGCGTGAGCTTTAAGTGCCATTACTATGATGCGCTCAAAAATTCGTTCATATGTTTTAGACCACTTCCCAGAAGGTAGGGAGACATTCAGAGAGAGCGTAAGAGAGTGTGAATGAGCACAAGAGAGTGAATGAGGGTAAGTGGAAAAAACAATGAATTTCAAACGAAAATTCAGAGCTCTTCATTTGATTTGTTGGGATTCCCTTCTCGTATTTGGAGATTCGTACAAATTGATAAAACTGACAAATTTAATTTTGCAAAAGGTCTAATCCATATTGAATATACTTCACAACATACTAGGACAAGGACACAACATACAAGGACTGACGATCTATGGCTCCTGTTCTATTCAGATATATTTTATGGTTTTTTTATAGATTAGCCTGGGGGATATTTGGAGAATGGAAGGGAAAAACATACATGATTCTTCATGGACTACTTTTCAGTCTTTACAAAATACTTACATGTTAAAATGTTTCAGGAATAGAAGATGTAGTGTTTCTTACCAATAACATTAAAAGAGAAAGTTTTGGTTTCCATAGACGCTAATTTTATTCAGTAATCCACTTATAGTAGGTACTTTATATCTAAAACATTAGGTAGGAAATATGATCCAAGACGATAAGAGTCGGATTTTGTCACTAAGTTTTGGGTTGATCATAAGTTGGGAAGAAAACATGATTTAAGAAGTATTCTATTTCACTGACTTATATATGTACCAAGGAGAACCGTGGCTGAGTGGGACCTGAATAATGCATGGCTTAATCAGTGAGATGTCTTGAAAGATTTAACTATATATCCTCCGGGAGAACATTCTCCCTTCTTGCAGAGGAAGCCTTCTCTTTGTCATGCATAGGTAAGTTGATGAGAAGACAAGCTCATGGGTTAGTAAATAAATCTCAAAGTCTAAAGTGAGAATGTGGCTGTGTTAGACAGCTGTAAAAAAATCTAAGTTATTTTAAAATGCCTATATACAATATTTTCACTAATCAGTCACTAACCTCCCAGATAACCTAGCCCTTAAAATGTCTAGCAGTCAGCACCATTCAAAAACCGATCATTCGACTTATATGTTTTAAACAAACTTCTAAAATACAAACTTTTAAAATACAATTTTTTTTTTTAAACTAATTGGCGAGCCAGCCAAGTAGCTTAGCTCCATTGGAAAATTATTTTTTAAGTAAAACCACTCACCTAAATTTTCAATTGAATAATAACGTTGTTTGTTATCCACTCTCACTGTCTCTGCGTAAGGGCTTCCAACTCCATATCCAATGATGTATCCTCTAACAACAATGTTTGGGTTCAGCGGCGGGGTCCAGCTCATAATTATGCTTGTTGATAGTGGTCTCACATGTAGAGAACTGGGCTGGTCGGGCACTTGGGATTCTGAGAGCCAAAAAAAATAAGGCTGTTAATACCGTATACTGTTACTAATATCATTCCAAGGTCTTGTTAAATAAAGCTCTTATGAGTAATTTATGACTCTGGACATTGACGGACAGTCCATGCATTAGCACTTGAAGCAGGGTATTAATTAGAAGCTAGTAACAGACATTATAGGATGTAGTGCATGAAATGATACATATGATTTAAGTAGAGAAAATGCTATTTAGAGACAATGTCCTCTACAAAAAATAAAAATCCCATTACAGAAAATATGCAATTTACATATCAGAGTCTCCCAGAGATTCATGCGTGTAATTGGTTTATTTATTATTAAAGAAAATCAACAGACAAAACACATATAATAATGTAATAATATATACAATAAATACAATACAATAAAGTATAATATATTCTCAACTGGATTGTTTGGGAAAATGGATTGGCTTTACATACATGGGGAGTGTTGATGTAAATCGCCTATGACTCTTAAGCAGCTCTACTTTATGAGGATGAAAGGGGCTGGAAATTTTCAAAAACTTAAAACGTTTATACTAGTCAATACATTTTCTACCATCAAGGTTTCTGAGTCAACCATTGGAATCTATTGTCAATAAACAGGAAGGAAGAAATGTTTGTGCAAGAGCTGGTGATACACATACAGAAACTTTTAAAAACAGTCCACACTGTGATTATGTGCCGCTATTAATGGAGCAGTATAATGTTTAAAGCTGACTAGGCTATGGTTAGAAAGATACAAACAAATATTTGTAAAAACCAAAGCTAAAGCATATCTTTAATTGGTATTAATTAAGAAATTGGGCTACCATATCCTTAGCGGCTCTAAAAGACTTCCATACAAGCTTGTCCCTTTGAGAGCAGAAGAGACATGCTAATATGACTCAATTGAAGAAACTAAAAATATAGTAGCTATATAGAAGTAATGTGTAACATACACATCTCAAACCAAGTAAAGACATACTTGTGATTGGTAAGGTATTCCCAAAAGAAATATTATTAACTATTAGTAAATATATAACTACTAAATTATGCGGTATGTTAAATGAAAAATGGTGTTTTGAAAACAAAGCAAAAAACCAAAAGACATTCATTTACATAAATTCAGTAAGTATCATTTAATCAGAGAATGTAAGGAAAAGTTTAAACCTCTTGACCTGCAGTTCCTCATTTGCCCACTGAGGGCAGCCATCCTTCTCTAACTTGCATTTTTTATATTCATCTCTTTTTACTAAGTCCTTTAGTTTTGTTGCTCATTTTAGAGAACTGATCAGCATGTTCAGCATGGATACCTTTTTTTCCCCATGCAAAATATGGTTTTGGATTACAATGTTCCCAGGCCCTTAGACGAGTATCCCTTATGCTAAGAGCAATTCTGTAATTTATGATATCATATACATGATTAAAAATTTACTATACCTGGTATTGCCTGTTATAGGTGACATTTGGTTATAAGCTGATGTGTGTGTGTGTGTGTGTGTGTGTGTGTGTGTGTGTGTGTATATATATATATATATATATACACTAATAATTTCATAGGAAACATTTATTCTTATGTCTTTTAGCACTCAAAGTTTTAAAGAGATGATAACTACAGATGATTTTACGTTATAAAATCTTAAAACTCAAAGAGAACCAAACGTTTTAACCCTTTAAGCGCCAGGTCTGGTATTATGCAAAGGAGAAATGTATTATTTACTAGTTAAGGGAAAATTTACTTCCGACACATCATGGGATATAATCTAGAGCCTCAAAATAAATATTTAAAAAACTTTCCAGATGTCAACGGGCACAGGGGATCCCTGCAGGGAGCCGCGACTCAGCAGTAGTATCTGGTTGTATAATCACTTTAACAAAACACACTAATTAAAATGGATATCCACAGAGATTTTACTTGAGCAGTTTCTCCAACATATTGTTTATCTCACGCGTATTTCAAATAGCAGTACAGTAAAAGCAAGAGAAACTACACTGAAAGTGAGCGGACTATAAACTTTACCGCAGTTAACAATCTGTCTGCTAACACTATACAGCCACGTGACATAGTCAACATTCTCCGTACATAATCGGTTAACGGCGTATTCTACTTTAAGCAAACCATTAGAGTAGTGCGAATGATGATGTCGAAAAACATAGAAATGGGTCCTGGTAAGACAGATGTTACTGATAGGTAAAAAGCTTTTCACATCTGGATAGGGCTACATCATTTTCAACTTGTGGGATTAAATGCTAGAGAGGTGTCATCTACATTAAAAAGGAATAGAGAGAGACGAGGGATAAAAAAAAGTCAAACAAGAGTAGTTAGAAGGACTCAGAACCCAACATGGATAGACGGAAAAAGCTGGCAGAAGCTTCGGGGTTTCATTTTACTGAATTTAATTTAAATTATGGAACGCCAACCCCAGTGAGCTTCAGTTCCAAAAATGGCTTGGATGGCCCTGTATAACGCATATATTCTTGAAAGTCATATGGAAACGTGAGATTCCTTGAAAGTCACCTCATTGATTGAAGTGATTGAACCTCGACTGAATGGCTGCAGTATACATGGCCAGTTAAGTCCTTCTTGACAGGGAGGACCATTTGCAACACATAATGAATTCAAAGCGGTAAAGCTTGAGCGTTGTAATCAGAAATAGCTAAATTAATCCACTAGTCTAGGAAGTAAAGAACCAAATGTGTGCTTCCTAAATTTTTCCTTGTAACGAGGAATAAGACAATTAAAATTGGGCACAGACATTTCATCGGGCATATAGAATGTTAAGCATCATTATTCCAAATAGCAAAGTAGTTATCGCTATATCATTCCAAGAGGAGATTGAGTCTTTAGTTGAAGGCAATTTATTAGGGCCAACATTAAAAAAAATAAGACGTATAGTATATATAATATGCACTTTGGAAGACTCGCGTACGCTTTCGGGTCCTTGGAGGTTTCTTTATTAGAAGGAAGGTCTCCATCTGAGGAAGAGACCCCTCATTTTTTCACTGTAGTATCCTCCTGTTAACAAACTATGCTAAAAACATTAAATACAAATGAATGTAGAAGTTACCATCAAGATCGTTCTCCGGCGTTTCAGCTGTAAACCAATCTGAAGAAGGGCCGGTTCCATTTACTGTCATGGCGGAGACTTGAAAACTGTATTGGCTTCCTTTTTCAAGTCCTGTAACAGAATAATATACAGAAACATTAAACATTTTTGGGGCTTTAAAATTAGTTAAAGTTAATTTCATTTTCTTCCTGGTGAAGCTTAAGATATGGGGGTCCCAGCCTCTTGGGCTTTGGGAATACAATGTTATCTCCACGGAGAAATGTAGGATTCTACTGAATGTAGACCTTGGATGAATGCGGCATAGCTCAAATTCTGCTAGAAGTGTTATCTACCGTAATCACGGCTACACTTATACATATACTTATTTAATGGGACCCAATTTTGAGTTTGAATGGTCCTGATCAAGAAGAGAATTCCACAGATTTTCTCCAATTCACAGAGAACATTTCAGCCGTTCTCTTTTTATATTGCGCACCGTACTGAATTGTATTAACATTCAGGCTAAATGCCAAGGAATTCATCAAGGAGAAAAGGAGATTCCATTTGAAAAGAGCACTTTAAAGTTTAGTTATAAGACATTTTACTATAAAACTAATGCTAGTATTTAAAATCGTAAGTGCGACTTGAATTACCGTGTTATGGCAGATGTCTCGTTATTCTCGAAAAAACACACACCCAGAAAAGAAACATACGCAACAAAAAAGCCAGAACATTTACATGACGCACTAAAACAGGTTTTAATGGAAACTAAAAATGTTACTTAAATCAGAGTGAGAATCGATACAAGGTAGATTTAGAATTCTATCAGGGCTTGGCTTCTTAAAGTGGGAAGTAGCTTTGTTATTTGAAAGCGCTTAATAAGAATAGTGATAAAAATATAACATGAAATTAAATCCAGTGTTATGGCCACCAAGGTATGCTGCAGTAGGCTTGACCTTGGTCAAATGGCAACCATCACTTTCATCCTGTATGCTAGGAGCTGTGGTATGACATCATATGTTAGCATGCTGTACAGGAACGCTGGAACCGCCATCTTTGACCTAGTTGGCTTAAGCCGGAATATGTCATTGGCAGCATCCACCCTAAAACTCACAACTACTACTTTGTCCTAAGTTATGGTTTGTGATGCTGTCCAAATAAGCCCAAGATTCCATGTCAAAAGTGATATTCTACCTATTTAAGCTGAATTTAAAATTTTTCCCAACTAAATCTAGCCTTAGAAACCTCATTCCTAGATAAACTTTTTTTTACATTTCAAATCTGCAAATCTTTACACTGAAATGTTCTTGAAACATTAGGAAATTTTGTATCTCTGTTTTTCTCACACTAATCCCAGAGACGTTTTTCTTTCTGATTCGCGAAGTAATTGTGTACGGCAATAGAAGGTCAGCTCTTTGGAATGATAGAGTAAAGCATTTCCTTTATCAATTTTTCTCGTTTTTTCAATTAATTTGATCCAACCTCCCTTTTCACATATTTTGACAGATAACTCCACCATTACATTGAATTCCGATAATATTAAGTAACATACAGATCCATCTTGGTGATACATGGAGTCAAGGTGAGAGCGACGTACACTAAAAGACAATTTATTTGAATGAATTATTTTAACCAACGTGAGACTCTGTTGATAAACTGCTTCAGCGAAAAATGCTAATTGGAAAATTGAAATGAAAGAAATGTTACTCCCTTATTTTAATGATGATTTAATATATATGATAAAGACAAGACCAAGCAAAGATTAAGGTTTGAGTCTTTATATCAGGGAAATGGGCAGACTAGATGGGCCGAATGGGACTTATTGGCCATTGAATTCTATGTTTCTACATAAAAGAAAAACTTTAGTTTTTCTTGAACATGAAATACATTAGGATACTTTTCCATTCGTTGGCCAACTTGAAACATAATAGATGGACTTCTATTCGCATCCACAGACTTTTTTGTTATGGAATTGACCTACAACACTTAATTTTATACTATTCCCAAAGCATTCTTTAATGGCTTCACTACAAGAAAATAAGGATCCATCTGGAAGAGATGTTTTATAGCTCAGAAAATATCACCTAGTAATAGAATTGCCAAGTTATGAATTCTCAGGGAAAAAGGCAAAGACTTGCAGGACACTTGCTCCGTAAAAAAAAAAAGACTGACCTGTGAACAGGTACCAAAGGTTGTTTGGCTCCAGAGTTTCAAATTCTCCCCTGCGGGTAGTTTTCCTGTGACGGATTTTGTAACCAGTAATAAATCCATTTTGTGTTCCTGACGGAGGAGGCAGCCAACTTACTTTGATGCTCTGGAAGAAAAAAATATGTCCGGATAAAAAAATATATATCACAGCAGGTT
This sequence comes from Sceloporus occidentalis, assembly GCA_023333645.1. Taxonomy (NCBI): domain Eukaryota; kingdom Metazoa; phylum Chordata; class Lepidosauria; order Squamata; family Phrynosomatidae; genus Sceloporus; species Sceloporus occidentalis. The sequence goes on along the minus strand of JALMGF010000097.1, from coordinate 1,106,974 downwards.
ACTAGGAACATAGTTTTATAATTCAAATCATTGCCAAAATCTATTCATCCATTGACTAATTCTGGGATCTACTATGTTGGAATAGAAGCTGATAAAGATTAAACGTCTTCCGGAGGAGCCCCTCTATTTTTTTTTTGGACCTCCAGCTCCTTTAATTTGACTATACCTGGGAACGTCCCAGGGTAGGCTGCACATAGCTCTACTACTCCTGAGGGAGTGGCTTAGTGAAGAGGTGGGGCTAGCTGACCAGGTAGCCAGGGCTAGCCCCAGACAGTACTGAGTAGGAGAGAAAGTGGGTCTGGTGAAAAAAAAAAAAAAAAATTAAATAAAAGAATTGACCCATAGACCCGGGGAGGCAGAGCTTCACTCGAAGACTCCGGGGCAAACCTAGAGACTTCCCAGGTATCGATTTGACTCTTTTTTTTGTTTTGTTTTACACTTTGAAAACGGAAGGGCATGTGTACCCAAGAAAACAACTAAAGATGAAGAAACTGATGAGACTTCATAAAAATCTATTAACCATGTCACATGATGTTTTTGTGGAATAAACGTTTTCCCAATACCTTCAAGACACCTTGTGAATCAGTCTTTATTTTTTATTACATTTACGTGTACTAGGTGCATTGTTATAAATACGGTAGAATTACATGTTATACCGGACACTGAAATAGAACCAATCCCCTGACAAAAACTGGCCTACGGAGAAGTGAATCCAGCACTGGATCCCATTTAATGCCGTTTGGTATTATAGTCTTTATTTAAAGTCCTGTATTTAAGTTTTTTCAGACTTAAATTCTTCTGCAATCATACCCATCAAACGTAGAGCAGGCTAGTTCCGTGCAAAATTAAAATTGTTTACATTTCCCATAGTCCCTTATTGAAGATTTATTTCTACTGTCGGCCCAAGCAGGACGTTGGTATTGGTTAAAAAAAAAATAAAAAATAAATAAATAAAAAATAAAAAAAAAAATTCAGCAACTTTTGGCCAAATTCAATTAAAATAATTAGTGGTATAATTATAAGGCCTTCCATAATAATTATGGGTTTTGGTGCAGAAGGTAGCAGGGAAACATAATCTACATAGCAGTCAGACAGAATATTTTGGTCACGTCTGTTTTTCTGCATATGTTTTAAAGGCTACATGGAATCAGTTGAATTTAATACATGTAAAACAGCGAATCTAATCAACTCCCTAATAAGCCAAGTCTGTTTTGAAACTGTTTTTACAACTCGCTGATTACGCATTGTGAGCTGAATTCTGATTTTTTTTTTCCCGAAGTTTTCTGAACGCAAGATTAAAACAATTTTAAAAATATTTCTAAAAGAGCATAACTTTTCTTGATCATTATGGAAATCCTCAGATGCTAAGACTCCGGAACCTTCTTAATCTGGCATGAATCTTTGAAATAGAAGAAGAATATATCTGATTTCGCAATGTATTTCTAAACATGTTTACTGTTGTTTTTTACACATTGTTGGGGCTTTTATGGCTGTAGAACCCTGCGATACCCTGGGACAGAGGGCTTTTGCCCTGAAGAAGACCTTTCTAATGAATGGCACTTGGACATGTCTACAGTAGCCAGATCCACATAGACGCTACTTTAAGAACTGTCCAAACATATCCTTTTTTTCATCAGTTTTAAAACATTATTATAAGTCAGAATCAATTCGTCGGTTCTTTATTTTTTTTTTTTATTATTTTTTTTATTTTTTTTTTTTTTAACAGTTTCTTTATGAATTTATAAGAAAGTCAAAAAGTTAAAACCTGTAGAAGTAGGTATGACCTGTGAATTCAGCTAAAAATGGATTCTCTTGACCTGAAAGTTTCAGCTTCATTGTCCCTTTTCTACGCCGTTCACATACACTATGCTTGTGTTCTCTGCTTTTACACTTCAGACGCACCACAGCCTATTCTGACACTTTCTTATTACTTATCTGTTTTTCTTCCAATCTTGTGAAGTCAAATTATTCTAGGTGTCCTGTAGCAGGAAATGTGTCAAAATCAAAGAAAAAATTATATATATATATATATATATATATATATAGTTAGCTACATATTTTCCGTCTTGCTTTTTGTTTTTTGGTAACACATTCGGCAGTGGGGTGTTGTGGACGCGGCAGAGACTGACGGAAGTATAATTGATTTCAGAGTCTGAAGGTAAATCTCATGAGGTTGTATAGTACGGCGATGCTTCATACTGTACAGGAGCTCGGGAAGAATGTTGCATTTTACAAGAATCCTTGGAAGCCAATTATGTTATGATTCCATCCATTTTTTGCTATTTAAGAAAACATTTTCTAAAATATATTTTGGTGTAATATATCAACACTAGCCTTTTTAAAAAAAATATATATATTTTAGTTTTTTTTATTTTTATTCTACCCCATGAACACAGTATGTATCAAGATATGACAAATCCATTAATGGTGCCCTAAATTAGCTGTTTGATACGCTCTTGGACCGAGACACCCTGCCTTTGAGTAGTAACCGTACCCTGGAACGCTCTTCTTCTGGCCAGGGGCTTTGGGTATCAGACATGACTGCTGGACCTCATAGGAGATAGATTTTTTCCTTGCAGAGAAGTCACATGTTGCTTTACTTAAGGTTGCTGTTCCACTTAGACAATACATTTACAGCACCCACTAATATGTTAAGAAAATAAACTTTAGCAGATCTGTCTTTCTTCTGAAAGTTCATGACATGAAACCAACACAGGGACCTTGAATATGTTTTTTTTTTTATTTTCTATGGCAACAGCCTATCAGTGCCTGTTGTGGTGTCACATGACTATTAAGTGAACCTGGCAAATAAATAAATAAATAAAAATATTATTATTCCGGGACAGGTTTGGGGATTCAAGGAACGATGTTTCTAATGCTGGTATAAAAATGTTACATTTAGAATGAGTACCTACATTTTCCATACTCCATGCAGCTTTACCTAATCACTAACCACTTTCTGGCTCACCTGTAAGCCCACTGTTTTCCCCCAAAAAATAATCATGAGGAGTAAAATAGAGGATTAAAAAAATATAAGCATTAAAATTCCAGAAGGATTAAGACTATTCCGCTATTCTATTCTTCCCCACAATCAATTCAGGTGCAACAGGTCCAGAATTAACATGGCACCCTTCTGAATTTATTTTTTTTTGGGGTGGTAGGTGTCCCTCTTATGAAAATATGCAAAATTATATTATTATTTGTATATATTGCTTTCTATTTCATGATGTTGCCTGATTTTCTTTCATTCAAAGGCATATTGATGTGTTGTCACCAAAGGTATTTAGCAAAGTGGCTTAATTTCGCCTCCGCGTAATATTCTAACTTCATATCAATCCATCAATATTATAGAAATACGTAGCCTCTCATCCCGCAGCGCGTTGGAAATCGATATCTCTCGGCCTGCGGACCTGACAGAATCATAAAACTTTCGTAAATAGTAACAAACTTTAGGTCAACGCATATTTCACTTGCTATCATTTAAAACGAGCTCATACAACGCCATTGTGCGCCTCTTAAAATGTCAAAGAGCCAATTAATTCTTCTACGTTGAGGTCTTCTTGTATCATTGGTGACGCCATGTATAGAGTCCGTAAAAGAAATAAATATCACCGTCCTTGTTCATGATGAATGATTATACTTGGTGTTGAAATGTATAATGTCACATTAATATATAATCATAAATTGATTATAGTTTAGGGTCAGGGAGATGACATCTTTAACGGCGTACCGGCTTTCCCGCTTGCTACGTTATGAACAATGCCTGTTTGTCATCCTACTTTAAAGGTCACCAAATAGATCCTATTTTTATTCTTCCTGTCTTAGAATTATTTTAGCTATTTATAATAATAGGGGGTATAGAGCACAGCCGTTATTGAGGCTACTTTTCAATAGATGATCTAGATGAACAAAACAGAACTTTAATTCTCTGAGAAAGTATTTCAAAGAGACCATAATCTAAAACTGTCAGAGGCTTAGATGTAATGTTAGGAAGTTTTACTTTACTGAGAGGGTAGTAGATGACTAGAGCAGCTTCCCAGCAGAAGTGGTAGAGGGTAATATAGTAAGGGGATTTAAACATGCATGGGATAGGAATATGGCTCCTGAATCTAAGCCGAGACCAACGACTGAGATTTTTACAGCAGTAATAAAATGGCTAGTTGGGTCCAATGGTACTAAGCTGTCATAAAATTGTGTACTTCTTTAAATTATTTCCCTTGTCAATACAGAATCTCTTTGGAATTGTGGCAAACATATACACTATATGGACAAAAGTATTGGGACCCCTGCCCATTACACCAACAGGGACATTGATGACATCACATTCTAGATACATAGACAGTAATATGAAGTTGGTCCTCACTATAACGGCTTCCACTCTTCTGGGAAGGCTTTCCACAAGGTTTTGGGGAGTTTCTGTGGGAATTTTCCCCCATTCATCCAGTAGAGCGTTTGTGAGGTCAGGCGCTGATGTTGGACGAGACGCCCGGCTCGCAGTCTCCATTCCAGTTCAACCCAAAGGTGTTGGATGAGGTTCAAGTCCAGGCTCTGTGCCGCCGGTCAAGTTCTTCCACCCCAAACTCATCCAACCAAGTCCATATAATGTATCTTAATGAACCTTGAATCTAGACAGATAGAGACTTTCTGTTGCTATGACAACGAGCGTGACCAGTATGTACTGTTACTTCTACAGCCCTTGTGAATTATGCAGTTCTATTATAGGTGATATTATGACCACTGATGGAAATTAAGGACTGATTGAGGATTCATTCTTACTAAGGATTACCTTACTAAGAATTAAACTGAAACCTTCCTTCTCAATAATTTAAAAGATTTCCATTTGAAACAATGATAATGTGCTTCACCGTGTTAAATAGTCCTCGCATCTCGAAACCCTCTCACGGCGTCCTCATCCAGCTAGTCAGCTGCTTCTCAGTGGGACGGTAATTCACGATATGAGTTTTGTATTTCCACGACAGCGGCGAAAAACAAATGCACCTCCGTCTTAATTAAAAATGCATGTTTACAAAATGAAAAAGGTTTTATTTATATATTCTCTTATAGCTGCGCAGGCATAATGATTACGAAATCCCTGCAGACAAATTTATGCAAACATTGTAAGCTTGCAAGACAAAATAATTTTACATTTTTAATGAAAACGACCAACGCGCTTTAAATTATTTCAATGTTTGGTTACATTAAAAAGAAAAATAGTATTACCACGTGGCAAACATAATCTTCAACTGTACCAAGGGTTTATTAAAGCCGATACTACTTAAAGGGAAAACAGGGAGAGCTACCGTGTTTAGACCTCGGCTGCAGGTCGACTTTGTCAATACCGCCAAGACAGGACGTCATATGCAAGTGAAGGACTTGGGGTGCTCTGAAAATATGCTACAGAGGGCTGCAGAGACCCTCAAAGTATAAATGAGCTGGTTCCCTGGGCTATCTCTGATCTCCTCAACTGGCCTTTTGAGAGTTGTGAACCAAGAAGGCCAACAGCCATGGTCCAAAGTAGTCCATGGTTTGTCGTCCCCTGGGAATGGTTGGCCAAAGTCTAGTTGACTTTGGCAAAGATAAGCCACATGGTTTTTTTCTGCTTCCAAAGCTCTCATCCAACGTAGAAGAATCTCATGGGGACACCCGTTATCATCTCAGTGTTCAAGGCTTCCTCCTGGTCCGCCTGTATGTTACATCCTGTTTGACAAATGTTCAGGGTCCCATATCTGGAGAGCATGTACTGTAACTTTAAATGTCGAGACATCTTGGAGAAAATACTTGCTGGTGTCTTCTGCTATCCCAGATCCCCATTACAGACTGAATTATCATAATCTGAGGCATTAATTAAAACCCCCTATAGCTTTTGCCTTTTTTTTTTTTTTAAACAAGTCAGATAGTTTACATTTTTAACTATTTTACATTAATCTGAGATTAGTGGACACAATGGTAACACCGCCAGAATCTAATCAACTTCCTGTCCTGAAGTTCTCTTCCTCCTGGTCACCGCACGCTAACAAAGGCTGCCTGAACCAATCAGCAACATTCAGCAACTTAATGAGAGTGAAAAGATAACTTAATCGTGAACAATCATGTAGAAAGAAAGGACAGGAAGCGAAGACGACAAATTAATCTAAGTATAAAAAAAATGTTCAACTAATTTCATAATGTGGAGAACACTAAGAATATACTGTACAAATTTCACTCATATTTTAATTTATTGTGTTTATATTTGTTATATTTTTTTGTCCAATGTATTCACCCAAAATGAGAAAGACATGGTGAACTTATAGTATGTTTTTCATGTTTGTATGTCGGATTGATAGAGGTCATTTGCAAGTTAATAGCTTTCAATCACTTTGGCTAGGAAAGCATTTGAAACATTTAATTAATATGTGAATTAAAAAACGGAACGTTAAGGATTGATCCAAAATATTTTGAAACACAAACCATCATATTTGTATTGATTTTACTGAACACAAATGTTACTACTGTCGAAACTAGCAGAGCCCCACAATGTTGCTATTTCTACATCATCTTGGATTTTCAAGAATAATAAAATATCAGAGTAATGATGTTTTAGTATTTTGGGCTACAATAGGTAAATAGCCAGGGGTCACTAAACAATGACGCACGGCCTATTGATTTCCAGTAAATTAATAGTTACTATATGGCACATCCGCTAAGTACAGGTCTTATCGTCCACAGCTATGATTTAATTAACCTTGCCATTGAAATTTAGCTGAAGACTGGAAAGTGTGTACACCAGCACTTTGCGTAAAGTAAAAGTATAAATAGCAACCTTTACTTATGATATGCCTCGGGCCCATGAATGCCGCCATGACCGCTAGCAAACAAAACATTAGTACGCTAAGAAAATATTTTGCTCTTGTCTGATTCTATCCAGTTGATGGATACTTCTGTCCACTTGGGGGTATATAAAGCCAAGTGGCCCTAGTCCCTCCTTATTGTTGCCGCACCAGTACCGCGGAGTCACATAACATGGCGTCATTGACCCACACCTCCTCAAACAGGGTGGTCGGAATTAGGCCTCGGGTTAGCCACTATAGTGTTTGAACTATACATTATAGGGGCGAGCTCAGGCCTTCAAATTCCAGCAATCCTGCAAAGTCACCTTCAAATTCCTGCAGTCTAGTCCCCATTCAGTCTAATTCCCTTCAGTCTAGTTCCCATACAACCCATCATTTCAGGCGTCCGAATCAGGATGCTTGTGTTGAGCGTGTGAATAGAGGTGGGAAGGGGCCACCCTTCTTCCTTACCCGACGAGCCACCTCACCGCAACCAGCTACAGAGCATCTCAAGCTGGCCAAGTGGGAGCTGCGATGGAGGTCTGTGCTTCAACACTACAGACTCCTATCGTTTTAATGCACCCGTGGCCAACTCTCCAATGGTCCCCACTGCAGGGAAAAATTGTGACTGTATTGTGAGGATAGAGACACTTGGGAGGTATGAGCTCATTTGCATTTGCTTTCAATATTTTGACTGCTGTGCAACAACAGTGATACATCTGAATTATATATATACTGTTTCTAATGGCAATTTAGCTAATGTCATGAACAGGTTTCAAGACGAACAATTCAAACCATTAAAGAGTAAGAAAATAAAGGTCTGGTGTTGTGACTGATACTGCTACATTAAACAGATTTTCTGCCCGAACAGATAGAAATGTCACAAATGCCTGCGTGTTATGATTTTCCTTCAGCTCGTTGTACAATTAGTTCTTAGCCCAAAAGACAGCTGTTACCCTTCACTGTCAGAGTCAAAAGGGTTTTCAGTGACCCGCAGCCAATGTGCTGTACGCCACGTCTATATTAATGCAAATAATTATTCTCACGCAACCAAACCAACTCACCAAGTCCTTAACAGCCATCACATTGAACTTAGGTGAACCGACAGCTTAATATCTCTGTTGCCTTACATAAAACATACATGGAATATCCGGACAACAAGACAGTTTTCTACTATTCTACTATACATCAACATATTAAATAGTGATGTCATAATGTAAAAAGGTTTTCTGAAACAATTAACAATTCTTCTTGGGAGAAATAGGAGAAAGAAGATCTGAATGTTTTTCAACATTCAATGTTTTCCAACATTCAATCCACTGACAATAAAAAAAATCACTAATTTTGGTAGAATAATTTTTATTGGCCCGATAAGTTAATTTATAGCGGAATTTTCTGTCTGTCGGAAAATAGGCTCGTTCCACCACTACCCGTGTGGGATGATGAAAGTGTTAAACCGTCACTGGGTTTAGATTCAGACCTATAATAGACTGAAGGGAGTTCATAACATTTGTTGGCACCGTGTGACACTTGCTTTTAACCAAGCATAAAATCCCTTTAATGCGGCAGCGTGCACCATAAAGCACTGGAAGGGTGTTTCGTGTTCTTTTATTGTCTAGCACTTCCAAAGCTCGAGGAAATCCATTTCAGTCTGTTTCGGTGCCCAGACTGAACTCACAGAAGATTAGGAAATTTTGTATCAGGAATAACAGACTTATTATTTTAGAATTTAACAAGAATTTAATATTTTTAAGAATTTTCTTTTTTTTTTTTTTTATCATTTTTTTAATTGCCACTTGCACAGAAGAAAGTAAGATAGAATTAAAAAATGTTGGTTTCATTAGGAAGGCTGCTTTTAGAAATATTAGATAATATTTTTGTAAAACTTTAATGTACACGGGGGATGGTTTTGATCAGGAGGCGGGGCTAGCCTCAGGAGGTGGGAAGTAGGTGTGACCAAGCATAATGCTTGAAAATGCTAACCTGAAATACGGGAAGTTCCCAGAAAGGACCAATACTTGGCTATGTTTGGATGTTCAATACCTGCTATCTTAACAAAGGGGATGATAGTCCCCTTATTTTGTGTATAGCCCCTTTGCTGTCCCATCAAATATCATTCCTAAGAGGTATCAAGTGAAACAAGGCAACAATACTTAAAGTTGTAACTTGGTTTACTAAAAAATTACATTACTATTTAAAATTAGTAATAAATGGGTTTCAGCATCACAAGGAACTTATAAGGGGACAAGTTAAACTTCTATGGGCCCTCAACGCTCTTACTCGGAAGTTCAGCTGGGTATATTCCGCTGCGCATGCTACCTGCTCTAAAAGAATCTGGTGACAGAGGAGCCAATGGAATCCAATGTGCATTTTGCATACATCGTAGGGTAAGGTGTTCCTTTTAATGGTACAGAATAACATAATATTATATTTTTGTTACTTACATGTTAGGTCATACAGGCTTGACTGAGGCTACAAGAGAAACATGTAGCAATAGACAAACCGAATCTAAGTTGTTTTTTTTAGTTTTTTTTTATAGTTCATTGTGCTGTCTTATTCATATGTCTGAGCCCAAACGTTGAAATATATAAGATCATTTGTATGGAAATTACATCACCTATGGAGTCCTTACAAGAAGAACTTATTTACTTTGGTCTGAAGATGAAAGTGTTTACCTTGTTTACGGTAGAAGACAGATAACTCTTTTGTCTCCCAGGCAAAAACCCAAAAGAAACTTTTTTTTTATTGATTTTGCTATAACTTTGATGTTAAAATTGGATTGCACTGATTTCCACAAAGCCAGGAGGACCTCAACCCTAAGGCAGTCCAAGTAAATTGCTTAAAAAAAATCTTTCTGAAAGAAAACAATAGAACACTCTTAATATTAATCTTGTTGCAGAGTAAATTTACCTCTGAGACGTCTTGGAAACCCTAGTCTAGATGCCCGCTTTCAAATAAAAATCAAATATTACGTATTCAGCGAGAGCTCTCAGCGACATCAGAGCAATAATCCTACAGAAATATCTTTCACACGAGAGTCATTTAAACCAAGAGCTACTTTCTCTTTTACGGCTGAAAAACAATTATATCTGTAGTTAGAACACAAACTGATTCAGAGATGAAATTAATCTGGTATAGAGTTAAAGTTTATTAGATCATCTTGCCATAACCTTGAATCTCTTCTGAGTGGGCTTCTAAATAGTGCTCCATCAGAAAGATGTGCTAGCCTTGGGGTCAAAGAGAGGTCTTTTGGATAATCCTATTATCGAACCTCTATGGTATTGGCAAAATTGCCGTAAGGAACCGGTGGTTCATTGACAGAACTTCCCAAAAGCAAAACGCCTCTTTTTTTCCAATCCCATCCCACCCAAATTTGGTCCCTGGAATGTTAAAATACATCTAATTGTCTACTATATTTGTAAAATCACAAATGTTGAAACTTTTCAAACTATCAGGGCCCCTCCCCCTCACATGACTCCAGCATGAATGAATAATTATCAGGGGATATGAAAGTGGAAAAATTTGACAAAATTAACATTATTATTTTGGGTTAGGATTTGAGAAAATTTAGTAGTTTGAAAAATAAAATATTTTTTTTTAAAAATGGATTTTGGGAGATACTCCAAAAAAGGTCACGTGGCGCCTACTCCCCACCTGAATTCCCCGAATCCCCACCCACATTCCCCATAAAAGGCAATCTTGGGCTAATCCCACCTCCTCCCTAGCCCCAAGTAAAGCCACTCCCCAAGAAGAAGAGCTTTAGGTAGTCTGCCCTGGGAAGTTCCCACGTTTGCTAATAGTTGGCCTTGAATTCAGTAGCCCCCCAGAATCTGAATTTAAATGCGTTTTAGGGAATGCTTCCCTTATTTATGTATATTTGTAGGTGAAGACCAAACCCTGGGGTTACGTACCCCACCTGGCGCCCAAAGGCCTCATTAATGCTCTGCAGAGAAGGCTCTAAATTGCAGGATGGTCTCAGTGGGTTAAACGGCTCCTTGGTAAGCAATCCAGCCATGTTATTGGGGGTACCTTGACGTAGTGGCGGGCTAAGCGATACTTGACCGTATAGCGTGATAAAATCCCCCCGACACTCATGCCGCAGACAGGTGCATAAATAGTATTTGCTGGGTGTTCACCGATTTCTAGCTTTTCTCTTGAGACAGCAATACAAGGACGATTTATGGAGAAACACGGAATAGGAGCTGGGTGTTTTGTGTATAGGAATCCATTTTTCCTTCACGGGATTTTTTTTTTTAAATTCATCTGGTGTAAATACCTAGAGGAAATGTTCTATAACAGCCGGTAGCTCCATCTAAAGACTTACTTAGCCTTTTGTCCTCCATATATTTCTCATAGTTTAGTTTTAGATTTAAAGTGATGAATCAGGGCAACCAGTTGATTAAGGTCAAGTTAAGTATGACTTGTGAAGAGATAATAGCTCACCTGCTTCGTGTCTCTTTCTTCCAATCTTTCCATGACTGGCTGCCTTTTTATTTTAGATAAGTAATATCTGAATCACAAGGAGGGTCACCAGCGGTTCACCAATGCCTTGCAGAAGATGGAGGCAACATACAACTTATCTTGGCAGCGTTGACCTTATGAGAACGCTTTGCCAATGACCTTAAATAGATCTTTCTATCAGCATACAAAAGTGTCTATATTTAAAGCACAAAGTTGTGCATTTCGAAGAATCCATATTTATAATTAATGAACCTTGCGGACTGGTATATTGAAAATAATCTATTACAGTAATTTGATTGGCTTGGTCAAGCGATTGCAGGCAGTAAGTGGTTAACTCCATATGTGATCATAGAATTCACTTGAATCAGATATCTCATACTCATTGGGTAACCTCTGTCTCTAAAGTGGAAAATATTAAAAAAACAACAAAACATCAATTCAGGAAGATCAATACTAGCAAGTAAATAAAGTCAAGGTATCTTCAAACAGTCAGGCTATTGAATTATCGTATTTGAGCTTGCTTCAGTTTTGAGCTGAATTAATGCAAATAAGTTTTTCTGAAGTTCTATAATAGTTTAGATTCTGGGAAAAGGTTTTCGGTTCCACAGGAAATTCAAGAGTAGTGAATTCTAGAACACTGGGCCTGTTCTGTACTGAAGAAAAAACCCAAAATTTTTTGAGATATCTGATCTATGTATCTATCTTTCTATATAAAACTTATGAATCTTTTATTTTTTCACATTTTTAGTCTTTTTGTTTAGACTAACGACAAGCAATTCTTGTTTTAGTTTTGTTTTCTCGGAAATAGCTTACTAGGTTGTGGAAACAAGAATTGATTCATCAGAGTGAGTAATTGAATGATCTAGAAGATTGGTCTGACACATCTAAATTAAGCAAATTACTTGACCGAGGAACACAGCAATAATGTGTTAACAAATAATCAGGTCTAAATAACCTGGTCAACATAACAATCCTCATTAGGTAGCAATAACATAATTAAGCACAAGCAATTTTTTGGAAAATAAAGATGATATGAATAATTCCTTTGGGTATTTGGGATGCAAGGCAATTTTTTTCTTCTTGAAAGATATGGTATAATTCATAAAGCACAATAGTTGATTAAATACACTAATTACCCAAAAGATTTAAAAACCTACATTAAAAAAAAAATATATATATATAGATATATATATATAAAGCGCAGTGGTTTTTCTCAACAACGTGTCTCGGAGGCACATTGGAAGAGATAAACAAAAGGCAGTTCAATGGTCTCTAACATCCCGACAGACAAATATAGTAGTACGTCAAATAATAACAGATTTTATGGTTGAGCTCTTCCAAAAGATATCAATCCTTCTCACACTTCATACCTACTTTATTGCAGACTAGGAGCTGGAGGTCAGACGTTGGCATTTATGAGACAGATATTAATACAGAAACAGCAACATCTTACAAACTGGACGGCGAACGTCTCTTGTGACTGATCGACATCAACAATAGAGAAGTGTTTATAGCTACAGTTTTTCATTCTACGTTAAAAGGATTGTGAATATTTTTTACATGGAATTCTATGGTTGTTTACATAAAAGAACAAATAATAATACTATATAATAATAATATATATATTAATAATTCATTATTATTAATTCAAACTTCTAGAAAAAAATCAAGTATGTTGACTTACTCTGGAGCTCACTACTTCCAAAGACACATTCTGGGGTGAAGCACTGGGTACTAGGGGAAAAAAAGAAATAAAAAAAATATATAAGATTTCACCTTTATTATATTCCTTCTGAAAAATACCAACAAAAATCAAAATAAAATACATACAGGTATAGTAATTATAAGTAAAAAATAGTTTTCCATTGAAGTTTTTAGTAGATTTAGCATCATTTTGTTAATCAGCAAACCATGAAATTGTCTCTGACTAAGGAAAAATTCTAATCTCAAGTTTCCCAAGACAAAAAAAAAAGCCTTGGCCACCAGGCATCCCCAGTGAAAGCAAATTAATAAAGGATTGTAGGGTATGCATTGCTGAGAACTGGGCAAAATGGGCAAAGTAGGAACAAAAGTTGGCAGAGCTACTGCCCATCAAGGTGCTCATCTTTAATAGCATCTCCAAGAAAACGTAGATATTATGGAATAAGTCCAAGGGCTACTACTAATAATTAAATAAATACTGTATATTTACCTGTGTGAAAGGTGAGAAGGAGGGGAATACTTAAGTACGTAAAAAGGTCAGGTACAGAAGGGATGTATGTTTCAAAGGAGGAGAAAGACTAGGACAAGAGGTAAATGTTTGGAGGCTAACAAGTTGAGATGTAATATAAGAAGCATTTATTTAATGGCGGAGGTGGATAATTGGAATGGGCTACAAATATTGTAGGGGTTAAAATGGTGGGGTAATTAAAACATGTATGAAATAGGCATAAGAGTATTTTATTCAATGCCGAGACGTATATATACGTCAATATGTGCATGAAATGAGCCAATGGACTCACAAAGAGAACATAAGTTACATTGGAAAATAATAAATATACTTGAAAATGCATACATGCAATTCAAAGAGAAAATATGTTTAAAGCTGTATGTGGAACCAGTATGTATAAATAAAATATTTATATGCTGAATTTTTATTTCAAAGATGCTTTACAAAACATGAGAGGAGATGATAGGAAAACATATTTTTGCCAGCAGGGAAGAATTACAGTGTTTAGACATTTTCAATTTGACCTAGTATTTTTTTATTTTTTATCGCTGTATGAAAATAAAATGCCCCGAAGTTTTCATTGCTAAAAATAAACAATTGGAAATACATAGAAACATGAGATATAGGTCATCGAAAGTATGACAAATCTGTTTTCTTTAGAAAAAAAAAATGAAGTTTTATCGGTTATTTAATCGTACAATTAAAGAATATTAGTGAAATGCTTATGTTTATGAACTCGTCAATTTAATGTAACAAGTTGAAATTCATGTAGAGGGAATGTAGAACGCGGAGAAAACATTAACTCAGCACAAATAATAATGTATGCTGGGAAAAAAAAGGAAAAAAAAGATTACAAAAATATATATATAAAAAATAATGTGATCAAAAATAATATAAGAAACAAAGTAAATACCAATAGAAATGCAAGTAAAATAGCAGAACAGCAGGTGCTTTGGAAATGTGATATACTGGATCAGGTTCTATTTGCAGAAGTTATTTGTAAAGTAATGAAAAGTTTCTTTACCTATTATATACATCCAAAAATGCTATTTTTTATGCCAAACATCTATAATTTATTCGCTGCAACATATCAATGTTTTTTTTTATTAAAATTCCAATAACATAATTAACCTTATTTATGGTTAGGTATCATTTTGGAAACTCTTCGTTTTCCGACCCTCTAGGACTACCACTGGACATCTGTGTTATCCACAATTCCATCCAGTAACATGTCAATCAAAATTTGGACTGTGTCTCAAGTCGCACTTACCATCAGAAAGGGTCACGACCGTATGTTCTTCGGAAGAGACACCGGGTCCATAAAGATTGTAGGCCAAGACTCTTATACTGTATTCTGTAAACTTTCGAAGCCCTTCCAATCTGTACGCGTGTCCATCTACTTCGATATTCTGGTGGGTAAAAGCCAACAGAATTATTACCGCTACATTAGGGATGAGAGCTGTGCTTCAACATTCAGCAGCAATGTGTGGCAGCGGCAATTACTGCATCTACCTAATGAGTAGTAACCTTTTACGCATTTACTGGTGAGGGATGGAAGGGAAGAGACTATCTGCCCATAGTGGTCTTATGCGGAAGCAGGCAGATTCTTGGCTCCATCAGAGAAGGAAGTCATAGATCTTCTAATGGAGTCATAGTTCTTCGCCGGCCACCACTGGACCATAAAACGGACATCTGCCCTCCGTCCTTTCCAACCCAACGTCTGCTGTGGCAGTGAAAGCCATCTATGATCTCCCATGCTGGAAAACGTAGTTTATTTGTTGGCCGAAATGTTTATATTTCGATGATTTTTGTAATAAAAATGCAATTAAATATTTAACTTATAACACACAAACTAGTGTTTGCAATAAAAAAAAACATGTATTCTAATCAATGTTGTTTTCCCATTTCAAAAAAATGTATTCTTGTACTTGGAACGTATCATGTATCTTCTTCTCAAAGACTGATAGAAAGCCGGTAATTTCGTAATGATAGATTTTCTTATTTTTAATAATAAAAGTTATTTGAAAAGGTAATAAGAACATATCACAACTCCAGGGGAATAATCTCAAAGTAACAAGCTTCAATCTTTAATTATCTCAAAGAGCTTTCTTTTTTTTTTTTTTTTTTTTTTTTTTGGTGTTAAAATTATGAAATTTTGTTACACTCTAAACCAATTATCTTTTTCAGGTGCTGAAATCTCTATCCCTAACATGAAGTGGTGCTTTCCAAACATCCATTTTCATTGCTCTCCTTCCTCGCACTTGATATTAAATGACTTTGATTTATGACTCTGCAGATGAAAGTTAAGATACATGAAGATGAACTATGCGGAATACCAATGAGTTGTTTTCATACTGGAGTAAAACCAAATTAAAATGCTGAAATCACTCAAGTTTTTTGATTATGTAATAGACAAGAGTGACACTCCCATTCAACCTTTAGAATGCCCTAGAAAATGGGTTTATTGGGGGGAGGGGAATGTTGCGATTAAACTTGACTGCGTCCTTGTGTTTTTCTCTAAATCATATTTTTGTAGAAAGCAAACTAGATGCATAATTAGATCATTAGATATATCCAGTGTGGGAATCACACACTCAGGGATTTTTTTTAAAAACATTTTTAACCAGTGTTGCTAATATGGGTAACATATTTGTTATTTTTAGATAAAAATAATTGGGTATTGATCTGGGGTTTTTGTTCACTGTATTGGGGTGTACCAGCGCCATTACAACAGTCAAAATCAGGCATGGACTGGCCATCTGGAGGCTAAATATGACATTCTCAACGCTACATGAGCAGAAAAAAGTAATGTGTTGCCATGCCTATCCATCAGGCGGCCACCATCCTTAAAATCACCAGTCCGGCCCTGGTTAAAAAGACCACTTAATCCTCAATCGTTAATCATTCCAAGAATTCCTAGGAACAAGTGCTACTGGGATAACTTAGTGCCACTCTTGATCCCCCAAGTCAAAAAACAGGTGGGATAAGTGAGATCTTGGGCTTAGTAAAGGTGAGTAGGGTCACCAGATCCAGTTTTTCAAGCCTAGTTTGCCTTATTCAAATAGAGCCTTGGGCAGATCTGATAACAGATTATAAAATGATGACACCTCGGGAACTCAAGCTCCAGAAAAATAAAATCACGTATTCAAAAAAATTCCAGTTTCAGCCACGATTAAGAAATATCCAGAAAGCCCGACTGTAGTCAGTTAACACTACCGACAATCTAATATGATGAGCTTTCATATAAGCCACATTACCCTTTACTATCACTGGTGTTTAATCACGTCTGCTAAGTGACTCAATATACTATAGTTAAATTACTCTTAAATCACATGCTTCCTAAATTTCTCATTTTCTCCATTTCAGAATAAAATATATGTATTCTTCTGGTATTTATTCATCACCTCTGACCATGTCCATTAGCTTGTGATCTACCTCATTGCTTTCATAATGTTCATGCATGTTTTAAAAGTTAACCATACAGCATGTACATTCACTTTCTTCTGATTACTTTGTATCCCCTGCTAATGATGTGACGTCTAGCTTTGCTCGTAATCACTTTAGGGTCAGTCCAACTAATGAAGTAAGACATTTCCTTTCTGCAGTAATCCTTCCTCCTTCCGATGGTTAATGGTTATTTCATCCAACGCCCCTTCAGGATTTTCAAAGCCCTCTTTTATATAGTGTGAATTACCCTAACATGATTATATTTCATATCAAGCTTATGGTGGCTGTCACGGTACCATAAGCTTGACGCAGGACAAAGTAAATGTATGTATTAAAAGACATGACGATTAAGAGATGAAAGGAAGAAAAGGAAAAAGGAGAAGAAAGTAAAACCCACATATAAAATCACGTAGTCTCTATTCTCTCCGGGAATCTCAATTTTTGTTTTGCATGGAAAGCAAAATGCAGACAATTTTTCAAAAGAAGTCTTGAGCAACTGGCTCACCGTTTCCAAATTAAAGTTAAAAAGAGCTATAATAATTGCCCGACTGGGAAAATAAATGTCCTTACATCCCAAAATAATAACTACGACTACCTTACCCGTATTCTAAAAATAAAGCCATTTTAAAAAAACTGGAGAATTTTCCCTATTTTACTAAAAGCAGAAATAAATAATCTAGTAATGCGGCATTATACAGTCTTTCTGCCAATTCATGTTCAATGATATGCAGGAAACTCGGTAGTATAGTAACTCCTAATAAAATGGAATTAGTGATTCTCTGTAATGAGGAACACCAATCCACACCAACCGCTATGGTTTGACATAAAGGCTAAGGTTCTAGTTAAGAAAATGTTCTTCTCCCACTTGTTGTACATTCCTTGTATCTTTCTGAGGGTCACCTTGAGGTGTCCTGAGTATCTCAGATGGCTCATGAATCACAGTTTGAGCCTCACTGGTCTCCAGAAAAAACTAGAAGATCTCGGTTGGTTCGGTTACATTTCAATTTTTTTTGTTGATTTGATTTTCATATATAAATTATTATTATTATCTAAATGTGGACTAGTAAATATGGACAATTTAATACTCAGTTCTTCAACTGATTCATGAAAATACAAGTGAGAGTGAATGATTGGAACAGACTATACATTTCAAATTCAATGTCGTGTATTAATATTGTATCAAGGTGAGTCATTTCCACACCTGATCCCATTCCACCATAATCATAAAATATTGATTTTTAATTTTTTTTAAAATTCGAATCGTCATTTTTGTTGCACATCTTAACATCCCGGTATGGTTAATTTTAGATTATTTTCCAGAGGATCCAAGTGAATTGATCAAATGCTTTTTGACAATATGATTATTCTGTCATAATCAGTTTGATGCTAACTATATTATTTCTATGAATATAATGTTTTTATTTAATAAAACCTTTATTCCTATTGTATTTCCCACCTGTTCTCTTCCTGAAATTGTTTCCGTGCAAAAGACTCTGAAGCCTTGAACTGGACCGTTTGCATAGGCCGGAGGTTCCCAAGAAATTAGGACTGAGGTAGGTGAGGTAGAGATGACTTGCAAATTTTCCACTGGTCCCGGAACTTGTACTGTAAGAAAAACAGATTTTAAGCATGAACAGGTGAACCATTCTAGTACCGCAGGCATACCTGAGAACTTCCACAGTTAGGCTAAGTGAAGCTCTCCCTTTTCTGGGGGAGTGGCTATAAGAGGGGGCAGGGCTTGTTGCACTTACGGATGGGCAAGTCACATGTGGGGGTGGGGCTTGTCACAAGGAAGTCAGGCTATCGCCAGATGTTTTAATGGGAGGGGAGTAGGCAGGTAGTGGGCGTGGTTGAACACCGACCCCCTGCCTGGAAAACAAAGAAGGTGACCCAAAGACCTGGGGAAGTAGGCCTTCACCCCAAGACACCGGGTCAAACCCAGAGAGTTTCCCGGTATGGCCAAAGAGCGGACATGTTTAAATATTAAACACAGTGTGATTATAAGGAGTCATGTGCTAAAAATATATATAACTAGGAACTCTCACGCTCATAGAATACATCCCTTCCAGTATAGGGCTGTATCCACCCAATGAAATTACCTCCCAAGTAAAAAAATTGTTGAGTTGGTTGAACACATCAGGAGTGGCATTAAAAGTGATTCTAATGACAAGTTTGGAAACAAGTGTAACCATCCTAGCAACCAACAGAATACTTTTGCTGATTGAAACCTAGCCGTGGTGATAAGACCACATTTCACCAGAATCATTTTTTATATAACCCCCATGGCGCGTCTATGCTATGACCCAATACAGGAAATATTTCTTTCTTTATGAAGTCATCAAGCAGGCTGCCAAATGGTCTTTTTACATAAGCATCCATTTGAGAAACTCTGTAGGTTCCATCCAGGACAGCATGCAATGGTGTATGGAGGTTGCTGCCGGTCATCGGTAAAGCGACTAATACACCCTAGAACACGCTGCCGACGGTATTCAGAATGAGTTCCTTGTTAGTATTAATGCAATTAACTAATCAGAATGTTTCCAATTATATTTGTTTCTTCTTATGGCAGGATCTTAATTCTGCTTAACGCTGGACATCACTCCTGTGCCAGCCTGGAACATGTAGTATTAACATGTAACCGACAGTAAACGTACGATTCAGCAGCCCTATTTCCAAGCCTGTGTCTGTAGCTAGGAAAATCTTGCAGCATATCAACCAAATTGTTCGTGGTTCCGTAATAATAGCACGATAAATTATTTTTTTGGCATTTATCCCTTTAAAATATAATTAGAAGTAATCTACAAGCGTTCTGTTGTCATCAGCACATTTGGAAAGCTATCAGGGTTATGATTTCATTATAGGCGATACTTTTTTTTTTTTTTTTATACCTTTAACGTTTCAGGAGACTTTGATAAACAATCCCTAAAGCCATATAATTTAACAACATTTTCTATACCTAATTGGTTTTGGTGACATTAATGAAAAAAACAGAACAATGTTAAATGCACGCCGAGACTGAGGACAATCTATCAGCGGCGAAATCATCTGTAAACATATAAAAAGAGCAAAATAGTGCATTTCATTATATGACCTGAATGCAAAATCAATCATTTAAACTGGTTTTTTTTTTTCCATTTATGCATAGAAATATTTTAATGTGCTTCTGCTTCATCGGCCCACTTTCTGTATTTAATATCTCTATACCAAGCTGCAATCATTCTTGAATTGATTCTATCTAAGAAAACAATAGCTTTGTATTTTTTTTTTTATTGTGTATAAAAATATTTTAAAGAAGAATAGTAATAGTTCTAATTTATCACATACAATGTCTGAATTCTCATTTTTTTTTATTGTCGGCTGGCTAAGCAAAACCATGTCATAATAAAAAGAAAATTCTCTTTCACAGATAATTTTCCTGCATCATAAAACCTTTTTTTCTGGGAGAAATTAAAATATTTGCTTTCATTCAAGGCAGAATGTAGAGTATGGCCTTAGGTCACTTATGTATTAACCCTTTCAACCTTGAAAGCATAAGAACATGTCTAGGGTTAGAAAAATACAACTAGACTTTTTTAAATTCACATAACTATGAAAATGTATCATATTAATTTTTGTTCCAAAAAATCCTGCTTAATTTATTTATTTATTTAATTCTACATGTTTGTTGTAGCAAATGGCAAATAATTTATTTATATTACTTGTTGTTTTAACGATTGAATTTTTTTATTTCAGTAGAAAACCTAATTTTGTTACAAAAATAAAATTTTCAGGACATAAAAAACAATATATAATGTAAATAATAAATTATAATGTAACATTAAGTCTGCCTTTTTTTTTTGGCTAGTAATTCAGACAGAAACAATTCAAATAATAATAAGACTGGATGGAAAACTATGTCAGTGCTGTAGAAATGATTTATTTTTCTACAAAATCTATCCACTGCATGTATCTGTCAAAACTGTGTGGGGTCCATTTATCAAGGCCCCTGAAAACTTGGGCTCTTCATGATTTATGGCATTATTAAGAACTGTATGACCATTGTTAGGGAAATCCAATTTATCACGCTGGGGTCCTTAACAAAATCTACTCGAGTCACTACAGACTAGTAAGTATAAAGTAGGCATAAAAGTAATAATCTTAAACAATGGGGTTGAAGTCTGGCTTATTTTTAAATACTAGAAATGCAAAAGATTTTTCCCCTCTTTCTTCTCCTCTTATGTTGGACAATTGGCATAAACTGGATAGTATGTTTTAAAAGAGATTTGTATCATATGTCTTATTATATTTATTGTATATTGTAAGTTTGTCTTACATATTTGTTTGTTGCCTGTCTGTTATTACCTTATTACCTTTCTTTTTTAAAAGATTTAATAAAGAATAATGTAAAAAAAAGAAATGCAAAATCAATTTTTTTTTTTTAAATAAAAGAATTAAATAAAAAATGGTAAATTGAATATGATGCAATAAATTAGAAAATTATGCAGAACCATTACTTGGACATAGAGGGGGATGGGTCATTTTAATAGATACATTAAATCCCACTTGCTAAAATGTTCATCATGACAAATTTCCAATTTCATCTAACTACAATTTTTATTTCTCGTCATGCTATAAAAATATACCTTCCATTAGCCCTCTATAGCTTGAGCTAGATTGTGTATGGTACAAAGCACTGAACTGTGTAGAGGAATTTAAAAGCCAATGACCCTGGGCTTCAAAATGATGGATTTGGGCTTGAATTAATGAATTGATTGACCCATTACTTCCCCAGGTCTTGGTTGCTCTTGAATTTCTAATCCTTGAAATAAATCTATTTTTTTATTTTTTTTGAAAGAGAATTAGAAAACTGCATACACAACAAACAGCTTAATGAAAAATATTTTTCTGATAAAAGTCACCGAGCTATTAAACACTTTTGACATTGAATCAACCATCGTAATTGGGATAATAATCAAAATTAATAAGGCTCAGGGTAACATTTAAAAAGGGAAAACTGATGTTTTAATCCTACCTTTAGTTTCTATAAGAGAACTATCCACCTTTTTATTTCTTAATACCGGACCTGGACTGGCCATGGGTGCCCAAGACCACCTTTTCTTGTGGCCATGCGCCATGTACACATGCAAATGGTTTGTTAGCCCAGGGCCTTAAAGTGCCAGGGCCAATTTTATTGTTTTAGGCACTGCTACAAACAAACACTGATTTAAACCTATGTCGTCCCACTATAACATGTTTGTTCTGTCTTCATGTATGGAACTGATGCCCTCTAACTTAATGTTCATGATAAGTTTTGTACTCAACTCCCCAACAACCTACTGTTACAGATTCATGTATGTACTTAACCCTACACATTAACAAGGACACAAGTGTTTCGAAGTTCCATGAAGTATGGTGGAGCCAGCCAATGTCCATCCTAAGCTCTTTCTTGGATGACATAGTACGTCAAAGGCCCATTTTACATATGAGAAATATATAGAGCTAGAAAAAAAAATCAGACACGGTGTATAGAAAAAGTTATATTTTTAAACGTTTGCTAGTCCAATGCCACTGAGACTGTCTACGTAAACACAAGCGCCCGTACGACTCTCTGTTCTCATGGCAGACAATAGCTCGGTAAAGGTGCTATCCTATACAATGACATTAAGTTTTGTAACCTTTAAACTTTTTGATAAAAGTACATATAATTGTATCTAACATCTATTGATCTGTCCATCTTTGTATATATGCATACCTGGGAACTACCCAGGACAGGCTCCCCAGAGTTCTCCCTCTTCGGAGGAGTGGCTTTGTATGGGGGCAGGGCTAGTGGTGGGGGGCAGGGTTGGCCCCACAGTGCCTTTCATGGGAGAGAAGGTAAGCTGGGATCAGGAGAAAGTGGCAGGTAAGCAGGTGGAAAATGGGCAAGAAGTGGGCGTGGTCCTACATTGTTGAAGTGGGCGTGGTCATACATTGCTCTGCCCAGGGAATGAAAAAACTGACCTGGAGACCCAGGGAAGCAGGGCTTCACCAGGAGACTCTAGATCAAACTCAGACAATTCACAGGTCTAACATCTATCAAGTATATTTAAAATGTTCTATATCAGTGGTGTCCAACCTGCGGCCCTCCAGCTGCAGCAGGACTACATCTCCCATAATGCTCTTTCAGCTAAGGGGCTGGCTGAGGAGTATGGGAGATGTAGTCCTGCAGCAGCTGGAGGGCCGCAGGTTGGACACCCCTGTTCTATATTGACTCTATAATGACTATTTATAATATTGCTGATACAGTAAAATTTACTGTACTATAACTCTCTGTTGACTCTGTGCTAGTTCTCCTCCAAGTCACAGTTTGTATAAAATTTCTTTCATTCTCAGGATTTAGAAGATAAGGAGTTCATTAACTTCTTGGCAGCCTCTGCCTATGCTGGAGATAAATAGAGAAAGACAAATAGATTTCTACATTAAATTATTGAGCAGAAGTTTGAGAGAGACTTCAATTAAGAATGAATCTTCTGTGTTGGAAGGCTCTGGGAGATTAGATCTTTTGTCTTCGAGTTAATTGATAAATCCTTTATGATTGTGTTGCCTAAGCATTAACTAAAATATCATAGTTTATAGCAGAATGGGCATTGTTTAATTGTATTTTTAGGAGTAATTACCTTATAACTTTATACTTACAATTCAACTTAAGGCTTATAGTAAATCTCTATGGGATGAAAGACTTTTAGGGTGACCATGTGAAACTATTGAAAAGTTACATTTATTAGTCGCCAACATTAAGTGCTTAACCCTTATGGCGCCTAGGGTTGTGGCTTCTAAAATGGGGTGGGATTGGACCTTTGTAGGGGCAAGGCTAGCATTAGATAGGATTTAAGAAACGGGGAGTAGGCAGGAATTGAGCATAATAAAATATTAATAAATAAAGTGGGTAAGTACAGAAAACAAATCTATATACTGAAAAATAAATATACATGACCCAAAAATGACAGATAAATACCACATAGTAAAAGAATATATATATATATATATATATATATATATATATATATAAAGCCAGCATAACCTGGATGATTAAAAAAAACGACCAAATTATAAATCATGGCAACTGAATAATTTAAATGGCAGGTTTAACCTGATATGATCAATGATTAATCAATACCTTTCTTAAGCATCCCTAAATCATTGTGTGACGTTTCTATAATGGTTTGGACATGATAATGCCTTTAGACAGGATCCTATATGTCCTTAAACTTACAGAATTTAATAATAATTATAAAAAAGGTCTGACCTTTGCAAGCTTAGTGAATGAGAATTCACGTTATTTAATTAATTCGGATGTGTGTCTTGGTCATTCATACCGCGGCCGGCGGGATCAAATGTCTCATCTCACTGGTAACATGTTTAGCGAATAAACCCCTAAAAGGTTTCCTTTTACTTTTAAAAGGTGAACTTTCCATTTTTACTTTACCGAGAGGGTGGTAGGTAAGTGCAGCCTCCCAGCAGAAGTGGTAGAGTGAAGAAGTTCCCAGGTATGGGTACCATACACTAATATAAGTATTAAATGGATGCAGACTGAAATACATACTTGTTTATTTTATCAAAATATCGTTATTTGTTAACATAAAAGTAAAAAAAAAAACAAAAAAAAAACAAGAAGATTTTGACTCGTTAAAACCACCATAGTGACTTTTTCCGTAGGCTAGAACCATCCATAAAAGTGTTTATGCTTTAGTTCACTTTTGTATGGAAAATTCTATAGAGAATTGACAAGAATTTTTTTTTATTTTTTTTTTAACTCGTCTTGTGTGCCCAGCAGCGATATTCCTAAAAGCTAATATTATGTTGTGTAACATCTGCTATGCCCGACGGCTGCCATGCATTTTCATATCCGACATGTGAACGGTAGATGCAGGGTAACCAGATGAGCACACAGTCCTCGGTATGAGATGCGAGCAGTTACTGAAGTTCTGTAGATCATGTTGACAACGTGCTGGATCACATTATGTGCAGAAGGTTGGCTCTTCTCTATTTTAAGCCAAGCTGTGAGCTTCGCACATAATTTCTTATCCATATATCTTCAATGCCACAAGAAATATAACCTCCTTTTGTTATGAAGTTGATTGACAGGAGGGAAGAGAGAAGACCATAGTGTGCGATCTGCTTAGTAGCCGTATGTGTACATAAAACAGGTTGGGCTCAATGTACTATTCATGCCTTTTTAGCTTGTGTTTGGACGCTGACATCATCATTCATTGAGTATGACGACGTCTGTTAAAGGGGAACTCCAACCAAATGTTTTCTGTCTCTATTATCCGGGTAAAAGTGGGTTTTGAAAAATATTGCACTATTTTCTTTTTTAAATAGTTTTAGTTTTTTTCCCCATAATATAATGTTTTCAGGCAGCTGCATATCTGAGCCCCAATCTACTGGACAAATACCCGGACTCCTTCTCATACTGCCCGTGAGGAACAATAGAATGGCTCTGTCTTAGTCACCCAGTTGGACACTCAAACTTATTAAAGTCTATGGGGAACGGACTTCATTAGTATTGCCATAAAGCATCAACTTAGTGTGGTGTTTGAGCCAAGAAAGTCACCAAAATATCACATGACTAACAATGGCCGCCTCCAGGTCTGCAGATAAAAAGAGTTTATTGGGACAAAATGAGCTAAAACAAGGTTTTTGTCACCGACCGATGTTACTGTATACAGCGCTGGGCTTATATTACTGTATACAGCGCTGGGGGTTATATTACTGTATACAGCGCTGGGGGGTTATATTACTGTATACAGCGCTGGGGGGTTATATTACTGTATACAGCGCTGGGGGGTTATATTACTGTATACAGTGCTGGGGGTTATATTACTGTATACAGCCCTGGGCTTATATTACCGTATACAGTGCTGGGGGGTTATATTACTGTATACAGCGCTGGGGGTGTTATATTACTGTATACAGCGCTGGGGGTTATATTACTGTATACAGCGCTGGGGGTTATATTACTGTATACAGCGCTGGGGGTTATATCACTGTATACAGTGCTGGGGGGTTATATTACTGTATACAGCGCTGGGGGGTTATATTACTGTATACAGCGCTGGGGGGTTATATTACTGTATACAGTGCTGGTGGGTTATATTACTGTATACAGCTCTGGGGGGTTATATTACTGTATACAGCTCTGGGGGGTTATATTACTGTATACAGCACCGGAGTGTTATATTACTGTATACAGCGCTGGGGGGGTTATATTACTGTATACAGCGCTGGGGGGGTTATATTACTGTATACAGGGCTGGGGGGTTATATTACTGTATACAGGGCTGGGGGGTTATATTACTGTATACAGCACCGGAGTGTTATATTACTGTATACAGCGCTGGGGGGGTTATATTACTGTATACAGCGCTGGGGGTTATATTACTGTATACAGGGCTGGGGGGTTATATTACTGTATACAGGGCTGGGGGGTTATATTACTATATACAGCGCTGGGGTTATATTACTGTATACAGCGCTGGGGGGGTTATATTACTGTATACAGCGCTGGGGGGGTTATATTACTGTATACAGCGCTGGGGGGGTTATATTACTGTATACAGCGCTGGGGGGTTATATTACTGTATACAGCGCTGGGGGGGTTATATTACTGTATACAGCGCTGGGGGGTATATTACTGTATACAGTGCTGGGGGTTATATTACTGTATACAGCGCTGGGGGGTATATTACTGTATACAGCGCTGGGGGGGTTATATTACTGTATCAGCGTTGACTTTTCCTTTCAAATTCTCAGGAAATAATGGTAGACGACTCCATCGCCATAATTAAGATGTATTTGTCTCCAAACATGATATATATTAAAAAAATAACATAAAAAAGTACCAACTCCAGCTAATATCGAGATAACATTTTAAAAATATTTTTTTGGGTGTGTGAATTAACTTCATTTTTTTTTATTATTATTATAGTCTTATGTTTAACCCACACATAATGTTCCATACATGACGTGTAGAATGCATTGTGTTAGTGTGACTACAGCAAAACAAACATCACATTTGCTCCTAGAAAAATATTTTTTGGCTGCGAGATTAAAAAAAAAAAGTCACACGACGTCTAATCAGCTGGCCCGCGGAAATAACAAAATACCTACAGCGACACCAAATACAAGGCTGGTTATTTATTTCGAATGCTCGGGATCTGTTCCCCACCTTTCTGCACGAGCGGCCAAGCAGATGACAAAATAATAACGGCAGAAAAAAAACAAAATGTGCCGAAAACAGGTGGGTGCAAACAGGCCTGCAGAAACGTACGGGGCGAGCAGTCTCAGTATCCGGGTGGTCGCCTGCCCGAAATTAATGTGTTTTTTAGTTCTTTCTCAATGGAGCTCAAACATCCTGCAATGCACCACAGTGTTTATGGCGGTTAACGCAGCGTCCTGAACCCTTTATGTGCCAAAATGGGGGGAGAAGGTTCGAACGCGTGCCCTGACATTACTTGGTTAATTCCGGGATCTTTCTCTCTACCATATTTGTGGGACTTGACTTTCCACTTGGTAAAGAAAGTGAATTTATAATAAAAATCTAGCAATTGGAAAATAACTAAATAGAAATGGGATGGGAAAAAACTCTAATTAAACAGAAATAATCGTATTAAGCAAGGAAAAATATTTTTTACCATTTACTGTATTTAGGATGAATTATTAATCATATGTTTTTACTTTCTAAGTAAAATACTAGATATATTATGTATATATATATATATATATATTTAATAATATATAATATATTTATAAAATTTGGATTTGAAAAAAGAGGGAGAAAGATCAGGGTCATTTAAACATTTTAGAGTTAAAAGAATAAAATGTAAAATAAATCATTTTTTACCCTTCCTTGAATATCACGTTTATGGAAAAGCTACAAAGATTAAATTATGTCTCAGCACCGATTCTTGCCATGATTGGCTGTTAGAAGCAGCCAATCAGTGGCAGGAAAATGCTTCCATTGATAGATGCAGTACAAATAAAAGCACGCAAATAAAAAAATACCCAAATATCAACACAATTCTCTAAATAGCGTGATTCCATTCAGTTCATTCTATAGGTGTTCTGCTTGTGTTATATTAAAAATTGTTACATTTTTTATTTAGGAAAATTCATGAAGAAAGTGGCAAAAAACAACGGTCAGGTTCTGTGTATAATACTATTATGAATTTACGTAAAACATTGAATATTCTTAGGCTGCATAATACATTTATCCAAAGAACAAACAATTGAACGTTTACTTATTTAAGCAAAACTAACACTTTTTAATTAAGATATTTTGTGAAATGGAAAATAAATGATAATTCTCTGGGTCGCAGTATGTGGCATGATAAGATTAGACATGTTCTGTAACTCCGGTGAATTATCACTTACATGACTTTGGTAAAATAAAATGAAAGAGGAAGATGGAGATTATTAAGATTTAATCTTGGGCTCAGAAAAAGCTTTCCATTAAAAACCCAGCCCTTCAAAATTTTATTAATATATATATATATATATATATATATATAAAAAAGACAGAATCCAGGGTAACAGATCTTTTAAAGAGATTATAGAAGGGTTTTTGAAGCAATTTTAACAAATAAATGGCTAAAATATTCAATTTCCAATCTTTTAACGTCTCATGATCTCCAATGTTCTGGCTCTGGTAAACTAAGTCCATACCCAAGTAAACAGGATAAATTAACAAAAAAATGCTATTAACCCCTTAAGGACAATGGGCGGTCATTAAACCCATTGAAAACAATGCACATGTACGGGCTTTGTCATTAGGGGGTTAAGAAAATAAGCACCTCTAAAGCTAAAAATGGGGATAGATTGTAAGCTCCCAAGACCAGATACCTCCTTCTCCTTCCGTTCCAATATATTTTAATGTGTGTTAATGTAAATTTCAATTTTAACTTGCCTTTGTTAAATATTTTCCCTGTGCCTATTGTAACCGCGCTATGGAATCTGATGGTGGTATATTTATGTTATGGAGTGTAATGGGGGAGGGGTATGTTTAATTCCAGGTCTTTACATCGAATAAGAAACTGTTCTTAGCCTACATTTTTAGAAGACTATTGTTACAAAGTAACATTGTAATTAAAGTCGATAAGTCCATCAAGGTCAACTCTTCTACCGATCATTCCTACTTTTCATCCAAAAGAAGGCAAAAAAAACCCCAGTAAAGCTAATTTTTTTTTCTTATTTTGACACTTAGAGTCAAAAGAATCCCCCCCCCCAAGAGGTAATCATATTTCTCATTGGATCTAAAATAATAATGTTTATTCTAGCATTTATAGCCATGTATGTTCTGCTTTTCATAAAGCAAAAGGAAGAATCGTGTACATTTTTAGATCGCTTAAAAACGCTACATCTGATCTATCTTCTCTGGGAAAAATAGAACAATAAACTATTGTGTTAAAAATGAACAATGCCAAATATATAACATATCCGAAAACTGTAGGTTTCCTGTAAAGTGTCTCTTTGGGTCAATGTACTGCCTACGACTCTTATAAAACATTCAGTGTAAGATGCAATCATCCCCTTCCCTACTTTAGAATTATTAAAAAAAGACAACCCCAGTCAAAGAGACGAAATAGTCAAGATTGTTATATTTTTTTCACATTTTCTGTTAAATATTATATAAAAAATTTGAAAAATAAAAAAATAAAGGGATCTACTATATGTTTTGTGTACATTTACAATTGCCAGCCTGCCAAGCATTAAAGAAAGAAATATAAATAAAAGGTAAAATGTTTTTGGATTTACTAAAGATGCTTGGAAATTCAGATGTCAAAAAATAAATAAAAAGAAAAAAATGAAAAAAAATAATAATAAACGTATTTGGACGTGAGACGTCAATCAGGCGATATTGTGAATATGTTCATTTCACAAATACATGCCAACGGAATGCAGCAAACTAACGCTTTATTTGTAGGTAATTACATGGTAAGGAAATAACGTAAAATATCTGTTAATCCGTAAAGTGTAATTTTATGTATTTTGTCATTTTTTAATACTCACAACAGCAGCAAATAGATGTACCTAGGAATGTGCATTTGCACATAAATCATGTATATAAAGGTGACATTAATGCATTAAAATAGAAATGATAGAACTTGGTGGCAGAAAAGAACCATGCGACCCGTCTAGTCTGACAGATTTTCCTGATGTTGAGACTTAAATCATTCTTGTCTTAGATCCAGGATAGCTTTATGCCTATTCCATGAACGTTTAAATTCCCTCATTGTATTAACCACTACCACTTCTGCCGGGAGGCTGTTCCATATACGCCCTCCCAGTGCTCTTCCACCCTCTGAAATGATTAATGAAAGTAGTAAAAAAAGGAAAAAATTTATTTTGCAATCAGTGTAATAATTATAGAGATTGTTTTTACAAATAAGATACTATTTTAACTGAGTACTATTTATCACTCCCATCACTCCAGTGTTCCAATGGCCCTTTATCACTCCCATCACTCCTGCGTTCCAATAGCCCTTTATCAGTCCCATCACTCCTGTGTTCCAATGGCCCTTTATCACTCCCATCACTACTGTGTTCTAATGGCCCTTTATTACTCCCATCACTACTGTGTTCCAATGGCCCTTTATCACTCCCATCACTACTGTGTTCTAATGGCCCTTTATCACTCCCATCACTACTGTGTTCTAATGGCCCTTTATCACTCCCATCACTCCTGTGTTCCAATGGCCCTTTATCACTCCCATCACTACTGTGTTCCAATGGCCCTTTATCACTCCCATCACTACTGTGTTCCAAAGGGACATTGTTTTTGCCAATTTCAAGTTTGTTTCAGCAAGAAATGTCCTTGTTTTCCATTAAAACAGCTAAGTGACCACAAACGTTTGAATGCTGGTATGTATATCTGTAAATACAGTAATTAAGGGTGCTAAATGGCAGAATGTATAATTTGGGAAAGTGAAAGATACAACTATAATCTTGTCATCATGAACTGTCTTCATCATTTTACCCAGAATAACCTGGATACACAATTTCAAAGCATACTTTTCTCTTGTAAAAACTGCGACCCCCAAAAGTCATTTTAATTTTTTAAAATAGCATCCAGCACAATTACGGCAGAGCGTGCACTTACTTTCTGGTTGGGTCACAACTTTAACGGGCTGGGAGCTCTCTCCAGGTCCCCACTCATTGTAGGCCACAACACGGAAAAAATAAGTCTCTTCCGGCTTCAGATTTCCCACGGTCAGCTGCAGTGTTGCCGGTTGTGATGTATTTACAGCCCGTTCCCTGTTTAAAAAAATAAAAAAAAATAAAAAAACAATATTCACAAGAGTTTTTTTTGATAATGGAAGCAGCAATCTTGGTGGGTTCCTTGGACGTACCTTGGGCTTGTTAATTTCCACTTAAACCTTTTAAGTACCGTAATTCAACCAAGAAGCCATTGGAATGCACCCACAGAAACGTGAAAAACCCTTATAACCCTTGGTCAAGTGTTTTTTTTTACCAACAATATTATATATAACTTGAAGGACTGAACATTCTCTGTTTAAACCACTTTTAAATTCAATAAGACTTTTTAGTGCTATGATATTTTGGGGCATTTTAGCAGCATTTAATCAACATTTACAAAAGGCTGCCTGAGCCAATCAACAACATTCAGCAACTTAACAATAGGGATGACTTGAGTTAAGTTACGATTGATGTTCCTGTGATCTACACATATTTTATAGTATACAATCTATACAGTATATTATATATATATATATATTTTATTTTTTTATTTTTTTTATTTTTTTGTTTATATTAACAGAATTTAGTTTATTTAGTGCATCTGTAAAATACATGAAAAAATAGAGTTAGAGAAATATTATAGCGGTGTTATATATTGTATATATTGGCCCTTTATGTTTCAGTTTTATATGAACAGATATGCTTCTAAGCACAAGTATGGTTTTCATTAAAAAAATTTATTCTTTGTACGGTTCTCTGCTTTTTCTTCAAATTAGACCTTGCAGAAAATGTGTGAATATGCCTTAAAGACAGGATCAAAAAAGTAACATTTTTTTTCCACACTGCAAATACATCCAGGCTCATATCTGCCTAAAAGCTTAAGTGATTTAATTGAAAAATGAATTTGTAAAGCAGAATAGAAATATCTTTTCACTCTATTTCAAGGAATGAGTCCACGCGTTATAAATCTTAATAGATATTTTTAGAATGTGTAGGCGTTTTGGAGCAGAAACAAATTAAATTAATAAAAAAAAAATGCATATATATCTCAGCTGTACACACCTGTGACACAATTATTCACATTTTTATAGTGACAAAAAAATAGTTAAAAAGAAATTAAAAAAAAAATAGTTTTATTAATTAACCACAAGGACGTTCTGTTCTCATTGAGTTGATATCATATTGTTTAATGCTTCCGCAACAGATGAACGCGGTGTTCTAGGCCAAGCACCCATCCTCTTAGAAATAAAAATACTTTTCTAGAAAAAATATGGAAATTTGTAAACTAAGCTGCAGAAAAATGTCAACATTTTTACAGGTTGGTATGTCTCTAGATCAGTTTTGGAGGCCATCTTCTAGTTTGTCGCATGTCGCTAACATGCCTTTCATCAGATTAACAATAAAAAAAACAAAACATTTTGCCACCTGGCATTAAAAAGGTACTCCGTCTCGATAAAAGGAATAGGAATTCGCCATTTCATTTAGAGGCTTTAATCTCTTTATCAAAGCCGGACATGAAACGCCCGCATACCATTAAAGAAAGAACACAACATTCTGCTACACTCATTTCAAACAATACTAAGCATAAAAAGAGCAATATTTTAGTAGAAAAATACTAAAATTGTGCCCAATTCTTCAATATTCCACTGTGGAGGGAATATGCTTATTTTTTAAATAAAATTTTATGTGAAATATGGAATATTTCTTCAACCTCTCTTTTCCAAACTGTTCTATTACAAACTGAATAAATAATATTTTATAATTTAATGTATTGTTCCAAATTCTATAAATTAAAAAAAAAGAAGCTTTAAAAAGCCCGTACGCGTTAAACCAGTGACAATTCAGTAAAAGGAAACATAGGCTATTTTTTACTTTTCCTTCATTTTTGCTCATAATGCTCCACTCAGCTGGAGATAAGCCTGAGAAACATTAAAGACTTAAACATTATTTTTTTTTTCTAAGTATTTAATGTCAAACTGAAAATGTCGCCACTGCCAAATCACCTAAAATTCTGCACTGTAAAGTGATTTCTGAAACAGTCCTTCTTAAAAAGAAATAAAAAAAAAAAAAAAATTGTTTTATTAATTAACCATAAGGGACGTTCTGTTCTCATTGAGTTGATATCATATAGTTTAATGCTTCCGCAATAGATGAGCGCGGTGTTCTAGGCCAAGCACCCATCCTCTTAGAAATAGAATTCTTTTTCTAGAGAAAATATGGAAATTCACACAACTAGGCTGCAGAAATATTTTTACAGGTTGGTATGTCTCTAGATCAGTTTTGGAGGCCATAGACCCAAGAATGTGATTGGCAAGCAATGTCGTGATGTAATGTCACACTAGGTGTTTGGATTATAACATGACATCACACCCTCCCACAAACTGGTCCTTGTTTGGTGTCAAACTATCTCTGATTCCAATCGGATGGCCCCATCCTTTTATCACGCAAAAGATATCTCTGACCCTACTGGTCACCATATCATTGTCTTTCTTAGTTATTGTAGAAAAACTGCTACATTGTGTTACAAAATAGAACCTTACCCTGGAACGCTATACATTTGGAGAAGAGCCTTTGATCTCTAGGTGGTTTTCAGTTCTTCCACCATGTTCCATCTGGTTTCCGACCAATTGCCTGGATAGTGATGGCTCTCTCTGAAATTCAGCCCACCAACCAAGTCTCTTTATAGGGAAGAGCTCTGGGGGACCAGTCCTAGGTCTCTAGGTATGACTATACGCCAGATTACCAACATATCATAAACACGCCAACGTAGTTTGCAGAAGGTGCCCCCCCCTGTATATACCACTGCTTTGCCGACACCGTGGCTAATTCTATTGCTGTCTGTCATTCCCTGTCTCGTTCCCCAGCTGCCTGTTTCTTCTGAGCTATCCTTGTAATTCCTTTGGAAATTAAATAACAGGCCGTCTGAGTACCGCTCCACATATCGACAGATCACTAGGGCTTCAACGTAAAGTTTTCATTATGCAGTTTACAAAGTGCATTACATAGGAGCGTGATGTAATTATACGTGTCCTGAGCATCTAAAAATGATGCCAAGACGTGTCAAGCACCTAATTAGCAGCCTCGAGGTGTAAAAGTCTCACTTATATTCCTCTCTGTGAACTGATGAACATTAACGACAATCACAGAAATTATTATTTTTACCTTTTTCATTTTCCATTTGCTTGTGTTTAACAAAATACAGATCGTCTTTCTTTTTAACAAGATGGCTTTGTTATGAATCTTTTTTTATCAAATATTTAACGTGAATTTTATCCTTAATTTCTTCTATTTTTAACTGGCAACGAATCTCAATAAACCGTTACATTCAAAGAAAAGTATTTACTATATAATGTATTATATAGTAATAGTATATAGGAATTGTAGTATCAACATGGAGAAACATCTCAAACCTACTTTGCCTCGTTTGCTGCTTGGGAATCCACTAGGACGCCATTAGCTCTATACCATTTAAATTGGTCAGTACATAAGACAGGGGTTATTATTAGTGCCTTTTGGTTAAATATGACGGCAAAGCACCATGAGTCGTATTTATCAAAGCTGATCTAGAGACATTCCACACGTGGTCTTGAATTTAAAAATGTTCATGGACATATTTCAAGGAAACAAAACATTTCTTTGGGATTTTCCATACATCGAGATGAACAGATTCACAAATCTGCCTCCAGAATCTTGTGTGTTAAATAATAAATAACACGTCTGGATCTTCGGGACGTGACATGTAACAATAACCTGATAATCTAAGAAGGACAGGAGGACTATGACTTCAGATATGTGAAAATATAATGTATCAGCGTAAGAACGCTAAGCATTTAACCATGGAATCTGCATTAAAGACATCCTAAAATACTTTACATATCAGACAGATATCAGAACATAGAAATATTTAACGTGTGTATTTCCTCCTTAAGTAGATCTGTCATCTAAAATGAAATCACCAATGACTTACCTATATAAACTAAGTATAAAAAGAATGTAAAAGTCTTCTAATTCCAACCCTATGCTCTTCCCAAAACTATGTACGAAGTAGTAGACACGTGGCTGCGTGGTAGACCGTGAAATAGCGGGCACAGGATAAATTTCACTAGGGCTATAAATACCGGTGGTCATAATATGAATGCTGCTTGCTATGCCCAGGCTTGGCCAGAGTTCTTAATAAGGTTCTGAGAATAAATTGGGCGTAATCCCAATAAATGTCCAGAGGGTTATACAGATATGTCATTTCAGTCAGTACTGGATCATTTCTGTGTTCTGTTTCTTACAGCTAGTCAGAACCGGACAAGATTTGCCAGAACTGATCAAACCTGCATTAGTGTTTAGGGACTCTTCTCCCCATTCTTAGCCCATTTATGACGCTGGAAGTATTTTACCAAGGTCCTGTGGCATATAAGCATACCTGGGAACTCTTCTGGTTTTGCACAGAGACTCTGGGTGCATAGCTGAGTCTCCGGGTCACTGCGTGGAAACTCCGGGTCGTGGGAGCGGCATTGTGGCACACCCAACTGCCAGCCCACTTTCCCCTACAAAAATGGCGCGTGATGCGCAACATCAGTAGGACGTCGGCGGGACCGCCCACTCACATCGCAGAACCGCCCACCAACATTAGTGGGACTGCCCACCAGGGACTGTCAGCCAGGTAGGCATATAGGGCACCACAATATGCTGATATTTATAATAAAACTCAACAAGCCATTAGATGAAAGCATAAGATAATTATCCTAGATAAAATATAGGATGGGGCGGTAGAGTAATCAGTTTTTGGACTCTAACAGGAAGCCACCATTTCAAAAATTAAGTACAATGTGAATTTGCAGCAAAAAAATATACCTTATATGCCCCTTCTCTCCTGTAAAATCACATTTAATCTGATTTCATGAATTATTACATGGTAACGGGTTTAAGGGAGGTAAACCTAATTTTGCTGTCACGCATGATTCATATGATATTACAAAAAAGAGGCTAAAAGTCCTCGTGTCTAGATTTCAACAATAACATTTAATCTGACAGCTTGTGTGCAGCTGCAAAGCAGGTTAGAGATTTTAAAATGTTTTTTTTTGCTTTCATTTTACTGCGTAAGGCGGCCTAATCTTTCACGTAATGCACTATTTTTCCGTCTGTTGGAACTCAATAAACAGAAGTAGAATCGAGTCAGTCGGATGTAATGTTTGTTATACCAGCTGATTACATAATAGAAGTCGTCCTTCACATTTGAAATATCCCTTGAATTGGTCCTTTCCTCATACCACAGCCTGCTAAAATATCCATTCCCTGGAGATTTCCCTTTTTGATTATTGCTTACCGGCCTCCCCTCTCCTGTCTTTCACCCCTCCATTCTATTCTGAACTCCTCTTCCAGACCAATCTTCCTACCCTGACGTTCTTCATCCTTGGGCCGACTGTGTCAGTGACTCCACTCAAGTGGTACCCTCAACAATTCAATTTAAACTCCTGACCTACAGAGTCTACAACACCTCCTCACTCCCCTATATCTCTGCTCCAAATACTCTCCTAACCGCCATATTCGTTCTTCCCACAACTTTGACCTGAATTCACAAGAATTGAACTCAAAAAGAACAAATTCATCGTCTCTACCTCTACAATCTCTCTCACAACAATTAAATCATCCTCAAGCCTCTCCATCCAGAAGCAGCTCCTCTCCTTCCCTCTCACAAGAGCAGGGCTCTCTTCTCTGTCTGTGCCGGTATCTCTAAACGATGCGTCAATCTTATTGCCAAATATAGTATTATCTCAATTTTAACATTATTGTTAACCCCCCCCCCCCCATTGTTACAACGCTACGGAATCTGCTGGCGCTCTTTAAATAAATGTAACTCAATACATTACATATTTACCTATTTTACTAGCGCAGGAAAAATGGGAACGGCTCTTTTAAATCCCACGATACGTAACCAAGGTGAATATTAAAACGTATACTTTGTATCATCTAGTTAAATGCATAAAGTAAATGGTATAGGGTATTCCTTCTGGGTTATAAAGTTTTAATCATCCCATTTCGTGAAGTGTGGTCACATGCTTTCATAAAGTGTGTTTTTATTAAGTGGTAGATAAATGCAACATCCTCCCAGCAGAGGTGGTAGAAGCTAATAAAGTGAGGGAACTTAAACATGCATGGGCATATGGCTCCTATGACAAGACCAAGGGCTGATTAAGGTATGAGTCTTTACAGCAGGAATAACGGGCCAGACTAGACGGGGCAGAATGGGTCTTATCTGCAGGCAAATTTCTATAAATACCCACAAGGCCAATTTTTTATATAATTGACTTTGATATAAAATATGCAAATACAAATGTTTACCAAGACTGACTACTTTTCAGCCTGTTCTGAGCTAAAAGTAAAACATTTGACTTTATTTCCTCTTTGAAACAGCTAAACAGTTATTAGCAACGCTAATAATAACAGGGTAATTTTCATTTGGAAGTTAATTGACATAATGATTGTCAGGCTTAATGGTCGAAACAGCACTTTTACCGCCAGAAAGTATGTTATCAGTCGATTTATTGTCACTGATATTAGTGAAGAAAAACATCTTTCAGCTTGATGAATAATAGTAATGTTTGCCGAGGCTTTCCTTTGGGTTATTATGTATATAAAATGAAGTTAATATGTCTAACTCTAAAAAGTTAGAGACAAAGGGAAAGGCAAAATACCTAATTAGATCTAATTGTATAACTTTCACTATTCTCATTTTTCTTTGTTATTTTCTCTGCTTTTATGCGTTTCTCCAATTCATTTCATGTACTAATTCCGGCCGGAACAAGCCTGCCCTCTAAAGGTGAAAGTGTGCAAGCGCGCTTGCCACATATTTGTATAATGTTAATTTTAATATAATAAATATAATAATAAAATTGTAAAATTTCTATCTAATTTTTTTATATAAAAAAAATACCCCAGAATACATACATTTTATGGCATTTTTTTTTTATGCAGAACAAAAAAACAGAATTATACAAGAAATGCCATAAAATGTATTAACCAATGTCAATGGCAATGATATTTACTTTTTTTACATTTATTAAATTATTATAATATAAAAAATAGAATAATTTATTTAGACATACAAGTGTGAGTCGTTTCAATCTAACAGGAACCTAATATAAATCAATTTTTTTTTTACAAATATATTCATATTTAATAAAGAAAAAGGGGGAATTCTAGGGATGATGAGTAGTATAGGATGAGCCAGTGATGAAGCTCATCTGACCGTATAAGAAAATAGTTATGGATGTAAGGACTAATGCAATCAAGTATCTTAGCCAGTATAGGTTTTCTAGCAATTCAACGTTCACGCAAAAAGCACTTTCCCTTAGCTAATTACCTTGATGAAAACATTGAATAAATTTCAAAATAAAATCTTTGGACTGTGTTTTATTGATACATTTGTACCGTGCTCAAGTAATTCAGTGGGTTAAGACAGCTAGTTAGGAAGATCAGATAAGTAATGAACTTCCTATTTCCGCGAGAAACAGAGAAATAAAAACATTGAACAAGAAAAACACAATTATTTGAATGTTTCATTTATATAGAGTGTGAAACAAGAGTAAAATGCCATACAGCATAAAGAAACACCCCAGTCCTAATTTCATGTTTGAGTCAATTTTGTGTTTTGCTGCACCCGATGCCGCCATTTTATAGTTATTGGAGTTCCTTTGTCTCATTTAACTCCTCCCCCAGCTGCCTCTACTGAAAGCAGGGAGCATACCTCAGTATGCTTCTCGCACATGCTCAGTAGAACTTACATTCTAGTCAACAGAAGCTGAGCTACCATTGGAGTAGCAGCTGCCAATCACATATATGCTACCAGAATTCTGATGTTTTCATACCCTACATGTGATTGGCTGCTGCTTCAGTGACTTCAATTGG
Organism: Sceloporus occidentalis; assembly: GCA_023333645.1. Taxonomy (NCBI): domain Eukaryota; kingdom Metazoa; phylum Chordata; class Lepidosauria; order Squamata; family Phrynosomatidae; genus Sceloporus; species Sceloporus occidentalis. The sequence continues at coordinate 1,067,938 of JALMGF010000097.1, read as the reverse complement.
CGTGCTACTGAGCATGTGCAAAAAGTTCACTTACTAATACTTCCTGGTTTCAGTAGAGGCTACCAGGGGAGGACAGAAGTCTTCTTTTCTAACCCCAATAACAAATCAATGGACCAATTTGCTTGCAGTAAAATGCATTGGAGTCCAGGCAAAATATAGCTTAACATACATTTTTTTTTAAAAAAGTACAATTTTGGTAACACACCAAAATGACTCTTACAGTAAGAGTTCATTTTATGAACGGGTGTTTTCGAATCCCATGGAACTTTAATCTTTTTTGACATAGTAATGATTATATAATTATTTTACAAAAGAAAGGAATTGGAAATGTAGGTAATGAGTTCTCTTTTTTTTCTATTTCAGGCTTTTGTTTTAGATCTAACTAACATCACAAAAGAATTTACCGGTATTAGTGAAATACAAATGACTTCTATGTTAATGCATTTTCTGATGAAACCTTTGAATACTGTATGCACACAAATAGTAATCATCCCTTTTAATGCAAGTCGGGTGACTCATTGACTAATGACTAGACCCCCGGCAAAGGATGGGTTAAAGGTGCTGAATTTAACACATTTCTAAGTGCAGCATTAAAAATATCATTCTTCTTGAATGTCAAAACCTTTATATTTGTAATCATGTAAAATGACGCATCATTCTTATTTTCAGTGAATGCTTAAACATGTGACACAGAGGCCAATGCAGATAGGATATTGCCATAGAACTACAGAACAAGTCTATAGAAAACACATTCATGTGCTGTATTCAATGAAAGAACGCATACCATGTTTAAATATACTCACTTTCATGCAAAAATCTGCATAACTCATTAGCAAATTGCTAACGTAAATTGTTCATCATATCAAACATTAAAACAAATAACCCGGTGGTCCTTCAGTCCTCGAGTTTCATCGTAATGTTCTTGTCCAATTAGTAATCCACTGTAATCTTTTGCATGTGGATTTATTAAACAATACTTTAAACACATGAAAAATGTCATAGTTTGGTAGGATAATGCCTTGGGGTAAAATGGCCACCCGCGTGGTATCCTCTAAGTTAGCTAAATCCCTGTTACAATCATGGCGTCTTATAATGGGCAAAGTTGGAAGATGTCACCAGTTTTAAGTACCTGCACCAATACCTATTATTGTGAAGATTCCGGAATAACAATGTTAAGTCATCATATTAAAATTCTTCCGCAAATAGTTTTATTTGTAGCCACCGCCCAATAAAATAAAGAGTTATTGGAGACTTATAATACAGAAATACAATATTTTGGACCGCGTAGTCTTTTAAAGAGCTTACCTGTAAGCTTCGTCTTTGGAGTAGTAGATGGTATAAGTCTGTATATTGCCTCTGGTTTCTACGGGCGGGCGCCAGCTGAGACGGACGAATCGACTGGAAACCAAAACGGGGACCACGTCTCGGGGAGCAGAGGGAAGGACACTGGAACTGGGGACAGCTGGAGGGGAAGGTGTGGATTTGATCAGAGAGGAATTTTTGGATGTCGTCGGTGATACATAGGTTAGAGGTTCAATAGGAAAAGGAGTGGGAGGCATGGCTACTTTTTTGAAAAACACAGGGCAAAGTAAAAAAAAAAACAAAAAAAAAACAGGAATACAAAGAGAATTAAGATATCTAATATCTAAAGAAGGCATGTAAAGGTGAAATGTATATATCTTTAACATATATATTACTTTTGTAAAAGCATAACAATAAAAAGGCTTTTGTAACAAGAGTATTGTATGTCTACAGAATTTGAATGTTTGTTGAGAACATAAATCTATTATTATCAACATCAAATGTTTCAGAAAAAGAAAATGCAGAGAAAAATCCCAGGAAAGAATTCAACATTTTAGAGAAAAAGTATAGAATATAGAACGCTGAATTCATCTGCTCAGGAGTAACCCCTGCTGTAGGTCATCGACTGAAGTCAACGGGAAGTCATCATGGGTAAACTTAGTGCTATAAGACCTATGACGGATCATTAATCAATAAAGCAATCAAAGGCCCTTTTAAGCCTTTACACTCAAGTTGCATTACAGATGACGTAGAATCAGAATTTGATGAGAGATAAAAAGCATTTGGTCCATCTAATCTTCCGGTTTTTCCTGCTTTAAAGACTCAGACCTTTATAAGTTCTTGGCAAGGTCGGGCTAAGGATGATGAGGGAGACCTGGCACTCTAAGGCTAGCGGCCACCAATTATGTAAGTATGGCTGATGGCTGAACAGGAGAGGTTGCATGTTGTGTTTTATGCTTATTCAGTGTGTGGCCGGCCATATACAGCCGGTGGCCGCATACTGCAGCTGATCGGGTGAGTATGGGGAAATGTCGGCCAGCAGCCCACCGGGGTTTGCCCAGTGTGCCAGATGGCCTGGTTCTCGGTCTCCTTTTAGATTCAGTATCTCATTCATGTTTAAATTCTCTCCCTGTATTAATACGGTTTTTAGTTGCCTTTTCAAGTGAAATGATACAATTCAATCTCTTATAATATATAAGAAGCAAACTGTCTGTAATACAGAGCCAACTGTTCTCTCCCTATCTCACCGTATACATGACAGGAGCCCACTTTATATCAGATAGAAAAAAATACAAATATGGGTTTTGAGTTACCATTTTTACATATTTAATTTTTGTGGCAATTATCGACTTGTATTATGTTCGGCGCATAATAGTCACATGCGGATAGTCCAGAACATGTTTCTGTAAGGCCCCATTCATACCTGGAAAACCATACATAGTATTCCATGTTGGACACATTGTAGCACACGTGGAGAATTCTAATTCACTTTGTACAAGGTATTAACCCCTTAAGGACAATGGGCAGTCCCTAAACCCATTGAAAACAATGCATTTTGAGCCCGTACATGTACGGGCTTTGTCATTAAGGGGAATACCCCTGACGTTAAAAAGGGTCCCGCCAAGAATTCTATTTCTTCTGACTACTACTTTTCAAGGATAAGCTAACGGACGTGCGTTCTCTGGTATTTTTTTTCTTACTTATCTCATGCTCACTCATTTGTTGGCTTAATCTAGGAATTAACAATCACCATCTCTTACATTGCAAGGGCTAGAGACATGAAGCTGTTGCCATGACCACAGATCCTTTATCTGTTGTCATGGAGAAGAAAAAGGCATAAATATGCACCAGTGCCACCCCGTTGAAAGAGGTAGAATACAGTTATTATATTAAAGGTGTTTCAGCTTTCTTTCAAAATAAAATATAATTGCAGTTTTGCCTACTGTTTGTAAAGCACCCATTGAAAGCTCAGCTTTGTGTATATATATATATACATGTATATACACACACACACACACCTGCTTTGCCTTTAATATATATTATATATTAAAGGCAAAGCAATGTTATAATGTTTTAATTTATAGAGATTTATTAATATCCCAGCAAAGTCTTAACCCTAACTCCATCTAGATTGTAAGATCCTTTGAGCAGGGCCCTCCTCACCTGTTGTTTCTGTAAGTTATGTTATATACTACTTGTTATGTCCTGTCTACCCATTGTACAGCACTACGGCATATGATGCCGCTATATAAAACAATAAATATAACAATAATCAGGACATTTCATGCAAATGTTCCTTCGATCCCGATTACCCCTAGGTGCGTTCGTTTCCTACTGTCAGCCCAAGCACGGGGCTGTGAGTGATTTCCCGGACTCTGCGTTTAGCAGATAGGAGTTAGGCTTCTAATGCTAGGGATTGTTTGCAGCCGCCACAGTTCTTCTGTTTCTCGATTATCACAAAAGAAAATCGGATACATTTTGTTTAAAAAGGATTCTCAAAGCTGTATGTTTTAGAACCCGCAAGCAACAAACTGCTGTATTGGTGTAAGGAAGAAAATCTTCCCAGGGCCGTGTTCTCTCCTAGACCGATCAGGCGTAGGACAACCGTATTAGGCGATCAGGCTTCCAGGAGCCTCCTTTGACCTATTGAAGAGATGACCTTACTCCATGCCACCCATGTAGCATGCTGAGATATGACATCATAGCTCAGCATGGTAGACAGCGACCGCAGCGGTAAGTGCTGCTCTGGGTCAAGTCTCTGTACTTTTCCCCCCCGCTTTAAAGACCAGTCTCCACTCGACGCGTCTCATGGACAGCTTTCCGTGAATCAGAATCGTGGGGATATGGAAGAAGATTTAGCTGCTCGGCTACAGCAGCAACAATTTCCAAAGAAATCGAATTATTTAATGAGGACCCAAAAAATTTAATGATTTCTTCTTTAATTCTTACAGTACATAAACATGTATAAAAACACCGGAAAGGCGAATTCACCATGAGACATATCGACCAATGATCATGCACTGTATGTGATTTCATTAACATTACTAGAAATATTTCACTATCATTCAGTTTTATTAAATAAATCGGAATATAACGTGACATTTGATTTAGGACTTACGTTGTATTGTATTAGACACAGAAATGGCTTTTTCAAGCTTTGTAGACACCCAAGCCTAGAGGATGATGAACACAGACGATAAAGGGTATTATTACTATGCAGGATGTGTTACTAGGTAGGCAGCAGGGCTTGGCTCAGGGAAACAATAATCCTTTGCACGCTTCACTTCATGGTGAACCGCGGAGAAGCCTTCTGTTTGGAAATTGCTCCATGAGCATACAGGGCGGAAAAAAAGTGTTACCTTTAAGCCGATGAAATTCAATTTCAGATATCTTCCTTCTAAAATGAATTTTAGGAACAATTAAATAGCTGGGGGAAGGTAGGATGGGTTATAGGTCTTACAACTGGAATTTTGAAATGTAGTTACTTGGCTCAACCCTAGTTAGTCTTGTTACTAATCAGTGCCCTCCATTGCTTGAATAGGTTAGCCCCTTGAACTGCCTACCAGATTAAGACCCTCTGGGTCCCTAGGAGTGAACACAAAAAAATCTCCTTCCCTTTCGGGCTCCTGGCTCCATTCCTCCATTCCTCCTTGTCCATGGCAAGAGCTGTAGCCTTAATAATTCTGATGGCCACCTTCTAGAGAGAGTTAAACCACCAAGGTCCCCCTAGGCATGTGTCTAGGATGCCTAAATGCTAGTCTAACAATGCAATGGAGAGCCGGACAGGGGTAATTTTATTTTCGGTGGTTATTATTTCAACCTTTTTTCCTCTTTCTGTTATCCATTCCTCGTGTCCACAGAGAAAGACTTTGAGCAACATTTACATTCTGACCAGATACACCATTTAAGGATGTTCTACCTGCCGTGAATGTGAGATGGACAGGAGTCTCGCGTTGAATGCCAAAAAATATTCGATCAGTATACTTAAGCTTGCCCTTTGATAAAAGTTCCCAGACCTTCTGTGCCCAAGCGGTTATAAATAAGGCTTCTAGTCCTCGTATTCTCGTTTTTCTGGGTTTCTGCTGGGATCCTAAGACTAAGTTTCTACTGTAGTCATTACTGTAAGCGCCATGCAGTCCCAAAGTTGCGTCCAGCCCTTGTACCCCGTATGACACGGTACAGACGGAAAAACTAATGACTTTTACATTTACTTGGATAAATTAGCGGTTTCACAGAATAAGTTTAAAAGTTTCAAGTGTCTTGTTAAGAGACTATATGAGATTTGAAGTACTGTAACTGCCGCTGATTGACAGCTTAATCAGCCAATCAGTGGAAAGAAATTTGGAGATCATGGAAGAAGATTTTGTGGCTGCAAATTCTGTGTCAGGTTAAGGATTTTATTATTTTTTCCCCCGTTTTGGAAGCATGCATAAAAAAGTACAGAGGGTTAGGGTTACTTTAAACATACATTCTTCTGTAGTAGGGGGTGTCATGTCCCTTTAAAACCATACATTTATTTTACCATTATGGTAAGTCACTGATGGATAATACCGGGTGGCATGTTTCAGGACCATCATCCATTTCCAGTACATGTTGCTGCTCTAAATGTCAACGGATACTATTTCAGAAACATTCAGGATGAGTTTTGTAGTATGTCGAAAACCAGAACGGCATAAAAAAAAAAAAAAAGCAACAAAAAAAAAAACAGCCACTTGTCCAAAACTGCAGTCTTTCCAAAACAAATCTCTTGCATATTAATTTATGTAAATGAAAGCACGAAATCACATCCTTGAAATAATCCACCGAATCGATTTCTGGTTGTTTTGTTCAGCTTAATTAATTTATTTATTTTTCTTTTGAAAAACCAAACTACGATGGTCATGCTATGGTAAATTCTAACACAATTTAATTGTACTTTTCCAAGTTATTATTCTGATGTCTACCATACCTTTTTTTTATTGTATATATAATGCCATAATTTATTTAACAATTGGCACTACATTTTAGATGCTGAAAACATGGATTTTAATATTGTAACAATATTTATCTATATTGCATACTGTACATGGTGTGTCATAGGAGACGACACTTCTTTCTACCATTAATTAATATCATAGCCGGATTTATAATATTTAACAAAATAATATTAATATTAATAATAGTATTTTTTATTATTGAACAAGTAGAAATGGGGAGAAATAAAATTCTCTAGGTTAATTTCATCTACGATGTCATCAATCCATCAGTATATGCAAATAAACACCTGCATGGGAATCTAATTTGCATATGATGTGACCGAAGGCTAGGGTTATCATGTGTGATGTTTGCGGGGATTAATTATCTTTTAAAAACTTGTGTTATATCTCCTGATACCATTTGCTTTTATTTAAATCATCATAAAATGAGGTTGTCTAAATCACCATAAGCTTCATATCAGGCAATTTTGATTATACATAAAATATGAGTTAGTCTAAATTATACGGGCGCTGCAGGTATCTCAACGTAAAATCTAGTTGGGGGGGTGATCATTAACAATCATCTGATCCGGCCATGCCTCCCCTTGTGTTATATATGTTTCTATAGGAAATAGACCTGAATACAACCCAACTCTCCCAGAAAACACTTACGTAAAGAGACTTTATATTTGATGTATATTTATATTATACATGCAATGCTTTCCGAGATATGCTTCATCAATTGAAGTCCTGGCATTAGCATCTTTTATTTTTTATTATTTTTTTTTTTACATTTTATTCATTTTTATGTAGCTCATGTCAATCATCTCACACTAGAATGCAAAATTCAATAAGGAACATTACCGGTCAGCCCTACACCTACTCAATCAATACGGTTTTTAATATCTACTGCAAGCCGCATTCACTTCTCCGCTGCGAGTGACAGCTGTCATAACCCATTAGTCTTCTTGAGAAACAAGAAGAAGGAAAGTTGTGGATTACAAGCAAACAAATCCTTTTGTAAACGTTCCCAAGAGGCAACCATGTTGGTTCAGCGCACGAGGGCTGAGCTGATAAATAGCAAACATTTTTTTTTTTTCATTATTTCAATTTTTGAGGTCTACATATGTTCTCTGGAAAATGTGTTCACATTTCTGAAACAAAATCTAATAAAGAAAAAAAATATTTTATTTTCAAATTCCCCATGGAATGTATATAGGAATATTTTTATATTGTATTTAACAGTGATTTTAAAGTAGAAAGCATCTATTAGATATTAGAAAGCTCAGAATTTGTTGGTTAAAATAAGATTGGTGGGACTGCAATCTGTTTCAGGGAATTTTAGAATGTAGGTAGACAATGTGATAACTAGCTACAGTATAGGTGCATTTATACACTCAAAATCTTGGGGGGAAAATGTTAACATGTCCACATTTTACCATTCGAAATGGGAATAGAACCTGACGATAGAGAAGTAGCAAAACCCTCAACCATTGCCATCAGTGGGGTTCCAGCTGTGGGGCCAGGAAAGAAGAATTTCCATGGCTCTGCTACAAAGGAAACCATTGAAATGCAAAATTCTTCTGTTGAGTTCTCAAGTGGTTGTGAATGGGTCAACATATCACAACCGAAGATTCTCAGATTTGGCCAAAACTCTTGGTCACAGGGAGGAGCCCAAGGCCCAAGGAAGACTGCCTTGGTCCCCCTTAGGGAGATGGACGGAATAGCCCTTCTCCAAGGACTACAGATTAAGTTGTGGAAGAACCAAAGATGAAGAGCTTCCAAGAGTAGTGAGAATATCATTTTAAAAAAATTTGGTTCTCTGGATTAATTTATTGCAGAATAAAAAGAAGCACAAAATATCAAAGCTTCAGGCGATGTTCAGTAAGCTTGAAACCCAAAGACAATAATATTTCATACATTGACGGATATATCATATTTTATTAATAATAAACCAAATGTCATGTTAATTGTATAATGTGTATATATTTTTTAAACAGGTATATATACTTTAAAGAGGAATGTTTGTACCAAGTATTACAAGGTCTCCAGAAAGATGTCTCACAAGGGACATTATGACGACTTCACAATACCTCCTGCTTCTCTGTATCGCCTACAAATTCTAACAGGTTAGAAGACTTGTGGATCACCACCATGGAAGACTTTTTGGCATTTCTAGAAGGGATATGGGGTAACATTGTTGACGACAACCTGGAACATACTGAAACACCCCTTCTCTTTAAGTATTACTCATGTGTGTCTTAGACACACCCGAGTAATACCTAAATCCTGGACTGCGAGGTGTGCCTTGAGGAGAGGGTTGAGGAGCACTGATGTACAGAACTAACCACAGAGGTGGTGGAGAATCCACTCTTGGCCCCGACGGTGAAGACCTGAAAACATCCTAGATTGCATCTGGGTCTCAACTGGAGGTGGTCTCCTTTTGTCACATGGATGGATAACCCTGGATTTCAGGACGGTGTGGCTTCCTGATCCTTTCAGAGATTACACCAAACCATAACTATTTCAGTCTTATATGTCACGGGTGATCAGACATTGCACACATAGGGCCTGGGCCAATTGTCTTAATGACATAATCCGGACAGCTGCATATAAAACGTATTACACGCATTCCACCGCATTCAATACACCATTCGGCCCTTTTTAAAGAAGGTTTTTTTGCACATTTTGGAAAATGACCTAACTTTATATGTTCAAATTGCGACAAACTGACAAAATAATATGTCCCTTGAGATGAAAGGGATATTTATTTTATCATATCTGGTTCTCAAAGGGCTAACCAAAAAAATGGCTGCTTTTGGTTATTCTGGAGCACGGCAATAGCTGATAACGACTCAAATTTGTATCACACAGACACATCCTTAGTGTTTCTCTTACTTCCTGAAATCTTAATTAACTTATTGGAGAGAATACATCAATAAAGATCCATCAACGCAGCGTTTGCTTTCTAGACAGCGTGCCTAATTGACATGACAAGGGAGTAAAATGACTGTTCGATCTAAATTATCTTTTTTTATTTATTTGCTCTAGATCTAAAAGATTGAAAGTTGGCATATTAGTTCATTTTACTCTAGAAAGAAAGAGAACATTTCCCAATGTATAAGTCAAGGACATAGTTCTAAACTGATAGATACTGAAAAGGGCCAGGCATTATCAGAAACACACACTTAATATCTGGTTAATCTGATATAAAATCAATGCATTTTGTCATTGAAATACAATGTATTTCATTAGCTGATTAATGGCTTTAATAACTTATCACACATTTCAAAGTGTAATTATTATTATTATTATTATTATTATTTAGCTTATTCATAAAAAGGCAACATATTACAACATTATACTGTTGGTTAGTAATGTACAGTCTAAAACACATTTTTTTTGTAATAATTATGGATTCTATATTGATTAGTTTTCTGAATTTCATTAGGGCAGCTACATAATGAGACGCAAGCAGGGTGGACTTATTATGCCCTTCAGGCTATCTTTTAAAACTCATTTGGGCCAAGGATTAGGACAATAAGCCAAAGGCGAAACGAGAGATTAATCAAAATATTAAAAAGAGCCCCAAATCCCACCTTCCTTCATTTCTGGACCAGCTAACTGTATACTAACCAAGAAAATAAATAAATAAATAAATAAACTAATACAAAGTTTCTCTTGTATGGCAACAAAATTAGTCCCGTTTAACCAGAAACAGAAGAAAACCATCTTGTTACATTGTTCAATAAAAAGGTCTAGTTTATATTATTCCATATGTTTAAGGGGAATTTTGCCTAAATTCCTTCTTTCTACTCTTAGCCTGGTTGGCACTCTCTCATAGGGTTTAGCTCAATGAAGTGGAGAATTGATCATTTTCATTACCGAAGAGGAGAAACGTTAGAATAAGAGGTCATAATCTAAAGCTGGAGGGTGAGAGGCTGAATTTAAGGAAGTTTTATTTTACTGAGAGGTTGGTAAATAAGTGGAAGAGCCTCCCAGCAGATATGGTAGAGGCTAATACAGTGAGGGGATTTAAACATGCATGGGGTAGGCATATGGCTCCTGAATCTAAGACGAGACCAACGACTGATTAAGGTTTAAGTCTTTACATCAGGAAAAGAGGGCAGACAACATTATCGATAAGATCATAGATGGTTGATCTTCATGGAACCATGAAGGTCGGTTGATGAGATACCTATTAGCTTGCACTTATAGTGTATCTAAGCCACCTCTAGGGCACTGACCCAGAAACATGAATCTATAACTTTTAAGCCAAAGATGCGTATTGCAATCATCATCATCATCATCATCATATCCCGCCGTCTTCTCCATCAACAACAAATTGATTGAAAAAGCTTATTTGTATGTTAGAAATATGCCGTAGAAAGGATTTACACATCCATGGATTTGGCACTTGATTATTATGGTAATCACGCAGACATTGTTTCTTTTGTCAATAATATACTTTTTCATCTCTGTCCCATTTGGTTTCAGATAAATGGGTTTGTGTTCTTTTTTCTCCTTGCGTTTGTGAACCCAACCATGAAGATAATCACACGCACGGGCCCTGGATGCTGGGTCTGTTCAGTATGAAATGAAGGGTTGATTTATCCTAAATAACAGGTATTCAGATTTGGGTGAACCATCCACATATGTTTGGCCTTAAAAAAAGAATATTGCTTTATTGCCCAGAGGGCTATGGCTTTACAAATCAAGGATTTGCAGGTAGCTATTGTTAAAACATTCTCTATCTTCCTAACCAAAAATGATTCTGTATTGTTTTAAATTCAGTATTTTTTCCCATCAAAATTAAACGTACAAAATAAAGAATGAAAAGGCTTAAAAATCCATCTTTCAGCACAAATTATGTTTTCATACAGATGCCTTTGGTTTGACGTTACCCGTGGAACTCTAGGGAACGTAAAATGTATCTGGCGGAGGGTTGTATTTCTATTGAAACGTTAGCAATCCTATGCAATCCAAAAGCCAGCAATTTAAACCTCATTGTAGTTCCCGTTTTCTATGTTGTGCCGTCCAAAACAAGCTGAAGGAAAATGAAAACCCTGTTAAAACCCCAAATCAGATTTTTTTTATGATATGTATACATCATGTTGATTGAATTTTGGGCTGGGGACTAACATAAAACAACAAACGCAGTTCAGCTCCTTTTGGATGGTCTTATATTTTTTTCTTGATTTCAACAGAGGTTCTTGTGCAAGTAATGAACTTGGAACCCAACTCCTTGATCTGTGAATTGATGACATTGTTGCTCCATGGATTATATAGAGCTGGGGAACTTACTGGGTTTTACCTGGACTCTCAGGGCAAATTGCCGCTTTACCAGAGCTCCAGGTTAGTGCCCTCAATATCACCCATTGCTGCCCACTCTTCACGTCTTTGATGTTCAGCTAGCCCAAGCATATTTTCTTTGGAACGCCTGGTTCCCTTTTGCCAAAGGCTGTGAAAACACTTACCTGATGGTTATCATCACCACCACCAGTACGAGTACGATTAATATGAGAGAGGAGAAATGCGGAAAAGGAGAGTTGGAGGCGCTAACTGAACCAAATGTATCATTTTGATCCCCTGAACCGATGAATAAGTAGATTTGTAAGTATGACCTAATGGCAGACCAGAAAACCCATTTAAAGAGAGACTCCAGCCATTCTATGCACTTTAATGCACATGATGGCTGAAAGGTCTCTTTTTAATTCCCATAGTGTTCCCCTTGAAAAAGTATGGGGGGATTCTCCAGAAACCAAGCAGTTAATCGTTGTCATAACACGTCGGTACACGAGGTGGGGAGCTGCAGCTTCTCTCTAAGGTACATTTATTCTTTAGGTTTGAAGATTTACAAAGTACTTTCATCTGCATTCAATGTTTGGGGGGGTGCCTTGCTATTGTTTATATATTATATAATATATATATATATATATATATATATATATATATATATATATATATATATATATATATATACACACATGGTATTTATTTACAGCCGCTATCAGACTTCCTTTTTATCGGAAGAATTTTATTCACCTCTGGCGAGTTAAACAAATACAGCCCCATGAATTAAAAAGGATCCATAAATCTAAGACAATACAAGAACATTCTGCTTGCCTAAAACAGCCTAGCATTTTCCGCTTTTGGTTCCTGGGTCATCTGGGTAATGCTGCGATATCTGGCAGACACGCTGCCCGAGGCAAAAAATAAAGTGTATATCTTCCATTCAAAGGTAGGTCACACCGGGATAATTCTCGAAGTCAGTTGTGATGGTAGAACAGAGAGACTTCAGACTATAAATTGTCAAAGAATGATAAGGAAATAATCTATCATCCATAAAGCTCCTCTCGATTCCCACAGCTGTGTAAATTCACGCGAGCCGGCATAACGCGGTGACAGTTTGTTCGTATTATTTAAAGGACAACGGTTATAATAATAAAAAAAAAGGCATTCTACCGTTCCATGCGCGGAATACGTTCTATATCTTTAGAACCGTACCGCTTGGAGGAAAGAATCGAGAGGAGAGAGAGATGTGAAGGAAAGTATATTTCAAAGGAGGAGAAACGTTAAAACAAGAGGTCATACTCTAACACTAGAGGGTCAGAGGGAAGTAGATAAGTGGAATAACCTCCCGGCAGAGGTGGTAGAGGTTAATACAGTAAGGGATAGGCGTGTGGCTATCCTGAATCTAACACAAGCACAAGGATGGATTAAGGTTTGAGTGATGTCATTCATATGAGATATTTTGTTCTGTGACGACATGAATGGGTGATGGTGGATGACCTGGTGAGATTAATGGGTTAACATGGATTACTCCACACAATAACCACTAAGGGTGATTAAATACACCCCCAAAACCCCTCTGGAGTCCTAAAAATCACCATATTATCACCGACAGTTACCCAGCAGTCATCTCCCCTTGATTTCATCCCCTACACCAGCCGTACATCATCTTACTATAGATCGCTTTACAATTTCGTTATGGCAACAGGCAGGACCAAGTTTCTGCAAACGCCCTGGGGCGTGCTTTATTAATTCATTACGCTGTTTGTAAGTAGGGGAGCATATTTAAATTCCCTCACTGTATTAACCTACCATCTAACCTAGTATCTACCACTATTGATGGAAGGCTGTTCCATTTCTCTACCACCCTCTCAGTAAGCTGAAAATTGCAAATATCTGCACAAAATAAAATGAATGAAACCTTAGTATGTTTTCTGCTCATGTTCTTTAATATATTAATATTTATTTATTAATATTAATTTATCAAAAAGTGTGTGTGTGTGTATTCAATAGTTTGGGGTCACTGAGCTGTTTTCATGGAAAACATGGACATTTCTGGCTGTAACAATTTGCAAAAGGGTTTCTAACCATCAATTAGTCTCTTAAACTTGGATCAGCGAACACAACGGGCCATTGGAACACAGGAGTGATGGGAGTGATAAAGGGCCATTGGAACACAGGAGTGATGGGAGTGATAAAGGGCCATTGGAACACAGGAGTGATGGGAGTGATAAAGGGCCATTGGAACACAGGAGTGATGGGAGTGATAAAGGCTCTCTGTACACCTATGAAGAAATTCCATTAAAAATCAGCTACAATAGTATACAACATTAACCCCGTCTGCGCTGGGTTTCTGATCCATTTTATGTTATTTTAATGGACAAAATTGGCTGTTCTTTATAAAAAAAATCAGGACAAAACTTTTGAACAGCAATGGATACACATATATATTTACACATACAGCATTCGACATGCATGCACAATCTCTTATTAATCATTCCCTTTTGGCTGCCTTCCATAGTCTTGGTTGCCGAGGCAACCGACAGGAAGCCAGAATCTTTCATCTGGGAAAGGAATGGCGGGATGGGATGAAGGAGTTATGAGCAAGGTCAGACACTTGCCGCCGAATACAAGTTTGTCACGCCTAATAGATGAAACTCTTTCGTTTCCAAGCCAGTCAGGCAGCGCCCAGCAGCCGGGGAGAAAATAAAAAAAAAAGACTTTCAAGCATGAATGGCAATCAGTTAATGCCGGCAACACGCATGTGTCCGTGTAAACCGCAGCGGCTGTGCGACACCAGGAGGGGATTAGATAAATGTCAATATTTCTGTATGGTCAGGTGGAAAAAAATTGTATCAAAAAAATATTTATTACAGAGTTTGTGTAAAGGCCACAGACGGAGTCAATGTACCGCTGCTTATCTATACCATGCATGCTTGATTTTAGTACAAGCTGAATCGCTAATATATTTTTTATTTCTATTGGACGGTTGCCAGTTGGAGACAATTATTATTTGGCATTGAGCCTGTTGTTTTTTTTGGGGGGGGGTTGCTATAAAGACTCGAACCTTAATCAGTCGCTGGCAGCGAGTCCCTATTTGCCCACCTTTGTAAGACACAGATATTGTATTTATATAGGCCCTGGCACTTTATGGTGGGGGAGGGTGCCAAATGATGTACGTGTGGCCTCCATATGTATACGTGCGGCCACATATTATTGTTTTTGGTGAGCCCACATACTGCGGGACCCTAGATTGGGTGAATATGGCCGGTAGCCCACGAGCCGTGCTGTAAGCAAGCCAGGCCTAGGGCTTTAGTATCAACCAAGCCAAGCTCAATACCAAAAATATAAAAACCCTCACAAACTCCCATGTGTACAGGAGGACCATGCGCTGTCTCGCACTCCTCCATTTTTACACATCCAGGCCTGGCCAGAGGTACGGCATAAGCCAGGTTTAAGTCCACATAGAACTCCTTTGGGCGATATATAAAAAGTAATTCTGGTGCAAAGTTCCAAGATGTTTATATCGCCATAGCAACCAACAGAATGGTGCTGTGATTGAATAGTCTTATCGATTGCTATGGTGGAAAGGCCATTTTTCTTCATCTCCTCTGTATTTCAGAACCAGGTTCAGCCGGCTCTGTAATCATAACCTATATTTCCACGAAATTCTGTAAAATTGGCACCTCGGCGCCGTAAATCCGCAAAGAGTTCTTTATATAGAACATGTTATACGTTTGATATGTCCTTCTCAGGCGTGTTACATCCTTTTACAAACAAAGGTTTGGTTTCTCACGCTGTTATAAAACCAAAAACCTAAATTATTGTTCAGTCGGAAAAGCTTAAAAATTTCAAAGCCATTTTCAGAATTTAAAAGCATTCTATAATTTCGGGGGTTTCGAAAGCAGTTACTGGGGGGGGGGGGTTCAAAAAGAACTTGTTTACGTGAAATAGAACTATTTATCGTAACCACCTGTACATTTAATGTGAGAAAAAGAGAATTTTTATTTATTTTTAGTTAGGTGTCAAAATCTCACGTTATCTGATATTTCCTCCCCCGAAGCAGCAAGATACGCTTATAAAACATTTAGGGTTATATATGCAAAATAGCTCTTCCTTGAAGAGTAACTATGAAATAAGGAAATTCACGTAGGAATTACTGCGTCTGATTAATAATAGATCAACGATCAGTCGAGACGAATTCGAGACCCGTGCTAGAAATTCATGCGGATCACGAAAAGACCACCAAATGTTTGGCCAAATAATATTGTATATGGGATTAACATTTTAATGTATTCAAAGCTTATTAGTCTTCCCTAGAAAAAAATCAATTACATTAATCCAACATGTTTAACCCACAGGTTACACACTGTATTTACTAGATTTTATTTAATTATTTTTTTAAAGAAAAACTACAGGTTTTACCATTAAAATATAACAAAGGGTTAAAGTATGTCCTATACATCCATTTCTTTATAATACTGCAATGCTTTTAGTTATATAATTACACTGATTGGCAATGGAAACGTATTCCTGACCTATTGGCCACGCTACACTAAAATTAAATGTCGTACAGGCGTATGATAGAATCTGGAGGGCAGATGGCATTAATGCATTTTTGTTTATTTTTCTAGATATTTTCAGAATCATTTGCGCTCGAAGTATAAACATAACGGGAAACCGGGTCATTGTGCTACGGCTGGAACGTGTCCGACCTCCCCGTTTGGGTTTTGTTTCTGTAAAATGTTTCTTTTACTTGCTATCCACCAAATGTATCACTTTATTAATCTACATCATTTTCTATTCTACTCCCGTTTATTACCTACTGTATGTCGAAAACGATATTGGCGTCAGTCGACGAGGATGATGGGCTGTGAAACCCCGAGCTGTTACAAGCACCACTGGTATTTCTTCCGATCTAACCTAAGTATAGCTAGTGGCTACAAAATGGGAACCACAAAATGAACGAGGACATAGAAACATAGAATTTGCCAGTAGAGAAGACCCATTGGGTCCATCAAGTCCGCCCATTGGTCCTACTGTAAAGACTCAAACCTTAATCAGTCCTTGGTCTCGTCTTAACTTTTTTTTTTTCACCAACGTGGGATATTTAGAAGTATCCTAAACCTCTCTGATCCATTTTGCAGATGCAGAACATGGACATTTATTAGAATGTTCTATGTCCTTCAGATATTGCAGACTATCCAAGTTCCTGGAGATATTTCAAATGTATTTATTCCGGAGGCTGAAAACCATATTCTTCTAAGTCTAGTTTAAGAGGGGGACATGTTTGTTAATCACCACGACAAGGGCAAATTTTAAATTAGCAGCTCAAGGATGCTATATATCAAGATTTCTTGACTTGTCATCTTGGTTTTCAATATGTTAGAAACATCGAGTGAATCGTAAGAAGGTTGTTTTGTTACCACGAAGCCATTAGAGATTCCAGGATGAATGATGGAGAGGGGGGGGGGGGCACAATAATGTATCTGAATTTAAAATGAGTGGAAGTCCATTATAATTATGGATCTGGTATTCAGTATACAGCACAACATCTTCTGCTGAGATTCACTTACATTACCATTCCCACCCAGACACCTTCTGGAAATTACATAGGACTCGAGATGCGGTTCTGGCCGGGAAAAAAAAAAAAATAAGATTGGTTTGTCGGATGAAATTGACACCTTTCCTGGTTCATCCCCCGACTTCAAATTAATTTAATTTCACTGAGTTTCATTGGACCATAACAGCTGAATAATTAATGTTGGAATAAATACGGCCAGATTGCCGAGTTACAGCTGATATGTCAAATGGGAATTCGTTTTAATGATGTTCTTTAAGTGTTAAAAAAAAAAACGACGTTCCAGAATAAATTTTGCCACTTGTTCCGGAAAAAAAGTAATTCTTTAAACAACCATGTGTTATTTGTTTTTGGGTTTTTTGTTAAATTTAATTGTTCAAGAAAATAAATTTAGGAGTATAAACAATTTTTTTTAGGAGGAAAAATAAGATTAGACAATATCGGGAAGCAGAAGGTAACATTGTGACCATAACAAATGGCTGGATTTTGCAAAACATGCTCAGGAAAATCAATTTGGTATACAATACTTCAATCCATAAAGAAACTATTTGCTCTGTAGAGTAAAGAAGAAAATAGTCGGGGCGATTTTGTGAGTTTGTGGAGGAATATAAAACAGTTATTTTGGTATTTTCCTTTCAAGTGTTTTACGCTGAATAAACGGCAATGCATATGTGAGTACCTGGCGTACTTCATCGGAACCATGCTCAGATTTAATAACGAGAGGACTCCATCTCAGTTAGAAACATTTCTTAAAAGATTTACAGTGACTTAATATTCAGGAGGATTCTTTCAATGTAAAATCACTCCCAATTTGGGAAATTTTTTTCTTTAGTTTCTTTCAAATTGACCCCTTTAAAATGACTGTATTTGAAGGGTTAAAGAGGCAGTATTTAATTTCAGCACTCCTAAAAGGTCCTCCTAAAAGCTAAATATTCTATTTTGGTCTTCAGGGTTTTTTAATACTTAATACTCGTGGATTGTAATTTTTTTTCTGATGGATTAAATGTTTTGGCTAATTATTACTTACATAGAAATATAGAACTTGGCGGCATTACAGACCCATTCGGCCCTTCAGGAGCCATATGCCTACCCCATACATATTTAAATTCCCTCGCTGTATTAACCTCTATAACCATACCTGGGAACTTGTGGGCTTTGGCTGCCTGGAGCCTATCCTTGGGGGTGAGTGGGCGGACCTGCTGACATTGGTAGGAGGTCCTGCTGCCGCCAGTGGGCATTCCAGCTGCCGCCATTGGGGGAAACACCTCCATATAAAGGGGAAACTGACGGAGAGTGTCAGGACTCTGCTCACGCGACCCGGAGGATTCAGGTGTTGACCTGGAGAACCGGAGAAGCAGCGCTTCTCCTGGAGTTATGGAGGCCAAACCCATAGAGTTCCCAGGTATGTCTATAACGTCTGCTGGAAGGCTGTTCCACTTATATACCACCCTCTCATTATTTAGATAATAAAGGGTGCATGTGAAATATAATAAATACATTTCAGGACAACATTCTAATGGTATAAGAACCATTGATATTTTTCCCATTGCACACTGGATGTGATTTATTGAACTAGACCAGTGATTATTAACCCATGGCATTCCAGCTAACGCTCCGTTCAATGGCGCTCCATCGGATTACTTCTTCTTCTCTTTTTAGTATGTTACTATGTTATTGGATACATATCCAGCGGACATCTTTAAATACCCTTGCGAATACACCCAATAGCACAGTGCTTGATTTAGAGTTATTATGACACTTGTCATCTCTGCAGGGTCTTTATGTTTAAGTAGACTTCACTTCTGTTATCTGTTTGTAGCGCGGCGCGTACACGGCAGAGGAATATTGGTGCGGACAGCAGTCAGCATTTGGCAGATGTGCCACTGATGACTCTATTAACTATTTCAGGGATCGGTTTATTTAGCCAGGCTCTGCGAGACGGCTGCCGCAGTTAACCATCTGTCTAAGTGCAGGGGACAGAGCTGTATGGAACAGATGTACAGTATGAGCTCACACTGCATGAGAAATGCAAGATGACTAACTTATCGACAAAACTGAACAGAACGAGCTGCTTTCCCACGGTGGTCCGGCCAACCAATTAATTTATATTTATAACTCGCTCCACTACTGTTTGTGCCTACTGGTCTTTTCCAAATCCCCACTGGGTTTGGAATGGGATCCTTTGAAGATCGGAATTTACAGCAAAGAAAAAGTAATCCATCATTTATAAGGGGCTGTATAGACAGTTTGAAAAGCGCCTTACAGATTTTAAAGTTCAGGGGTTGTTTTTTTTTTACTTCATAACCTTTAGTTGACTTAAAGAAACATTGATCAGCCCATGGGTAAGAATTGATGATCATTTGGGTTCCCTAGAGGTAATCCTGAGTCTTTGGTTAAAGAAGAAATTTTGTTACAGCAGTAACGGTTAATGCGCAGGGAGATGCATGAAACCGAGTGGGAGTGGGACTTTACCAAGACATTTTTGTTTCTTTGAAATATTAAGATTTTTTGGTACTCAATTTAATATATAAAAACATTTTATTGCTGTTCCTATACACTTTATTGTGACTTATAGGGCTGTAGAACCCTGTGATACCCTCATACCCGGCAAAGGTTCTAAGCTCTTAGTAAAGAAGGACATCAAGGAAGGAAAAAGATATCCCAATAAGATATCTGGGGACTTACCAGGGATTGCCTTATACCCAGGAAACATGCGATGTACCCTAGGTTAATATTTTCAATCTCTGGATAGGGGGTTGATAATTTGGTCATACCTACTCCCTGTTCTTCTTCTGTTAGTGCTCCCCGCCTTATTACTGCCTATCCACAGTTGCCATGTTCCCTTATCACAGCTATAACTGCAGGAAATAAGTGTCCCAATGTAGAAGGAACTTTCCCTTCTACTTTGGGACACTTTGGAGATATCCTATTGGCTTTATGCCCTAATTAGTCATTTGCAAGATGAAAAATTTACCCTCACCATATTAACTATGCATTATATATTTATAGGAAGCTAACAGACCTGGGAACTCTCCAGGTTTGACCCGGAGTCTCTGGATAAAGTGCTTCTACCCCAGGTCTCCAGGTCACTTATCCAATCTACTTCCTATCCTAGCCTGGGGCTAGCTCTGTCCCCTCGTGAAAACACTAACCCAAAGGAAGGAGAGCTCCAGGTAGCCAGCCCTGGACTACAAACCAATAAACACATAAATGTAATTGCACAAATCTTCAAAATCTATCTTTCCTTAGCATAATGATCCACTTTTTTTAGTTTCTTCAGTAGAAGTTCTACTTGTCCTATATGGTTAATTGTTTTTGTACTTAATCATTTCTATTGTAAAAAAATAATAAAAAAATAAAAAAATAAGTAGCCAAACGTTTCAAAAATATAATAAACAAAATTCTAGATAGCATAACCTAAGCAAAACATTAGATAATAGATAAAAGCAGGCACTATTTTTCAGCATGGGGAAGGGATTTTTAAGTGCACTTTCTCTCCTGAGCACTTCCTGTTCAATACAGTTCTGTAAACGTAAAAATGGGTGGGGCTAAGAGTAAGCCGAGCCCCTTTGCCATTATTGGCCCAGCTAAAAATAGGTTAACTCTTGCCAAGTTGCAGTTTTTCTAATGGAAAATGTACTTCTAAGAAAGGGATGTACAACCTCACTATACATCAAATGCTTAAAATATATAGCTTATTAATACAACTACATGATTTTCCATTCCAGTGGCGAAAAAGTCAATAACTAACACTCACACGAGGGCAACTCTTATGAAATTAACATAAAATGCAATGACTTCTGTGAACAAAAGATATAAAAGGTTTGAACTATGCGAGAGAATAATTTAGCAGCTAAACATAGGACATTGTAAAAAAAATATTGATTTTTAGATCACTTAATTTCGCTCTTGCATATGTTTTCTCTTTACTAATATTGTATGAACATACATTAAATTTCTAATATAATAATTATAGCAAAAAAAAACAAAACTGATTTAATGCCACTTACCAGGATCAGGAATAATGAGCTGTGCATACGTCTGAATATTACCAGCTTCATTTTCAGCCACACACTGATAATAACCTTCATCTGATTTTACTAGTCCTAAAATACGTAGATTGGTCCCATCCTAAAAAAATAATAAAATAATATAATCAAATATAACGTGCAAAAAAATCACCGTAGTAAAGAACTGAAGCAGATATATGAAGCAAAGCAATTACCATGAAAAAAAATGAAATTCTGCTTAACAAAGAACGCTTCTTTATTAAAGTTGGGTAAAGCCAGATAGCGGTGTGGTAATAGCCCTTCGAGACCCAAAATCCGATTGGCTCCAGTCCATACTCCTTATTCTTGACAAATTGGCTGAACCAGGCACATCGGGCTCAAGCTAGCATGGGTTCATGTAGCTATAGTCTTTTTTTTTTTTTTAAATATATATATTTTTTTATGTATATTAGTGCCCATGTTGCATTGACATCAAGGGATTTTATTGCACACACACAATGCTCTCTTTAGTTACCCGAGTTCAAAAATTGGGTTTGTTTCTCATTTTCCTCCTCCTTTTTTTGTACATGTGCTGTAATTCTCCCTTTGAAATCAATGGAAGTGGTGGCATTTCCAAACATTATTCTAAAGTACGCTTCTTGTCCCTCAGTGGGGGCAGCCACTAGTGAGGGAAACTGCTAAAGAAGTCTCATTTTCTAACCCCAATATCTTAAGTAACATGAAACGATGGCTGGAATGTTCCTTTAAGGGGAGAGACTGCTCCCCACTCAGGATAGCGGGTTTGTAGTTACCAGCACCCACCAGAAGAGGGCATCGGAAACACAGAATGCTTAGTGATCGAGAACTTGGGTTAAGAAAGACTATGTCTATATGGTATAGAAAAGTGATCTACAGGGCAGCAATGAGGATAGGTACCCTACCTTAGGATTCAATATTTCGGCATTAATACCCCTCACCCACTATCCAATATTTCTCTTAATATAAAGTGCCATTAAATGTTTCCAAGGATTCTCAGCAGTCAAGTATAGAGATTAAATAATAAAAATGTTTAAAAAGAGGCAGATAAAAAAAAATACTATGGAGGTTAAAAGCAGTACAAGTACGGTATGAACTCTTTCATGGCCAGAGGAAGCAATGCTTTGCTAGCGCGTTTGGGACTCCAAGGGACAGAACGCTAATAGGCCGGGTGTCTGTTCAATACCGTATCTCGGGCAGAAATTGTGTCTTCAAGCAAAGTGAAATATGAACTTGTCAAGTGTTCAGCGCACTGGTTTAGGCACTCATTGTCCCGATGGGAAAATCTCTGCTGAGAAAGTTTAATGGAAAATATTTTGCTGATGGGCAGACCTTTGAAATAAATGTCTACAATACAAATGTATGGCATGTTTAAACACTTGGAATGTTTCCAACTATGGGGCTTAAAATAAAAAGAGATACATAAATATATCTCTTTTTTCTCTATTCTGTATTTATATATATGCGTTTCTGTATTTATATATAAGCTGTTTCTAAGAATTCTAAAATACTAGTAGGGTTCTTTCATTTTTGAATAAATATATATATTTTTTTAATCAAAAAATATTTCTAATATTGGCTCCTCCATAATTACATTATTGAATATAGCCATGTTCAGGGGAGGGCAAGGGGGTGGATTTCAGGCAACAGTTTGAAGCTTTATTGTCTGTTTCACATGCAATTCCACATACAGCCACTAGGGCCTTTAAGGAAGAATTTACTTGTTGAATGTATCATTTCTGTGTTCCTTCTATCTCTGTTTATGTATTCCCTTTCTGTTAATGGTATTAGATCAGATTTCATAGTCAACAAGGAACACAGCTGTCTTCTAAATATGTTTTGGGCTACTTTATTACTAGGCCATCTAGCTAGAACTGCCCCCCCCAGCATGAATGTTGCAAGCACCCCGCCTTGACCTTGTTAGTCCAGTGGCATAAATGCAAAAAATGATTATTAATTATCTGTTTTTTGTCACATGCATTTCCACAAATTTCTGATTTTAATTCCTCTGTTTAGCTTTGCATCCAGCTTGATAAAGGGACATTGATAAGCAGAAATTAAATATTAGTCCAATAAAAAAAGGTATTTCCATAATAAAATAATATTTTTGTCATAGGAGAAATAATTAATCTGTTGCTTTTTTTTTTCTTGTAAAGACTTAGCCACTCGAGTGTAAAAATGTATATTAAATACATATTAAGGATTCTGTGTAGGTTTTATCATAAATTAAACATTTCTTCACCCATCTGGCACTTTCATCTCTACAACCAAATGATTATTAGATATCAAAGATGGAAAAGGTTCAAATTGATATTCGCAAAGCTCTAATTCTGTCCTTCATATGAAAAAGAGCATATAGTGTTTCTCGTGTATTGAGTACTCTCTAAATTGACCTTAACTGTGTCTACAGGGGATGCTTTATTGCAGGCATATTCAATTTAATATGCAGTCCTCATTTTTATAATGTATTCTCTTTAAATAAAGAAATTACTATTTTCACCGCACTTGTATTAAAAAGCACAACATGCTTTCTACAAGTGAACATATTCTAATTTTACTATAAAATAATTTATCAAATAATGTAATATTTTTATATTTAATATAAAACAATAAAAATATTCCAGAATATTTTTGTAATATATTTTTGTAATATATCTAATATAATTACATGTCTGCATTGAATGTAATTTTCACATAAGCAGCTGGAAAATGGAGACGGATGATTAAACACAAATAAAAATGTAGGTGGTCTATGTGATCTTTCCAATAAATAAATTATATACTACCAGCCACTCACTGATAACCTGTTCATTAATAAGATTGTATATTGAACAAGAAGTCTTCTATTGAGTCTTGAGGAAATTAATTGTCACTTAAAGCAGTGAAAATGTTTCTTTACAGTAAGAGCAGTAAAGATGAGGAATCCACTCCCTACAGACATTCAGTGGATGCCATTAAATAAAGGATGATAGGGTGATTTTTTAGCAGAGAAAAATATACAGGGATATAATGGGTTTATTTTTTTTTATCTAACGAGAAATCAGAGGCAGTTTTGATGTCAAGAAGGAATGTTTTCCCTTTTTGAGGCACAATTGGAAATCGCTTCAATATGGAGTTTTTCTGTTCTTCTGGATCAACGGAGGGATGGACCTGGGTCTTTTTTCAATCTAAGTTATTACCTACCAGAGTATTTTTTGGATGCCCAAAATTGCATCATCCATACAAGTCTAGAAAAATGAAGAATTTGACCATGTATCCAACACGTGACTTCATAGCTACACCCTGATGTCTCAATAATTCCAAAATCAATGACAAGGAATTAAGAAAATGCTTAAAAAACTCAATAAAATAATGCAAATGTATATGTTTTTTTGTGTGCAATTATACATCTCTTTTCCTAGTAGCCAACGGCTATTATGTGTTTTTTGGTTTTTAAACCCGTAAATTAGTTTTAAAAAGTGCGTTATATTTACCACTATCTGGAAATAGTCGCTGGGAATGACCACCTCTCCGTTTTTCGTCCACTTCACGGTTGGCGGAGGCTTTCCAGACACGGCGCATTCAAACTCAATGTCCATGCTCTCGTAGGCGTAGAGGTTAGCGGGGTGATTTCGAAACCGCGGAGGAACTAAACATATTAAAAAAAAATATATATATATAAATAAAAGTACTTACTTACAAAGTGTGGACATATTTTATAGTATTACGTGCCATTAAAAATATAAATTACAGCATAGGGAAGGCAGCCCTGAAACATCCCATATCGCTTCCCCATCTTCCATGTATCTCCTTCCAAGATTGTACTTTGGATAAAGAAAATAATATTGTCATATATAAGCAATTCTATTTAATCCTGATGGAAATATGGCTGAAAGGGCTCACCATTGCCTTGCAGTATTGATTCCGTTACTTATTTATGTTTTGTTTTTTTACAATTTAATCTCTATATAAATTTAAACCCATGTGTCGGGGGAGGGATTCTTGCCCACAGTATACAATGTTTAAAACATTTTATCTTTGGCAAATATGCCTCTTTTTTTTCTGGGGCTAATTATTACAAAAGCAATGAAGTGACACATAATACACGGAAATCCACTGAGGCTGTCCCTAGAAGATTATCCCTGAATTCTTGGATTGTTAAGAACGTGCATTATTAAAAGACAATCTCTGTTCCAAAAACGCCGCTGAGATAGTGGGCAGAAAAGATCAGCTTAGCATACATTAGAACATAATGGATTACAACGCAGCCCTTATTGCAATAAAGTGAACTGGCGTACGAAAGCTTTGACGGTCGTATATTAATATATTGTGTTATTACAGTAATATAAAGTTGTCTTTGTTACAATTTTATCAACAGAGCATAATATAGTCAATTTTCTGATCAATAGCTAAAAGTTCATTAATTAAGAGTATTAAAAGCGGTGCGTTGAAAGGGTTGAAACGCAGAACAGGGTAGGAGAACTTATGATCTTTAATACCTCTTACATGGATGTACAGAGGAAAAGAAGAAAGAGGATTGGGTCCGTTAAGGAGGATACAAGGTAAAATTACTAAAATGCAAGATTAAATATAGGAAGATAAGGAAAAAAAACAGAAAGCATATAACATCTTTACAGAAGTGCAAAAAAATCATAACGCTTAAAAGATTATTATCGACAGAATGCTTCTATACATTTACTAATATTATATATCCAAAAGTAAGATAGTTATTGTACAAGGTCCATGTAATGTGTTAAATTCTGGGTTATGGAAGATTATCTATGTTTTTAAATTGCTCAACAGTGGTAAAAACAGCAGGGTTAAGCAGACGTGTACTGGCAGATACCCAGTGGGCCGGTGGCCAGTAGGGTACCATATTTACCGGTGCTGCTGGAAGATCAGGTCCTGCAGTGTGTGGCCACCAGCCGATGCTGTCGTATTTCATTTGGCGGCCTCTGGCCTTAAAGTGCCAGGGCTACTTAGTCATCCCCAGTAAGGCCCTCGAGTGCAGTTGAGACCTTACACCTGCATTCAGGGAATCATTAATTCTTCATCAGTTGTGACCCTGTTCCATAATTCCTAATACTTTTCTCAAGAATAATTATTTCCTCGTGTAACATTTAGCCATTACTCATACTGTTTGCTAGGAACACTAAATTGTCATGTGACACAAAAGCAGGACTCTTAGTTGTTGGTCTCATCTTAGATTCAGGAGCCATTTGCCTATCCCATGCATGTTTACATTCCCTCACTGTGCTAACCTCTACCATTTCTACTGGGAGGCTGTTCCACTTACCCACCACCCTCTCCTGGCAGGGACTCCCCACTTCATTAGTCCTCCACTGGTATGCCGTATCATATCATCCAAAAGCCCATAATATGAGCATATTATCAAAAATATATGTGCAATTAAAAAGTTAACTTTTCTCATTTTGAACATTTTATAGTGCATGCAGTAATATTTCCATTTATCTAGAATAACGTAAAGACCTTTCCCATATTCTTTTTATTATACGCAGTTAAACAGAATTAATGCGAGCTCAAAAGCTTGACGCCATTATGTCGATTGTTTCCAAAGGTTTCTGACAAAGCTCGGAATTCTCACAAAATAGATTAACGCTTTAAACGTACTTTTATTCTACATTGGGCCAAATTAATTTAGATAGGCAGAACCCGCTTACTTTACTACCCACAATCCCAAGCAAAAAAAAACTTATCAAGAAGATAAACTGTTAATATCGAAACCTCCCATCACTCGAATATGAAACAATGTATTTTTTTTTTCCACACAAGAATGAACTCTTATGAGTTCTGCCTGAATTATGAAAAATACCAAAACGCGATAAATCAGATAATAAAACAGCAAAGAGAATAGGGATGGGGACAATCTCACGTGAAATCAAATTACATTGGCAGCTCCGGGCTTCGGTAGAAAAAGTTTTTGTTGATTATTCTCTGTCATGTTCAGTGAATTTCTTTATTAAGTATTTTTATACGCGCATGAAGCGATAATAAAAACAGCATTTGTTTTTAATCAGGGGCTACCATCTGGGTTGTAACTAGACAATAAGGGTCAGAATTAATTATGTCTATAATCTTTCATATATAATATTGCATATTTATTATTTAATATATATATTTTTTTTTTACTATATAGTATTATATATTAAATATATAATATTTTATGTCCATAAAATAATGTATTGACCTTTAGCCATTAAAAGATGTCTTACGTAGGTGTAAGTAGTAACGTGGTCAGCCAGGACATTTATAGGACACATTAATTAGGAAGAACCGTATATCTATCATTTAAAAAAATAAAACAGAAAATAGAACTTTGCTCACCTCATATTATTATTATTATTGTTGTTTTTTTATATAGCGCCCTCATATTCCACAGTGCTGTACAGAGGGTAAACAGGACATGTAGTGCATAACATAACAAGTTGTGTGTGTGGATGGTTGTGTAGGTGTTTGTGTGTGAGCAGGGATGTGTAAGTGGAGTGAGATGGAGTGTGGGTTAGAATGAATGTGAATGTATGAGTTAGTAAGTATGAGTAAGTGTGTTTAATCTGTGTGTGTTTACGGACGTGTGCCAGAATGCAAGGGGAAGGCAAGGGGCAAAGTAGGCACAGACAAGTTGTTTGGGGCGAAAGATGGCACAGACAAGTTGTTTGGGGCGAAAGATGGCACAGATAAACTGTTTGGGGACTGAAAAGTTGGAGGCCAAGATGACACAAACAGGCTGTTGAGGGAAAATGTGGTCTAGGATGGCACTCATAAGATGGTTGGGGGCAAAGGTGGCACTGTGAGACATGTTACTTTGTGAAGCTGGGGGCTATTTTCACCCTAGGGCCCGTGGTTTCTAGTTATGCCTTGTGGAGATGACGATGAAGTATTTTCACTACATTTCAAACATTTGGGATCAATTTTTGTTTTTTGAAAAAAACAAAACATTTTGTCCATTAAAAAACATGAAATGGATGAGAAATCCAGTGTAGACGGGGTTAATGTTGTAAACGACCATTGTAGCTGGAAATGGCTGATTTTTTTATGAATTACCTTCATAGGCCCTTTATCACTCCCATCACTCCCGTGTGAACTTTTGAACGGTAGAGTATACCCTGTCAGTAAGTGCTCAGCGCCTTTTAACAAGGTCCATGCAAACGATCAGCTGGCTACCGTCATTGATTCCTGACAATTCGATTGTAAGGGTCTTCCCTACTCACTCCCGCTATACGTAACGGTCAAAATCTTTGGTTACACTTAAAACTGCGAAGAGCAAGCGTAGCCTTAAAACGTTACAGATAACGGCAAATTCACAAGAAGGTAATCAAATTAGTCGAATCGGAAACAGAGTCAGTGCTCTGTGACAGAATAAATTCTATTTGTAATTAGAATTGTCCCGTAGTAGTTTAATATATGAATATTGTTCTTCGGTATGTTGGGAAAAGGGTAATTCAATTATGTTTCGTTACGATAATGTTAGAAGTTGTAATTTAAGTGAAATTGCTCTTGTGCGTCAGGCAGAGAAACGGAGAATAAATAAACAAATAAATAAAAAATGATATATATATATAATTTTTTATTTATTTGTTTATATATATATATATATATATATATATATATATATATATAAAGGACAAGTACAGTTACATTTTTTTGGAATACACAGAAAGACACGTTTGACCTAATTCTGCCTGCGGCTGTTTCTGTTCTACAAATTCTGAATATTTCTGAAGGATTATTTTTTTTTTTTCTCTTTATAGGGTCAAAATCACCCAAATATCCATTCCAGAACATCAAACGCAAAATATGCTTAGCCCCGTATACATGAGGTTTGATGGTTAGGTTACCAACATAATCTATTAAAATACAAAATATGTAAAACGCCCGTATGATATGAACCTGTCCACATAATTTACGTTGTAGAAAACATTTATTTACATCTCATTTGTCAAATGTGAGTTTTAGTTTCCGTATTTACTACCATCAACCGAAATTCAGTTTTTCTATTCTATACAGGTTGATACGATTAATTACCATTATGTTGGCTAATTAGCATTTGTGCCTGTCTGGTAATGTCACAAAGTAGCCAGGCCATGAAATGTCTTGTGTGCTATAGTCAGCCTTTCTAGAAATCCCATTAGACCTCTCACTTAGCCGGTCTTCTATTAACCTTTTGTCAGCGACGCTGGCATTTAAAGGGTTAAGCGCCAAGGATTAGCTGAAAGTGCACCTCTTTAGGGAAACGTTCAATAACTCCCATGACTCCTCTCCGGCTAACATAATTACTGTATCCTGTATCCAGTACCAACCCCGAGCTGTTCCAATAAAGTGTTATGTGACCTTACGGTGCAACTCCACAAATTACTTCTCATATTCTTCATCCTGAGACAGCTCCTTACGCCGACCTAGCTTATGTTTAACCATTGTTTGGATGTGGGTATCATAAAGCACCTTCCAACAATGACCTTTTTTTACACAGTTGGATAAAAAAACACCAAAATCTTGTTTAATTCCCTAGAGTTAATAATTTTTTTCTTCTCTGATACATTTGAGTTGTTTTTCTCTCTCTTTTGTATGGAATGTCATTTGTTTTTTGTCATTTTAAAACCTTAAGATTAAATTGGAATGCCCTCTGCCCTCCTTAATATAATTACCTGTGTGAGTAATCCATATTACCTTTATATCTCACTTTAATATTCACCTGGGGGCCGCATACGGAACACCAATCACATGTTTCGCAAGCACTTATTTTTTATGCACACGTGAAATTGATTTTTGTCACAGTTCAAATGGTCCAATTGCCAGGTCTCAGTCTTCTGGCTACAGACCTCGACTGGTCTTATGGTTACCCGCTTGTCTCCTGGCTACAGACTCAACTGGTCTTATGGTTACCCGCTTGTCTCCTGGCTACAGACTCAACTGGTCTTATGGTTACCCGCTTGTCTCCTGGCTACAGACTCGACTGGTCTTATGGTTGCCCGCTTGTCTCCTGGCTACAGACTCAGCTTGTCTTCTGGTTGCCCGCTTGTCTCCTGGCTACAGACTTGGCTGGTCTCATGGTTACCCGCTTGTCTCCTGGCTACACACTTTGGCTTGTCTTACGGTTGCCTGCTTGTCTTCTGGCTACAGACCTCGGCTTGTGTTACGGTTACCGGTTTGTCTTATGGTTGCCCGCTTGTCTTCTGGCTACATACTTCGGCCTCTCTTACGGTTGACCGCTTGTCTCCTGTCTACAGACCTCTGCTTGCTTTAAGGACTCTCACTTGCCCCCAGACTATCGGACTGTGTGTTTGGTGCTGTTAAATGCTTGGGTCGTGTCTACTGTTGAGGCTGGGCTGTGGCGCGCCCCTCTGCTCCGTGGCTCCATTAACCATTATCCCAAGCCTTGGTACACAACTATACCATTTAAAATGGTAGAAGTTTCCTCTTAAATGCAAGCCAGACAACTAAGACAACACACTCTTATCACTTATGTTAGACGATGCACCTCTCATAATGAATAGTCAGAATGGTTACTATCTAGCTAAAATATATCATAAAAGCGTCTATCATATTTTTTTAAAAATTCGTAACGCAAAGAGCAGTATTTCCCAGATTGTTGTTTCATGTAAACGTCTCACAATGGATTTCCTTGATGGAGCAACTTCGTAATTAAATACAATGAAGCATCGTCGACTCCGTATAGATCGCATTGTTCTCAAAGAATGAAAATACTCTGCGCAATAACGAATAGGAGAGCAGTAAATTATACAAAGGTCAACGGCTCTTCTTTCTGCAAGTACTGTTCTTGCAAATCATACGACACTCCGAAGACCGCGTAGCTCGGGGTAATTTATTGACCAAATACTATCTGAAGTGTGGACAATGTTACTCATTGCTCACTGTCCATTTTATAGCTTTGGTTAGACTGAAACTAAAGCTAATTGGGAATTTGACCAATGATACCAGATATGTGAGTAATTGAAAACAATGCCCTTGCTGAATCAGCACATTTTTTTTCCACCGGTGTGTTTAATGTAAAAAAAATGCTTTTCTTAGTTTTTTTTTAACCTATCAATGTATTGATTCGCAGAAAACTGTTGCTTTTTAGATTATCCCTGATCATTATTCGTATACCTACACACAACATATTACTCTTTTTTCCCCCCGTTTCACACAAATATTAATAAAAACAATATATATATATTTTTTTTTATTGTGCTGAAGGTGGCAGCTGCTATACCTCGGGGATGTCACATGTTCTAATCTAAGCGGATTGAGGATGTTAGAGCTGGTTATTCATTCATCTCCATATGTATGGGGTGGAAAATAACCATTTTCAAAGGATTCAGAGAAAAATGGAGTGGGAGTAGCTATGTCTTGCCCCGGCCTCCCTGTCAGCCTTTAGTCCTTGAGGATAGGATCTTAACAAATTCCCGAAACAAGTTCATGTCAAATTTCAACTTCTTCCAGTATGTCTTGGAGGTGTCCAGGCAAAGCTTCTCATGAATATTTACTGATATCGGTTTCTTTTTAAGACTGCATCTTTCAGAAAGGATGCTAAACTTTCAACCACATTCAATGAAGCAGACGAAGCTCCCAAACCATTCAGAGTCTGAAAAAGAGTCGATTTGGCTTTGGCACAACAAATCTTGCCATGAAGAAAACACTCTTCATTTGTATCGCGTGTGTCTCAAACTGAAATGCTTTGCTTCTAGGATGATCTCTCTAAGGTATTGTCCATCACACAATTCCCCTGGTTCGTTAATGATCCACCTTGGCCTTTGCGCCGTGAAACACACAAACGTGTTTCGTGGACACTTCTTCGAAATCGCTCATTCAATGCACATAAGCCCATACTGGGAGCAGATAGGCGATGCACCCCTAGCAAATAGTTCTTTTCCACCCTGTGTATTAGAACAGGACAAAGTCTACCAAAATTCCAAAGGTCTAACAAGCATCTTCACGCCAGATATTGAATTTGCTACCGAACATTTTTAACAGTTTAGCCAGAAACTGTCTTCTTAATAGAATTTCTTAATGTTATGATTAGCAGATCATTTAAAATGTTGGCTAAATATTTTATAATGTATGGCATCCAAATTATCTTCTCTTAATTAAATACCTGTCTCCTTTGTGTGTTTTATAGATAAGTGTGATTAAAAAAAAAACACACACATTTTAAATTCCCAAGCAGATCTGCCATTCATTCAAAAAGCCCACATTTATTTTAACTTGTTAATAAAATTGGAGTTTCGGAAACACACTGTTAGAATTAAGCGGATTTTACTGTCTAATAAAATTCCTTTTAGCTAAAATTGGCATCAATTAGTTGGCTTGCCATCCATTACTTTTGGGAAGCGTTGGATCTTTGAGCAACTTTTTGACTCAATTAGTAGCATATAAAGTGTCCGTATGTTCTAGTTATCAAAGTTTTGTCTAAACGAGACCTAATTCCATTGGATTAAAGGAATAAAGGGCCAGAAGAATACTTTCAAAACAATAAAAAACTAAATTAATTATTTGAAGCATAACCTCATATTTATCCACATATATCCTCATACTTTTTATTTTTTTTAGTGTGTTCATTAAATGGTTAGCGTCTGACGCTCATTGCCAACAATTTGCACAGGACTGACAGCGTTTGCCTCTGTGAAATGCCCACACCGACACAGACAATGCATTCTGCCCTAGCAGAAAGGTTTGGGACCCTCCCGGCACTTATCCGGCGCAATGTCACATGAACCTGGTCAACGTGTTAAGTTAAGTAAGCCAAAAACTGGCAAAGGTTTGCACTTAGTATGGCTATTGGAAGTCAAATAATAAAATGGTAAAAAAAAATTTTAATTTAAAATAAAAAAAGTTACTGTCTTTAAATATTTTCTTTTAATTATAATCTTTTTTTTTAAATTATAAAATATCTACCTAATTTTCTAAAAAAATTAATAAAAAAATAGTAGTCTATTGAGGTGTAATTTAATATTTCATTCGCATTCTGGACTGTGAATTTCACTTTAATTTAAATTGGATTTCAGGTTTAAGAATTTATTTTGCAGAGCTATGGGATTAGCAACCTAAAAAACGATTTTTAAGAATTTCTTGTAATTACGGTTACAATTAAATAGCTTGACTATTTCTAAAATACATACAATTAAGTATGAGCATATGTCAATTGTAGGATTTTCATATATTGGTTTCTTCAATTTAATTTTTACATTTTCAAGGAACATCTGGTATGTCACATTAAAACTGTAAGGGGGAAAAAAAACCATAAAACATAACCGCAAAAACATACGACAGAACGCAAAGTGTTGAGAAAAAATACAAATATTTTCTGTCGCTCATTTTTTACAGAGTAAAACTATTTCCTTTCCATTATTAGAACTAAATTAATATGTGGTCCACCACAACTGCTAAAGTAATTGAATGGTAACAATAAAGGACTATATTACATGGAGTTTGTCTTCTAATTTTGTATTCACGACTCATTTTAAAACTAGAGGGGTATTAATATCTGATCTGCATTGGAGGAGGAATAACCTCTCAGGCATTAGAGTTTCATGTTATAATATATAGGGCTAGATTCTATAATTTATTACAAACAAGTGCGGTTTTATCACGCGTGTCCTTTGTACATAATAAGGGGATATCTGGAGCTAAAATTAGTACATGGAAAAAGATAAATTTTTCATAGATAATGGAATTCAGCCTATAGAGATTACGTACGATCATTAGGAAGTATTTTCCATCTGCAAAAGTGCATAGTTACAGAGTTAATTAGGTTAACGAAAGACAAAGGGTCAATGCTTTCACGAACCCTTATTTGTTATAAAAATTACAGATGTCGTCATTTTGTTATCTATTTTTTTCCCTCTTTTAGAGTTTTCCATACGTTCTCCTTTTCAGACAATTCATTTTTATTTGCTGTTTTATTTTGATTGATATCCTTTGGTTATGGATAGCTTTCAGAATAGAAAAAAGTACATGAAAAATTATAAGATCTAATGTAGAAAAGTATTATTTTACTAAGAGGGTGAAAGATGAGGCTCCAGGTACCAAAGCTGATTAGCGAGCCTCCATAATAAAGGATAACCACACCCTTTTGTGATTCGCTTCCCTCCCCAGAACCTGTATAGAGCTATAAGGGGACAACTTTTGGTTCTCTAACTTTATTCCAAATTATATGGGAAGCTCCCGAATATAATGCGCTTCCAAAATATGGGGTTATGTTTTTTTAATTTAAAAAAAATTAAAATACATAAACAATGGAAACCCCCCGCCTTATAACGCCCCCCCCCAAATATCTCACATACTTGGAAAATATGTATTGGAATTGGGAAGATTTGCCATCAGGGTGCAGGAGACAAACCATTTGCTTCTTGTGTGTTTTATATCCAAAGGTTATAGTTTGATATTCATACTGACCTTTACAGGTTAGAAATTCCCATCAAACCTAGCAGACAGAACTCGCACTATAAAGGGGGCCCCTATAAAAGTACAGGGAAGGGACTTCTAATTCCGTCATGTTTTCTGAGTTACAGGCAGAATCGCTGCCATGACCTATTATAATGCAAAACTATGATGTGACATTTAACAGCTGCAATGCCTGGATTCGTTTGTGTCCCGGAGAACGCAGTCTTTCTAATACAACAGGATGGAAGCCTAGTCCGAAGTTCTAAATACACTGCACCTTCCGAAACAAAGTTTCCAGTTTCCTTTCTTATATTTTTTAAAGATTTTGTACCAAACCTACGACTATAATCTTGGATATAATTTACTTGGGCACGGCTGATTTATACGAGAATGTGTCTTCTAATGTCTGGAATATATAAAGTCAAGCATAGCAGGGGTAGTTTGTATCCTGAGATTTATTTGGAGAAGAGATTGGAGCCGAAAACAATTCGAAGAGCTTATAAATACTCCAGCATATGTTGCTTCGGTCTTTGTCAGTGCCAATACCGCAAGTAAATGGCAGCAAAAAGCAATCAAACTACACCTTGGTGATCTTAAATCATGAAACATCTCCGCACAAAGGTGCTAAATAAGACTAGGGATTGATGTGGATACTGAATTTTCAATGTCTGACGGAATGTGCTACATACACTCATACCTCCCAACAATCCTGTTATATTTTACGGGACATTGTCGATTTTCGGGCTCTGTCCTGATGTCCAGGGTAGCTGCCCCACCGTCCTGGTGTTGTGGGGATCATGGACTCATTGGGGTGACCTGATATAGGCTCTGATCTTGCTTGAGTGGCCCAGGTAGCGGTAAAATAACAAGGTTTCTGCCTCCATTGATTTTACAGCTCCCTGGGCCAGAAAAAAACATATCAATTCCAGTATAAAACAAACAATTATTTTTATACTTTAGAGGGTCGTTAACCTTCTACCATGACCTTCGGCTTTGACGAAGATCTACCTCCAATTGATACTTTGTTTCCATCAAAGGAAGGTGCTTTTTGCCATTGACCAGGCCTGGAAATTCATCTTCCTTTAATGCCCCAAACCCTTCAAAGAAATATCATTTAATGATGTGAAATGTTGCCTCAAAACTCTAGACCTTGAATCAAAAAAAAATTACCGTAAAACCAGATCACCATTTCTAAATCCACCTAAATTTAAGGGCACATAATAATCACTACGGCGGCTTTTATTTAGGTCAATACAAGCAGTTTATTTAGATAAAAATAGAATAGATTAAGAGGACACGGAATGGCTTGGATCAATACCCAAGAGAGTTTGGTTCGTGTCTGCTGAGACAACGTAAGATGCACTGATAATGATAAGTTTGATGACTATTGAAATAATAATGGACATTCCTCTCCTCTGACTAACGAGTCTTTACAAGAAGGACACTAACTGCCCTTCTTTAATCGGTTCCTTGGAATAAAGTTGGCTTTTTTTTCTTACTATGTGTATCCAGAAAGCACAAAAAAATAATGACGCATTTCTTGTACTGCCTGAAATTAATTAGTAGTAAGTAGGGCTCCGTACAGCTTGACCTTCAATAAGTAATAACCCTTATGTTTTTATTAAAGTAACCTGAATATGCAGATCTTATTGGAAGATTATTATAAGTAATATTTTTCTTATATTGTTCTTTTCATATTCTCATTTCTCGGCATGTACAATTGGGAACTTTGTCTGGGAACCTGGACTTATTTAACTGAAAAGAAATGGATGGCTCTCGTTAGACGTAGGGGGCAACTGCTCCCTTTCCTCCTCTGAATTGAGGGGGATGGGGGGGTGCTCCTTATTATATACCGTATTTGCTTGATTATAAGACAACCCCCCAAATCTGAATATTCATTTAGAAAAAAAAGAAAAAGCCTGAATATAAGACGACCCTATAGGAAAAAAGTTTTACCAGTAAATGTTAATTCATCTAAACTATTTTTTTTAAATAAAAGCTATGATTGAGAAAAATAATTTGGTTTTATTTCCTTCTATTTTCCAACCTGCCCCCCAGTCATGCACATCTGCCCCAGAAATGCCTTATAACCCTTATATGCCACTGTGCCCCATGATATGCCTTTTAACCCTATATGCCACTGTGCCCCATGATATGCCTTTTGACCCCCTATGTGCCACTCTGCCTCCAGAAATGCCTTATACCCCTATATGCCACTCTGGCATGTAGAGGGTTAAAAGGCATATTATGGGGAAGAGTGGCATATAGGGATGTTTAAGGCATTCAGGAGGCAGAGTGGCATATAGAGGGTTAAAAAGGCATTTCTGGAGGCAGAGTGGCATTAAAAGGCATTTCACAGAGCACTCTACCTCCAGAAATGCCTTATGCCCCCCATTTAACACTCCCCTGCCCCCCCCCAAAACTTACCGGTGCTTCTGACTTCCCTGTCATGTAGCCGGGGCAGTGTGTAGATCCCACGCACTTACGCTGCAGCCGGAAGGAGGTGTGGCTAGCAGCGGGGGTTGTCTGCGTCCATCGCGCAGACCTTCCCCGACTGTCAGAGATCAGAGTTCCCCGCGATGGACGCAGACAACCCCCGCTGCTAGCCACGCCTCCTTCCTGCTGCAGCGGAAGTTGTCTACGCGAGCGTAGACATCTACACGCTGCCCCAGCTACACACCTGGGGCCTCAGAAGTACCGGTAAGTGAGGCGGGGGGGGGCAGGAGGATCCAGGTCCCCTGCAGCTGCGGGGGATCTGGATCTTAGTCGTCTCATAGTCAGACCTATTTGAGGTCTGATTATAAGACGATCCCGAGCATTTGCTCTGAAAAAACCCTCGTCTTATAATCGAGCAAATACGGTACATGCATCTACATACAGACACATTTTCGGGAAGGCTTGAGACCCCAAAAAACCCTTAAGGACCCTCCACATAGTTAAACAATCGAAACAAGAATATTTTACAATATAATGAGTATATACAGCAACATACAAAACATCTCTTTTAATCGTTAGTATTGCTAGCTTTGATGTTTGACAAGAACCTTCGGTACGCCTCTTGAAAACCAATTCCAAACTCCCACTGATTCGTCAGATTGAAGCAAAACTCTTTTATAACTCAGCTATACGTTTCAGAACCGGGAGCTTTCTATTTATACCAGTTGTAACAACGAAGTGCTCCTCCATTCATCAGCATGCACCAACCTCCAATCCAACCTCAATGCCTTCTTCATTGGTTGGACCCGTCAGTAAAACACTTTATCTATGTTTGCCCAGCTTTCTGGAACACTTAAGTGCTAGAAGCCATGGAGAAGTAGCCCAAGCATTTCATTAGTTGCTGTTCAGAGCAGGCCTGGAATCAACATAATCCTTCAAGATCGTCTGGGATTTCACTCAGGTTTACGTCTTTACAACACAAATAACGGACACATTAGATGGCCCAAATAGTTCTCATTTGCTATTAAATTCTAGGTTCCTATGGAAAAAGAGGTAGGAAGTTGTTTGCCGTGAAGCTTTGTGTGCACCGAGCCATACTCATCCCCTATATCCCAGAAGTCTACACAGATGTCTGTACCGTTCTGCATGAAGAGCGATGTATCAAAGGGGCGAGATGCTTTGGTTGGCTTGGTTCCAGATCCGAAGCCATCTACTT
The DNA here is from genome assembly GCA_023333645.1 of Sceloporus occidentalis. Classification (NCBI taxonomy): domain Eukaryota; kingdom Metazoa; phylum Chordata; class Lepidosauria; order Squamata; family Phrynosomatidae; genus Sceloporus; species Sceloporus occidentalis. The sequence continues at coordinate 1,029,751 of JALMGF010000097.1, read as the reverse complement.
TAGGAGCCAAACTGATATAGGTATTTGGCCCTACTCAACATCTAGCTGGCTCGCAACTATATTTTACTTAAATTCTGACCCAATGCCATTGCACATCACTACAGAAAACAATGGCTGTTTATAGAGCAACCGCACTTGTTCAGCTTCACGTCAGATCAAGTTACCAGCAAAGTTTTCCAATTAGTTTTTGTATCTTCACAAACATCGTCCTGCATCATAGTCTAGTGCTCCAATTACTTAGATTACATCTATGGAATTCCCATTAGAGGCAGAAACAGCCGGTGGTTCCAGAAACGCTGACTCTCCAGTTCAAGCAGAATCTATCCCCAAAACAATACGTAATTATATGTGTGTCTAACCGTAGCTTTATGTAATGCCTTTACCAGTAGCCTTATGTTGAGCCGCATCACAATATAATAGGTATAGGATTGTCACGAGCTGAGAACACAGGTTGATAAGGAGCCCAGGTGCAGGGGATACGAGGGGCTCTGTCTGTACCTCACGATGCATTATGGTCTGGGGTTGTTACAGACAGGCGCAGGAATAAACCACAGACAACAGATCTGGATTAAGAGTTGTATTGAATGCGATGGTACATCAATATATACAAAAAGTCACTCGACTTGGCAGGAAGCCCACTTGCGGGGCACACGGCAGATAAGCCCACTTGCGGGGCACACGGCAGATAAGCCCACTTGCGGGGCACACGGCAGATAAGCCCACTTGCGGGGCACACGGCAGATAAGCCCACTTGCGGGGCACACGGCAGATAAGCCCACTTGCGGGGCACACGGCAGATAAGCCCACTTGCGGGGCACACGGCAGGTTCTGGAACAAGGCAGGTTCTGGAACAAGGCAGGTTCTGGAACAAGGCAGGAACCAAACAGGTAGTCCTCAAACATTAATGTCAAGGCCCAGACTGCAGGGCTGGGCAGGTTTATCAAGGCTGACTTGATCAGGTAAGCCACTGCAGCTGGACCTGATAATTAGTCAGAGAGGTCCTGAATGGCCAGGGCGGCCACTAGTGGTCGGCAAATGAAAATGAACAACAAAGTTTGAACAAGTCCAGCTAGCGCATGGTGAAACGTGACAAGGATACCAGGGAAACTTTATTTAAGAAACAGCTTTATTTATGGTCACGTTCCGTGATAGGCAGCAACATTTGACTAAATGCCCCATAAGCAACAATGACCTTCACAAGCCTTCTCGTTAATGTTGGTGCCCAGGTAAGGACACTTTACCTATCCCCGGTTTCTGTAAACATCTGACTGTTAAAATTGCTTCAAATGGTTGATGATGGAAAGAAAGATTACTTTATTTTGTTTTTGTGATTGTTAGAAAAACTGACCATACAATGGCTGAATTGTTATCTGCTGGCTAGCAAAGGGTCTTCTCGCCATCTTGTTTCACCGGGCAGCAAAACACAAAGAGAGGCTGATGACTTTCCAGAATAGTTTTATGCTTTATTCTATGCATTTCTATTGTTGCCGTTGTGTGGACTGAATACACAGATGATGAAGAATGGACAGCGAGACTTGTAGCGACGCAGCACATGGATTGGCCCCAGGCCAGGGCAATGGGAACAGAATGGGTCGAGAGACGTAGGCTGGCCCACAGAACATCACAAATGGTAGTGGAGTAAGCAGAACTTAGAGATTACTGGGCAGGTTCTAACCCCAACCCAACGTTACTGTGTAGGTGGAAGATAAGTGGAAGAGGCTCCCAGCAGAAGTGGTAGAGGGTAATACAGCGAGGGTATTAAACATGCAAGGGATAGGCATATGGCTCCTGAATCTAAGACGAGACCAACGACTGATTAAGGTTTGGGCCTTTACAATGTTCAGGGTATGTGGGCTGAATGAGTCAGATCTGTCGGCAAATTCTACGTTTCTGTGTATTACGATTACAGTTGCCTGAATTTGCATAACTACATAATTCCCACAAAATGAAAGCTCATAATCTCACTGCATCTATGTTTTCAGTACAAATATGCAAATAAAAAAAAAAATGCATTTTAAAGTAGTACATACATGTAAAAATATGCAAATTCTTCCTTTTTTTGCTTACAGCGACAATCTAATAATGCTAAATAAATAGTATTTTTTTTTCTGCCTCCCCATCCCTGTGTCTGTAAATTAAAAAGAATATGACCTAAAGGGATGATAACGTCCTTTCTTGTTCCCTTCAAGCATGAATAAGACAAACAGAATATAAATTTATTTGATATTATGCGATAATGCCTTTTTTCCTTTATTCTTCTCCTTCCCAATCTAGATACCTTTTGTTATAAACATTAGTCGGGGATTTAAACTCAATCACGCTGAAGCCTATTTCTATAATACATTCATAGAAAAAGAAAGGGGGGAAAAAAAAGGACAAAAAGAATATATTTTAGTATTCTAGGATTTTTTTATAATGATTACAGTCGATGCCCGAGCATTCTAGGAAGCGTAAAGTGTAGGGTTTGTGGCAGGTTGTAATTTATTTTCATAAGACTATATTTGACACAACAGGGATTCTATCCACAAAATGAGTTCATGTAGGATTAACGATACCTACGGTGCTGGGTCAGAACTCCTCGTGGAGGAAAAAAAAAGCCTTATTGTTTCTGTCAATCATCCGGATAACCCATCGGAACGCAATTTCAATATTCTCTCGGAAGCGTGTTTACAATGGCAAATAACAAACCGCGGCACAAACTGATCTTTTTCTCCCTGACACTTGACATGAACCAAAAAAAGGTATCTTTATGACTCGCAACTTTATCCTTCGACAAAAAAGACAAACAAACAAAAAACGAAAAAACGATATTCGCATTTTAATTTCCCCAAGGAAGAGCGCTGATAATCCTTAAAGGCCACGAAATGTAAGCACATTATTTAAATGTTATTTATTTCCATTAATGTCCACCCGATGAAGTGACATTGTTAATGTATGTGTTATTGGTAATGGGGGTATATGTTAACCGTCTCCCTAAGGATCCGAGTATGGATTGCATTAGGTATGCAACATGCGCAGAGGTCAGAACGGGCTCAAGTGTGATATGTTAATTCAGCCATTGAATTTATAGAGGAACGTGAATAATCGGCGATGTATTTGTTCAACCACATGGTCCACGAAATCATTTTTTAAGCTCTTTTCATTCAAAGGCAAGTCATATCAAGACATTTTATTGATATATGGAAACCAGTTGAAACTGCTCCACTTAGACAAATATAATAATATTATTACTATTAATTATTATTATTAATAAAAAGCATTAATAAAAATAATAATAATAATAATAATAATAATAAATTGAGCTCTTTAGCATGTTAAGCCAAAAAACCATAGCAGATTTGGTATTTTTTTTCTTTATTACGTCTTTATTGTGTGTTTAATCATATAAAGCGCTCTTAAAGTTTTAAGTTGCTTTTCGGTTCCTATCAAAACAACCTATCAGTGCCTGCTTTTGCGCCTCATGACATTTAAGCATTCCCTAAAAAAATTATGAATGAGACAATTTGAAATTAGACAAGTATTTTGACGTTCATTTGTATTAGAAATAATGTTGTATTTAGTAAGTGTCAATTACTCTTAGGATAAAAGCTTGAATAGATTTTGCCGGCCAATCGGCCCCATGTAGAAGCCTGCTGTAAAAAGCCTTAATCTGATCTCATCTTAGATTTAGGAGCCATATGCCTATCCCATGCATGTTTAAATTCCCTCACCGTATTACCCTATACCACTTCTGCTGGGAGGTTGTTCCATTTATCTCCCCATCCTTTCATTAGAATAAAACTTTCTTACATGACACCTAAACCTCTGATCCTCCGGTTTTAGATTATCACCTCTATAATCACTAAAATAAAAATAACCACACTTTATGCATTTATTATCTTAAATTATGTTCCTAGGACAATATCAAAGACGCTCTATGAATGTTACATTCTGCTTTACAGTGTAAAACAATCTAATAATATAATATCTGTGTGTAATAATAAGTAGACATAACAGAATATACTCCAAACCGCACCACCATTTAGGATTATTAAGGTTACCGGTTTAAATTGTGATCACGCCGCAGGGTAAATATTCACGTTTGGAATAAAATGAACATCAAACGCGGCTATATTCTAATCCGTTTATTTTATGATCTGTTTACCGACTTCATTCATTTAATAGCACCGTGGCCCCGCTGATAATGAAAGCGGGCACGTGTTAGCATATTAAAAGCTTTTACAATGAATTATGCATCCCTGCTTTTGAAACAAAATCAATATTAGAGCAGAGCAAGCATTAGTTAAACTTAAACAGTCAATATAGAATTTAATTAATAGGGGAAAGGGGATGGGACAAGGTACTATAAAATACACAACATTTTGCCTATACACTGTGCCGGCCAATATTCCAGCATATGTATAGGGGAAGAGTTTATTTTCACCAGAAAATGTGTATGTTTTATCCCTAGCCCGTTATTTAACTATTTGACCAGGGCCGGACTGGGGATGACTAAGTGGCCCTGGAGACTTAAGGTCAGCCTTCAGCTGGCTGGATATGCGCGACGGGCATATCCAGCTGGCAACCACACGCTGTTGGACCTGATCTGTGGCTGGAAAAGAAGAAGATGATAACCATGTGTCCGTAGGGGCCACTGGCCCATCAGGGGCATGGTGTGCCAGAAGTCCAATGACTATGTGGCCCTGGAGATTGAAGGTCAGCCTTCCACTGCGGCCACACACTGTTGGACCTGATCTGCCGCTGGAGCAGAAGTAGCGATAACTATGCGTCCCTAGGGGCCACTGGCCCATCAGGGGCATGGTGTGCTAGAAATACAATCCAGGCCTACATTTTCCCTAAATCTCAAAGGACTATTCTACGGAATAACCAATAAACATGTAATTGCAGTAGGTTGTATTGTAATATTATCCAACATGTTCCATGTTCTTTAAGAAGAAAAGAGAAAAAATACCACGCAGAGAGTTAACGTATCCGTAAACCAACACAATGTCAAAAGACAGAACTGGAAAAATGAATAAATAAATGATCTGGAAGCAAATTCTTCCAGATAATTTTTTGACGGAGGTAATGATTATGTCAACGACACCACCGGTGTTCTAGCAGGGACTTCCACTGTAATATAGCAGTGGGAAAAGGTGGGGTTGGGATGTCTCCAATATCATTAAATCAGAGTAGTGCACCGTGGCGAAACTTCAAAACTACGTAAGCCTGAAAATGTGCCCGTTCAGCCCGAGACTCGGAGAACGGAGTAAGAACCCCGAGACTCAGGGGCGAACCCCAACACTTCCCATGTATGCTTATATGATGATAAAAATATAAAGTATGCCAAAGAAGTTTGCTTTTACTTTGTATCCTTGCAAGGCTACAAGTAACTAGTATTCATTAATGAGTATAAAATCTCATTTATCTTCTTTAGTATTCATTGTAATGGCGATCAAGCGCCCAATAGATTTTTTTTAAATCAACCTAAATTTCTTACTCCTAATGTTATTTACATGCAGATTCTGTATAGAAACCGGTGGCCTCTCCCGTGCCGTTCATTTGTTCAGTTATTCTCAGTCAAGTGGATCAAACGGCTCACTGTTTGCCAGCTGGGAAGCCAGGCGGAACGCCGTGCCAAGCTGGCAACGACAGGTAATGCTTTCCGACTCTTAAGTGAACGGTGGCATCTGCTGGGCTCTACCCGTCGTATAAACACGTTAATTACAGAACACTTATCCTTTTTTTTTTTTTTTAAAGTAGACATTTCAGATCTTCTATAAATGGGGAAAAATAGAATAACATTTCTTTAAAAAAACAAGATATTTTTCAAATAAAAAACTGGAACGTATGTAATGAGATGGGCGCTATGGACATTTTTTTTTCGAAATGATCCTCTGTTTCTTGTCTACTCACCAATTAAAGGGAAGTAATCTTAAAGAAGCAACCAATCAGAAAAGAGGAACTATGAACAAAACAAATACAAATCTCGTATTGCAGTTATCGTAAGGAATAGACAGCTAGTCCCTCTTTGCATACCTCCCAACAGTCTAGGTTTTCACTTTTTATTTTATTTTATTATTACATTATAAACGTATCCACATGCATAACAATAAAAAATAATGAATGTTTTCTCATAGCGTAAATACTTGTTGAGCGAGCCTTCCTAAAATATTTTTTAGAACTTCAGCCTTCTGTAAATAAATATATATATAAATTATAACAGAGACGTAGAGCTCATATAAAGAAGATAAGATGTTCTCTGAGGATTATGAACCTCCTATGAAGTTCTAAAAGATACTTGATGACTTCTACAAATGCAGACCCTGGTAATGGCCTTAAATACAGAGGTCTGTCTGACATTATTTTTCTACAGTCTCAGGACAAATTCAAGGAAATCTTGTCTCCTTTGATGAATCCCGAGTGCTTCTCAAGCCGTGAAACACCATTAATATCCATCAAGAAATCTTCTCTCTCTCTCTGGGAAAGAGGTTTTCCATTTTAATTGGCACAGATCCACAACAATACAATTCATATATATCTATATCTATCTACAGTATCTATATATATATCTACAGTATCCATATCGACATATATATGGATACTGTAGATAGATATAGATATATATGGATACTATAGATAGATATATATGGATACTGTAGATAGATATATATGGATACTGTAGATAGATATAGATATATATGAATTGTATTGTTGTGGATCTGTATGTGTATATGTGTATATAAAGGGATAGTATTGCTTTTCACTTGACAACTTGACAAAGGGAGCTTTATACTCTCTAATGCTCGTCCTTTATTACTCTATATTGCGGTACCCATTATATATATATATATATATCTATATGTGGCTAAAGGGCGGATACATCAAGATGTTTCAGTAAGCTCCCTACAGAAGACGGCTACAGTAGTTTGGAATTCTCCTTTAGAACGAGCGTTTTCTAGTCTATGATGATCATACGTCTACATCATACATTCAAGTGTCAGATATATAAGCTCAACAGCTGATACACAACTCTTTATCTGGATTTCAACTCTTGGTATCCTTGGCCAACCTATGACAACCATTTTTTTTTTTATTTACACAAGGCTAATTTATTTTAAAAATAATCTTATACATCGGGTGGTAGATAACTGGTACTAAAGGCTGACACTACTAGTAAGGGAATTTAAACATGCATGGGGTTCGCACAAAGCTATCGTAAATCTAAGACAACATCAAGGACTGATTAAGGTTTGAAGTCTCTAAATCGGGGGGAAAAAACGCAGACTAGATGGGCTGAATCAATCTTATTTGCGGGCAGATTCTATGTTTCTGTGTAACATGGGGCTGCTTAAGAAATGTGACCCTCACCGGGTTTGATTTCTCAGCACACAGTAATGGGAGTTATAGTTCAAAAAGACTTGGAAGGTCTCAGCTGCCCAGTCAACAGACAACATTTATATATAGATAAAGTCTACATTTATTTTCAACAGAGCGTTTCATCCAAGCCCTGCTTTGGTAGACTGATCATTTGGCCTAAATATTGCACAACATTTGTACCCAAGTCCTAAATCAAACTCATGCCAGAAGATAGAATATCTGGATCCACTTAACATTTTATATCTTCTTCTCTTTATTAAAACTTGTCCATAGCAAGTCCAAGTATACAATGTATTTGCCAAGTTGAAACAACTGTACTGTTCATTTTACTTAAGTAGAACTGACTGATGTCGGCTCCCATCGTGTAATTCTATTTCATTTGAGTGATTTTCACAATAAGGGTAGATTAATTTGCTGCGCTGGATGGTCAGCTTTGAGATGTTACTTAAAATCAGCGGTACCACCTGCTGTCTGACGTTAGCAAGAGCCAAATGAAAATAGCTGCTCGGAAATATCTCATTGTCCTCCAAAGAGAAATGGAACCCGCGCTTATTCATCTCCGGGCTATTTCTCTTTACAGACGATTCAAAACGAAGCTTTTTGGGAAGAAAAAAAATACTAGTATATCAGTGATCCTGGGTCCAGTGAAAAAAAGGTTTAGAAGGAGAAAATAGGTATTGGCCACATACAGTTGATGATGTAATGGTATCCCTTTTGGTGGGACCAATGTTTTCAGAAGATGATAGAGATATAGTCCTTCAACATCTCAGAGTTGATAACTTTTATTGAGCCAATATGGAAAAAGATGTAAAGTCACACAAACTATTGGGATCTCAAAGGTCTATCCCCAAGAGTAAGGAAGCTGGCTTGCTACCCCCTAAATTTTAAACATAGAAAATAAAAAGTTTATAAAAAAATGTTCATTCATCTTATTGCATGTGCGTTAAAACAATCCAAAAAATGGCTTCTCATGAGTTGTCAAACACCACCTTACAATACTATACTATCTGTATATTAAAGTTACGAGCGATAGGATTTCTCTAGGGGGTACCAGCATTATTAAAATTGTGACGCTGGGAGTTAACATGATTTCATTCTTATAAGGTTAATAAGAAGATTGTAAATGCAAAATACAAGGCAAGTAAAAGGGATTTGACCCTACTTGTCCATGACTCAATGCAATTAACATCTGGCTCCTAAAGCCTCAAAGGGTTCTAGGTCCTCCAATGTATATGAGACTCAACTAAAGCGAAGAAGGTCTATAGAAGATCTAATCCCCCTTCCCTCCTCGGATCTGGAACTCCTTGGTGAATAGTGACCTTTAGACAGAAAACAGTGATGGTTTGATTAATGACGGTCCTTCCGATAACGATGCTGGTGGTGATGAAAATAATAATCGCCTAAAAAAAGAAACTTGTTAGAGATGCGACATTGGTTTATTATGAAAACGATGGAGCGGGACTGTTATTTAAATTAGGGAAGGCTGTTTAACAATGAAGAAAAATCCAATGACAGCTTGCCGTGACATTTACTTTCTTAAGTTCAAACAAATGCTATTTGACTTTGTAAACAAATACTGTCACTTTTGCTAATGCTTATCGGGCACACGGCAGTCTGAACCGCTGACATTCATCTGTATTGTCTACCTAAAATAAGGAGATATTTCGGATGCAGGATTGGGGTAATGTGAGAGGCAGGTGGATGGAGCGGACTTTTTATTGTTGATTCCTACATGTACATTATGATTTCTTCAGTCTCACCTGGCAGAGCCAGGCTCTGGATAATGAGGAGGCCCCGGCACTTTAAGGCCAGTGGCCACCTAATCAGATAAGCGTGAGTGACAACTGGATATGAGAGGCTTCATAGTATGTTTCTAAGCACGCGTAGCATGCGACCAGTATAGATCGCCAGGCCAGCGCGGACCTGTCTGGAATGTTTGCATTTCATTGGGGTCAACCCCCTTATTGCCAACTAGGAACTCTTCTCCAACGGTCAGAGGTCACATTATTTCTTTCATTTATGCAAAATTTTGCTAAACGTGAGGTCCTTCATGCAGGAAAACATCGGACTTCAGACTTTGTATTTCCATACGAAGGACAGTTTTCCATCAAACTTCATGGACCTCTTCTTAAGTTCTTATTCTTCCTGGGACTTGATGAACCCTAAACCTGGCCGGGGTACGTCTGTGAGCCCAATGGAAATATTAAAAGTCCTCAAGGGTTATAGCCCTGAGAAAATTCTAAGAACACCATTGTCTCAGCTGCTAAAGTAGTAGTACTCGGTGCTACCACATATATAATACTGGTGGGAATTCTATGGTGCTGATACAATTGTGATACTTGTATGATTCTGTAACACTTACCAAATGATTCTTTATCTACATTATCCTTCACCTATCAAGCAGGACTCTAAAAACCCAATAATTTTGCGTGCCACTATATCTTTAAATCATCCATCACCACCAGTGACAAAACTCTTTTAGAATAAAATATCTCAATAATAAAATAAATACAATAATAAGGTCTGCATTCTCTATAGAGACACGGCAACTTTATTCCAAATCCTGTTCCGATAGCATCTTGTGTTATATAAAATGGCTGTTTTTGGCATGATTTTTTTTTACTCCTCGACCTCTGAGGGTTTTTGGAAAAAAAAAAAAAAGTTTTTACTGTTCAAGTATAAAGACCGATAATAAAACAAGTCATAAAGATTACTTGCTCTTTTATTTAGAAAACGTTTTAATGACACTTTTTTTTTTTTAATGCGGTAAAGTTTTATTGCTCTAGCAGCGAACACATGCTTAGCTGCAATTCCGCAAAAACATAATAGAGAATAAATATATATAAATGTGCATATTTAATGGGACTCTTCCGCCAATCATTGGCAGGAAAGTGCTCCCATTGAAATCAATGGGAACCCTTTGAAAGCATGGCATTTGAATAGTTTTAGACATCTGCTTAGAGGTGAATACGTTTTTTCTTAAAGGGCAGCGGAGGGTTAAATGCTGTACGTTGGCCATGACCTTTCGTTCTGTCTGCTTCACTGTGGCTTCAAAAATAAATACATGTGTACGCGAAACGGATGCCTCGTGTCCTAGTAAGTCTATGGCTAAACCAGCCTGAATATGCTTTGGGATGAGAAAATTAACCCTTTGGTAAACTAAACAGTTAGTAAGTCAGCTGTTTTTATACTTATTATCCTCAGCCAGCCCTTAACACGTGTCTTTCTTGTTGAACATAGGTGATCAGCTTAAGTTAATACATTTTAACTTTCTGTTAAGGGATTTACATGATTATTCCTCCCCATTAAGTTTCCCCCTTAAATGGCAGCCTGTATAAGAAGGGGGGAATCCGCCACGCTACTTTTGCCACTTTAAAGTCCATTTTAAAACAAATATAGGTCGTTTTAATGAATTAGGTTGGTTCTGCTAAAACCTTTTGCTCTTTAACACTTTCCTCACTGCTGGTTAAATAGGTAAACCCAGCTGTGCCAAGCAATGCATGCATCCCTGGCAATTAAAGGGTTATCGTTACCATTCTCCATGTAAGAAAACCGTACAAACGTGAAAAAGCTTTTAAAGCTGCTAATGTGTCTTGGGACAAAACTGTTTGAGTTTTTTGGGGGCATATTTATGCTTCTTGAGATATATTCACATGGATGAAGCTTCGCACCCCGGCAGGGGTCGTACAGCACCAAGGGTAACGCAAATGGCATCGGCAGATGTAACGTCAGCCCCCCTCCCATAGAAATAATTATTGAAAATGCTTAACTTTTAACTAAACGACCCCCGAGTAACGCAATAACCCGCAGCGACTGGATTCACAGGCAGGGCAAGCTGGCAGCCGGATGGTACATGTGTGGCCAAATGCCACCGCACACAAAAACTCTGTGCCGTTCTCCTGTATCTCAACATACTTGTTTTATTCAATAATAAGCGGAGAAATGCAGACCAGTCTTTTATGGATGGGATATATCATATTATGAACTGGGATAGCGTGTATGAGCACGTTACACGCTATAAAACGCACGCATCAAATGATAGGATCCCTATGACGTCACGGTTCCCATGTGTCCCCAAGCCAGAAAAAAAAGCTTTTCCTTATTACTACCGGTTTCTTACTCTTCCATGTTCACCAGGGCCTGTGATGGATGTCTAATCGGCCCTGGCACTTTAAGGCCAGCGACCACTAGATGACTTAGGTAAGGCCACCAGCTGGCAGCCGAAGGCTATGCTTTTATACTTCTGCGGCATGTGGCTGCGCATACCCAACTGGTGGACGGTCCTGGTGGGTGACATCGGTGGGTGGTCCCGCTGATGTCACGGGACACACATCATTTTTGGAGGGGAAGTGGGGGGAGGAGTGGGCTTTAACCTCAACAGCACTCCCACGACCTGGAGTTTCCTCGCAATGAACCGGAGACCTAGAGAAACGGAGCTTCACCCGGAGTCTCCAGGCTTTATCCGGAAGGGGTTCCAAGGTATGCTTCTCGCTACTACTACCGACTACTTTGGGCTGCTATATACTTCAGTTGCCTCCCCTACACTTGCTTGAACTCCTTAAATACATCTCAAGAGCGACAATGTCTTAGCCCCCAGAGGTACAATCCGTAACCCCCCAGGTGAGGTCAGAAATAAGGTAGGAAACATCATGTAATAGCTTTATAATGATGAATGTCCCACACCATGGCCGGGTCTTGATTTTATAGGCATTTTTGAACCCGTCTAACCTATAGCTACCAATAAACTGCTTTACTACTAATAATAATAATAATAAATAAAATCATAATAAAAATAATAACAATAATGGTCCTTTATTTCAGCCCTTTGCTATTGGTATATATGCAAGAAGCATAGAGTGTATCCATCGTCCATTCTCTGCTCAGCAATAACTTGTAGAACGTTCATAATAGAAAAAAATACTAAATTGTCAAATGTATGAATTTGTTTATTTTAATAGGTTTATCGTCTCCTAACAGACAGTTCCCGGCCAAACCTTGTCCTGTTTACTTAACAGATCCCCATTCCAATCCGCTTAGAAAAATCAATCCCCTTTTCTGTTGGGGCAGTTATATCATCCCCGCGTCTCAGCCCAGATATCCGAAATAGAAATGCAGACACGTATCTGTCTAATCCTTCACGTGCAGCGAAAGATCTATCAATGACGCAAAGGACCCGTCAATGACTTTATACAGGAGATGTCTTAAAAATGACCGTTCCGTATTATTACGGTGGATGGAGATGTCGGGGGGGGGGGAGGGGAGTATCAGAATGAGGTAGTGAACTTGGTCTGGGAACTGTCACTCGGAATTCTTCTACACAGCAGGGTTTGATTAAGCGCAGAGTTAATTAGGGAGATCCTACACTTTTGTGAATTTCTTCTATTGACACAGTTTGATGTCTTAATCTTGCCAACATTTTTCAGTAATGCATTAAACATAGAATGTGACGGCTGATCAGACCCATCCGCCCCCCGTCTAGTCGCCCGTTTCTCCTGCTGTAAAGACTCAAACCTTAATTGGTCGTTGGTCTCGTCATAGATTGATGATCCATATGCCTATCCCATGCGTGTTTAAATGCCCTGGCTTTATTACCCTCTACCACTTCTGCTGGGAGGCTGTTCCACTTACCTACCACCCTCTTGGTAAAGTTAAACTTCCTTACATTACAACTAAGCCTCCAACCCTCTAATTTTAGATCATTACCATAAATTTGCCTCCTGTAATATGTAAAATCCATTAAATTATTTCTCTATTCCGAGTCATGCAAATTAAAAAATATATAATAATAATAATAATAATAATAATAATATAATAATAATAACGAGTATTATTACCTTGGTGCCATTCAGGGTTTAAAGGAGATCAATTGGTTCCCAAATCCCCTATTTTTATGTTTCTGATTGTTGTTGATTGGTTCAGGCAGCTTTTGGACAGGTCGGGTAAGGAGAAAGAACTTCAGGACACGAAACAAACTTGCTAGTTTTGCCACCTTTTGACGCAGATTTCAGTTTCCCTAAACTGGAACAAATCCCTTACTTTTCAAGCAAATATTTTCAAACCTACTACACATTGGGCAGCGCTGAGCACAATCCTACGTTCTGTTTCGTCTGTGAAGCTTGTAGTTTAAGAGTAGTACCACTTCATTGAGAGGGTGGTGTATAAGTGGAGCAGCCTCCCTGCAGAAGTGGTAGAGGGAATTTAAACATGCATGGGATAGGCATATGGCTTCTGAATCTAACACGAGACCAACGACTGATTAAGGTTTAAGTCTTTATAGCAGGAAAAATGGGCGACTAGATGGGGACAAATGGTTCTTATACAATTTCCATGTTTAATACCCAAGATCAGGAAACACTATCAGTGTATATTAATTAAGAATGAAAAAAAAATGTCTTCTGAAGCTACAGAGCTCGGCCCCCGTACAGCTCTACCCTGGCAGTCAGCACCGGGTTACTAATTAACCCCTCGGGTTTGCTCCTACAGCTGTTCATTCTTTTGGCTCCGCTTTATCAGCATTTCACTTGTTTATGTTTATTTTTTGTAATTATACACAACGGTGATCCGCAACGACTGAAAACTAGTAGTTAGGGCTCTGAATAATTGTAAAATGTCAGAAGATTGACCCAGAAAAGGTAAACAGAGTCTGGACACGGCTCGGATGGAGGAGGCTGGCATCTGTGCTTTGCTCGTGCCGCGCATCGTAACCATTTTCAGTTACTCTCGATGAAGTCGTATCTCCATACCTGGGCGCTCTCCGGGTCACTGCGCTCCAGGGCAGTGTTTAGGCGCGTCCACTCATTCTCTTATTGCCCACCTGGTCCCATGCAGTTTTAAGATATCTGGGGCTAAGCCCGTCACTTGCCACTCCGCTCCAAAGAGGGGGTATCCGGGCATCCTGACCCGGGCAGCTCCCCGGTGTGCATATCACATACGTACATTATAGTTACCATGAAGTCATGTATAATATGCGCCCATGTCTTATAAGACTAAACATTGCATGTACCCTTACTTCGTATGCTTCTATAACATAGCGGATAAAGTGCTAAACGTCTCCCTGTTCAACACACGGGCTCATTCACATGAACAGACCAGTTTGCAAGCAGGGCGTTGAGGTTCTGTTGGGTTGAAACCAGAATCCAGCTACTCTGAGAGAATATGTTGTGACAGAATGAATACTCAATGCTTTGCAAGTGAATGAAGAGCTCAGTTTAATTCATCTCTTGCTACATCAAATGCTATACCGACCGCCAGCCAGGTCCAACACCGGCTTGGTGAAGAGTTCTGGTGGGCTCTAACGAGACCCCCTGCGCATGTGCTTTCATGCCACCGACTGGCTTCTTCTAGCAGCCAAAAAATTGTACTAAATTCCGACTGCTGGGATAGCAGTGCACTGCAGCTCTGGAGCTGCAGCTTCTCCTAAATTCTTTTTTTTTTTCTTCTGGTAAATAATGCATATTATAGTACTTACCATGGGGCTTAATATACATTCATGGTTGGATAGGCAGGATGGGACAATAAACTGCTCCAATATACCTGACATTTCTATCATTAAAGTATATAACTGACTTGCAGGTGTAGGATTCAAATACATAAAATCCTTAAATAAATTCAGAATGATTTTAATATTTATCCAGTATGAAAGTACATATAGAAGGAAAAGTTGAAAGCACATTGGATTCCAGACGCTCGGTATTCCCCCATTCCCGTGTCTCTATAATTTAAACATACATAATAGCATTGGTTCTGAACATGTAGCGACTGAACATCAATATGATTCTGTCCTCTTTCCCAATTCTCTTTTATGTCCGTTATATGCGCGGCATGAACCCAGAATGAAACATTTTATTACATTTGTAATCAAATCATGCCTCAGGGTCATCCAAATTTCTTACCGGCCTCCTGGTTATAGCAGAAAAGAAAGTTATCAAAGATGAAATCCCTCTATCATTTCTTTGCATTTAATCTAAATTAATCCAAAATAGGAAGTGTTGACACGGGAACACATTGGAGTATTTTTTTTTATATTATATTATATATATATAATTAAAGAGCGATTTAATTAGTTGAGAGAAATGGAATTATACAGTAAAATCACTACGGAATGATATTTCCACCAAATTACCCTTCTGAAATCTATTTAATATCTCCAGACCTGTAGCCGTTACGTTTTATAGCAATATCACAGAATTTGACAACGCACTTGAAATTCCGGTGGTAACATCATATTTCCATCAAACAACGTTCTCAAAGTCAAACAAGAAGATAAAAAGCGCAATCTTAAGCTACTGAAAACTTTTAGAAGAAAATCAAAGTTTACAATATAGATTTTTTTGCAGCAAGAAATTGGAAGTCAGAAATCTGACCCTTTGCTCTGAATAAAGGGATTTCCATGTCGACACACCAGAGTTTTTTCACTAAAGTGGTAGTTGGCAGGAGAGCTGCAGTTTCAACTCATTGGCTTTGCGAAGCTTTATAAAGGGCCATCCATATTAAGGCTGAGCTGGCCCTGCATAATGAATAGTTCAAGCAGTGAGGAGACTTTCAAAAAGCCTTACTGCCCAAAATATGAAAGTTGATCCAAGCTAACCTTGGAGCAGAAGCTGACCAGGGTTTGACCCGCATAACAAAGTCAATACATTGAACCTGAACACCATCCTCCCAACTTCCTCATTAGTGAATAAACTCCATTGGGCTATCTTGAGTATATATAGTTTATTAACATTTATCTCGAGGAGCCACGGGAAGATACAACCTTCCCAGCATGCTTTGCACGTGCTCATCCGCATGGCCCTTGTGTCTTTCCTTGATAGAGTGTGTCCAAGAAATAGTATCACAGTGTTTAGGGTTGTGTCCCCTTTAAGATAGATTTAAACACGGAGGCAGTCGTGTTACCTTCCTTAATCCTTTCTCTTTGATCTCAATGATGATTTCTCACTCATTAAACCATTATGACATTATCTCCCTACTGTAAAGTTGCTGATTGTTTTTGAGTGGCTCATGCAGCCTTTGTAACTGTGGTGGAGGAGAAGGGCGAGAACTTCAAGACTGAGAACGGATCACAGCTTCCACGGGGTAACACTTAAAACAAAATATCTCGAGCTGCCTTCTCTTGTGTTTCCCATAAGATAAGGCCTTGATAGGTTTAATATTTAGTAATTATACTTTGTAAATCCAGAGAAATATTTAAACGGATTTAACAAAAATACAAGAGGGTCAGAGGCCTAGATGAAATGTATGTTTCACTTTACTGAGAAGGGGGTAGTTAAATGGAACTGCCTCCCAGCAGAAGTCATAGAGACTAAAACAACGAGGGGATTTAAACATGCATGGGATAGGCATATGGTTCCCGAAGACGAGATCAACGACTGATTAAGGATTGAGTCTTTACACGAGGAAGAGCCAGCACACTAGACGGATGGACTTGGTCTTATCTGCCAGCAACTTCTATGTTTCGATAGACAGAGCGATCAATACTTAGGATGCTTTTGTTAAAAATCACCCCTTGAAAAGTGGTCTTATTACCAGAACAACCAATTAGATGTTCCTGTTGAGTGGGGCATTCTGTCGGTTGCTATGGCAATAAATATTGCAACAAATTACTTTTTTTATGTATAACTCTTAACATTATGTGGTAAATTGTAACCCCCCCCAAAAAAAAACCCCCTCAAAAGGACACGTTAGAAATTTTAGACATTGCATTTAAGAGAGCTGGATATATCTGTAACCGGATAATAAAAACAGTCAGTTGTTTTTGGATTCAATTCTGTAGAACCGGATTTTCTCTGTAGGGACGTGAACAATTTAGGAGAGAGTTACTACCTGGTAGGGGGTTAGAACAGCTAAAAAAAAAGATTAAAATGGTGGAAACATCTGTTACCTCGTTCACAAGTTTCAGTATATGGACGGCATACCATTTTTTTCAAGTTTAAATCAGAAAGAAAGAAAAACAAAAAACACTTTTCCAATTTCATGAAAAAATTCTAGGCAAAACGATAGATAAATTTCACGACATAAATAAAACTCGGGGAAATTGTCTTTGACACTGTTCACTTTGAGAGGAGTTGGATTACTTCCAAGTAGTAAGAATTTGTATGCAAGCCACTAGGTCACTGCACTCCAAGTTGCCCCTAGGCCTTGCATGGGTAAACATTCCCTGCGAGTTCACCCCCGGTGGGATATTGTTGATGACCACCATTGGCGGGCCGATGGTTTTCATACAAATTTGGCTGTAAATCCAGAGGCGAAACATTCTCACCGAGTTCCGTACTTGTAGACGTGTCAAAGATTTTAGCTTAAAATATATTAAAAATTTCACTCGGAACTCAAGTTCCAATGGAATTAATTCAAACTAGAAACGACCACAGAAAAACCCACAGAATAAATGTAATTTACAGGCCCCTGGGAATTAGCATATGTTAATGGACAGGGCACATGTATGAGAGCTGTTTGATTGGGGGAAAATATAACAAATGGTGGGTAAAATAAAATTGCTCAAAATACATATTTTTTATTTCTAGTTTACATCTATTGAGATTAATCCAACATAAGGATATTCAATTCCAATATATATATATATATATATATATATATATATATAATATTTTAAAGACTAAAAAAAGTTTTAGGAAAAAAAAAGCCATTATTGTCTCCAAACATTTTCTTTAACAAGTGGTAAATACTATGATGCATGATCTGTCATCTCGAGCTGAGTGCCAAATGTATCCATGTCGCTCTATACCAGTTAAATGCGTCAGTAATATATCACGGAACTACTAAACTATATCCACTAAAAAGAAGCCAACGATGTTTAATAAACAAATAATTGAATAAAATCGACATTGCCAATGGCTTATATAACCATAGTTACATTTAATCAAAGTTGTATCTGCTACAGACTATTAACGTGTTTCAAGAGCTGTTAATTTACCCATTGTACAGCGCTACGGAATTTGATGGCGCTATATAAAACAATAAATAATAATTTACACTAAAGTCTATATGGTTCTTGGTGGCTGAAAATGTAATCCACTGACCTTCCTTCAATAAATTCTTTATCAAGAAAAAATCATTAAGCAGGGAGAGACAGACAGGTAGACAGAGAGACGGGTAGGTAGATAGCACTACTCATGTAACAAGCGAGACTTACTATAGATAGATCTTCTGTATGTATACTATATAATATATATAGTATACATATATATTAGGCTTAAACTGTATAAATTATGGGGTTTTTTTCCAGGAATAGGAACAATTTATAGCTCACAATCCCAAGTGTATGATTTCATCTTGCAGTATCAGCAGGTATTGATCTGACCTTCTGGTTTGGGTTCTGGGAGACCCCGCTGCGCTGATACATTTAAAGTAGTTCATAGCCGGTAACTGGTTGCTCAGTCATGCATTTCATTCTGAAATAGCTTGGGGTTTAAAATCAAAGTGCAGTTCCATTCACACCTATATGATTAGCAACAATGTATATGTGTTGGTAGCCTTTGCTGTGATCCCAAAATTGCTACAGTCTGCAGGCACCTGCTTATTTGTTATAATGGTGGCCTCGTTTCTTCTGAATAATTCTGGATACTGATGCAGAAATGAGGTTCCTTAACAGGGAAATTGGAACAGAAGACGTCTCTGAACTAAAGCACCTCTCACTAACAAGTGGATGGTAACTCTCTCCCACTAATTATGCTAAGATAAGCAGCAAGGGCAAAATGTTGGACCTAAACCCTTTTAAAAGTAGGGGTACAGATGGACCCCCACATAGAGTAGGGCAATAGTCTCACTACATAAAGCAATAATTCTAATAAGACAAACAATGCAGAACTGTTGGGAAACCTCCATGCAGGAGAACGGGGGAGATCCAGTACTGTCGGAGAGACGGGAGCGTATCGTGACCCTGCGTTGAAACAGAGGCCGCTCGTACAGTGTGCAAGCAGCCAGATTAGCAACCTGCACGAGCTGCGAGAGGTAAGCGGGGGCAGGAGGGATGTACGTGTATATATATATAAATGTATGTGAGCATGGATGTGTAATTGTATGTGTGAGCATGGATGTGTAATTGTGTGTATGTGTGTGAGCATGGGTACGTAAGGGTGTGTGCGTGTCAGCATGGATGTGTGTGTGTATGTGCGTGAGCAGTGGCGTCGCAATTGCCCCCCCTAGGTTAATCCTTGCCCTTCCTGTTGCCCCCCCTGCCGAATTTGTAACCACCCAGGACAGTCCCGCAATGGGACTTTAACCCCTTGACTGCTAACGACGGCATGGTGTCGTCGCTAGCACTACCCTACCTTGATGGAGGTCTGTGAACCTCCATCACCACCTACCCCTGCGATCTGCCCCTCAAACTGAAGGGCATCACCGGGGCCACCCAATCCGCCCGGTGACGTCTCGCGCAATGACGCGATGACGTCACCGCGCAACTTTATTAACAACTGACAATTGTCAGTTAAAGAGGTATGGGGGCATGCTGCTTAGATGCCTGTATCTCAGGCATCTAAGCAGCTACAGACCCCCAACATATACCGTTGGAAAGGTAATCGCCTCACCTTAAAATATTAAGTTAAAAAAATAAAAATGTAAAAAAAAATGATTTGGGGGTCTCTAAAGGCAGATAAAAAAGATCAAAATTGCCTAGAGACCCCCAAATTAAATTATTTAAACATAAAGTAGTTTAACTTTAAAAAAAAAAAGTTTAAGTATTCTAGCTAAATGATAGCCACAGTGATCATATAGCTATAAAAAGTCACTTTCCCTTTTTAAAAATGGCCGATACTAATTTTTTATCCTATGTTCCCTTTGATCATGGGGTTAAATTTAGCCAGTGGTAGAGGGAGGCAATTTTTGAAATCCTGATGAACTGCAAATATTATTAAAATCAGCCATTTAGCCTGTGCCGTACGTGAGTAACCATCTCATCCCTGGAGCGCCTTGCATTTTTACTGCAAAACTTATTTTTGCTGTAAATGTGATTTTTTTCTCTCCCTTTACCATCATTTCTTTGGGATTGTAAGGGGAAAGAATGGTGTGTGCTTCTGTGAGTGAATGTATTTAAAGTATGGTGTGTGCTTCTGCGAGTGAATGGAGATATAAAAAGGCGTGGGAATGGTCAGTTATTAGGGTTAAAGCCTTGGAAGTTAAATTATGGCACAAAAAGTACAGATTTGCAAAAACGACATCCCTTGGCGCATCAAACGAGGGGCTGCATGTGTTTCTAGTACAAACCTGGAGTGCACAAGACACAAATGAACATGTCGCTATGGTTAGAAAAAACATATTTTCTAGCCAAAGCGACAAATTCCATCATTATTTTGTCCCAGAAATACATGTAGCCCCTCATTTGAAGCTCCAAGGGGTGTAGTTTCTTAAAATGGATGAATTGTCTGAATGAGGGAGAGCATTAGTTAATGTGTGGATGAATTGTCTGAATGAGGGAGAGCATGAGTTAATACGTGGATGAATTGTCTGAATGAAGGAGAGCATGAGTTAATATGTGGATGAATTGTCTGAATGAGGGAGAACATGAGTTATTATGTGGATGATTTGTCTGAATAAGGGCGTTAATGTGTTTGTGTGTATCATAGATGTATAATTGTGGAAGGGCAAAGATGGCACTAGCAGGATGTTTGAGCCTTGGGGACCAAGATGGCACAGGCAGGGTGTATATGGGACAAAGATGGCAAATCTTATGTGTGTTATCTGGGTGCTGGCCAGGTTCTATGTGGGCAGCGTGGTTGGGGTGTGCAACCTGTGATCTATCCCTGTAATTTAAGGGGTTTTAAATATACCTTTAATGCCGTGTTTTTATGTGAATTCCAATTGATCTGTACCTGCAAAGCTGGGTTTGTGTGTTCTTCTGTAGATCCATATCTGCTATGCTATGTTTCCATACATTATTTATGTATACCTGCAAATACAGGGTTTGTATGTCTTGTTCAGTTGATCTATACCTGCAATGCTGTTTCCATGTATTTATTTGATCTATACCTGCAATGCTACGTTTCGTATATTATTATTGTATACCTGCAAATACAGGATTTGTATGTCTAATTCTGTTTATTTGATATATACCTTCAGTGCTGAGATCACAAGGGAATTTCAATTGATCTATACATGCAAAGCTGGGTTTGTGTAGTAATGTGTTGATCTATACCTGTATCGGCAGCAGGGTCTAATATTTATATATATATTTATATATATATATCGGCAACTGGGGCTAATATTAATATATATGGGCAGCAGGGGCTAATATATATATATATATATATATATATATATATATATATATATATCAGCAGCAGGGTCTAATATTTATATATATATTTATATATATATATCAGCAGCAGGATCTAATATTAGGCCCTGAAATCATTTAGTGCAAAAGTTAAGGTATTGTGTTGTTCAAAGGATTTCAAGGATTAGTCGTACTAAATTGTGGCTTCAGGCTTCCCATGTTGAATGATCAAGTATTGTATTGTCCAGTAACAAAAGTATCATTCCATAGCACATTACTTTTGGCAATATATATATATATATATATATATATATATATATATGTGTGTGTTTTTTCAGTGGTATGATTTAATGGTGGAAATTATTAATGCCCCCCCCCCCCAGTTTGACTGTGGTATCTTGTGTGCCCCCCTATATATTGTTTCTAGAGTCGCCACTGTGCGTGAGCATGAATGTGTGTGAGTATGGATGTGTAATTGTGTGTGTGTCAGCATGGATGTGTAAGTGGGTGAAATGGAGTGTATGTTAGAATGAATGTGTTCATGTGTGTTAGTGAGTATGAGTAAGTGTGTGTAATTTGTGTAAGTGTGTTTACATATGTGTGCCAGAGTGTATGTTGGAAGGGGGGGGCAAAGAAGCCACAGACAGGTTGTAAAGTTGGGGGGTAATTCCCTGCCCTACACCAATGGCCAACTCTTAACATTGATTTAGTAGGCTTAATCATACAGAAGGTATGAGGAATAGCCGTATACTACGGTGGCATGGTAACACCATGGCAACTTCTACCAGCTTGATCATAATTCTAGAATGCTTAGCATTGACGGTACTCTTAACTCAAGAGAAAAAGGCCAAACTTCCCTTATAAAAAGTACTAAGCCCCCCATGAAAATTGGATTAGGAGTTAAATATCTAAGCTGTAGGCAGTCACCAAAATCGAATGATATTCTTTTTTCAGTTTTTAAGTTATAGGGAGAGATTTTTGAATCATATTCTTTTCTGATTCTAGATTGTGCTAAAAAGACAAAAGGAATAAGGAAATCTGATTGCTCTTTTTCATGCCTAGCAAAGTTATATTCCATTTTTCTGGTTTAGTCTTTTATTTTTCAGTCTAAGAGTGCCTGTACATAATTCATGTTTTATAAAAATAAAAAAATAGAAATGACAAAGCTGGGATATAGCAGAACAATGAAACATTTCAAATAATTTTAACAATAAAAAAAATGTTAGCACTCAAAAGGAACATATTGTGAACTATATGCTGTCTTTGTGTTTGCCAGCAGGACCTTTAAACAAATAACTCTCTTATATAACCAAATAATGTAAAAATATCTAGAAAACAATGTAAAAAAGCTAAGGTGGGGTCTTGTTTTATAACATCCATTGATTAGGCATTGATCATGTTATCACTCGAGATAAATGGATAAATGGACAAAAATGTCAGGTTCTCGACCCACACTTTCCATGCTTTTTAGGAGATATGGCGATTTGTTCTACTGTAAATATTTGCTAGAAGGCCATGGGCATACATGGGAACTCAGGGTAGACTACCAGAAGTTCTCCCACTTCTGGCCTAATAAATGGGTGTAGTTAGCCTTTAATGAGTGGCCATTGGTTAGGGAGTGAGCATGACCAAACAACTGGGGAAAGGAGAAACTGATTCGGAGACCCAGGGAAGCAGAGTTTCATCTGGAGACTCCAGGCCAAACCCTGTAGAATCGCCACTTATGCGTCTAGCTTAAATTCCTTTAGTCTTGTCATGACCAAAACACCCAACCAAAAACATTGTGTGGCCAACCATTCACCTTGAAAGATGAATACATTAAATATAATCCATACACGTTTCTAGAAGAGACGCAATACACCGGGATAAAAGGTTACAACTATACTTAAGGGAAGTTAATCTGTGTATCATATTGCGATCATAGGTGATCTACAAACACATTAATAGGTGATACACAATCTTAATTTAAATTGTATTATTTAACATTTTAATATATGTCAAGGAGGAAAAACCTAACGTCGTGGCAGATTAAGGGCATTCAACGAGAGGGGTGGATGTCTGACTAGATGCATCTACAACCCGGCACACCAAGCTATAGGTTAATTTGTTCCATGATCATAAGCTTACACAGGGATGTTCACTTAACGTTTTTATTTCTAATGTATCTTCTTTTCTTAAAATTCAACGGGGGAAAAAAGTAATTGAAAAATCTGAATGTTTGTATTCTAGCTAGAATTTTCATTTCACGAATTTGTGTAAACCATCGCTGTTGCATAACCTAGAATGACTGTAATACAACGTATAACGTTAGCCATGGAGATTTCAGCCCTAGGACATATCAATAATGTCTAGACGTGCATTTTTAACATGCGTGTTACCTAACTGCTAGACACATCATTCTACGCGCATGTTCAGGGTGATCTGAAATCTTTTGTGATTGTAGACTAAACATGCAGAACTCAATTATTCACATTGATAAAATAAATAAATAAAAAATGATAAAGGCCGACAAGTTTCATTGTATCTTGTCCTGATTAATTTACATTCTATCAAATGTTAATCTGAACTAATAATACTGATTCCTCCCCCTGTATAATGCTGTCTATACTCTCCCCTGTGAAAACCATGGCTAACTGGCTTTTATAATTTCTAAACCTAGCCATAAGGGGTTAATGTAATTTAATCGCTTCATGAGAATAAATAGTTAACATAGACAACACAGATACCCAGATAATGTCGATATCTTAAAAAAAACTTTCCACCGAATTCATTTTTTATACATAATTCTGAAAGATATCATAAGATACAACAATATAGTTGACTTAAAAAAGATTCCGGCTAGAATGCTTCCTCGTGATTCTGCAAGCAGTAGCGTTTAGGTGCTGTAACAGGCATGAAATACTAATCGATACGTCTCATTGAGTAATCGGAACAATAACCTGGTGCACTTACCCATCACCGTGAGCTCTGCCGAGGCGCTGCTGTTTTCGTTTTTGTAGGTGACCACGCACGTGTATGAGCCGGCGTCGTCATCCGTTACATTGGAAATAAGTAAATTGCTTCCTCCCAAAAGTGAGTATTTCTTTGCCCTTAGATATAAAATAGGACTGTGGGTAAATGTGTGTTCATTCCAGTAGTTAATGTTATAAAAAAATGTATCTCCAGGTGCAGGGGCATAACTAGAAACCACCGGGTTCGGTGGAAAAATGGCCCCGGGTCCCTCCCACCAGACTTCACCAAGAAACATGTCCCACGGTTTCAGCTTTGCCACCAAACAGGGTGCCAGTGCCAACGTTTGTCCCCAAACAGTTTATCTGTGCTATTTTAGCCCCTAAACAGCTTGCATGTGCCATCTTTGGCCCCTAAACAGCTTGCATGTGCCATCTTTGGCCCCAGCCTGTCCGTGCCTTCTTAACCAACCATTCAGCATGCAGGAAATGGATGGGATGTGACAGACAGCGTTTGGGGAGAAAGTCCCTCTAACTGCAGGTGTTACTCGCAGCTAGCGGCGGGCACGGTCGCAATTCCTACCATGATTGTTACTCCCCTGCCCAAAAGGTCAGGTATCAAAGGGATAGTTCGCACTTCTTCAACAGAGAAGCAGGCACTCTGCAGCGATACTTGGTTGTAACAGTCATACAAAAAAAAAAAATTAGCTGTTCCTTTAACAGTTTAAGTTTTATTGCTTTCAATGGGAGCTGCAGCTTTTACCTAAATTTAAAAAAAAAATTAAAACCTTTTTAAAGAATGCATATTAAAGTACTCACAAAGTACTTTATTACACGTTCTTCTATAGTCAGTGAGAATAACTCACAATTTGGTGAATAAATCCATTCAATCTAAATGATTTACAAAGTAGAATCTTAGGTCATTATAGAAAATGCGGCTACTTCTGGTTCAGGAAAAAAAAACACGTTTATTGACACAAACCAAAGCGGAACCAACGAATGCAAGCAATGCCTTTATAACTTAATGTAACTTTTTTGTGTATTTTGTTTCTTGGAAATCAACAGTAAAAAAATAGGGAATTTTTCTTTAAAGGTTAGATTGTTTTGTGTGGAACTGACCTAAAAACAGGCATTCTGTAAGAACTGTATTTATTTGATTGCTCTGTTCTGGTTTGCAGCATCTATCTATATCTCCTATTATTTCCCGCACTATACTTTGGTGACTAATACTTCAAAATACAATATTCGAGGTAAAATTGGACAATTTAATGCAATCGGATTTAGAGATAACGATATGATACTGAACGTTTCTCAGCTAAAGCGCATTTTCTTATTGAACGTCAAACAATGTTACAAAAAATTATTATTTTTTCTTTAAAAGAAAGACAGGCAACAGAACAAATCACTAGACTTGATCCGGAACCCAGTAATGGCCTGAGATGCGACCATAAACCCCAAAGATTCTGCTCAGGAAGGAATGCTTATTTTACGGAGGTTTAGCGGCTTATTGACTTATGTACAAAAACGCGCTGTCTCTCGGCTTGATACAGAGGATTTGTACGGAAAAAAGGTATGGAATGCTCATTTCACAATAGTAGAATTTTTCCAATAATTTTGCATTCTCACATTGACGCTGAACTATAGTTTGACCAATCTCGAGCTAGAAATACAGGCCTGTTTGTCAAAAATATAGATATTTTTCTTAAAAAAAATGTCATATTTCTATACATTGAACGCTTCGGACCCATTATGAAAAATGGCTTACTCTGGATCTGTATACTATATTATTCTATAAGTTTCTGTTAAAGAGAAGGTAATATTAAAACGTCAAAGCATCCCAGTTCATTCACATCACCTGTGTAAAGGTTAGAGGGTCACCCAGAGCCCCCCCGTTATTTAGATAATTCATGAAAATCACATACCTGGTTTGAATAACTTGATCTCCTTGCATCCAGAATACGGTTGGCGTTGGATATCCAGAAACGGCGCATTCAAGAACGGCATCTTGTCCTTCGACAGCCGATACGGTGGAAGGTCTCTGAAGAAAGATCTGCTGTCGATGTAAACCAGAATCTGGACGATAAGAAACATTCCGTTTAGTCTAATTCTGTCCCTTAGTGCCAAATAACCCACTTTCCCTTTAACATTTTTAACTCCATAAGAAATAGACAGTACGTGATACAAAGAATTTAAAGTCTGTTTTCCCGATTTAAAAGAAAAATTGCTATAATTCTAGGTTATTGCATCACAGTTTTCACCTCTTTAAATAAGAACACTGATGAAAAGAATTGTGGACAACTAAACTTTTAGATCAATTCTAGATTAGAGTCAGCAGCAAAATAATTAACAGAAAATAAAAAAAAATAATGGAGATGAATAATAATATAAATCCTACAAACATAACGTTAGAGAAAAAAATAAATATTATATATATATATATAGTTAATATTGGTCAGTCACTAAAACACAATAAGATAGATGTATATAATCTATAGAACTGCGAAATGTAACATTTGAACAAGTTAAAATATTTTTAAATCTGATTATCTCCTAAATAATTACATTGATTGAATAAAAAAAAAAAAAACATACTCTATAGATCGTTTTAATCAACTAATTTAGTTATTAAATCTCCAAAGGTGGCGATTTCTGCGAAATGTAACATTTGAACAAGTTAAAATATTTTTAAATCTGATTATCTCCTAAATAATTACATTGATTGAATAAAAAAAAAAAAAACATACTCTATAGATCGTTTTAATCAACTAATTTAGTTATTAAATCTCCAAAGGTGGCGATTTCTCAGTAAGGCCAGAGCTGTAAGGAAATTAACGCGTTAGTGGACGAGACGGATAGAACTAAGCAGCCGAGCAGAATGCATTCTTTCACAAAAAAAAGAATTTTATTTAAGGATTGGTTATTATATTTTTTTATATGATGAGAGCTAGGGTATGAACAAAGGGGATTTGGCTACATAGGGCCGGTTTTTACTCAGAATCTGCCAACACGTGGCTTGAGCTAACACGGCGGAGGCTACAGTAATACTAAAATGATAGCGTGACACAATAAGCCATGCGTCAAATGCACTTCTTTCTTTAAAAAAATGATTATACCGAATAATATTTTTTCGGTCATTTGGCTGGCTGTGGGATTAATGTGAATTGTTTGCCTCTTGTAAATGCTTTTACTGCTATCTACCGCGCCATCACATAATTGCCCACTGATCCACGTTGAATTGTGGAGTGCAAGCCCAGGGTTGAAACGTTGGGTCAAAAACACGCTTCAGCACAAGAGGGAAATAATAGCTTGCAGAATCATCTGAAACACTGGAACGGGTTTAACCGAACAAAAGAAAACACTTTGTGGAAATATATGTATCGGCAGGCCAAGATTAACGACGGGTGAACATTTCGTTCAGTCGGGCAGAATACGGCTGCAGCCAACGCCTAGAAGAACATAAGAAATAGAATAAGAAAGTGAAAAGAGCGTATAGAACCATTCGATAAGTATGGGGTAAGAACTTTTCAATATTCAGGCAAAAGTGCGATGGGAACAAGACTCTTAAATATTAAACCTTCAATGGCAAATTCCATGTAGCGTCTCATCAAATGACTCTAAGATCGGTCAGTGGAAACCTTGACTTGTTATTATTCAAAAACACACTTAACATGAATTTAAACTGGGATATCATCCTGGCCCGGATTGGCCATCTAGCACAGCAGGCAAATGGTCTGGACTGTGTGTCCCTTTTCTATGGAACCCAGAGATTGGCGCAAAATCCCTGAGACTCGGGGTCATCCTAAGTATGGAGAAGTCACTTCTTCCACCAGTTTCATAAGTCAATTATCAAGACAGGTAAGAAGGTATGGGGGAAGAAAGAACCAGTAATGATAGTGACGGGAGGCCACAAAAAGAGAACACAAAAGTCTCTTTCTTTTATGTATGGAAAGCAGTTACCTTTTGCCCCTATCTCTGCTCTAGGTTACTAGTTGATACAATGAATCACATTAACTATATACTGTAGTAGAACCATGACCACTTTTTTAGGAGGCCACATTATCACCAAAACAGCTGCCGCAAAATTTGGACGGCTAATTTATTTCGTATAAAGGCTGCCCACAGGGTTTGGGGGCCTCTTTGTTCTCTTTCTTAGGAAAACGAGGGTCCTGCTTGTGGTTTCTGCATCACGGAGAAGGTAGAGTGCTGGGATATGACATCATATCTTAGCGTTCTGCGTCACTCAGTGATGCAGAGGCCACGAACAAGAGAGAAAGAGAGAGATGGGGTACATAGTAGCACTGTGGGGCTCCTTTAGGTGTTACCCCGTTGCACCCCACTTGTTCATTTCTAAGGGTGGTCTTGGTTAATACAAATGTACCATATTCCAGCTTCCAGGTCTTTTAGAATACAAGAACATACCAGCTCACCCAACACTACCAGAGACTCAACCCTTACGGGAAAAAAAAGTAATAAATGGGACTGGATAATTATCCACTCCTAAAGAAACAAGACTGGAGCTCTAAACATCAACCATCTCAGCCAAATTCTAATTTTTGTTCTGTTGTATGTTTTTTAATAGCCGTTTGGTTATAAAGCTCCACGTAGTGAAGTTATATCAGTTTATAAAAGAGGTTTGTAGACATTACGCAGATAGGCTGGAGTGATAATGTATGACATTATGGGGTAAGGATAGGCAATGCCGTGGTTATATCTGGAGATCAATCCATGTTTACTGTTAACAGTTTGAAATACTGCATGAACATATGCTGGCTGGGAGAAATTATACTCGTTTATTATTATTATACATTATTTTAATAGGCACAAAACATTTTTGCATAGTGGACTATTACATCCTTAGATACTGCAACAATTTGAAATTAGTGTATACGCAAACATAGACATTATTACCAAAACTTTTATACAAGCATCTGAACTTTCTTTAATGGCCATAAAACTGAAAATGTATCTGAAATAAAGTTTAAATTAATTTAATGCTTTCATTTATATGATAATATTACCTCTAGCCTATGCGACGTCGTGTTTTGAATGGACAATTCGATTCCTGCACAGCCCCACCAACACAGTAACTTTTAAAAAGTTTTTATGGTAACAACCTATCAGTGTCTGCTTCAGCGTCACATGACAATTTAGGGTTCCCGACAAAAGTTACGAAATTCAACATGATTAAAAAAAAATTTCTGGGAAGGGTTCGGACATGCTGCTTTATAGTTAGAAAGTGTTAAATTTAGCAGGGTAGGTGGAACCACGAGAACTGACCCTCAGTGTACCCCATCATCTCTGCTATTCTATAGGATAGTTAGAGGATAACCATACAAGTGAGTTTCTAAAATGGTTAATAATATAATATGGACTCTTATGAGGTCACCTTCATCCCACCACAATGGGGCATCAACCCAGCACCCAATATCTTACAATCAATTTATTTGCCGCAATCCGTGATCCAGGGTTTGTTAGGGGGGAAAAATGAAGAATAGTCTTAAGTGATCTGAAAAAAGCTAGAACTTCCAATCAATTTTTAGTTTAGTAATTGTCTAACCTACCATGGGCAGACTAGATGGGCCAAATGGTTTTTATCTGTCCATCCTTCAGAGGCTTCTGGAATTAACATGAATGTGCCTTTAACTCGCTCATACACCAAGATAATTATTATGGCACCCATGTATTGTGGGAAGACCGATGAATGCCATACATGCTGGGTGTCCCAGCATGGCATGGAAGGTACCTAAGCAGGGAAAATTCTACCCTATATGCGCTAAGATGGTGGAGGGACAAGGCAGAGACATAGCCCGGGATGCCAAAAACCCTAGAACCAGCCTTGTTTTAAGTACAAGTTAGTTATAACTACTTCTAAGTGTATTTTTTAATACCCTTGTGGTATACAATTTATTTATCTGGCTAATAATACACCCCCCCAGTGATAATAGCAATAACTGCAGAAAATTACACTTTAATGGACAGAGACTCTGGAGCCTGGAAATTTACCATCTAAGTGGTCTAATAAAGACCGATGTTCCAACAAAGTGCATTTACTATAAGAGAAAGTCACAGAGTTCAAGCGTATATTGGCTAAGTGACGGAGTAAATCGTTGAAGGAAAAGATTCTTTAAAAAAAGGGAAACCTTTAACTGGCTTTAAAAAAAAAGGGAATTGAAGGTTATTGGTGAATAATGGACAAGAAGAAAGCTCTCGGTATTAGACAGAATTACTGGCTCAATCCAAAGGGAAATCCACCTTTTAGTGACCTGGTATTTTATAACAGAGTTCCGAGATAATTAAGTTATTTTAACCACATGGTGAGTACACATATAATTCATACGTGCCTCCTCCATGCGTTTGTCCGGCAAAATGCATCCCATTTATATGCCTTATTGGTGCATGCATAGATTTTATTATTATTATTATATATTATCCCACAAGGTTTGTATAAGTATCTGTTCCATAAACTACAAAAAAATAAAAATAAAATAAGTAAAAAAAATATATAATAAATAATAATAATAAGTGAGTACACATATAATTCATACGTGCCTCCTCCATGCGTTTGTCCGGCAAAATGCATCACATGCAAATGCCTTATTGGTGCATACATAGAATTTTATTATTATTATTATTATTTTTATATATTATCCCACAAGGTTTGTATAAGTATCTGTTCCATAAAGTACAAAAAAAAAAACATTAAAAAATAAAATAAGTAAAAAAATATATATAATAAATAATAATAATAATAAGTGAGTACACATATAATTCATACGTGCCTCCTCCATGCGTTTGTCCGGCAAAATGTATCACATGCATATGCCTTATTGGTGCATGCATAGATTTGTAATTATTATTATATATTATCCCACAAGGTTTGTATAAGTATCTGTTCCATAAACTAAAAAAAAAAAAAAAATAGTCAAAAATAAAAAATATAGATAATAAATAATAGTATTATTATTAATAATAAATAAAATACACAGTAGGAAAGCATAGAACTATATACAAAACATATGTTTAAAAGATAATGTGTTTTTGGTGATGTTAGTACAGTAATTTAACCTGTCAGCTTCCATTTGCTGAGACGTATATTACCATTAAACTCTCTTGGCCTTGGACATCAGCCGAGACTGAATTAATAAACTCCTGTCTATGAGTCTACGCATTTCGCTCATTTCTAATTTGCAATTCTTGTTCCTGAATATAAGGTGTTATAGGGGACAGACTTGAACTGCATGACAACTTGGGCGATAAGGATTACTTCGATTAAAATATTCAAGGGGAGGGCTCTAGATTTATAAGGGCCCCATCTCCAAAACAAGCGATAAAAAAGATAAATAAACTTAAGAACGTTTTACTTATGATCACAAGTTCACAAAAAAAAAAAAAAATTACATTAATGTGATATTGTTTTAGCAGAATCAACCTCCATGGGGGGGATAAACTAATATGAGGCCTAAAGAGCCACTTCATCTACTGTATGGTAGTGCTACCAATAAAAATACATATATATGAAATAATATGTAAAAAAGCAATTATGACAAATTATTTGGTTTATAGGCTGCATGCATCAAAGATCTAGAAAAAATGCGTGCCTTAACAAAAGTAAAAATGTTAACAGTTTGCCAAAAATATGATACAGAGATTATCTGTAGGAAAAAAGTTTGCAAATGCTTAAGGGACATTGTCAAGGATATTTCTCATTGTTAGAGACAGGTTTTTTTTTTGTTACTTTTTATGTTCTCCTAAATAAGTCTTCCAGGTCATTTTTATTTTTTAATCAGTGTAATTTGGTCGATTTAACCTCAGGATCTGTGGCAAAAAGGTGGCAAAACCAGCATATCCGATCAACTTCCTGTCCCGGAGCTGCCGGAACCAATCAACAACAATCAGCAATTTAACAGGAAGAGAAACAATTCAAGGAGGGATCTTGGGAACAGGAAGCTGCTCCCAAGTAATCCCCTATATGGAGCATATATATAATATATTCGCAATTTATTCAATTTATTCTAATGGATTCACATGACTCTAAAATGTATAATTTTGGAAGGTGATTAATCTCTTAATTACCGTGTAGGCTTTAATTCCACCAATTTACCCACTCAGGGTACCTATATAGTCACTGCCTTTTCTTCAAACCCTTTGTTTTAAGGAACGCCACCCTTTTGTTTTTATCATTCGTCTTGTAACCACGCTAAAGCACGTTCATTTTCAAATTCATTTATCCATTGTTCGGCACAATGAGCATTCATGGCTTCTATTGTGTACCGGCGGATACTCCTGTTGCTCTACAATTGTTCATCATGTCGAAATTACAAAGTAGCAGAGAGTAAAGACAACTTGCTCGGGAAACGCACCAATCCATTTACATTCCATTGTACAAGATTTCTTTTTATTTGAGAAATCAGCCGGTCCCGGCGCAGAGGCTGATAAATATGTGTTGTTTTATCAACCACCTATACAGAATTCTCCTAATTACTCCATTGAACGAAACAAATGGTTTTAAGGCATCTTCTAAGATCCTTTAAAAAAAGATAAGCGCTTAAGGAAAGATTTTGGTGATCGAAGAAGATAAAACTGTAAAGAGAAATTACAGAATTTCACGTGAAATAATGGTGGTTTTTTTTTATTATTATTATGTTTTAAGTCTAAATCGAATCTGTTTTGCCCTTTTTTCTTTACTTTATCACAGGTAAGGCAATGCAAATATGTTATAGTATCATCCAAACACAAAATAAGTACATCTATGGGTCCCCCCAAACCACCAAGTTTCGTTCCACCATTTTGGACGGCCTCCCTTACCGGATAAAATGCGTAGTTCTGCCTCATTGCCTGTTCTGGAGCTGCCAGGATTTTTAGCCAAGCAGCGGTAAACGCCGCCATCCGTCGGCTGAAGTCTGCTGATCTGTAACGCTCCCGAGGGCAGCACCAGCAGCCGGGTGTCTCCGGGGGTCAATATGAGGTCCTCCTGGTTCTTCTGCCAGCTGACAGAGGGCATGGGCTCCCCTACAATCTCGCACTTTAATAACGCCGTGTCGCCAACGAACGATGTGACGGACTCGGTCTGCGAAAGAAATCTCAGAGGGCCTGCAAATGCGAAACAAAAAAAGGAATTAAACATCATTTGTCGTGTTAAATTATATGCGGTTCATTGAAATAAGCGTTTCCTCGTTCCTAGACTAAGACGGTAGCTCCAGGCCGCAGCAACCCTTATGTCACATGCCCTATGGGGCAAAAACCGACACGGCCTCAGTAACAACTCAGTGCCCCTCGTTCTAAAAACAAACTATGATACGGTGCCATATTGTTATTATTTAAATATTTTGTATTAACATTTTGTTAATTTAAATAGCGCCATCATATTCCACAGAGTTGTACAATGTTTAAAAGAAATAAATAGTGAGTCACATAACAACTTGGATTTACAGAAACAAAAAGGTGAGGAGGCCGGGCCAAAAGAGCTTGCAATCTAAAAGATTCTGGCACATAGTATAGGTGAGGGCATGTGCAGAGGTCTCGGGTCATTCCTAGAGGCCATTGTAGCTGCTGCCAAAATAAAAAAACGTATTTGTGTGGTTTTTGGAGAGGAACACGCAGGCGACCTTTTGACGGAGAGACGTAAAGCTCATTTATACTCTTCGTGAGTTCCTTGCTGCTTCAACGTATCGCTCAATTTTCAACATGGTTAACTACCTTCCTGTTGGGTAACATCCTGTGGGTGAGCATAAATCCAGGAAAATCCTCATGCGCACTTTAGTGTTTATTACAATATATCATCTTCATTTGGCGTCAGGGTCTTAGAATCAGAGTCTATTCTACTTTTTCAGGATCATTCTTTAATAACATAGATTATACAATTAAGGCCACTATATTCTAAAAATATCCATCCCTTTCAATAAAAATATCATGTTTTCAATGTTTTACATGAACTAAAAAGAAGTTATGTACACATTTCTGCACTACAGAAAAAAATTTGGAAAAAAAGTGGAATTTGGCTTTTCCAGATACTTTGGGTTTTGGGTGAATTATTGGTGCCAACGTGATTTATGGTTATAATATTTATGTTACCCATATAGAATAGCACGAGACCTTCACACAGTTAAAAGAATGGGTAGAAGCCACATGGGAAATAGTTCCTATCGGAGGTAAAAAAATAGGTGTGAAAAACCTTTTTTGCTAGCCCCGACTATAACCAATATTAGACATTTTTTGCAATAGCGTAAGTGTTCCTTTCGGAAACATATCTAGAATTATTTTTTGTTACGCTTTATATATATATATGTGCCTGCTCTGATACTAAGCGTTAAGCTTTTGTCATAATGAACAATAGGATGGGAAGGCGGTTTGTAAACCTTGTTTTCTTTATAATATGGTGCTTAATCACATCAAACAGCAGGAACCCGCTATGTACAACGCTGTCATGATCCATTAGTTTACGGCTCGGAACAAACACACAATATTCCAAATACCCAAAAAATAAGAATAATTTCCTTCCTAATGTAAATGTGCGTAAAATACCGCTTCCAGGCCACTATTTATGCATTACCATGTAAGTTCTACTTATTTTCACTCGATTAGTCATGTAAAAATAAATAAAAAATATGTTTTCTTCCCCTGGGCAGAGCACCTTTTTCTTTATTTTATTTCAGCGTTCTATTAACTCCTCGGAAATCCACAAAAAGCAGATCTAAAAAAAATTAAAAATCATCAAATGCATCGTTTATAAGATCACATTGTGTTGTAATTAGCCGTGTTGTTCCATTTCAGATGATGTATACCATGCAATAATACAGTACAAAAATAAGTATCGCGGTTTCATTTCGAAAAGTTCCCGACGGATAATGTGCTTATAAATAAACCAACGGTTTAAAATTGGCCAGCCATTAAAAAAAAAAAACTCGCAAGGTTCTTACTAGCAGTCAAATCCTATGTTTCTTTGTTTCCGTTAAAGATTTACTTTGTAGAACAATGACAAACGAGGGCCACGGACTTAGAGTCCTTTTTTTTGGGGGGGGGGGATAAGTTGTGAAAGCCCATGGTGGTCTAGTTTTGAACGGGCTTTCATGCATTATAAGTATCCTCCGTAGAGTCTTCAAATTTGGTCATGGATGAGTATAGAATGCTTAGAAATAGGGAAAAGTAGCAGAGATAACCATTCAGCAACCCCATCTATTGCCCCTATGAAGCTATAGACCATTGTGTAGTATGGGGTATGGAACTGGAACGTAGATTACGTAGGAGGCTGTAGATTAGTGAATACCGGGAAGGTGTGCCAGTTAGCGGAAGGCGATGGCGCTCTGCTCATTGTAGACTCTTGTAAAATATTAAGAATAGAATTCACGTGATGTCATCACCAGCGTTTTCAAGGACTCATTGCCTTTGCATAGATCTCAACATTTTTGGCCAAAGAGGGACATTTTGGTTTTATTGTTGCGATTAGAAATATTGTATGAGGTCATTCAGAGACCTTTTTCGTGGCCATTTCTACATTTGTATAATTCAATGTATAAACACATTTCTTGCTTTTCCAATATACATTGTTGTGGATATTATGACTGTGGAACAACAAGCAAAACATTCTGAGCTCCTAAAAAAAGGTGGCAAAGGAGGAAGAAAAAGGAAACAGAGGGAATATGGACCCAAAGTGACACGGGAATGCATGTTTCGGTGTATCAATAAAATAACTTTTCAATTAAATGATTCCAGGTACAGTGCCAGGTTCACCAACGATGAGAAATTACTCGTGTGCATCACTACATCAACACCATGACCTCCACACTGCTATAGGTATAAACAAGTCAAGGAGAAGCCTCTTAATTAAATGTCTTAAATTTCATATTAAAATATCTGATCTGATCTGACTCCTTTTGATATCATACAGCAAACCCTAAACCAGGGGTAGGCAATCTTCGGCTCTCCTGATCTTGTGGACTACATCTCCCGTAATGCTCTTACAGTCAGAATGCTGGCAAAAGCATCAAGGGAAATGTAGTTCACAACATCTGGAGAGCCGAAGGTTGCCTACGCCTGCCCTAAACCTACTAATGCCGCCATCTAATGGTTACAATCCTTACCAAGCCCATGTTAAAAGGCATGTAGTCAATTAAACAAATCTCCTTTCCTTATTGCTCCGTTATTAACGTCTTCTTCTTCCTCCCAGCCTCTCCTTGGCTCCGGAACGTTGCCATCACCGCCGTCTTTTCAGCATCAAACCGTTTCAGGGCCCTCATTCTAGTATCTATATTTGCTCTGTTTATTTCGGCGCTACACAAAGCCTCAGATTACCTACAAAATGAAATCTTTTTCAATTTGCTTTCATACGGTTGCCCCCAAGGGAGACTTGTTTTCTTGCCCATGATTCAACATGTTCCTCCAATACCTGCAAATCAATTCTAATCTGGAAACGGTGCGCGGCTCTCATCTGCCCTACGGCGTACATCGCTGCCTATCGGGATTCCCGTCTCTCTCTCTCTCTCTCTCTCTCTCTCTCTTTCTCTCTCTCTCTCTACAGAAGGTATAATTATTAAGTAATTAAAGTTCACTTAATATAAATGCTTATCGTTAAGGGGACAGACCTCGGGATTCTAACGGGCGAATCTATTAACTATTCAGCGATTCTGCAGCACCGGGGGGTAGAGAAGCATTCAGTGTTCTGCTTCAAATCAAATATCTGACACTTATTTAACATCAAGACCTTCAAAATCACATTAAATAATGAAAAGTGAATTATGCGTTCAGAGACAAGAGCGCCCTTATCCGGCTGACCTAATCTGAGCGTTTACATTTTAAATCGTGAAAATGTTTTTTCGTTTAGGTGATTAGTTAACATTGTTTCGGTCTCCTGCTTGCAAAAAGTCCTATAAAATAATAATGTTAAAAATAATAATAATAATAATAGCTATATAAACCGATATAATGTCTATTTATTGCATAGCATAAACCAGTGTATACTGCAGACGACAAAGAGACTAAAAAAACACAATAGGCGTAATATAAGAAGATTTACTTAGAGTTGCAGATAAGTGGAACAGCTTCCCAGTAGAAGTGGTAGAGGGTCTTACCAGCAGGAATGAGTCTTACAATGGGTCTTACCAGCAGGAAAAAGAGGCAGACTAGATGGGGCTGACTGGGTCTGAACTGCCGGTAAATTCTATGTTTAACTTGAGTGTACTATATATATATATATATATATATATATATATATATATATATATATAAATGTTCTTTTTTACGCAAGCATTTCATCTTCAATCTGTTTTTCTTTCACCATCATTGTTTCTACACATTGTTCAATTTAAATGACTGCTGATATAATCTTGTTATTTTCCCCCGGAGGTTCATGTCCTATTACTGTCAGTAAAGAAATTGTATTTAAATTGGAGGAGCAGATTCTGTGTCTATGGAAAAAGTCATTGCCCCCATCATCTCAGCTCAGTGAAGCCCTCACTCGTTTGTATCTCCCGTGTTATTAGAATTATACCGAGCCTTTCTATTAAGGCTCCGTGAAGTGGAAGAACCTGATTCAACATCGTGGTAGACCCGTGACCCCTTAAGAACTACATTATTTCCCTCTTTGCGAAGTTAAAACAATTATATTGGAACTCCTCACGCAGGCGTCAGTTTCACACCTTCATAATATCGTCAAGAGTGTGAACGGTATTTATTTACACGAGTATAAAAAAAAAAATGATATCAATGAGTCAAGAAAAAAGAAAAATACAAGTAGAAAAAATGCTACATTTTAACTTAATGATTTGAAGTTCATATTTTTTCTAGCGTTCAACACACAGAGCCGGCCTTAGGTGTTCTGGCGCCCTGTGCGGAGTACTCCTCTGGCGCCCCCCATCCCAAAGAAAAAGAAAGGAAAAAAATCTGCCCCTTCTTACTGCCTCCCCCTTATGCCCCTTCTCACTGCCTCCCCCCCTCTGCCCCTTCTCACTGCCGCACAACTTTCCCGCACAACAGCAGCCCCTCTCCCCCCAGCACGTCAGAGCTAATGCGCCCCCAACAACGCCTCTCCTAACCCTAATAAGAAGGTGCCAGGTAGTTAGATTATTTTGTTATCCAGAGAAAATGCTATTATTTATATGATTTTATTAAGAGGGGGGGGATTTAATCTACCGTGGCTATGAATCACTGGGGCATTATCTCCCTCCGTTCGCTAATTGCATGAAAGCATTTCGAAAGCTTTGGGTTTAGCATCACTCAGTAAGACGCGGTTCTTTAAGAGCGGACGTGAACGGCCGATGCAAATTCTCCCAAATAAATGCAGCGCAGCAACATAAAATAGCTTGTTATTCAGCTTGTGAAGTTAATGCGCGGCAATCATTCACAGGCGTCCGAACGTTTCATCTTTGCAGGCTCTTACGGTGGATATGCTGGAAGTTAATTATACTGTATATCAAAGAAATGTCTAGCTAGGAAGATTTAACCCGTTAAGGACAAAGTCCGTACATGTACGGGCTCAAAATGCATTGTTTTCAATGGGTTTAGGGACCGCCCATTGTCCTTAAGGGGTTAAACTGTGCACAACTCCAATAATCTTAATGTCTAAACATTTCGTCGCACATCGCAGCTTCACGTTTTATGAAATAAAGTTGTTTTCTTTTTTTTTTTTTTATGGCCGCATTTCGGGGACCAAGTAAATGTGTTTAGGGGCGGCATTGTATCGATGTACGCGGTACACAGTTTTATGTCGAATTACTAGAATTTTCCTTATCTAAATATCTTATTCACCCGGCGAAAATCGTTCTGTATTACCATGTTTTATCCATAAGCGGAAAGACTTCCGATAATCTTTGGATGGTGCTCAGCAGCTTGATGAAAAATTATTTGTCCCGGTTATCTATGAACAGAAACTGCGAATATATCCATTTGGTGATGTCACATGATATCATAGAATGTAAAAATGATGTCATTCGTGATGTAACCGTAGCAACATTTTTTTGCCATCTAAAATATGTTGTGGCGTATTTCTAATGATCTTGGCTCCTGTCATGGGGTGCGGCTATTTATTCTATTTAATTAATTCAAAATATCCAGGTATCCAGAATATCCTTCTATAGAAGTGGTTCTAAATGTTTACAGGCTCTTAGAAAAGGTATTTATGATCTGGAGCTTGAGTCTTACAATACATTTTGTTATTAAAAAAAATAAAAAAAGCAGCTTAATGATTCGCTTTATGAATCCGCGGCCTCTTTATCCTCAGTTAGGGGCAACATCGACCAGTCGTCGGCCCAACCCAACATCACCTCGGCCATTGTTAAGCAAATAAACATCATGAGATGCGTCCTTTTATTCTTCGCTTAGCAGTTCAATCACAATTCAATTTCATTCCCTTGAAAGAAAAATCTTAATTCTAAATTATTTTTGCTTAAATATCTATTTCTAGGAAGGGTTAGGATATTTAAAAGTACCGGGAATAATATGTTTAATGTTACATTTAAATGTACGACGTTCTGTAGAAGAGGCGGAACAGCAGCTTAAAAATAATTATATGATAAAGAGAAGTTCCCCTGTGTTTTTCTTCTACTTAGTTCCAATATGGAGAGGCATACTAATCTCTAACAAAACCCTTTTTACTAATCCCTTCTTCATGTTTATGACTCACTTATAAGAACAAAATTGAACGAAGGAGTTTTTTTGGGTTTTTTTTGGTTTTTTTTAATACTTTCCTTAATTCAACATTAATGAATTTACAATTTACAGTATAGTCTACCGGTCATCAAGTCTTAGACACCGAAATTTCAAGATACCGTAGTATTATTTATAGATTGATCTGGGATTAAATGCTGGAAAAAAAATAAATCTGTCTATAGGACTCCGAAGAAGGTCAACATGATCTGTGATTCCAACCATGAAACAGAACACAGAAGGGAACTGGACCATACCGAGGGTCGTTAACAAGATATGCATCTTCTAGAAAAACCCAAGCAAAAATAAATGCAATATTCCCGATTGCCGGTGATACCAATATCACCTGATAGGGGTTTACGAGATGAAATTTCTTAGAATCAATTAACCTAGACATATCTTTGATAGCGAAGCTTGACCATAAATAAATCCCACGTTGAAGGTTGTATAAGTGTTGTAGGAGTTCCAGTTCTCATTCTTTTTAAGAAATAAACCTAACCATCAACATACGCAGCCTGTATTATCCAGCTTTTGAGAGAGGTCACTGCCTGACTGTGTAATAACAATAATAAAAAAATTATAACTACATGAAGGTAAACAGTTACATTCCAAATATATTTCTCAATTATTACAGAAGAAAATATTTTTGTACTATTTAGGAAAGGTAAATAGTAATTTTTTATATATGTTAAATTTATAAATATTTATTGTTTAGTATGATAGTAGGCTTTCAAATATTTGACTGTAAAATATGCACTTGTATCCTTTTTCAAATATATTGTACCAGAATATCCCTCTCCTTTGGATATAAAGCACGTGTTTGATGCAGTTCCCCTCCCAACCACTTGTGGTGCTGTAGGCAGCTCTGCTTCATGCAGAGACTCGAGGCCCATCTAGCAACACCACTAGATATTTATTTAGAAGAAAAAAAACCATATTAAATGGAATATGAAATACTAGAAAAAAGCCCATATTTAATAAGAAAAATAAACATTAGAGTAGTTCTTAGAACACAGTTTAACTTTGTTGTTCAATATCCTGGGAGCATTACATTGTTTGAGCTTCCATGTTTAACAAGTGACGGCCATGGCTTTGAGTCAAGGACCAAATCTCTAGCTCCAGATGAGACAATTATCTCTTCTTACTCTTTTTTGGCTCCTTTTTTCATATTTAACATTCATTCTTTGTCCAAATCCAAAAGAACTGGACATACCCATCCATCTATTCTCTATGATCATATAATTATGATGGAAGGCACACGAGGCAAATAGAGTTAATAAAAGCTGCAGAAAAAAAAAATCTAAACTTTTTTGGGTATAAAGGTGAAAATTGTTGTAAAGGATAATAAAGGACTCTGAGTGCTAACCTTCCTTTAACAATGGACAATTATAGTACTTGTATGAAAAGATGTGTGGTTCTATTCTAATTAACACAATTGTACAGGACATTTCACACTGATAATAGGCATAATTACTAGGAGTTATTTTTATATATCTATCTACCTATCTATATATATAAATATAATTTGAATTTGTTCAGCGTCTGGTTAGATTTTACAAAATAATATTTAAATTCTAAGCTTTGCAATCACTTAAAAAAACATTAAAACCCAAGCCTAGGCTACAGCCATTTAAACGTAAATCTAAACAAATACTTCATAGTAAAAATGATCATAAAGCCCTAATCGATCACTACAGGCTCCACTATAGTGTCCTGATAGCCGCTGAACTTTCTTTAAGCAAATCCGTGCATTTCCAACCTCTGTCTGGGCTTTATCCAAGGATTTCCCTTTACATGTAATGAGCTGTAGGCTCAGTCTGCATCTGAGCAGATAATTCCGGTCTCAATATTCGCGCTTTTATCTTAAAGAGAAAACGTGTAGCCACCAGAAAAGATCAAAATCTCAAACCCCCTTTTCAATAAGCCTATGGAACCGAAC
The DNA here is from genome assembly GCA_023333645.1 of Sceloporus occidentalis. Classification (NCBI taxonomy): domain Eukaryota; kingdom Metazoa; phylum Chordata; class Lepidosauria; order Squamata; family Phrynosomatidae; genus Sceloporus; species Sceloporus occidentalis. The sequence continues at coordinate 987,642 of JALMGF010000097.1, read as the reverse complement.
GGCGTTGTCATATCTTTAAACTAGATTTACTTAAACCTAAATTGGCTGTCAAAATAAGAAAAAAAATATAGGTTATAAAATGAGTGTCTAATAGCCGTCTCTCCCAGGTTTATAAAGCAATCGCTAAGACGTGTAACTATGTATCATACGTGACATTTGCGGAGTCGTTTCCAGCGCTGTTACATTTGTATGAAAACACTTAACTGTCTTTTCTTCCGGATTTTTTTTATTAATGTAGGCGACATGACATTATGTACCTAAATTATTACACAAAGAATTGACAAACTGCAGGTTATTCAAATACATTATCTGTAACTATATAATAATCACCGTTATAAGTGTTATTATAGAGTTTACCAGCTACATTCTAAAATTGTATAAGAATTCACAATTAATAACCCTGTGTCATTTTAGATCATACTAAATATTTTTATAAGCAGGCCACACATATCCAGCCGCTTACTTAATCAGGCGGCCACTGGCCTTAAAGTGCCAGGCCGGTCCTGTCGTTGCCAGTCTGGTCCTGTTTATAAGGGTATTTTCATATTTCAATTATGATTTCCTAAATATGTTTCTTAAATTAAAGCAAACACTCTTTCCTTGCTAAGAATCTAATGGCCGGTAAGGTATATGTATCTCTGTATCATATCATTGTTAAAACAATTTACTAATCTTGCTTCAACATACCTGATGGACCATCAAATCTATTTGCCTGGTTGGTATCAAACCAGTATAAATATAATACAGATTTGCAAAGTATTTCACTATTGGTACACTACTAGGATTTTACAGTTATTTCTGTACTTCGTGAAATTAGATCAATTTATGTAAAGGAAACAATGTCCACATTTCCACAGCTACCGACCCTCAAAGACCAGTGATGTCACACTTGGGTCCACCACTGACACGATGTGAAAGGTCCACCTAGCACTCTATATCCACTTTGGACAGTCTTCGATTAATGTTATTCTGTGTAATCCTAGCATTCAAGAATTTACAAGAATTATATATAGTACTGGGCTGTATTTGCCTAGGACTTTCTTCCAGCAAGAAAGGGTTATACCGTATTGGCTCGAATATAGGCCGCACTTTTTCCCCCCACTTTAAGTCTTTAAAGTGGGGGTGCGGCCTATATTCGGGGTCTAGCGCCCGACGCCCAGGACATGCAGTCCCAGGCGCCGGGCAGGGTTAGGATACAGATCCCCCGCAGCGGTGCAGGGGACCTGCATCCTACTCCCCGATACGCTCAGACAGCCTCCCCTGCCAGCACTTTCCACGGGGGGGGGGGGTGCCGGCACGGGAGGTTGTCTAAGCTTTACCTCTGCCCCCAAGACTTACCAGAGGAGACTCCCGGGTGTCTTGCGGGGCCGGCGTGGGACATCTACACAATACGCGTACACAACTTCTGGTGCCGGCACATCAGCTGAGTGCCAGCACCGGAAGTTGTGTACGCGTATTGCGTAGATGTCCCCCGCCAGCCCCGCAAGACACCCGGGAGTCTCCTCTGGTAAGTCGGGGGGGCAGAGTGGCAGCATATCTCGGGGGGGGGACAGTGGCAGCATATCTCGAGGGGGGAGGAGGACAGTGGCAGCATATCTCGGGGCGGGAGGACAGTGGTAGCATATCTCGGGGAGGGAGGACAGAGTGGCAGCATGTTTTTTTTGGTGCTTTTTTAAAGAAAAAAACTTTTTCTTTAAAAAAGCACCAAACTTTTAGGGTGCGGCCTATATACGGGGGCGGCCTATATCCGAGCCAATACGGTATGTCTTCTTTTAAATGGTCAACAGGATAACATTAGAAACCAAATAAATAGCTGGTGGCTGCATAATAAAAACTAATAAATAATAATTTAATTCAAGTAAAGAATCCCAGTGACATAGAAATATGGAATTTACTTGCAAATTGGACCCATTTGGCTCCATCTAGTCACCCATTTTTCGTCAGTCTCGTCTTACATTCGGGAGCCATTTGCCTATCGCATGTATGTTTAAATTCCCTCACACAAGTAAGATGGTCATATAAAAAATACACGTTCTACAAAATACAATCTAATATAATAACTTTGCAACATTAGAGCAAATTATATTTAATAAATATTAAATAATTATTATTCATGCAATAAGGAAAGTGTTGATAAGATAAAAAAAATAAATTACAATTTCAGATCTGAAATTAAAATGCCAAATTATATATTTGCATATATTTTTTTTATTTTTTTTTGAAAATGTTCATAATATGTGGATAATGAAACACTGATTTGAACTCAACACGCAGACAAATTATCTCCGTAACGTGAGCAATCTTGCAGTCCAACTAATTTACATGGAATCCAGACATTTTGACAATGTCATTCTGTTGGAACCATAGCAGATATTTTTCTTTTAAGAAAATCTATATGGTTTTCGGAGAAAACACTCAGTAAAAACAAACATGGCAAGGATGAGGGTGATTAAGTCCCAAGCATTTACAATTAGTAATCAGCAGTTACGGCTTCTTTCGTTAATTATCACAAGGAGTTGATCAGGAGGTAAAGAGAATGCTCGTTGTTAATGGCATGAAGCCATTTGTGTAGAAACCGTCAATCAACTCACAACAGAGTAATACGTAATGAGAACTATCGAACTACCCCGTCTACTTCCTGACCCCAGCTTGGACTACCATTTTCTCTGATCTCCGCTGGCCCCTGACCTATTGGACTGTTCCTGACATTGTTTTTGGACTATCCTCTGCTCTTACGCTCCAAACCCAATCCTGACAGTTTCTATTTCAGAGTCTTGATTGGAGTTGGTATCAGCATAGAAAAATATGTAAAGTTCCCCATGCATTTGGGACCTAAGGGGTCTCTTCTTTTAATGGAATATCTCTTAACGTCATTATGTTACGGTATATATCACTGCATGTTCTAAACGCAATTGTTCTTCGCCCCCATGTGCATCAGTGAGCCTTGGCCGCCCCGTGACCCAGACGCTGGTTCACCAGTTTTCCTTCCTTGGACCCCTTTTGATGATAGGTACTGACCCCTGCAGAAACACCCCACAAGAGCTGCCATTTTGGAGATGCTCTGACCCGGTCGTCTTGCCATCACAATTTGGCCCTTGTCAAAGTCGCTCAGTTCCTTACGCTTGCCACATCAGACTATTTTAATTATGGTTTAACATAAACTATAAATGGATTGTTTTTTTCATTTAAATAAGTATTAGGATTTTTAATTGGCTGAACTTCCAAGCCGCTTAAAGTTCAAGGTTAGAACAGCAGTGAATTACTAAATAATGTTAATTCGTTGGGTTAGCACTTTGAACTCAATCTCATTTGTGCATAAAGAAAATTCCTTCTTCCTTAATAGAAAATATGATTAGGATACGCTACTTCCAAAGCGCATGCACAATCTTGTATTGTCTGTGCATTTTGTGAATTAGGTAATATGCATTTCACATCCCCCTTAATACCGGCTTATTTGTCATATTCGTGTGTCTGCTCAATATATATATATATATATTAATGGGTGCACAGAGGACTGAACAAATCCCAAAAAGGGGAAAATGCATGTTGAGAGATTCTGCAGTATCCCCCCTCCCAATACATTTGACAAAAAAATTAAAGGGACCACACAGCCGTCATATGCATTAAAGGGCGTATGATGACCGGAGTGTCCTTTTAATCAAAGGAACAGGTGATTTTTCTCCTCTTACACCGTATGCCCGGCAGAGCTGCTGAGCCCTTCCCTATTACCCACCAGGAGAGGGCGCTATTAGGTTCCAACTGCCGTAGAGAGATGCGTTGGGGAGGTTTCTGAATCCACCCTTCCATAGCAAGCTCATATGCAAGATACTCTTATCTGCTGACAGATGACAGGAGCTTTAATTCAATTCTCCCCTTAAAGATTGCCTTGGAAGCCTAACAAACAACTGCCTCACCTGGAGCCTCCAGGGTAATCCATTAGGTTTCCAGGAATGCGCATGATTTAAGGCCAACTCATTCTTTGTTACTGAAGAAACTCATAGAGCTTTGCCCTACATAAGCTGCGCAGCTATAACTCGTATATTTTTGAGTAAATAAACCCAAAGTGTGACAAAACAGTCAAAAAACACCCAATATTTTGTAAACGTGGCATCAGATTAGTGAAAATTAACCTTTATTACGCTTCTTAATAAAGTATTGACACTGAGAGCTCGCACTTATTATTTACAAGAAAATAAAATTAGAAATTTAGGGTAAAATATGATATGGTAAAATTGGGCTTTCCCGATTTCCCATTAATATGTATTTTCTTCTTAAAATTCCCCTGGCCAAGTTAAAGGTAGAAAAGAACATATTCTATGTTGATTCATAAGTCACAAGTGGCAACATCTTTTTAAGTTAACCACCTTTCCAGCAAGGAACTTTAAAACCTTTTAAGCAAGTGAATAAAACTAAAAAAAAAAAAAAGAGCAAAAAATAAAACTTCCGGACACTTTTTTTGACTGCCTTTGTAACATGTAGACGAGTCGAGTCCTATACGTCTTAATATTGAACGTCCGACAGTAGGTCTGCCAGAGGTTAACGCATAATTAATTTCAAATGGGGTGTTAAAAAAAAGAAAACAAAAAGAAAGATTATAATTGTAAAAAGCACTGTGATACATTTTAACAGTTCGCACCGTGTTCCTCTACAATGCCACCATTCATGTGGATTCATGTACGATGGACAGCATGTCAATCTCAAAATTGTTCCTTGAACAAAGGTTGCTATGCTGTCCGTTGAGACTCTGTAGGGATTTTCCATTAAGCTATAAAAACGAAGATTTTTTAAAAGATGTCAAAAAAATCAAATCAAGTGAATAGCATGCTTAATAAAAAAAAAAATGAACTGGATGGAAATAAAACATAAGTAGTGCTTTTATCCTTCCCCTTTATCTCTGGCTGTCGTCATCATCTTATATTTTTAAATCTTCAAAAATTATTATTTTTCAGATAATTGAATAATAGCCGTATTAACTTAGGAATTCACTTTTAAAATCAAAATATTTTTTTGTAATTAATTGTAATAAGCACAAAATTGAATGTAATAACGTAAATAAAAATACACTGACCGGTTATATGTCAGACAGAACCTATTTATTCCTAATACCCCCCCCCCCCATATATATATGAAGAACAATAATACAGGTTTTAATATAAGGGAGGATATTAGCCTTTATTATTAGAACTAGGCTATCAAATCAGATAAATTATTAAACTGCCCTGAGAGGCAGAACCATCATTTTACATCAACTGTCTGGGGGGAATTTCAGACAGACAATGAAGAAGAAGGAGATCTTTAAACTAGACCATTTAGAAAGTTTAGGTAATTAAAGCAGATCCATCACTTTCTCCTAATCCTGCATTTTGTAGTTTACTATATCAAATAATAATATATTATTATTAATATATTAAATAGGCAACATGTACATAGCAGAAACCCAACATTATATATATATATATACATATATATATATATATATATATATATATATATATATATATATAGATAGATATATTGTCTCTCCCCTATGGCCGATTACTGGTTCAGGCAGCCTTTGTAAGCTACTTTTTAAATTATTATTATTATTATTATTATTAATTTATTTCATATAGCACCATCAGATTTCACAGCGCTGTACAAAGGGTACATTAAACATGAATGACTTTGGAAGACTGAATAAGCCTCTGTTGGCCTACACGTGACCCAGGGACATGAATCTCAATCACGTACAGATCCGACTCACATATAAAGCTATTTATTGGCCCATTGACTCTAATAACTCATTGGAATAAAAGGATGAAGAAAATTAAGTGATACATATTACATTCAACAATGGATAGCTGCATTATTGGGAATGACTGATATGTTTATGACTCATTTTGCGTCGAAGCTCTCCCCACCCTTACCACGTTAAGGCACAATATCATAACACTGATTACATACATCTTAGGGGGAGATGTAGAAGGGTTTGATAAGTTACAAAGCAAATATTACCAGTATATGGAAAGTCAATAGCTTCACCGTTAATGTATGTATGAATAGCTGGCTGGAATCTATTAAATTCATCCAGAAAACTCACGTGACCGACTCCATCTTTTTCTACGGTGGATCAATAAAAGGTATCAGCTCACAATAAAGATCCCAACTCTTCTTGGAACAGTACGGCTTTCTCTGTTATCCCTAATTAATTTATAACGAAGCATGTGGCTTGAAAGGAAAGGTTAGAAGAATTAATCGGCAGGTAAGGGATATTCCACCCATCTTGTCCACTTAAACCTCAACTTCTTTCGATCCGTGGCATACCTGGGAACTTTAGAGGGCTGTTTTTTTTTTAAGCTCTCCCTCTCATGCTCCTTCAAAGAGACAGAAAGAAACGGGGTGGAGTGGAGAGGAAGGGCTAGCTGCGAAGTGGTGCAAAGTGGGCAAACCCAGAATCCCACCCGACCAGAGATCAAAGCCTCCAGAATCAGAGCTGGTTACTGAGCCACCGGGAGAAAGGCAGATTTTTAGTTTTTAGATACATTCCTTGGTTTGTACTGCTCTGGGGCCATTGGAACACAGGAGTGATGGGAGTGATAAAGGGCCATTGGAACACAGGAGTGATGGGAGTGATAAAGGGCCATTGGAACACAGGAGTGATGAGAGTGATAAAGGGCCATTGGAACACAGGAGTGATGAGAGTGATAAAGGGCCATTGGAACACAGGAGTGATGGGAGTGATAAAGGGCCATTGGAACACAGGAGTGATGAGAGTGATAAAGGGCCATTGGAACACAGGAGTGATGAGAGTGATAAAGGGCCATTGGAACACAGGAGTGATGGGAGTGATAAAGGGCCATTGGAACACAGGAGTGATGGGAGTGATAAAGGGCCTCTGTACACCTATGAAGAGATTCCATTAAAAAAAAATTACCTATTTTGAGCTACAATAGTTTTTTTTTGTTCACATTTTTTCGTCGTTTAATGTGAGTTTACCTGCCGGTGTCTTATGTTCCAAATCCAATCACATTCCTTTTTTTCTGAATTTCTATCTTTTATCTTAGAATAATGTGTGTAAAATATTCTGAAAATAATATGTATTAAAACAGTTTAAAAAACAAAACAAAAAAACCCTAGAATTATAATAATTTTATTATCTTAACATCAGGTTTTTTGGAGCTCTTTGTAGCAGTTTTAGATTATTGCTAATTGTACATAAAAGCTGATTTCAGGGACAAACGCATCCATGAACTTCGTGTTTATTTTGCTCATTGTTTCCAACAATAGCTGCACTGATTGTTAAGGAACAGAATTAATTAAATCTGAAAGGGACATTTTTAAAACATTCCTAATATGTGTAATTTGCAGGGGGGGGGGGCAAACAAAAAAAAAGTGATGACATTTTTAACCAGATGGTGATTAAAGATTTAGAATAAAATAAAATGAACATTCATTCTGTTCTACCAGCGAGCTGGTGTCTGACAGAATAGAAAATGTCATAAATGAACTGGAAAGATTGTAGGGCTTGGATTAAGGTCACATTTCCCATTAAGATCGTTAAAACCAATCGGTTTCATGTATAGTAATGGGTCACTTTAAGGCCTCACCTTGGCTTTTTTGCCGTGTAATTTTTAGCATTTCGAATCCATGCATTTAGATGAACGAAATACAAAAGATGCAGATCGCTTATTATTGACGTGTTATGGATACGTTGTAGACTAATGTGAAGGATGTGAAGGATGTGAAACGTGAAGAAAATAAGAACATATTATAGAAAAATGAAACTTAACTCATGTATTATGCCAATGCCCACAAAGGTATTTACACCCCTCCACATAGCGAAACGTTGGGTTATAACATCATATCCTGTCGTTTTGTGTCATAAAAGCATAATGCATCATCTAATGCCTCCCATGGACGCCTTGCTGGCTTGGGAGACCTTCCATAGTATGAAAAGGCCCAGTTGGGGAGATCAGAGGTCTCCTTGTAACTGGCCCATTGAGTGGTTGCACAGCGTAGGGACATATTGCCGAAAAGGGCAACCTGTCCCTTGGTTTTGCTGCAAGGGGACTATCGCCCCTTCCCTGGACCTGCCACCCAAGGCCAGAATAAGTCACTGCCAATACCTAGGAACTTCCCAGAGTAGGCTACCTGGAGCACCCTCTCTTCCAGAAGGCTTTATTCAGGTGGCATGGCTTGCCGTTGGGGGCTGATAGAACCTTGAGGGACCATACATGGAGACTTTCCGGGGCTGGTTCCATGGAGATCCCTTTATCTTAAGGATGTGGCTGTGATAAAGCGGTGTGGCTAGCCCTGTGTAAGGGGAAGTGTGAACGCCTGTTAGACTTTAAAGTAGGTGGGCAGTGGATGGAGACGCAAGGAGTGGTCATCAATAAAGATGGCTCCCTCGGCTGGAGAATGAAGACTGTAGCATATCACCCGGTGAATCCAAGCGGCGGACATTGAAAGTTTAAATGTTTAATGCTTGATGCATCTGGTAGACCATGAGAAAAAAATAAATAAAAAAAAAAGTCTCAGCACTATATAACAAATAATTCCACTAAAAATAACGAATAGCGGGGTCATTTTTTTCTTGTCTCTAAATTCTCCAATCATGTTGTTTATTATCTTTCTTTATTCTTACTTGTATTTATTATTTATTCTAAATAAATAATTATGACCACGTGTGGATGGCTCTGACCAGCACATATACGCATCTATCTTAATTTAACGATTTTACACTTATAGGCTAAATCATTTGATGAAAAACCTACAAAAGATAAAAATAAAAAAAAACATTCTGCTGCCGCCACGTAAATAATTCATTTTTTTTCTTTTTTTTTTTTTTCCAAAGAACAGCTGTCAAAATGAATGAATCCACAATGTGTAAGTCCTTTTCAATGAGCTTCTTCCAATAGGTGATGGTATGAAATGAATAAAAGAAGTCTAAGTTCATATGACAGCAATGGGAAATGAAGGTCAAAAACTGCTGTGGCTCTTGACCAGCAGATCAGCCCGAGGTCAGGTCTTTTTTCATTGCGGCATACGGTTGGGATATGATGAGCAACATTAAATTGGACACCTGGGTTTAGCATTTATATTCTCTCTTCAGCTAGCGGCAAGTAACTCCTATCTCAAGAACAAGAGACTCCTCTCCCTAATGAGATACTTGAGACTCAACACAGCTAATTCATGTTTTGATAATAGGTTAATGTTAGCGTTCGGACACTTGGCCTTTTTTATATTAAAAAAAAAAACTGTCAAAAGAATCAAATGGCTATTTTTCGAAGTATTAAAAGGTGTTTTTTTTATTTATTTATTTATTTTATACAATGCACAGAAGAGTTCCTAAGAGGAAATGTTGAGAGCCTTGTGAAGAAGAACAAGAAGGATCCAGAAATACTTGCAGTAGGTATAAAATAATCCCAAGAATTAAAGAACTCGGAGTTTCTGCATAAAATGGAAAAATGGGTCAATCGTTTCTTATCGTTGGCTCATTGTTCCTATATCAGTGCGCGTATACGGAAATTGCTTTTTATTCATTTTGTGCAACATTAAGCATGCCCTGATGTTGTAATTATGGAAAACGCGAATTACGCATGAATACTGTGAGCGCAACCAAAAAGATGAGCAAAAATTATACATATTCACACATTTAGAAATTCAGTATTACCTTCTACTGATTAAACATACACAGTTTCCGAGTGTATCCTCTTTTAATTTTACCAGAATCGTCATGTCAGACATAACTCCCCCATTTACAAACTATTTAACTTTCTCGTGTTGCTGTTCTATTATCTATTATCTCTTTTTTTGTCCTAGACTTTTATTAAACTGAGTTATAGGTGCTCTACCGGAAACTAACAATTACTAGCTAGAAACACTTACATTATGCAGATTCTAAACATTAAACATACATACAATAAACCTTTGTAGCTATGATCTACATTCTTAATTTTTTCTCCTACATTAGTGGTCTAACGTCTTAATATCTCATAGCTGTGTGAAAGCTGCTTCGGAAAGCGCAATCAATAGAAATCAATAATTCTTGTAATTTTATATTTTTTATATTGCTTTGTTTCAGATGTATTTTATGTTACAGAATATCTAATTTTTTTTTGATTTTATATTATTTTTTTATTGATTTTTCAAAAAAAAAAATAGAACATGCATATAATACATGCCTTAATTCGGATGTATTTTTTTTAATTTCAAATGTATTGATTTAAAAAAAAAAAATCCCTATTTTGTGGTGTACATTTTTAATTATTTTTTAAGTTGTAGAATGACAAAAAAAAAGTGGCATTGAAGAACATTATTGTTATTTATGTAAAGGGTTAATTTATCTTTTCATAAGATCATGCCATCGACGGAAAGCTAGGCATTCACATATAGTTGTTTTTTTTTTCAGGAATACAATATATTTAAGATACTTTAGATAAAATAATTAAAATTCTTCCAAAATAAAAGTAATATAAGGCAATAACGTACGCCTTTTACTCCAGGCACTCGACTTAAATGGAGCGTCTCCCCTGAAACACCCTGTTTAAGGCTTCACTAAGTGGTGTGAGACTGTATGAAATCTGTGACAGTTCTAGGACTTAAATGCTTTTGTCAGAAAAGATCCAGAGGCAGAAGGAAGGATTATAGTGGAACTAAACTCCTATGACTGATTTTAATGAAAAAGTCAGTTGTTTGGAAACATTACAAAAAAAAACATTTGCAGAACCTTAAGTAGCCAGGGGCAAAAAGACATTATTTCCACCCATTTGTTTGCTTGCTTGTGCCAACACTCGGAAAGTGCTTCACTTTTGGCATATTGAATGTCTGTATCTATATATTTATAGTGTTAACTTATCTATTTCGATTGTGAAGGGCGTCAGCACAACGTACCACTTCAGCAGTTTCAAATATTTTTCCTTATTTTATTTAATATTTTTAAGCTACTCTTTTCGTCTACTCTTATTTAAAACTATTCTTCCTATTGGTAAAATAAAACTGAAAAAAACCCCAAAAAACGGAAAAACTGGAAAACAAAAGCCGATAAATAAAAAAAAAAAAAACATACGTCTTCATCATAATAAGTTATTTTTCCAACCATTTCAAAAAGAGTTTTATCAACCCTTTACACGTTCGGATATAGTGTTGATCAGGTTTAGGCAACAGTCTTTCCATTCCGTGATCCAACGGAAAGTCGAATAGGATGAATGATTAAGAAGAAAACCGATGCACAAGGGTCTCCTAGGGTAGTTAATACATGTCACACTTTAGCAGAACACGGTTAGAAGACCCAACTCTAAATTTATAGAGAAAGAAGCAAAAGTTGAAGTCAAAGTGTTATGGTGACCACGACTTGTGGTCTTAAATAGTTATCAATAGCTTACAAGATTACACAAATTCTTGGTAAAGCCTCATCCTCTTCCACACCTCTAACCATACCTCCTAAAACTAAAATCCCACTCTTCGGCCATTTGAAATGTTGGCTGGTGTGATTAGGTCTCATGAGATAATACACTCTATATCAGAAAAGTCCTTTCCCTTTTATCCGCTCACTTTCTTTCCCCCAATAATCTATGTGGTCTGTTAATATATACATAGCCCAGGGTCAACGGGAAACCAGCATAAAAAGTCTGTGTCTGTGCGGGTGTGTGAAATGAACTCCATTTTTCGTCTACAATATGACAGCTTTGCTTTCATAGATCGTATGTTCTACAATTAAAATTGATTCCGCTGTCTGACCTAGAGAGGAACGGGATGTCAGCTGAGACTCTGTCTCCAGAAACTGAAGGTCAGCTCATTCTCTGGATAGACAACTAAGATATGCTTAATAATTTCCTGAGGGGTGAATTGATCAAAAAGTATTATTTGATCTCCATCCGCCGCGGCCTGTCTGCATTCCGTATTGAAGTTTTATATTGATTCTTGTGGCCGGACAGTCATATTTATCAGACGTGTAGGATGTACAGATTTCTGAATTTACTGCCGTTGCTAACAGATAGATACTACGGTTGCTGGAGATTCGTGGCACTCAACGGGTCGGGTATTTCCACAGCGAGAATGTGAAACTTAAAGCTATGAATATTGTATAAAATTATTTCCGAGGCTCATGACCATCATCTAAGAAAGTATTGATGAGATGCTCATGTTATGGACTAACCTGGGATCCTTCAAAAAAATGGCTGACCCTGAGACTCTTGAAATATTACGCCTCTAATAGCTCATTGTAAAGTCTCTATGCACTGACTCACCAACTGGCTCTGATACCGGTCCACGTGGAGGCCTTGACTTGTCATTATGTAACAATACACTAAAGTTTATTATATTATTATCTCAGCTGAGTCTCTAACTACAACTCATTTGGGAACTCGCTCAATGTACGAGTGTCCATGGACTGAGGCAGTGAGTGATCCAGATAGTCCATCCAATACTTTATTCTCCTATTCACCTGTTAAATACTTTAGAGAGTGCTACATATCAACATTATGAGGTCAATACGGCCCTTAGTGAATTCATCTTTGAGTGATGGGACAGTTTAATGTAACCTGGTCCTCAGGAAAGAACATTAAAATATCCAAGTTTGTGAAACCATATATGATTAAGACAAGCTTCAATAGGTGGGCAATCAAGACAAACAGAAAATGCCTATTCCTAAGACCTAAGCATGGGAATTCCAGCCATAGTCTTCTTCCTTCTGCTACTTCGTGGGGGCCAAAAGGATATGGAGTCACATCGGGAAGGTAGAACAACCATGTGTAGGGCAGGGAGAAGAGGACGTCTTTAGTTAAAAGTTTATACCTTTCCTGGACCAATATAGAGAAATATATAAAGTAACATGAGCTTTCTGGACCTCAGAGGTCTTCTCCTTCGTCTGAATACATTTTAGTATTAAATGCAGGAATTAGTATCTCTTTCAGTCAAGTTTCATCTACATTAAGGAAAAGCGGTTATTGTCAGCGGTATCGAAATTTGCAAAACAGATGTATAATATCCCCCTTCTGTCAAGGAAGTGATTTATTTTTCTTCTTTCAATGAAAAGATATGATAATGCTAATCTCCACCAAAAATGATTGAGCTTTTAGTGCCTCTTTCACAGTTTATTTGCATCAAAGCAGATATTTAAAGTATTTAATAAGAACATCATACTTGAAGTTCTATAGTTGAAAGCTGTCAACCTACAAAGTGCGCGAGTTCCGCAAATACTTTATATAACTTCTTCCAACCTCAAAAGCAAATGTTCTTCAAAGTCAGGGGATGTTTGTGTATTTTAGGACAACACAAGAAAAAATGCCCCAGAAGAATATTCTTCTTAAATGTCAGCTAATATCTGCCCAAAGTTTTTCTTTCCTTTAATGCAGCCTATGGTGAGTTACAGTAATTTGACATTGTCTTTTCTTTAACAAACTTTTTCATTATTCTGTATGGAACGGTATGCTTAATATCTATGCACCCCTGAGAACTTCCCAGGCTATCCTAAGGCTCTCCCTCTTCTGGGGAAGTGGTTACATCCGGAGGTGGGGCTAGCCATGAAAGGGGCGGGGCTACCCATATGTGGGGTCGGGAGTTAGCCGAGTGTAGGGCTGGTTGAACATGGAGGCGGGGCTAAGCCAACGTAGCCTTTAATTAGCTGGGAGTAGGAGGAGAAATGGCCATGGCCAAAGCAGCGTTTTGTCAGTTTCTATGGCACCAAACCATCAGTGCCTACTTTTGTATCACATGACAATTAATCCTTCCCAAAAAAGGCTACATTTTACATGATATTTTTCTGGGTAGAGTTGGCGCTTTCAGGAGTTCTTAAGAAAAATTTTTGTAATGCTGTATTTATTTTCAAAAGTGTTGAATTCAACAGAGTAGGTGGAATGACACCTCTGGTGCAACGTTTTCCACGAAACTCTTTTCAGTATTCATGAATTCCTATAATGACTGACACAGAGTACTTTAATCAACTGACATTTTAATACTAGTTGTTTTTTCATACTATGATTTCTTTTTTTTCCCCGTGAAACAAATGAATTGTCGCAGGAGAAGCCTAAATTGTATGCAGACGCCTCGAAAAAAAATAAGTTTTTTAGAAGTTTATCTTTAGTTCTTGTCTTTACAGTCCCACAGCCATTCTCAAAGGTCAGCACTTCTGTGCGGTAAACAGTTTGGCCATCCTATTAAATGGAACCTCTGAAACTCTTATAGATTTCAAATAGAAAAGGTCAGAAATGCAGTAGAACTGAAATTGTCTCCATAGCAGGCTGCCCTGTGTGCCATCCTGACCTGTTGACGTACGGGTTTAGTAGAAATTGGCTAATGATCCTTTTTTTTAAGAAAATGCCATTATTGCATTTATAGTATTAATTACAGACAGATTCACACACACACAGTGACAGGCTTTTAGGGGTAGAACCTGGTTTTCTTTGAGAGTAAAATATAATGGGGTATAAAGTAATGTTTGTCGGCATTGGGAAAAACCTGGTTTTCTCTCATTTTGTTCCAATAAGCTACCTTTATCTGCAGACCTGGAGGCTGCTATGGTTGACTTTCCCGGCTCAAACACCACACTGAGCTGATGCTTTATGGCAATGCTGATGAGTTTCAGGCTTGGTGATTAAGACTGAGCCATTTTACTAGTTAGCACAGGCAATGGTGCAGTAGATTGGTAACAGAGCTAAAACCCATGGCTAATATATAACATATTATGCAAAAAAAAAAAACCCAAAAAACATTAATATGATTTTAATTAGATATTAAAGATATTATATTATTAAGGAGAGAAAGTAGGAAGGAAAGAAAGGAGAAAAAAGAAAGAAAGAAAGAAAAAGAAAGGTGAGAAAGAAAGAAGAAAGAAAGAAAGGTAAGAAAAAAACACTTTGTGGCATCCCATCTATGGCTACCCATTCTGCCATTTCTTCTAATATGTTTAACCCCTTGGTGCATTTATATATCATCTGTTGAGGTATAAATAAGGTGGCACCTTTGGGTGGGTGACATATAGCCCACAGGTGCCACCTGTCCACCACGCCATGTCCAAATCTCCATGCTGACCACTGCCCCATGTAATATACTGGTGTTATGTACAGATCAGCCAGTAGCAGAAAGTACAGAGGGACCACCATGGACGTGACACCGCTACAGGGCTGTGCTGGTATAAAATATATAGACTGTAAACCTACACACATGTGCATTAATTTAAATCCATTTTTGGAGATACTAAAAAAGGGGAATTTTTATCACCGACAATCGTTATAGTGATTAAGCCTCAATTGCGAGCTAAGAGATCATTTACAGATATAACTTGTTACAAATGCGCCTGAAATAATAATTTAACACGTAGCAATGCTACACTTACTTCAAACAGATCCGTGAGCTGTGTTATCTCCAAGACGTCTTCTGCAATCCGCGAATACTCCGGAGACTGGGGAGTTACTCACTAAACAGATCTTTGGATAAAATTACCGAAACACAGCTGTGCCAGCGTCAATCACTATAGTTACATTTACAGGCATTCTCCGATATTGTTGTACATAGGGGTAATTAAAAATTTAAATCACTTTATATTTAAAGTGCTTTTTATTATAGAACATGTGCGGGCATAAAATTATGTTGCGTTAACCTAAATGAGATAATGTCGGACTCAATTCGGTTTTTGCAAAAAAAAATAATTTAGACACGTACGGTGAGAAATATGTGTAGATGGGTAAGAATTTTTAAGACAATAGTTATTGGAAGCAAATACTTTATGAATAAGACATGTGTGTATGAATTGGATATTCCATTGGGATCTTTTGAAAGATGGAATATTACTATGGGAACGCGGATCTATACGGCGCCGGATTAGGATTGACTAAGCGGCTGGGGCTTTAAAGTATGCGGCCGACAAATAATATGCACAGCCACCGGCTGGACATGTGCATTAAACATGTCTAGTTTAGTATATCCAGCCATTGGCAGAGTTGACGCCATAAGCCAGCTGCTGGACTTGTAAGAGCCAGTTGTAGATTGGGTCCTGCTATGTGCAGCCACAGGTTGGGTATCCTTAACGGCAGGTGAGTAAAACAATGATCGGCTGTGTGTCGAGCCGGATGCTGTCAAGGGTGAGGGCCACCTAATTACCCCCCCCCAGTCCGATCCTGCTACTCATTGACAAGCTTTGGTCCTCAGCAGTGGAGTCTGCTTCAGCCTAGAGCGGCAGGTCCAGGGGACGGCATTCCCCTTGGCACAAAACCAGGGGGCAGATTGCCATCTTGGGTGATCAAGCACCCCCAACGGTGTCCTGTTCTCTGATCTCCCCAAGCTGCCGATTTACACTGTGGAAGCTGTGCCAGCCCAGCCCAGCCACCATAGACTTCATTTAAAGGTGCTGTGTGTCACATCTTCTCACCCCATTTCATAAAGGCACATAGCGCTTTTTATCGTATCTTTGACGCCGACCATGGAAGAAAGAGGCCACATGGGGCTCTGCCCTACATTGGGCCTATGGTGGCCTCATAGGTAAATACATTACTGGTCCACAAACCACCAGAGATGCCCAGAACCTTACCCGGTAATAGTGTTGAGATGGGATGTGTAAGTGCAAATGTTTGGTTTTGGATGAAATCCAAGACATCATTGCATGTTATCGTTATATATTTATTGGTATATATGGCAGCTACACGGGGTAGAGAGTAAGAAAGCGGACCTTGGGTTCCCCAGCATCTCTAAAGTGATCCCCAGGCACAATAAGGTAGAGAACCATTATTTTATATCATTAATAAAAAAAATAACAAAATCATTTCACGTACAGCAATTGTTAGCCTTCAGCCGAAGGAAAGCAGCATTTTTCTTTCTCTAAACAAAATAAAAAAAAATAAGATGCAGCTAAAAGACAAAATAAATGGTTTGTTTTGTCTTCCAGAGCTGAACTCAGATGCACGGAGCTCATTACAGACTCATCCTGGTAAACAGCGGCATGGGGTGGGTTAGTAACGAGGTCTCGCACTTTTCCCGTAGCCGTTTTGCAGGAAATAATTTGATACACGGACAGCTACGTCGTATTGGCGGGCAACGTATTTTTAGCTGTTCTAGATTCTTGGCTGAAAAGGACAGCCAATCAAATTCCAGCCGCCGGTTCGGACGCTGCGACAGCAGCTTAGAAGGACGTGTACCAGAAAGCGTTGGTTTCATAGACCGTTATGCCGGTAATTGATTTCTTTATGGACAGAATCATTGCGCGTAGGTGAGCAGGGGACAGCTCGTCAACAAAAGTGCTTTTCTGTAGTTTATTCCGAATTATATGTAAACAAGAATCAATCACCTCAAGCCTCTGCCTTCTCGTTCCCCGCTCGTTACTTTGTGTTAACAATACCAGCTGTCTGTCTATTTTTTTTCCCCCCGTTTTCCCCTTTATTTTGGCTAAAATAACAAAAGACGTTGCAGATAAGCTTTGGGACGTCATAGGTCTCCTCTTGAGATGGAATCCGGTTCCAAACTTCCCAACTCTGTGATACTTTATGCTGGGTTAAACCCAGTTAACGTCTATTGCACAATGAGCTTGGTGGGCCCTGCATCATGTATAGTTCAAACAGTTGAGTGTTTTAGACGATCTTCTCATAGATTTAACTAGACATAACGCGGTGCTGGCTTAGCCATTCTTCTAGGATACATCCACTGTGGTTGGCCGTAAACAGAGCATAATAGGGTCCATGAGCTGCCACGTTAGTGAATAAACCCCTCCAAGCCTGGCTTGGCCATCTGGCACACCAAACAGATGCCCTATGGGCCACTGGCCAACTGTACTCCATACTCATTGGGTGCTGCAGTGTGCAGTTGCTGGCGGACACACTTCCATCATGTGGCAGCCACTGGCTTTAGAGTGCCGGAGCCATCTAGTCACCACGGTCCGGCCCTGAGCCCCTTTGTTCAAAAGATAATTTTATATATATTTTCATCTAGACAACATGACTTGCACACAGTACCCAGCTTTAGAAGAATAGTTACATTAAAAAAGAATTTAGTCCATCTTACCTGCAACTAATACTTTCGCCGTCCGGCTAATGATGGCACCGATGCCGTCTAGGGACGCTTCACACTGGTAGATGCCTTCATCGGGTCTGTGATGTCTCATGTGGACCACACTCTGTATCTCCAGAGATCCGTTGGATAGCTGTCTTCTTCTGTCATCTATCGCCAGATTCAAGTAAACTCCGTCTTTCTTCCACTTAATGGTTGGGGGCCCGTGATCAGACTGTGCCGCACAGTTCAGAATCGCATTACTTCCTCGCATCGTAACCACATCTGAAGGTTCAGAAATGAACCACAACGACGTGAAACTTTTAACCTGTGAACCTAAGAGAAGAAAGAAAAAAAAAAAGGAAAGTGAGGACGTGTTCACAAAATTGTAGTTTAAACAAGCTGCTCCACCTTTTCTGCCGAGTTTAACACTTTTTTTAACCCAGTGTTAGAAACATAGAATTTGACGGCAGATTGGCCCCAATCGGCCCATCTAGTCTGCCCATTATTCCTGCTGTAATGACTCAAACCTTAATCAGTCATTGGTCTCTTCAGATTCAGGAGCCATATGCCTATCCCATGCATGTTTAATACCCTCGCTGTATTACCCTCTACCACCTCTAATGTGAGGCTGTTCCACTTATCCACCACCCTCTAGTAAAACTTCTTTACAACCCATCTACCCTTCTGGTTTTAGAGTATGGCCTCTTGTTCTAATATTTATACTCTTAACATAAATTTCCCTACTGTTCCTTGTTAAATCTGTATTTAAATGTTCCTCTCCACCCCCCCCCTTCTCTTCTCTCCACCAATCCTTACAGATAGAAAGTGATTTCTGATTATCTTTAGCCTGAAAATCAGGTTTTCACACAAAAACACAGTTTTTAATTTAGGTTCATACAAGCGCATGCAGCTCATTGGATTAAAAGAACTGTCACCTTTAGGGATTTAATAACTAAATACATGCGTAAAATGTTAATTCTCCCCCCTGACCCAACTTCATATATGAAACCCAAATGAAAAATATATTGATACAAATTAAAGAAAAATATTCTGCCCGGCAATAATTCTGTTTTTTTTTTGTTTTTTTTTTTGAAGTACAGGACGTCGGCTCCATGGGTGGCGAATAAGTAATACAATAAACTCATTTGTACTTTAGAACAGCATCTCTTTTTGTTCTTAAACTCTCAAACAAGAGCGCACTTTCTTCATTTGCATATATTAGCATAATGGTACATTAATTAAACAGCGCCTTGCATGGGATGAGCGAAGCACTTCAATCAATCTTAATAATTCACAGCAGGAAGTTTGGGGAAAAACACACAACCTTTACTTACTGAGAATCATAATAGATCCAAACAAATTCCCGGTGCCCGCGCGTTTGTGATTTATACCCTTCATCAAGGCGGAAAAAGCCGAAAATTACCAACAGACAAATACATATCAATTATCTCAGAGTTACATCCGCAATATGTTCCCCGCCAATACTTAATGCTTGCCGCTGCGTACAGCGCGCTCTTACCGCTGCCAAAAATGATGTGCTATGTTCGGCTATGAAACACGAACTGTCGTCTCTACATCACACAAATACACAACGAAACCAACGCAGGTTACTGATTATTGGGCTAGTTATCCCACATGGACACTGTTTGTGGTAGACCAGGACTAGTGAACACACGATAGACTGGTAGTTCTCGCTGCCTACTATTCACCTGCGGGTTCTCTCCAAAGTGCCAGGTCTGATTTTACTTCTCCAGTTCAGTCCAGTTCAGTCCTGGTTTGATTGGGTGGGCTCAGGGGTGACCCTGGGCTGCACCCCAGCCACCCGCCACCACCTACTTCTGCAGCCACCATCCATCATGCTAAGCTACCCCTACGTCATATCCCGACGAGCTACAGAGCGCCGTAGTGTATATGAGGCGGTTACAAGGCAGGCATCTTCCCAACCGGCCAAGGAGAAGTGCCACCCAAGGGAGCCCGATCGCCCAACCTGTACCCAGTTGTTCGACAGAAGGGCTCCCACTTCCCATAACCGCCTCCCTGGAACTAGCCCGCCTAGGCAACTATATGCCACTTAACGATGGGGTTACAAGCATGACCAGGGGCAGAACTTTACAAAGACGATATAGCAATCTATTTTATTCAAAACATTTATTAATACATTACTGTGGCTTTTATGGCTCTCCGATCCCCAGCAAACATTCGGAGCTCCTGAAAAAAGGGCGTCACGGCAGGTAAGTGGGGACCAAAATGTTTTGAATAATTTTTCCAGAAATCCACATAAAAGATATTGTGAACAAAATTAAGGTTAATTAGCGCACGCCATAAATATGTTACCAAACACGCATTAAAAGAATCCATGGTATGGATCATACCAGTGTCTGGATTCATCTAATAAATGAAAAACGATGCTTTAAAGTTACGTTTTATTGGTTCCTCATAAACTCTTAGCACCTGCTATCTCTTAAATCGTATTTCAAGAATGATCTTTTTTCTTGTAAAATCCAAAAAGACGCTTCATCAACACAACATCTTGTTATGTTTGTATGAAATAAAACTTACATTATAAAACATACCAGATACCCTACATATTTATAGCAACCCGATGGCTAGAGGGCATCACATAAATATGTATAGGACGAGAGGACAGAAGTAACGTCTTACAGTTTCGACGTGACACAGCTGTGTGTCTTTATTGGTTTTCAGAGCTCATCTGGGCATTTTCCTCTCTCTGAATAAGAAACGTCATTGAATGTTTTCAACAGCCAAGTGTGGTCACCTGGCTTCATCTTGGTGCCATAGAGATGATTGAGATGGATGGTTGCATGGCCAGAGACATGGTGGGGTCATCTCTAGATTGTAAGCTTAAGACCAGGATCCTCTCTACCTAGCATATCGGTTCATCTTAGACTGTCTATAGTAGTCTTTAAATGGTTGGTCTGTAAGAATGGATGGTCTGTAAGAATGGATGGTCTGTAAGAATGGATGGTCTGTAAGAAGCGCTATGGAAATTGTTGGTGCTAAATGAATAAAAGATAATAAACCCCAACACCAGGGTTGGCTCGCCAACAACATAAGGAAAGCAATACGTCCAACTATACTAACTATACTAACGCATAGTGAGTGATGGATTCCAATAAAGGAATAAGGGAAGATTGGACTTTTTATTTATGTTAATATATTGTTATATACACTGTATCTATATGAATCTTGATACTGTATACGTATGAAATCATTGTATATGTACTTTAGTTTAGAACGATCTGAATTTATAGTGATCATTCCGTTAATAACATTGTAACAAGTTTTCTATCTTTGTATTGCGCTCTGAGCACAATAAAATCCACATTTCAATATGGACGTATGCCATGATTGTCTCAAAAGCTTGCAATCCATTATACATCGGCCAATAAAAATATTATCTTTACCCAATTTGCTTTTTCTCTACAGAAAAGACAGACGCGAAGCACAAGGTACGATAGTTTTTGGTTCCTTATCTACCTACGTACAGCTGTGGTTGGGTTACCATAAGCATAAATAATCGTTGGCTATAGGATGTACGCATGTCTTCTGTTTTCATTGGGACCCAGGGTAAAAACCTATGAAATAACTAAAAAGCTAGGTGTAAAAAAATGGTTTAAAATATAGAGAATTGTAACGTATATCTCCCAAAGAGCTCTATAATACCAGCAAAATAACACTTATTGAATATCAGGAGAAAAGCTCCCCTCGGATATGATTAACAACAGTAAACATAACATTCACCGTAAAAATGGCGTTTGGAACCGAAACCAGTTGGGGTTTTGAGCGCCAATAAAGATCTCTTTCGCGGGGAGGGTGGCTTCTATCGGTATGAAGCAAATGTTTCTGTTCGTAATTGTGAATTTATAGCGGTTGCCTCGCTGAAACAAATGTATCATCTCAAAGGATAATGTATCTAATCCTCAACCACCAAGCTCCTTGGCCTTCAAAATACCGATTTAGTTCAGCGTGAACAATGGCGTCAACTCTAAGACATTTCTGGGGGAAATAAAAAAAACCATGGGTTTGGGTGAGGAAACAAGGAGTCCGATTATCCCCAAGATTCTTTTATGGGATAGGACAATAGTAGAAACTTGAGAATTTGGAGCTCTTTCCAACATACATATTTATCATGCCTTATATTGACTGCTTATTCTAAAACCCCATAAAATAATTATGTATAGCCACTTAAGGTTTGGATGACCTGATGACGGAAATAAGACATAACGCGTAAAAGTGGAGAAGGCAGAATCACAATTTTTTTTGTTACAAAGAGAAACAATTAACCGTCTTTCTGGATTCATTTCTCCTTTGAGTCTTTCTAGCGTGAATAATTCCTTGCTTTCATTACGGAAAACAATCCATGTTGATATTCTTTTATGAAAAATCCCAACCATGCATGGATACAATTAACTTTAATCAATATTTTGAATATATTAAATGGTCAGAGGACAAATCTTTTAACCCCTTAATGACAAAGCCCGTACATGTACGGGCTCAAAATGCATTGTTTTCAATGGGTTTAAGAACCGCCCATTGTCCTTAAGGGGTTAATATCTAAACTGTACAGTTATTTGTATCTAATCTTTACTACTTAATGCTCAGCTATACACTTAACCCTGTAAGGACAATGGGTTGTCCTTAAACCCATTCAAAACAATGCATTGTGAGCGCGTACATGTACGGGCTTTGTCATGAAGGGGTTAAATATAGGAACATAACAGCGGAGTGTGACACATTGAGATGTGTTGAGCAGAAATTGTCTACCGTATGTTAGTATTTGTCTGATTTCGCATCAAACTCATATGTTTAGACTGATATGATGGCGGTAGTTGTCTAAATAACGTGCCGGAGAGTCCTCTAACAGAGCGATTGTAGCAAGCAGAAAATTATGATAGTTTAATACGTCCTCTGAGGCATTCCAAAAGGGAAAGTGATTAGCCTCTAATTAGTAGAAGAGATGTATCAAGTTTGCATAAATAGCAAATATCTTAGCGGCTTCTGTAGACGTTCAGCCCCCCCCCTCATTATTGGAAAATAATAAAAGGGGGGCCCCAGTGGCTCCCAATCTGATTCATTGTAGGGGAAGGTGTTCAGTTATTGGGAGTTGGGGCCCTATTCTGTCCCATCTCCTTCCCTATCCCACATGTCATAAATTGGGGGGGGAGTTATGACAGCCTTGTCCTGAATTTGGGGGGGGGAAACAGCAGAAGTAAAACAAAATATATATTAAAGTACGAAATATGGCTACTTGCTACCATAATAATGTGGGAGGGGGGGGGTTAAAATGCCAGCATGAATTTAGATGCCCCACCCCTCCATTCTCCTTTATTGGAATCCATCACGCACTTTTGGAATAGGCATGGCGAGGGTGAAGGTTGGCTGGGGAGAACCCTTTGGCTCCCAACTTGTTAATAATCGGTAACTCTTCAGTCATTTACTCGCTAATAAGCTCATTGTCTATCTGTAACCGGGATGCCAGACTACTTTATTAAGAGGAAGGAGCCATTCTCTTCTTATTAATCCCCAATCCTGACTTCAATCCCAGATGACCTGTCCCCGGACCCCGATTTCTATTCGCAGATTGTAGATATTTCTGTCGTGGAAGCGATAGAGCCATTTGATTTTCTGCTTCATCATTACGAATGTTCTTTAATAGACTTGGGCACCAGGGGGCTCTTCGTGTTCGTCTTCGTGCTCGTCTTCGGGGGAAAAAAAATCTTCGTATTCCGCGAATATTCGCCCGTTCCTGTCTTCTCTTCGGGCGAATATTCGCGGACATTCTTCGTGCTCGTTTAATCTTCGTTTTCCTCCTGGTTGCCTAGCAGGGGTTAATACGGGGTTAATAACACATCACAGCAGCAGCAGCTGCCGTGAAGGTACGTGTGTGCAGCTCTATTGGTCGTTTCGGCAGGGGGCTGGTCTGGCATCAACGAGTGAATTGCAGAACTGCAGAATGCACTTCATTCGTTGATGGCAGGCGAGCCCCCTGCCGAAACGACCAATAGAGTTGCACACACATACCGAGGTGTACTGTCCATAGATGTTTAATAAAAGAATAGGGAATATTTTACATTTTTAAATTGATTTTGGACCACTTTACATGCCTAACATTTGCTACCTATTTACAATGGCATACTTTGCAACAACCCAACTTACTTATTGGACAGGACTGGAAAATAGCAGGACTGTCCACCAAAATCTTGGGTGTGTTGGCAGGTATGCTGATGGAAAAATGTTGGACAAGAACTAAAAAATAGCTTAGGGTTAATGTACGGTTATGTTTAAGATTAGTAGCAGTGCACTGGTTTGGTTAAAGATGGATTATGTCTAAATAATAATAATTTAATTTTAATGTTTTTTTTTAAAAAAAAATAGGGGTTTATTTAAATGTATTTTAAAGTTAGATTTATTATTTAGTACTTGATTATATTTATTAAATGTTTATAGTAGCGTTACCTACCGAGCTATAACTACCTATGTGTATTTGCATTTTGCATACCTAGTTTAGCTAAATTAGATGGGACAGGACTGGAAAAAAGCAGGACTGTCCCTGAAAAAGTTGGGTCTGTTGGCAGGTATGTGGATGGAAAAATGTTATAGGGTGAAGTGTGAGTTATAGTGTTAATGTAATGCTATTAGTGAGTGAAGGCCAGGGCAAATAACAAGGAAAAGGTCCTTGTGTTTTGTGCATTGTAAGTGTGTGTGTATGTGTGTTATGTGTGATGTCACTGTGTGTTATATGTGTTATATGTGTTATTGTGTGTGTTATGTTTGGTTGGTTGTGTATCAGAAGGAAAATAATGAAATGGAAAAGGAAATGGGAAAGGCAAATGAGTGGGCAATTGGCGACCCGCTCACCTGTTTCACCCCAGGGCAAAGCACCCAAACACTGTCAGTCTTAGACGTTTGGCAGCAGACTTCCAGAGCTCAGACACAAGGCCCTAGCGTAAGCTGGCCACTCCGGCGGAGGTAGCAGGCGTTGCCACACCGCAAACAGAGGCAGCCAGGGGGGAGAAACTGCCCTTACCATTAGGGACATTTTGGGCATGACTCTAGCCAGGAAGCGAACTGGCAGAGAAGAGATGCTGGCACCACCACCAGCAGCAGCATTGAAAAGGCGAATGAGTGGGCAATTGGCGACCCACTCACCTGTTTCACCCCAGGGCAAAGCACCCAAACACTGTCAGTCTTAGACGTTTGGCAGCAGACTTCCAGAGCTCAGACACAAGGCCCTAGCGTAAGCTGGCCACTCCGGCGGAGGTAGCAGGCGTTGCCACACCGCAGACAGAGGCAGCCAGGGGGGAGAAACTGCCCTTACAATTAGGGACATTTTGGGCATGACTCTAGCCAGGAAGCGAACTGGCAGAGAAGAGATGCTGGCACCACCACCACCACCACCACCACCAGCAGCATTGAAAAATTGGAAAGGCGAATGAGAGGGCAATTGGCGACCCGCTCACCTGTTTCACCCCAGGGCAAAGCACCCAAACACTGTCAGTCTTAGACGTTTGGCAGCAGACTTCCAGAGCTCAGACACAAGGCCCTAGCGTAAGCTGGCCACTCCGGCGGAGGTAGCAGGCGTTGCCACACCGCAGACAGAGGCAGCCAGGGGGGAGAAACTGCCCTTACAATTAGGGACATTTGAGGCATGACACTAGCCAGGAAGCGAACTGGCATCGAAGAGACACTGGCACCACCAGCAGCAGCAGCAGAATTGGGAAAGGCGAATGAGTGGGCAATTGGCGACCCACTCACCTGTTTCACCCCAGAGCAAAGCATCCAAACACTGTCAGTCCTTGGCGTTTGGGAGCGGACTTCCAGAGCTCAGACACAAGGCCCTAGCGTAAGCTGGCTACATTGGCGGAGGTAGCAGGCGTTGCCACACCGCAGCAAGTGCAACCAGGGGGGAGAAACTGCCCTTACCATAAGGGACATTTGAGGCATGACACTAGCCAGGAAGCGAACTGGCAGAGAAGAGACACTGGCACCACCACCAGCAGCAGCAGCAGCAGCATTGGAAAAGGCGAATGAGTGGGCAATTGACGACCCGCTCACCTGTTTCACCCCAGGGCAAAGCATCCAAAAACTGTCAGTCCTTGGCGTTTGGGAGCGGACTTCCAGAACTCAGACACAAGGCCCTAGCGTAAGCTGGCTACACCGGCGGAGGTAGCAGGCGTTGCCACACCGCAACAAGTGCAACCAGGGGGGAGAAACTACCCTTACCATCAGGGACATTCGAGGCATGACACTAGCCAGGAAGCGAACTGGCATTGAAGAGAGACACTGGCACCACCACCAGCAGCAGCAGAATTGGGAAAGGCGAATGAGTGGGCAATTGACGACCCGCTCACCTGTTTCACCCCAGGGCAAAGCATCCAAGCACTGTCAGTCCTTGGCGTTTGGGAGCAGACCTACAGAACTCAGACACAAGGCCCTAGCGTAAGCTGGCTACACCGGCGGAGGTAGCAGGCGTTGCCACACCGCAGCAAGTGCAACCAGGGGGGAGAAACTACCCTTACCATCAGGGACATTCGAGGCATGACACTAGCCAGGAAGCGAACTGGCATTGAAGAGAGACACTGGCACCACCACCAGCAGCAGCAGAATTGGGAAAGGCGAATGAGTGGGCAATTGACGACCCGCTCACCTGTTTCACCCCAGGGCAAAGCATCCAAGCACTGTCAGTCCTTGGCGTTTGGGAGCAGACCTACAGAACTCAGACACAAGGCCCTAGCATAAGCTAGCTACACCGGCGGAGGTAGCAGGCGTTGCCACACCGCAGCAAGTGCAACCAGGGGGGAGAAACTACCCTTTCCATTAGGGACATCTGAGGCATGATTTCAGCCAGGAAGCGAACTGGCAAAAGATACTGGCACCACCACCAGCAGCAGCGTTGGAAACGGAAAAAGGTGAATGAGTGGGCAATTGACGACCCACTCACCTGTTTCACCCCAGGGCAAAGCATCCAAAGACTGTCAGTCCTAGGCGTTTGGGAGCGGACTTACAGAGCTCAGACACTAGGCCCTAGCGTAAATTGGCTACACCAGCGGAGGTAGCAGGCATTGCCACACCGCAGCAAGTGCAACCAGGGGGAGAAACTACCTTAAACATTAGAGAGAAAAAATTTAACTTTCCAAGCTAAGAGCTGGGTAACCCAATTTGGGCAGATTGAATTTAAGAAAGGCAATCTGCTCCATCAGATGAGGTGCCATGCGTGAGCGCTGTGGACTCAGTATGTTTCCAGTCATAGAAAACACGCGCTCACTTTGAACAGTGGTTGGCGGACATGATAGAAGCTGCTGCGCAACCCATGAGAGTGCAGGCCACACACTCTTCTTTTCATCCCAGTAGCTAAGAGGATCAACATTAGGAGCAGAAGGAACTTCACAGAGGTAAAGTTTGACCATTTCAGCAGCACTACTCTCCTTTCTGCTGCTAGCTCTGTCAGATGGTCCAACTATACTGCCAAGTGCAGAGCCGGCCTTAGGCGTTCTGGCGCCCTGTGCGGACTGCGGACTACTCCTCTGGCGCCCCCCTCACTACCCCCCCTCTCTGCCCCTTCAAACTACCCCCCCATGCCCCTTCAAACTACCGCCCCTCAAACCACCCCTTCAAACTACCCCTCCCCTCTGCCCCCTCAAACTACCCCCCCTGCCCATTCAAACTACACCCCCCCGTCCCTTCAAACTACACCCCCCTCCCTCTGCCCCTCCTCTCTGCCCCTTCAAACTACCCGCCCTCTCTGCCCCTTCAAACTACCCCCCCATGCCCCTTCAAACTACCCCTCCCCTCTGCCCCCTCAAACTACCCCCCCTGCCCATTCAAACTACACCCCCCCATCCCTTCAAACTACACCCCCCTCCCTCTGCCCCTTCAAACTACACCCCCCTCCCTCTGCCCCTTCAAACTACACCCCCCTCTGCCCCTTCAAACTACACCCCCCTCTGCCCCTTCAAACTACACCCCCCCTCTGCCCCTTCAAACTACACCTCCCCTCTGCCCCTTCAAACTACACCCCCCCCTCTGCCCCTCCAAACTACACCCCCCCTCCAAACTACACCCCCCCTCTGCCCCTTCAAACTACACCCCCCCACACTTACCTTGTTGCCGGAGTCCTGCGGTGAGAGCGGGAGGCATCCGTCTTCTCGCTCTGCCGGCATTTCATGTTGAGAGCCGGAATAGTCCGGCGCTCAACATGAGATGCCGGCACAGCGACGGAGTCACGGAGAGTAAGGGGCGCCGAGCGGTTGCCGAGAACTTCACGAGCAACCGCTCGGCGCCCCTGACCGGGACATAGATTTAAGCATCGTTTTTTTTTTTTAACTTTATTTAACATGAATGATGTTAAATAAAGTTTAAAAAAAAAAAAACGATGCTTTAATCTAAGTCCCGGTCAGGCGCCCCTGCAACCATGGCGCCCTGTGCGGTCGCACAGGTCGCACACCCCTAAGGCCGGCCCTGGCCAAGTGCCTCTTCCCAAAACGCAGCTGCTCCACTCAGCTGTGTTGTGCTGCTTGTGGCACTGCTGCTGATGCTGCTGCTAGGGGTAGCAGACCACATCATCTCTTCCTCCTCCTGCACCTCACCCTCCTCGGACAGCATTCCCATTTTACGCTGCCAGTCACGCACCTTGTTGACCAATTGCTCCCGGTAGCTACTGAGAACATTGAATTTCAAAGCTAGCTTTCCCTTAATTCTTGGATCACAAAGGCACGCTAGCATCATTTCGGGACTCTCTTCCATTCGCTTGCGAAGGTGTACTTTTAGCAGATCCTTCAGCTTCCTGACTATGGCTGCTACGTCAGGATGTAGAGTGCCACCTTGAACAGCCTCACGGTTTCCAAGGAACACATCCATCTTGCTGCCTAGATGGGAGAACACTGGGATTACCTGGGCCAGACTGGCAGTGTTTGAGCTTAAATTTTCTGTGGCATCCCTGAATGGTTTAAGGACTGCCACTAGCTGGGCGATCACTGTCCAATCCTCCCTATTCAATGGAGAGGTAATCCCAATATTGTGCTCTGAGGCAAGATTATGGATTGCCCTCTGCTGCTCCAAAATCCTCTCTAGCATGTCTAACGTGGAGTTCCACCGTGTACTGACATCCTGACGTAGGCAGTGTACGGGAAGACCTGACCTCTCTTGCTCTTCCCTCAAAAGTTGGCTAGCCTTAACACTATGGTGAAAGTGCCCAGCGATCTTTCTGCAGCGGGACAGAACTACTGCTGCCACATTAGTTCCTTCTGACATTGCTGCCTTCACTACAAGATGGATGATGTGGGCTGCACAGCGCACACCAACAATATGACCATCTCGCAGCGCTTTCACCATATTGGCACCTCCGTCAGTTACCACAAAACCAACTTCAACATTGGTGCCCGCCTCTGCTCCCACCCAAAGGCTAAACATTTTCCTAATCGCATGCAGAATATTTTGGGAAGTGTGCTTTTCATCCATCACTTCTGCATGGAGAAGGAATGATCGGTAGCCTGCTGCAGCAACTTCCTTAGACACACCGGGCTGCCACCAGTGTGCTGTCAAAGAAAGAAAGGCATGCTGGGCGCTAGGTGCACTCCACAAATCTGTAGTGAAATGAACACACTGACCAGCAGCCTTGGAAAGCTCCTCTTTCACTGCTGCAACACAGGACCGATACAGCGAGGGGACAATGTTCCTGCTGAAAGTGGAACGTGACGGAACTGTGTATTGTGGAGCCACAGCCGCCATCAATTGTTTGAAAGGCTCCCCTTCAATCATGGAGAAGGATGCCCCTCCAACAGCAATGAACTGACCAATAAGTCGCGTTACTTTATTGGCCTGCTGTTTGGGCATCGTTCTCTTGGAGTGGAATGCCCCAAATTCTTCCAGGGTGGGCTGGGCATGCAGTGCTCCAACCTGCCTTGGTCTCTGGCTGCCAGCACTAGTTGCTGCTGCTGCTGCTGCTGCTGCTATTGGCTCAGAAGAAGAAGCTGTTGGGGTTTTTCCACGGCCACCAGCTATGCTGCCTGCACTAAGTTTTACCTCTGCATCTTTCCCCAATAGCACAGCGTTGTGTTGAGTGCTGAGGTGATGCTTCATGCTAGCACTGGTAAAATGGCCAGACACTTTCCCTCTGCTTATTAGCTTCCCACAATGTTTGCACTTTCCATAGCGCCCTTCTTCAACATTTTCAAAGTGCTCCCAAATTGGGGCGCGCATAGCCTTGGAGTGTGCCTTGGGTGCTGCTCTTACTGCTCGGGGTGGATGAACAGAGGCAGAACTAGTGGTGGTGGGACTGGTGGTAACAGTACTGGCCATAGTGGGACTGCTAATTGCTTTAGATTTGCTAGGTTTTGCTGCTGCTGCTGGTGGTGGTGATGATCGTAGCGGAGAAGGTGGAGGCTCAGGGGAAAATTGTGCACTAGTCATTTGGACACTGCTCCCTGAGGAATCTGATTCCTGACCACTCATCTCCTCTACTTCCTCTGGCTCATAGTCTAGCTCTTCATTAGCCAGATCGAATGGAATTCCTGCTAGGCTGGAGCTAAGACTGATATCGTCGTGAGACTCGTGACTAGTAGTAGTGCGAGCAGGAAGAATAGACTCTGCACTTGGCCTCTCAGTCTCAGGCTCCTCTGCTACCTCGCTAGGTGGAGTTCCACTATGTGTAGCCCTCTCTCTAACTGTCTTTACAAAAATTTTGTAAGGACTTGGTGGCTTGCTAGAGGTACTAGGAGGACATGGCGTGGCGGTACCAGTGGGAACAGTAGGCGCAGCACTAGTGGTGGTAGAGGCGGGGGTGGTGGTGGTGGTGGTTTTCCCTACAAAGGAATGAGATCGCTTTGGTTTGGGACCCCTCTGAGTCTTGCTGCTAATTTGGCTCTGCTTGGTACCTTGCATGCTGCTGGTGGATGGGGAAGATGCTGCTTGGGGCAAAAGGCACTTCTTTTTAGTCACTGGGCTGGTACTACTTGTGCTACCCTTTAACTTTGAACGTGCTTCTGGTGCTTTAGGCTTTCCGTAAAAAACCATAGAGCTTGTGGGCCTAGCCGCACTACTACTGCCTGCTTTTGGTGCCTTTCCTTTACTTGATGATCCTTCAAGCAATGCTTCCCCAAATGATAAGCGAGAGCTTGGCCTACTTGGCCGACTAGACTGACGCAAAGGCTGCATCTTAGAGCTGGTGGTGGTGCTGGTGGTGGTGCTGGTGGTGCTGGTGGTGGTGGTAGATGGAGCTTGTCCCTCCTTAGTCCCAAAAGGAGGATCCATTTCAAATTTTGTGTTGTGTGTGTAGTGTAGTGTAGTGTAGTGTAGTGTTTAAAAAACTATAAAAAAAAAAATAAAAAAATAAAAATAAAAAAAAGGAAAAACGAATTAAAGACAAAAAAATTAGAGGAAGTTCTCTTCAGTGCTACTGCTTAAAAAGTAAAACTATGCACTACTGCACTGTGCTGTGTGCAATCTGCCAAAATCCTAAAGTTATTGAAATTATTAACTCAAGATTAACTATTTAATAACTAGCAGTATTTTATTTTTAATTTGAATTTACACGGGCCTAAGAGCTTAGCCTACCACTATGCTAGCCTAAAGCTATATTTCCTTACTATAAGTCTACCTCTAGGCAGACGCTCTCAAACCCACTAAGCTAAAGTGAGGTTAAATCAGATTCAGTATATGATTTATTAATTAATATTAAGTTATATAATATTAATAGATTAGAACTAATTTACTTATATATTATGTATTATAGATAGAAGAATATAGATTATGAATTAGAATTTAGAATTAGAATTACTTATATTATAGATTATGAATTAGAATATTATTATTTATAATATATTATAGATTAAGATTAAAGAAGATTAGAATTATTTTAGTACTACAGCTAGTAGCTTGAAGCTTTGCTTAGTACAGCTCGTCACAGTCAATTTTTCTTGAAAAGAATTAGAAATAAAATAAAATGTCACAGCAAAACAGTTATCTTCACTGCTTGCTGCACTCACTAGCCCAACAAGTTCACTTCACTGATGGACTGAGGTGAGCAAAACACTAAGGGTACTTTTAATAAAATTGAAATAAAATGTAAAATAAATGAGAAAATCTTTGCAAAACAGTTAACGTCACTGCTTGCTGATCAAAAAAAAACACAGCACTTATGCGGCTGCACTCACTAGCCCAACAAGTTCACTTCACTGATGGACTGAGGTGAGCAAAACAAATGAAATAAAATGAAAGATTAATTAAGAAAAATTGACTTGGTCTCTTACTGTTGCTAAAACAAAGCACAAACTATAGAGCTGCAGCACCAGTACTAATAAGATTAGCTGAACTATACGCTAGTAGTAATTAATTAATATTATTACTTTTATTTATAGCTAATTTAATTAACTATTAAGATAAGAAAGAATTAGAGAATTATTGATATTACTGATTTTAGATTAGACACTAGTAGATGTTCTGAATGTCTACAGTACACTCTACACTAGTATACTATTACTAACTATAACTGACAAATATATATATAATTTTATAATGAATTCAATTATTAATTATATTAATTAATATTACTGATTTTAAATTAGACACTAGTAGATGAATGTCTACAGTACACTCTACACTAGTATACTATAGTATATATATATATATGACTGACAAATATATATATATATATATAATATTATAATGAACTATTAAATTATAGATTCTATTAAATTGTAATTTATAAATTCTATTTAATTTATTTAAGCAGGACAGGCAATAGGCACTAGTGCCAGCCCAGGGCAAGGGCACCCCAGTGCCACTGAGGCACTGGGTGCACTGTCAACTCAACAGCACTTACACTAAAGTTGATGACAAATTAATTTTAGAAAAATTAAATTAATCAAATTATTATTATTAAATATATTAATTAAGTAGCACTGAAGTGAGGATGAAGTACACAGTGAGAAATGGCAGGCTAAGGCTTACCAGTCTCACACAGAACAGAACAATCTCTCTCTGTAACGCTCGGATGCAGCACAGCAGTGTTGCCAAAGCAGTCACAGCGAAAAATGAATGGATCTCTCAGGCAAGCTCTGGTCTTATAAAGGCGCCTTCAGAATTAAAAAAACAGCAGCACAGGCATTGGACGAGACCCTTAGCGTTACGTCACAAGAGTGAGCTGATTGGACAGACGAGGATCAGCTCACTCCTGTTTGAAATTTTGGCGGTTGCGCGGCAAAAACGAAGACGATCACGAAGAATCTTCGATTCTTCGTGATTGTGAGTCTTCGTCTTCGCCTACGGTTTGCCGGCACTGTATTCTGTTCTACGTTCCTTCGGAACGAACAAAAAAACGGCCTCTTCGTGCTCGTTTTCATGTTCGCCCGAAGACGAATGCACAAGTCTATTCTTTAACAGCAGCTAGCGAGCCTCTTTAAAAATAATTCCATTGCATGACGCAAAAAAAAAATCTCAAAAGTCCCCAAATTAAAATTCTACAGCTGAAGATAAAGGATCAATACACCAGTCTTTAGTTCAAATCAATCCAAATAAATAAATGATTAAGATGCCGACAGATATTTTTTTCATTTAAAATTCTCCCTCCAGACAAAAGGATAACGACGTGTTATAAGTTAAATACAGCTCGATGTGACGTGTCTTGGGTTACACAAACACAGCCCTTTTGGATTCACATTTTATTTAACATTTTAGCTCTCAAACAAAATTATTAGGATTATTGAATTTTTCGAGTGAAATTAATGTGATCCACGTGACATCTGCTTTTGAAGATGTGAATAATTTCGTGTTACTGGGAAAGGCAAGAAGCTTAATTTTATGGATTTGCCTGTAATTGCAGAAGTGCAACCAAGCAGCGGGGGTCCGCGTGTCAATATTTCCTATTGCTGCCTCTAAAGGGCAATTAATGTGCGCCGGAGGTGCAATAAGCCTGTGGAAGGGCATAATCAGATCTGTAAAGACGCCAAAGACCTCTTTCAGTCTGCTCTGCTGTATTAGTGACCTGTCGTTTCTGTAAGTCTAATCGTTATGTTATATACTACTTGTTATGCCCCATCTACACATTGTACAGCGCTACTAAATATGTTGGTGCTATACGACACAATAAGTAATAATAATGACATCATACATTGAGATGTAAGGGAGCAGAGAGTCGATGGACCCTTATTGCAACTGGGGAAAGCCATTCTTAAAAACAGAGTGAGGAATGGGCTATGCCTATGACATCATCACTATATGTAGAATTGCATCACAGCTGGTCCCCCACAGATCTCCTGCTGGGGTATTGGGGAGCAGGGTTTCCCCCCCCCCCAATTATACAGGCTTTTGGAAAATTGACACTTCTTATATGTTAAGGTAAGCCACATGACTTCACACGGCTGTAACCCTCGGGCAAATCAGATCGCATTTTTATAATAATATTGAAATTTAAAAAAAGAACCTCTTTGCCCTCTGCTTGAATTATATTCATTCTCAATTCTGATATGTTACGTAAACGCTGCACAACGGGCCGGTCAACGGATAGTAAAAGGTTCAAACACTCTGCTCCCGATCCGCTTCCTCTATATAATTAGGAAGTCAGGAGCGCTGCTAATTAATGTCTGTGTCTTGCCGCTGGCGTACCTTTTCAGGAAGAGCCACACAACTTGCTGGCTACAAAGCAAAACGCATTAAACCCAACTGAGTTTACCAAACTGGACACGTGTGCTATCCTCATCCTGGGATATATAACAAAGAATCACCAACACGAGCAAATTAATCAGCTTCACAGAAGAAATAAAAAAAAAAAAAAAAGTTGATCCATGCATTGTGCTATCCCAGTTGGTAGCAAACGGACAGATCAAAAAATAAATAAATAAATTAAATATATACACACACATATATTATGTATATATAAATATATACACACACACACACACACACACTGTGGTTACTGTTGCTTTAAGAAAAGACACTCTGCACTGTTTGTGGGGAACTCTATGGTCAGTGGCCATTTTAAGTTTGAGTTCAGTTGACAGTTTGAGTTTATGTTTTGCATCTGAGCTGAATAAAGAACTGCTCTGTATAACTACTATCAAGTAGTGCTGGCTCCTGCTCTCCATGTTAAATACCACACACAGAAAACAATACACACACACACATATTATGTATATATAAATATATACACACACACACATATACATATATCTATATATATATCAGACCAGATGTTCTAAGCTCCCCACGACACAGGGGCTCATTTGGGGTAGGGGCACCAGTGTGTCTATCATCTGAGGGTCCAGACACAGCTGTATCTCCAAATCCCCTGCAGTTACAGCACAAAAGACATTCACAACGAACACCTGATATGACTCATTAACGAGAAGCGGCATTAGCATTCGTTTAATGGAAAACACTGCCGGTCACCGGTGATACGCAAGCAAAAAAAAATCCCGTTACAATACAGGCACTGCTTTCATTGGGTTTACAAGATACAGAACAGAAAGATGTAATAACATATCTGAGAAATACGATTCATTAACATTTTTTATTATTAAAGCTTTAGGGAGGACCCTCAAGGTCCATGAGGTGGTCCATCGACATCCTAAATAAATGATGAGGAACCTCGAGTGGTTTGGGGTTATTTGCTCCTGGAAGGGGACTGAGCTTCGACTGACCTTGGGGAACATCATATTGGGCCAACAGCCTCTCAGCAGAAGTGGTAGAGGCTAATAAAGTGAGGGAATTTAAACATGCATGGGATCCGGAATCTAAGACGAAACCGACGACTGATTAGGGTTTATGTAACAACTTTTTTTTTTGTATGTTGGTCCAATAAAACATATCGACTCCGACTTCAATTTCTCCGGGACTAGGATGGCTATATCTATTTGTTTAACCCACTTATAAATACACCACGAGTCATATTTAACCCTAATTAAATGAAATGAAAACAGAGATATTTTATTCCCAACTTAATAAATGACAGCAGAATGTTTACCAAAGTTAATTAGTGTAATTGTAAGATTTTGCTGTAAGGAAAATATTCATTTCGTATGTTGCGGAGAAGAAACATAACTACAACCCTCAAGCTTGTATTTTTATTTTTTTCCCTTAAAGCTGCCATAATTGTCTAAGCTTTTACACGACTAGGATGCATTCTGGGCTTTAATTAGAATACACAAGGCTGAAGTACCCTTACCAAAAAAAAGGGCCAAAGGTTATAAAATAAAATTTTCGTGTAAATTACAAGCATTTTCACATATAAACAACGTGTAGTGATTTTTACTGTGGCCACTAAAGAGACATTAGCTCTCACATGGTCCATTTCCACAAATTATTTCATCTAATTAGGGGGGGGGAGTTAAAAAGAAGAACCCTTGGTTCCCGAACACAAAAAGCAGGTTAAGGATTGAAAGCCAATTACGTAGGAAAGGAGTACGGAGAATTCTACCGACGGCCAATTGGTGATACATTAGATCTCTTATGATTCATCCTCTTTAGAGAAGACCTTAAACCTGGAAAATATAAGCATCGCGTTTCTTAATGAAAACCGGAATGGCGGCCGAGCTGGTGTGAGCTCGAAAGGAGATAAGGAGGAACAAACGTTTTTAAGGCAGATTCATCTAAAAGGGACGTTTTACAGAAAAAAAAATATGTATTTTTTTTCTCCTTGAGCTTAAACCTCGGTTCTGTACACAGCAATGCTAATGAAGTCCGCTTCTCCATAGACTTTCATTAGTCAAAGAGTCCAGCTGGGTGATTAAGACCGAGCCATTCCACTGTTCCCCACAGGAAGTATGATAAGGAGTCAGGGGGTTTGTCTAGTAGACCAAGCGAGAACTCAAATGGCTGATATGCAGCTGCCTAAAAATGAGAAAACTAGAATTGTTTTAAAAAGAAAACCCGAGAAAATAGATTTTTAATCTGAAAAGAGTAATAAAGGAATTTGGTAGGAGTTCCGATATACTTTTTTTTTTTTTTGCAGGAGGAAGTTCAGAAAGGTTAACCCTTCATAATGCATAAAGAACCAGGTAGCCCTTTATGTTTTAGTTATGTAAACTGATATACATAGAAACGCACATAAAAAGCAGTGAAATTAAGGGAAAATGGGACGTATTCTCGATATTCCCGATCTTTGGTAGATATCACCTAATTTAAACGTGAGCACTTGGGCAGCCTTCAAGAAAGAAGAAATAGCGGCTTTCTTTCCCGTCATCAAATGTGGGACCAAAAATAGCAATCATTTACTTGAAAGCCTGCTTTTTTAACAGGAATAATAACATTGTGTCAAGTGACGGCTGAAGGATTACTCACAAGAAGCGCTACAATCAGTTGAACGAGTTAGAAGACGGAAGCCGGATTCCAATAACCGCCGCTCAGCTCATCAGCTGCGAAGAGTAACCACGAGTGCCAAGAGCCGGGCTCCAAAGGGACAATTACCCTTCCTTTGGACCAGAAGTGTTTAACCCCTAAAGGACCAATAATGGGCAGCGCTGTCATGGCAATCTCAGAACAGCAACCGTATAACAACCCGGAACAATTCAACGCCGGATATTGCCGGGGGGGCGGAGCAGATTTTAACAGTAATATATATATATTTTAAAAAAAATTAGAATTTGGGACTATTCATTATTATCTTTTTGCTGATACCCGTAATATATTTAGTATATTTTGGTGCCAAATTCCGTTAGCATGTCTGTTGTGAAAACACGAATCCGTTTCAGAGTCGAGCGCCGATATTGCTCTCGACACAAAGGGTTCTCTCGAAATTCTTAACGCTGATTACCTATAATTGTGCAATTAGCTAGAGAGAAATTAATCAGAAAAACTCTTAAAAGAAGAGAGAATGTGTTGTGAGGTAAACACGCGTTGATGCTTATATGGAAGAGTTAAGTCATTACGAGCTGCTGGTGTAACGGCGCTTGTTGAGAGCTATTAATTATATCATGCGCGGTTGGTATTGTGACCACATCACATAATAGTCAGTCATTTTGGTTAAAAAAAACAAAAAAACCCATCAGGTTCAACCCGCCTGTCGATCCAGAAGGTGGTAAAACAAAAAAAATTCCACGTTGAAGTGATTTCCAATTCCAAAAAAAGCCTTGTTGACCCCAAAATGGCCTCTGATTTCTTACTGGATAAGCAAGTGATAAAGAATCCCCTCCTTATAACCCCGTTATATACCCGAATATTATCCTCTGCTTTAAAATATCAGCCAGCCTGTATTAAATGCATCTATTAAATGTGATAGCACTGTGTCTGTGGGTAGTGGATTCCACATATTTACTGCTCTTACTGTAAAGAACCCTTTTTTTCACTGCTTTAGGTGAAAATTCCATTCTTCCAGTTAGAATGGATGACCTCTTGTGTTTTTTTACAGTCCTATTAATTAACAGGTCATCAAAGGGACGTTTGTATTGTCCCAAATGTATCTGTATATTGAAATAATATCCTCTATAGCCGTTCTTCATAACTACAGCGTTCCATTCCTCTTATTAATTCTGTTATAAGGGCGTAATAAGTTGACTGTCGAAGAAATGTACACGGTCTATCAGAGAAGGCTTCTGAGGGCCCAACTCCCATTAGATCTTACTCCAGTATATTCAACAAAACCAACACAGGAACTCGTAACTCCACTGATCTTGAAGATATTGGTACAAGGATAGAAACCTTAATCAGTCGTTGGTCTCGTCTTAGATTCAGGAGCCGTATGTCTATCCCATGCATGTTTAAACACACTCACTGTATTACCCTCTACCACTTCTGCTGGGAGGCTGTTCCTCATAGCTACTGCCTTCTCAATAAAGTAAAAAAACACTACCTACACTAATTACCTTTTAATTAATGTCATAACACCTAACAACAATAATGATTCTCAGTGTAACTATCTAATTCCGCTTTGAAAAGGCTCAATTATTTGAGCAATAAAGATACTTTTTGGGAAGAAAAAAATGATACATTGATAAGTAACATCATTAAGAGGCAAATAATGCGACAGATCATCTTCTGCTATGAATTATTGGTTACATTACCGAATGTGGAAATAATCATTTCAATTCCTTAATCAGTCAGATAAATACGGTAATACAGGGATCGTCATTTTGCCGGAGAATACACAGATATTTTATTTTAGTTTTTTTTTTCCTGATAAGCTTTTTATTATGGGTTAGGTAACAAAGAAGAAATTATTATAATCTACTCATTAAATACAAAAAAGATACGGCATTCAAGTCTCGGTACCCTGAATCAGAAAATCCGTCACCATTTCCAAAGCATAGAAATGAAATAATTTTTTGGTTATTTATTTATTAATTCATTTGCTGCAGGCATTATGATAAATAAGCCGCCAGAAAAAAAAAAAAACTTTCTATTTTTCCAGAATTAGTGTGTTTAATCTCATTAAACATGGATTTTTTTTTTCACTGCTTTGAAATCAGACTGGAAACTGCAAATTAATTTTATGGATTTAGTGAAAGAAAAAGAAAAAAAAAAAAGGAATTTTCATTAAATCTCTTTATCCTATTTATTTCTAACACGCAAAAAGCTAACCACTTAACTCTCAGAATAACTATGCCTCCCAAGTGTCCCTGTTTAGAAGAATCAGTCCCTCTCTAAGGCCCAAATCCCTCTGTTTTCCAATCATTAT
Source organism: Sceloporus occidentalis (assembly GCA_023333645.1). Lineage (NCBI taxonomy): Eukaryota > Metazoa > Chordata > Lepidosauria > Squamata > Phrynosomatidae > Sceloporus > Sceloporus occidentalis. The sequence goes on along the minus strand of JALMGF010000097.1, from coordinate 948,062 downwards.
TTCTTCCCCTGATTATAGATCAAAATGTTTGCTGGGTAAAATTTCTAAATCTAAAGCAGACGTTTTTAAAAGTGAAAATGAAATTAAAAAAAATGTTTTCACTCGATTAGATACCGTATTGGCTCGGATATAGGCCTCACTTTTTTCCCCCACTTTAAGTCTTTAAAGTGGGGGTGCGGCCTATATTCGGGGTCTAGCGCCCGACGCCCGGGACATGCAGTCCCGGGCGCCGGGCAGGCAGCGGGGTTAGGATACAGATCCCCCGCAGCGGTGCAGGGGACCTGCATCCTACTCCCCGATACGCTCAGACAGCCTCCCCTGCCAGCACTTCCCACGGGGGGGTGCCGGCACGGGAGGTTGTCTAAGCGCATCGTGCGGTTGTCTAACCGCACGATGCGTTTTACCTCTGGCCCCCCGCCTGACTTACCGGAGCAGACTCCCGGGTGTCTTGCGGGGCCGGCGGGGGACATCTACGCAATACGCGTATACAACTTCCGGTGCCGGCACATCCGGCACCGGAAGTTGTATACGCGTATTGCGTAGATGTCCCCCGCCGGCCTCGCAAGACACCCGGGAGTCAGCTCCGGTAAGTCGGGGGGCAGAGGAGGACAGTGGCAGCATATCTCGGGGGGCAGAGGAGGACAGTGGCAGCATATCTCGGGGGGGGGGGCGGACAGTGGTAGCATATCTCGGGGAGGGAGGACAGTGACAGCATATCTCGGGGGGGGCAGAGTGGCAGCATGTTTTTTTGGTGCTTTTTTAAAGAAAAAAACTTTTTCTTTAAAAAAGCACCAAACTTTTAGGGTGCGGCCTATATACGGGGGCGGCCTATATCCGAGCCAATACGGTATTTCTCTATTTTTCAAAAACGCAAATAAAAAAAATACTTTAAATCTCTACCAAATATTATGGTGACTTTTAGGGCTGTAGAATACTCATACCCAAAGGAAGGCTTCAGGGGAGGAATGTATGGCGTCCAAAGAGGGACTGACCCTCCTGAAGAGTGTCGATCCATGCTATATTCTTATCTTCTATCTAGAGTTGATTTTTTTATTTCATTTTCTTTGCAAAATTCTAAAATAAAATACTATCCGCTGCCAATGCTATCAGTTAAAAATTACAAGTTAATATTGTGTGTTTCATATCCTTGAAAATCCATTTAAATGCCAACGGCACTAAAAACATACCATTGAAAACTATTTCCATTGTGTTTTTTCAAACACCGTTATAAATTGAAGAAAAAAAAAAAAAAAAAAAAGCATTTCTATACAATACATAGAGATACAATCATATGTAGTATCAGCTGAGATAATCCTGTTTTTAAAAATACTATCTTTATTATTAATAATAAAGATTACGGATATTAAAGAGCACCGCTGACAGATAGTAAATGTTACATGGAATAAAAATTGATCATGGGCTAGATAATAATATAATATTTGGCTACATTTTACAGATGAATACATTATAATACTTTATGCATTATGTATCTTATCCACTAGAGGGAGACATAACACCCTGAGCTGAGAGCAGTGACTGGACCGCCTTTGGTAGCTGCACCTAAGCTGTTATGAACCCCCTTTTTCTCTCTTCATTTTGTATGAGCACGCATCATGTGCCTTAGGCTTTTCCGGTGTATAAATAAAAACATGAGCATAAAATTCTTGAGCCTTACTTTACTCACAAACAATTAAAGACAATACACATTAGGAAGATGTACTACTTCCAAAATAATACATCTTAAGTCCCATTTGCTAAATAAACCTATATAGTAGTGTTGACAGACTAAAATAAGAAATATATACTATATGTGCGTGGGTATATACTATACGGTCAGTATATTATGGAAGCAGTCCCTTAACTTCCTGTTCTCAGGACCCTAATAAACTATCACTCCTCTGTTGTTAAGCTGCTGAGTGTTTTTGATTGGTTCAGGTAGCCTTTGGAATGATGAGAAAAGAGAACTTTGCCACTAACTGCTACCAGTTGGAGTTTACAGGACTAGATCCTATAGAAGCTATAGGTAGATTGAGTTAATTTATGCTGAAATCAGTGACAGTTTATGAAGATACTCATGGGCAATAATAATTACTGATCAAAATGGCTTTACCTATTCACACAGTCCATTGCCATGATTGGTGCATCCCCAGAATAGATCTGGTTATTTAAATAACGCAATTTTATGTAGAATCACCAGACTTTGACAATATGCATACTAATTCCCCATTCAAAACTTGACTTCCTATTAAGTGTAAAGTACCTCTGTTAGATGTTAAGAAGCCATGAGTTAATCCCAAAGCCAAATGGCCTCTAAAGTATGGGTATATACAAACTGGAACATGGGGGGGGGGTAAAGTAAAAGCCTCTATAATCCACCATGAATGGGGGAGGAAAAAGAGACAAAAGATGTGTCACAGTGGGAAGGGAAAAGGATGCTCTATAACCTAAAGGCACACAGAGTTGATGAGACAATGAAAGTAACAGATTGGAGATCCATACAAAAGGAAGCCCTCAGCTGCTACTCCTGACTCAGGTGGTACAAGTCTAATCCGCCTTCCAGCAGATGGGTTAAGAGGCAATGGAAAAGTTAAGCTGTAAATTATAATGAATCGTCCGGCGCCACTAAGACGCTGCGCTTCCTAGCAGAAAACTACAGGGTACTATAGTTAATAATATGTTTTCTTACATGGCATAAGGGTTTCTGAAGCTTGCGTATTCCACACCCTGAACAATGCGTACGTTAATTATACAGCCAGGGGCTAAAAGGGAGATTAATTGACTTGCGGTTATACAAAGTATTGAGGCACCTATTCATTACAGAGTGGATGGGGGGTAGGAAGGGCAGTCCCAATAATAAAAACACTCTCAGCTACACACAGCAGAACAGGTACATCTACACAGAAATATCGTTGCAGTAATAGTCTGTCTATGGGTTCTAACCAAAAATACAGCATGATCACAGATATACTGAGAAACACGGCCTGTCTACCAACCCATACCTCCCAACAGTCCTGATTTTAGGCACTGTCCTGCTGTCTTGGATAGATGCCCCACTTTCCCTCTTTTGCTAGCAATGAGGAACGTGGGTCAGATTAGACATCCTCTAATCTCACCTAATCGGCCCAAGGAGGTGAGAAAGGAATGGAGGTCTGTGCTGTTGCACCTACGTATCTACATACTTAACTCAGATCAAGGCTACCTAGGGCCCCATTGGTCTAAGGGCTCCCCCTCATAGGATGTACATAGGCTTGGGCAGTGGACCCATATCTCTTGCAGAGTAGTAGCTGTCCTTGATCGGCTCTGCAGAATCTGTTATATATATGCGATAATAGCGGGTAGTAATCAGTAGATCTATTATCGGTCACTCCTAGGAATCTATAATATAACCCAAAGCGTGTATTAATAAATTATTAATTAATCCAAGAAAGAGAAGTTTGACTGTTTTGGATTTATTCTCTTTTTCAATGTCCTTTTTTCCCTTCAGATTTCTTTTTTATATCATAGCTGAATTCAAACAACAGTAATTAATGTTCTATGCGAGGAGCCACCTGGCCCTGCGGCCACACAAAAAAGGCTCACAAGGGAAGCATCGCCAAATATTTACATTAAATTAGGAAGAAGTGAGAAGAGATAAACAGTCATTAGCCATTGCATTATGCACAATCACACCCGGTGTCTGCCGCTGTGACTATGCATTTGCAAGATAAAAAATTGTTAAGTTGTCTGTTAACAACTTGACCCGGAAAGGTTAGTCTGGAGAGAGCGCCAGACCCATCCATGGCTTGGAAAATAATAGTAACACACATCATTATCGCTTCTTTTCATTTTTTTTTTAAATATGCGTAACCATGTTTTTATAAACGTACAATTCCAATAAAAAAAAAAAATAATCGCAAGAAATAAAAAGGTAACATTTTTCAAGGTATTTCCAAACTTAAATTAAATAATAACCTTTAGCAATCAGTTTTCGCAACCTAGAGATACATAACTTGAATAATTACACAAATGGTTAATTTTAGACAAGCTTTAACTAAAACTGACCAATTTTGGATTAAAAACACCTGCAAACAAAACAAATTTAGCAGGTTTTCAGAGTTTACATTATCAATTGCTAATCAACGCAGCGTTAATGTAGACGTCTCTCGAGATTCTTAAAAAAAAAAAGTTTGGATGTTTTCACATTTTCTTTTTAAATTTTAAAATTCGGTTTTTATTTATGCCTTGGAATTTACACATTTTTTTTTAATGTTTCCTCTGGACACAGATCCTGTCTACGATTGTTTGTGCCGTAAATGATTGGACGTTTGGGGAAATCATTCAAGGGCTATTACGCAAACTTCGACAAATGGGTTTTTGTACATGTACAAAACCTGCGCGTGTTACATTAAAACCGGATATTTCGTGACAGAATGAGAACACTCATCATTTTGTATTCATGAAGTCAACAGTGTAGGAAAACAAAAATTAAATAGAATTTTTTTTTCCATACACAATTCTATTTTTGACCCTAAGTACCAGACATGTTAATTTTAAGTATCAAAACAGTGGTTGTAATACAGAGATTTTATATATATATATATATAATATTATATATATATATATATATATATATATATATATATATATATATATATATATATATATATATAAAAGCAGTCTTGATCCATAAATAAAACTAATACTTTGTATCATAATCATGCCTTTAACCCCTTAAGGACAATGGGTTGTCCTTAAACCCATTAAAAATAATGCATTTTGAGCCCTGTCATGAAGGGGTTAAGAGGGCCGTAATAACTTCCCACAAATATGTGATATTTACACGTGATGAACGTTTTTCATTTCCATGTTATAAAATATAAATAAAAAAAACTAGTTTTTTCATGGCCATTAGCGAAAGTGAAGAATAGAATCTGATGACAGTTAAAGAACACTTGGCTTGCCTACCCATTTTTCTTAGTGACTTTTAATCCCAGGTCGTTCCTGATCTTTGACCTTAATAATGAGGATATAGAATGAGGTGGTCTACACACACTCTGGATGGAACCTATACCTTCTTAAAGAGGAGAAAAAAAATCATAAAAAAGGACTACAGATAATCATAAACCAGAGGAGCAATTGGTACAAATAACACTGATTGTTGGACGGCATAAGAGACATTGGATCAGGCTTCTAGACCATTAATCTGATCGATTAGACAGCTTGACAAGATGAAAGGCAACGCCAACACTCCACTGTTACTTGAATGAATTGATATTCACACAAAAAAAGGTTTAAATCTTAACCTATAATTGAATATTTAATAAATGGCAGGACAAAAAGTCTCATTTATTTTGCCTTTTGGAACTAGACTGCTTACAATACAAGGCATGGGATAATTTTATTGATGGGACAGCATGAAAAACGCTTAGTGTCTATATGACTATACGATACCGATACAGTGTAACAATTTAAACATGCAAGGGATGGACATAAGGCTATCCTGAATATAAGATGACACTAAGGACCCAATAAGGTTGTTAATTCTTGTTTCTGTGATTCTTGTCCCATTCTGGTCAACATCACATCATGGATTTTGACTGTCAGCTTCATTTTACTGTTGGAAGCCCGCTTTGCCTTTGGTGTTATCGTTCTAGGGCTAACAGTTGGCAAGCTCGAAGCCTGTTGACCAATTATCCATTAAAAAAGGCCGTCATACATTAATAGAGGGTGTTACAACAACTGCCAGGAATAAATTGTGCAGCTGTCATCTGGCCAACGCTTTGAGTCCTGACATACCGCAACTGCTCCCGTACGCAGATGCAAATGCTTCCCTACTGTCATCGTGTTGCCCAGACAATTTCCAGCCTGTCGCATAATAGAAAAAGCAGCAGACGGGTTACGTGCTCGGGAGGACAACCGGAGGTACAAAAGGAATCTTCTAGAAAGAGCATCAACGAAACATGGCTTGTTGACTAGAACCTTGAGTTTCATTACACGATGGATAACGAAACAGCACAATTCACAATTGTTCCATAGATCTGTGGTTATGGTTATTTTGTAAAAGAAGATAATTAGAAGACAAAATATGGCACCTGCAGATTGCGCAACCTTCAGGTCAGAAATCCCTCACTTCTAGACTATGGATATAGAAACATACAATTTCATGGCAGACAAGGAGCAATTGGCACATGTAGCTTGCTCATTTTCCTTGATGTAAGGACCAGATATGGTGCTTAAATATATGCTATAGATATTTCAACACTATTATATTATGTTGTTTATTAAATACAGTGAGAGTTTGTAGGAGAGTTGCAGTTTTAACTCAACACCTCCAGAACGAAGAAGACATAAGGTCCCCAAAGCTTGTATCCTTCTACACCTTCTTCTAGGTAGGCCCAATAAAAGGTAACATCTATGACTATCTTCTCTTGGGCAAATAAAGCTATATCCTTTTTCTTTAGAAAAGTATCCTACAGACACAAATATGCATTTTTAAATAACTTATAAAGAACAGATCTCAGGTTTGGCAAATAATTCTTTTATAAATATACATTTGGAGACATTTGTATGGGACACGTGGGAGGGCTTGTCAATTAATGACATTTAGGTTGAGAGCTGTGCGGATTTTTTTTTTTTTTTACAAGTCTCACACATTTCTCTTTTTTTCTGCATTACTCTAATTTTAAGAAACTTTGACAATCTTGCATTAAGCAATGTCATCCTTTCTAGGCGAAATGATTTAAATAGATTTTTCATCTTTCGCCCGCAATTATTATTCAAGTTATTGACTATAAGAATAACCTTTCCTGTTCTGAATCGTGCAACGTCACTTGCATTTTTCATTCTCCAAATTTCTCATAAAATCTGCCTAAAAACTAGTGAGACAAACTTTATATAAAGAAAATTAATTAAAGCTATAAGTTCTTATTTGACCAAGAGTATGGGGCTGCTCTATACCATCGTCTACCTCATTTGAATACCTGGGTCAGGTTACCAGAGTTGGCTTAATGGGGGCAGGGCATGGGGTGGTGGTAGCCGTGCTTAGAGGCAGGGGCAGGGTTGGCCCCCGACAGCATTGAGAAGAAGGGACTGTGGGTGGGCACTGGGCATGGCAAACATGCCTCACCCTAACAAAGAACGAAACTATCAAGGTTCTATCTGGAGACTCCGGGTCAAACCGGAAGAGTTTCAAGGTATGTTTGGTATTTGAGGGGTATTGTTTTTCATGAAAGAAATGTGATTTCCTCACTGGTGCAAACATATCTTGCTTATTTTGCATATTATGCCTTCGCTGCCTAGAGAAAACATAATTTCACCAATCCATAATATTAACATATTACCCAAACCGCAATAGAATTATACTGGGAGAAAAAAAAAAAATAAGACAATTTCTGTAACAATATCCAGTAATCAGAGTACAATGATTAAGTATTACAACTTAAACACGGTACGTAATAATATGTAATTAAATGAAATTTACTCGTATTATTCCCTTAAGCGAGTGTTTTGTAATTAGTGTGCCTGGTGTTGAAAACAAAGTCATTTTTCCCCCACACTGTGAGCTTTCTAAATGGTCAAAGGCACATACGGCACGTTTTTGCAGATGCTTGCGGCTGGGAAGGGGTTAATAGGGAATGAGGAGATTACAGATTCTAACCCCGTTCTCTATTATACGACTTTGTAACGTGGGATTCCGTCAAAAGAAGGAAGTGTCAGTCAGAATATGAATGACTTTGCTAACGGCTCACAGAGAGGTCAAAGGTCAGCATCGCAGCTCCATCAGTAAGCATGAAGGGTTGCAAAAGAGATCGATAAGGACACCATGGAAATTATCATCACCGTGCGATGTATCAGCGCATGCAATAAAGCCCTGGCTGTCCAACTCGGCCCACTGGCCAGTGGCGTAACGCAAAACGCTGCATGGTGTGTGAAGGGGCGCCTCCGTATATCCAGTTGTTAACCAAAATGGCGGTGTCTGTGATCATGTATGTCACAGGACTGGTTATCCGGAGCTCCCTCTCTTATACGGATGTGTCTTTGTACAGGGGGGCGGTGCTATCTGCATGTAGAGGTGGGGCTAGCCCCATTTTATCTCTGGGGGTGAGGAATAGGCAGTAGCGGGAGTAAAGAGGAAGTGGGCAAAACCAGGACAGGAAGTGGACGTCCAGACACCGCTCTCCTGCCTGGAGAATGAAGAAGAGACTCACGTTGCAGGGCATGTGCATGCGTTAAATCAGTAGGGCATACTGTGGAACGAAAAAGGTAAGGTAATGATTGCTAGTAACGAACGTGCTTGGCGATAGATAATTGCAGAAGTCATTAGCGACATTTAAAGGTCCCAACATTACACCAAGAAGATGGGGGGGGGCTCGAGAGCATGCCTTAAATTGCATATGAATTGTTACATTGCTATTTTATATTATTATCTTATATTGTTGTTATTTTACAATAAAGCTGTTATCTTTTTTTTTTTTAAAGCATATATTTATTAATGAAAGAATCTATGAACACATAAATAAAGGCGTTGACTTGGCTTCTCGAAAAGCACAGGTAACTTACTAATAATAAGTGAATAGATACATTTCCACGCTCTCTCTAGATTTCTGGAGTTTTGCTGATAGCCTCGGCCATACATCAATTATTCCAGTTGCAGCAACAGTATCACAGGGATTTCGGCTCCCGGGACTGATTTATGGGGCACTAACGCCATAAAAATATGTCGCAGGCTGCCTGCAAATTTATTGTATATCATCAGCTGGAACTTGTTTGAGTGGATAACCTGGATTCAAATGCCATCACACTGCTTATCGCGGGCTATTTGATTACTGGATGATTTAACCCCTTAAATGCCAAGGGGGTTCGGTAACTGCATTATTTCTTTCAGCTCTATGGACCGCAATGCAATTATCTTACTGGTTCTAAAAGTATTGTTAAAGAAAAAGCATTGTTTTGTATTGTTTCTACCATCACCTAAAGCTCTGGAACCATATTATAAAAGGGGTAATGTATATAAACGACCACCCCAAAAAAAAATAATAACGATGCAATTAGGCAACTCTTAAAGTGCAAGCGGCAGAAAATTGTCATTATATAGATAACGGTGACCATCCTGGGAAAAAGTCCTAATTATTTTAGTTGAAAATGTAGCAGCCTATTATTAGGGACCTGCTACATATAGCACTGCCTAATATAAAAGTAAAAAAAATATATATATATTTTTGCTAAAAATTATTGCTTTTGTTAAAATATATAGGACTAGTAATATATAAAAAAAAAAAAAAAAAAAAGGATCAGGCAAAAATATATTTCCGTAAATCAAATTTGTTCAAGCTGTTGAAATGTAGTTTCATTTTTTGGAAGTATATTAATTTTTTTAGTGTTTTATTTTTTTTATTAGTCACCAAGCCCACTTATGTTCCATAGAAGTTTTGATCGGCAACCGGCAGAATTTAAGCTCTGCGGGGAGAAGGGAGATTTCATTACCTCTGCGCCTGGCGCTTGTTAAGGCAAAGCCTACGACAGCTCTGGGGTCTAAAGTCTTCTATTTCTCTACCCAGGAGTAGCTGGAGATCTACTGCGAATGCTTTCTTACATTGCCCTAGAAGTGACCTGTTGGTTTCGTTTAAAGGTACTCCAGCTGATTTGAAATGAGAAGTAGACTCAGTCATCTTGTTACGTGAACTCAATCTGATTAGATGACCCCAAAGCCTAGCGTGATACTTTGCTTTTGAGAAACCTGAACATAAAATATGTACTGAAAGCTCGTTCTCTTCTGCTTCGTATCAGTCATTCTTATTGTTTCACCTGTTAACGCAGGTCATATCACCTTATTGCACCTGCCACGGAGAGGACACAAATCTCTTTAAAATTAGTTTTCTGTGACACCAACACCGCAGTAGGTCCCATAACTGATATCCTGGACTTTATTTCCACTGTTTCTTTGAGATTCCGTCAAACAACAATCTTCATTGTTATCTTCCGGTAAACGCTATTAGTAGAGTTACCCCCGACCCCAACTCCGAAAAACACAATATCTTTATTGGAAGAACAGGTTCTTGGGAAAATAACATTTTTAACACATTCTCAATGAGCAATTAAAGAAGGAACGGAAAATGTTTACATTAACCATTTGGAATTGGATGATTTTAATTTTTCTTAAAGTTGCTGTTCCACTTAGAATTTTTTTTTGCAACTTTTCTAAATAGTTGAATCATTCCGTATTACACTCGTATAAATATTAAATAAACGTAGTCCTGTTTTAAAATAACGCACAGTTTTTCTCTAGTTCTAGCGGGGCTTCTTAATCTGATCCCTCTACACTGCTCTGCTCTGGCTGCCTGCTAATATCCGACATCTGCATGTCATTTTATTTGTAATTTTCATACCGCCATATTTTTTTGATACGGAACTAAGTATTTAACACCCAGACTAACCCAACGACAGCTGCAGCACACAGAATTTAGTACAATCCATATCTTGGAGGAGATCTTTGCATAAATCTCAAACGCGGCTCACAGCACTATGCGCTGCGCTATTAAAATTTTAGAAACATTAATAATTTTCAGACAACCTGCCTTCATTGATTTTTTATAAGGGCACCTTCCCGGCTATTTGAAAAGTGGTTTTATTATTGCAAAATAAGTGGAAGTTTAGTAAGAAAAAAAAATACTAAGTTACATTTTTTTTATGATCACAGAGTAAATATTAATACATAGTAGAGGTGGCAAGTATATTCTAGAAATGGAAGGGGGGGAAAAACACCAATGTGGAAACCGAGTACAAACATTAATGCAGAGGGTTTTCACATTCATTGATGTCATGCAAGGCACGATCGGTCTACACTACTCACACAGAGAAGATTCCCATGAATAAGAAGGGTCACGATGAATTTACAAATGCTTCACTAGCGGACAAGCTGTGTTCTAAAGCAGCGAGGGGAAGACCTGGGAACTCTTCGGGGTTCACGTGGAGACTCTGGGTGAAGCACCACTTTTTTGGGTCTCCTGGTCAGTTTGGGGAAACTCGAGGTCACGGGACCGCCGGCCTTAGTGGGGCTGCCCATCATCGTCAGGGGGATTTCCGACCCGCATCTGGCAAGGGAGGCTCCTGGAGCCAGAAAGTTCCCAGGAATGATGATGGGGCAACAATGTGTAGAGGAATCGCATGGACCTGCTCTTCTGGTCTTTTCTGATCCCCACAGTATGAATCCACGTCACTCCTGATCCCTGTCTCAATGCTTCTAGAGACACCAGGGGTGGAAGAAGAGGCAACCACCTTATTGACTGTGGAGGCGTATTCTGTCCTATGCCGGCTTATCCTAGGACTAGGGCAGCAGGTCTGCGGATCAGCCACCAAACCAGGAACAGGTCGCCCTAATGGCCACTACTCAACAAGCAAGATCTCCAGCCCATTTATACTACAAAGGGTGGCCCACAGAGAGGGCGGCTGGGTATAGTGCCCTGGATGAAGCATGGGTCAGCATCGAAAATAACTAGATCGCTGCTGGACTGTACTTCTATGTTCCATTCGTGCAACAAGCTTTCTTTCACATGTTGTTCTGCTCAGAATAATTTGAGGCTCAGCTGGATCCTTTCTGTTTACCTTCTACATTCTGCCTTATAGGTCTTATAAACCAGGCATCAGGAACTATAAACCCTATTCTGCTAGCACAGGTATAAAAGCATATTATTAAAAACACATTTAATTATGGGGTCCTCCGCCACTCCAACCTGCCCTTGAGTTAAACAAGGTTATTTGTAATTATTATGCAGCCCGACCGTACACCTAGATCTCAGCATCTTTTAAATTACTTTTATTTTTTTTTTTTATTATTAACATTCGTATATTTACGACCAAATGATAAATCATGATTCAAGACTTGGGGCATTATTTTGTTGAGATGCTCTAAACGTATATATTTTAATCACTTAACAGAGCTTTTAATGTAGCGCTTTTGTGTTGTAAATCAACGAGCAGCGTCTTGATGTGACCGGTCTGATGACAGATTAGAACATAACAGGATAAGGAGAGATGGACACAATAACTTCAACGTACCCTTCAGCGTATAAAACTTCGACTGCCTTTCCGAACATAAGTCTTGTTGAACACGCTGTCCTGCTGTGATCCTCATGCACTATGCATGCTGTATAAATTTTCCCAGAGCCAGTTTTGAAAGCATGTTTAATGAAGAGGTTTATGTATTTCTAAACCCTTTTTATTGACACAGGGTGGCGCGGGTCAAAGTATATAAACCCTTCTGCCGACAGGGTTAACACCGAGACACTATAGTTTTAGACCTGTTGTAGAAACAGTAACCGCATAATAGCCCCAGTCTTAAAATGTAGACGTTAGACATACTTGTATCAAAACACTTAAGGACAAAACTTAGTTTTCACTTTGTAACACAATAGGAATTTCTTCATCACCAATAAAAACCATTCTTAAGGGTCTCTGAAACCTACTCCACCAGTGGTGTTGGAAAAAGGAGACATCCCTACATGGTTTACATGGTGGATACAATTAAATCGATCAATGGCACTTTTTTCATAAACTCAGAGTACATGTCAAACTAAAACATTACACCGAGATCTTCAGATATACTTGAGAAAGACCAGCATGTTACAGTAAATAGGAAGTTACTGACATTTAAGTGACATTTCATACAAAATAGTAGGAGACGGATAGAGTTCAGAGCTGCATGGAATCAGATCGAAAAATAAAAGCTCTTCTGCCGTTTGGTCGACGTTTCTCCAATATCTGGATATCTCTGTCTTTTCAAGAGCTAAACAAACCCCTTAAAAAAAGGATTGCTAATTTCTATGAACCCCTTAGTTTTCGGAATCACACATGATAATCCGCTGAATGGCAGAAATGTCCAATGCTATAAAATTATCTACATTTTGTAGATTATATTTTAGTGGCAAATTCAGAAATTGTATGAGAACAAACTTCAGGTAAAAAGTGGATATTTCCATATACCACAGACTAGGACGTTAGTGTGATATTTCCTAGTACATTCGTCCCCATCAGCAGGGTTTGGGAATGATCCTTGCAGGCACCCATACAGCCATACCTGGGAACTTCCCATGATAGGCCACCCAGAGCTCGCCATTTTCTGGCGCAGTGGTTTTGTGTGGGTGGGGCTAGCCCGAGACAGACTTTAAATAACGGGGAGCAAAGGAGGAAGTGGGGCGGTAGACAGGAAGTGAGGCGAAAAGTAGACAGGAAGTGGGGAGAAAAGCAGACAGGAAGTGGGTTCAGCCAAATGCTTCTACTCTTCCTGGGTAAATGTGACCCCAGGGCTTTACCCAGAGACTCCTCCATGTAAACCTTAGAGAGTTCCCAGTTATCCATACAGCAAAATGGCGATCTATCCTACAAAGCAAGTGGAAATAGGTGGGGCTTCTGCTTCCTGCGGAATGTTCCGTAAAGGAATACCCTACGAGCAGCGGAAGTAGACTGGGGTTTGTTATAGAGCATAGAATAACTTTTCCTTTCTAAGTAATAAAGGTGTACAAAATATCTAACTAAATATCCAGTATCATTCCTGAAATTGAAAAAATAATTCTGAAGATTATTTTAACCGTTCTGGAATCACCCTAATACTTTCTCCCGGAGCCCTTGATATAATTTATTGCAATTAGTACTGTGTAATGGTGCACTTTACACTCTATTCCTCTTACAGTCCTTTTTCAGATGTAAGCCTAGACACTTAACATATATTAAGTAAGAAACAAATATATCTAACCAGTTCTTCAAATTAATTAGCCTTAGCCATGGCATGGGTTTCATTGCGACTCCCGGGCACGAGCCATTTCTTACTAAAAGAATACACGTATTTAATGATCCTTTTAATGCGGCTGCACCGCACAGTTTAATGACCGAAACAAAGCATCAAGGAAGTTTGTCCTTTTACAAACTCTAAATAAAAGAAAAAACCTCTATGATATCCAAGACAAACGTAGCCTCTTTCCCAAAAAATTCTTAAAAATGTTGTGTTAAGAAAACAAAACAAAAAGTTTCAAAGGAGAAATAGAAAAACATTAGTAGAAGCGTCAATTTCAAAGTTACATTTATTCAGTTTATTAAAAACTACCTGGATTTCCTGTTTTGGGGTTTTTTGTTTTATGTAAATAATACTTTGACATATCTAGTTTATAGAATAGGGGACTTTTTTTGTTTAAAGTTTATTGAATAATTACTATTTTTTTTTATTTTCTTGAAAATGCCTTTAAAAAGCGTATGAATAACTAAGAATCGGTACTGAATACAGAAAGTTAGGATGGTTCCCATGGTATCCACACAAGATGGTGTTCTATGACATGTAATACATACCTCTTAACTGTCCCATTTTTCTTCCTACAGTCACGATTTTCGAGTACTGTCCCGCAGCACAGGCCACGATCACCGCTCTCATGTGGTGACCTAATGTGGCTCTTAAATTGAGCACCATGAGGTAGCTCTTCCTGAAAGGTAAGCACGAGGTTCTGCCCTCAGCATCCCACCCCAGCCTGCAGCAACCACCCCCCCAACAAAAATGCCCCCCAAATGGATACTGGGGGTATGTATTGTATAGCTCGTACACTTTAATCTGAAAACATCATTACATAGCCTTATTAATTATACTAAATTCTAAGATGTATAACGTAGGAAAGTGACAGTTTCTGGACTAGTAGAGCTTTTATAATATATTCGTCTTAACAGCTGACGAACGTCCCAAACTCCCTAAAAGACTTTATAAAGGTAATTCATCCTTGTCTTTTGTACATATTAATTCCAATTTCTTCCACTCAGTTGAATTATCATGGCAGGTTCACTAGAGAGCCATTTGGTAATATTGTTGTAATATCCTCATCCATCCCTGCATAATATTTACACTAACTATCATCTGTACAAATTAAAATATCGCTTGTATCACATTCATCAATGTCACTTATAGAAAGGAATCAAAGCCTTGTTCTAGCAGGGACCCGGTGGAATTTTCCAGCACTTGGCAATAACAGTGTGCGGGTTACGTGTTCAAAGACGGCGTTACCCAAACATTTAGCTCCCTAGTATGTTAAGTCAATAAACCTTAGCAGATCTGCCATTGTATTCTTTCCTCTGAAGGTTCTATCACATCAGAACAGAAACATTTAAGAAAAATTTATTTCTATGGCAAGAACCAATCATCGCGTTATTTTTATGCCACATGACAAGGATGAAAAATTCTGATTGAGTTTTACAGGGTTAGAGAATTATCTTGGGAAAAGGTTGCAACAATCGTCATTACGAGAAATGTTTCTATTAAGAGAACTGTTTTCCACATAAAAACATTAGGTCCAGTAGAGTGGGTCCTTTGGGCCAACTCCGACACACAAATGTCTGCGGCTCCTCAACTCTTCCAAGGAAGAAGACAACCTATGGGGGACATCACTTAAAAGTTCCATGGCATGACCACAGTCATGGGGCAGCAATTCGATTAACGTGAATGGGCAGGTAGTCTGCCCATTCTTGGGTCAAACTCCATTCATTTATAAAACTCTTCCAGTCATTTGTTCCATTTTCTACATATAGATTCCCTTTAAAGCCCCTTTCCCACATGTTTGTACATTGTTAGTTACTGAGGGCACCTGCTATCCTTTAGGACTGCCATTAAGAAAGTCTTATTTAATACATAGAATTTGACATTAAATGTTCTCATTTCCCGTCAAAGAACACAACAGCTTCCTCCCCAATTCCTTTATCCAATAGAGTACAAAAATGATTCTATCCACCTTAAATTATCATATACCCCCCCCCCCAGAGGATAATGTTTCTAGAACAGAAATAAAAATAGAATCTCTTTATGGTACCGTAACATCTTTTGTTTATTTGTATGGCAATGGCATTATATAGATTCCGGCGTATGGACAATGCTGTAAAGTATATTAACGTTTCCAGTTCACTTTCTTCTTTTAATAGATAGACCGTAATAACGTTTACCCGATACTCGAAGTTACAGATCATTGCCATGGTAATGTCCTAGGTAATCCGACTGATTATACAACCGACAGATGGAATTGGGTGAATTGCTAAACTATAACGTTACTATTTACATTACGCATTGATAAAAATGCACTGTACAATCCTATTTATTTGGCAAAGCATAGAGTACAGTAACACAAGATGCATTAGAACTATGAATACATATAATGCATGTTATCTTTTGGGTTCTTTGAGGACTTATGTTAAGAAAGTCTTATTAGATGGTCTCAAATCCCATCAAAGAACACAAATGGTCAGACTAGATAGGGCCGAATAGTTCTTATTTCCCGTCAAATTCTATGTTTCACGTCACGTCAATGTATGATCTCACAAATGAGACACTGGCACACATGTGATGTCATGCATGGCTCTGTTTACAAACATGGGTTGAGTCATGACATCATAGGGCGTTCTGAACTACCCCATGTTCTTCGTTTTTTCCTATAGTTAATGCTAATCTGTTGGTAGCCCCCTAACTGGGACATTTGCCAGAACAACTGGGATAGAAAAAAATTATAGATGAAGGACCCTAGACTTGTACATAGCTACAGACGATTCGTCTGTAGCTATGTACAAGTCTAGGGTCCTTCATCTATAATTTTTTTACACATTAGAAAGCACATTTTAATATGTCATAAAAAATACCTTTTTCAGATATTCTGTAGGCTAAAACAGAAACGCTTTATAAAGTAGACAGAATTTGACAACAGATTAGACCCATTCGGCCCATCACTTTATTAGCTCATACCACTTCTGCCGACGTTACCATCTAATTCGCCCAAAATAATATTTAAAATCATTGGAACACGGTTACGTATAAAATATTTTTACCAGTTACAGCGTGGAATGCCTTGTTACACAAATAAATGTGATTTCAACAAAAGATAATACTCTTTGACCTCCAGTATTATTACTAATGGAAAAGTGAAACACAGGCTTTAGGATAAATCAGTAGATAATTATGCTAATGGCATTTCTGCAGCTTATGCTAACCTGGAAGAAGGTTCTGTGTTATTGATCTAATCTTACCTCTACAACGTATTATATTGATTTTCTTTTTCATTTAAAATTATCTCCCAGATACTCCTCTGTGTTAAATTTCCTGTATTTATTATAAAATTAAATCAACCTCTTGTGTTTCTAATTCACGCTCACTCAAGGAATGAAATTTTATTTCCATCTGAAGCTACATTTTTATATTAGCGGGTACATTTTGCAAACCAAGGTTGTAGTTGACGTGTCATTCAAGTGAACCACCATAACTGTTCTTCATAGCAAAATTATAGAGCTTTCAGACCCTCATCTCTACTTTAAGCGTATTAGACAACAAAAACAGACTAGATTTACGACTTTGTTAGCTGGCTTGAAAAGCACACGCTTAAAAGGAATATGTCACCAGGGATAGGTAACCTCTGGCACTCCGGCTGATGGAATGAACATAATGGTATGGTCCATAGCAGCTGGGGGTGCCAAAGGCTACCAGTTCTTCTACGCCAACGGAACATGGAAAATGTTATATAATATATATGCAAAAGCCGTGTGATCGAGACTAAATGTCTAAATAAAAGTTAAATACCTATATATCAAGACCCTGCTCCCGCGACCCGGAGGATTCGGGTCTTCACTCTGAAGGAGCAGCTCTCTTCCGGCAATCCCCGGGTCAAACCCAGAGAGTTCCCAGGTATGCCTATTTTGTATGCTTCATTTGCGACAAAAAGGTGCTTCTTTTATGTAGAACTCAAGAGAATATTTTAATATTTCTCAGCTAAGTGAATAAACATTACAATAAGGCTTCTTTTCCAAAACATGTTTAAATCCCCCAAAATATATAGAAAACTTTGATACAAAAAAGTATTTATTTTTTTATTTTTTCTGTTAAAAAGTAAAAATACTGATTTATGGAAATATGCCAACTCACTCTAAATTTAAATTTTGATATGTTAGAATGTTAGAATAATTAATGATTTTAGGATTTTATTTTTTTTTTAGAACTAAGTTCTACCGTTGAGTTGAGTTAGGAAAAACCTAATTAATTTCCTGCTATCAAAAATGGCCAACGATGCAATTAAAAGGGGTAAACTGCAGATTTAAATTGGGGGGGGGGATATAACTATTTTGCCTTAAGGCAAAATAGTTATAACAAAATGAACATAAAAAATAATAAGTAGAGAGGAATCCCTATAAATCAATATTTATTTGACAATATAATTAAAACTCTGATTACTGTGTGTTTTTCTAAACAACACTAAATTCTGTAACCTTGTATGAAAATCGTTAACATGCTTTTTTCACCATTAATTACTTTAATATTAACAAACAACTGTTTTCCATACACAGCATAATTAGTTACGCCACAGACTGTGAAAGTAAATAATAAATCATATATTTGACCAAATTATATTATCGAGTTCAAATGAAAAATAAGCAGGTTTGGAAAATAAATAAAATAATGAAATTAAGAGTAAATTGTTTTGGATTTAATATTTCCAAAGTTATCGGTATAAATAAATACTTTTAGATTTGAGTTTTTCCTATGACATCATTATTATTATTAGTCATACACAGAATTAGAATTTGGCAAAATGTCAGTAACAATGATATCAAAAAAGTTAAAGCCTTCCTGATTAGCAGCCAACAGCACCAAATGGAATTGGCAATAAAAGAGGCCAAGAAAGCCCAAGGATCAAGTGTTGTGGTGACAGGTCTGGCGGCGCAAACCTGTTAAAAGTGAAAGGAAACCTCATTTGCTTGCAATTCCGTGGGTTCTTTTTTAGAACTATATTGCAAATTGACTTTAGCAGCTGAAATTGCATTTGGCTCTGCTGCTCACGTGGAAAGAATTTAAACAGACATTTCTTAATGTGATCCTTGGTGCATCGCCGAGACGAAGGGGGGGGGCATAGATATCGGAAGATAAAGATGCTGAAATGTTACCCGATGGTTAAAAAATTTATCTCTATTGGGCCGAAAGAAATGTAATTCTTTTCAGACAGCAATACACGCGATCCCTGGCCCTCGAGGACTGGCGTGGTGAAGCCTTGATATAAGTGCTTAGTCTTAATTCATATATAAGGAGTGTATACGTCATGCCGCATTGAGTAAAAGAAGATATTACGCCTCCCAACATTTCATATTTCTATCCTGATTTTAAAAAGTCATATCTATCTATCTATATATATATCCATCGTTATATATCTAGTACGTTTAGATCAAACCTGTTCTTTCAAATAATGTTGCCCTACATGAGTCTAACAAGCATAACCTTTACAAAGTCAATATTAATTACCCATCTCAGCATATAACTAGAATTTTAATGACGTGAAACTAAGCCATAAGGAGCCGTCTAATTCCTTTAAACAAAAGACACAAAGTGAGTATTACCTATCATTATTCATCTCGAGAACCTTGATTTTAACTTATATTCACAGAACAGTCAGAATCGGTGGAATCGGACGCAGAAGGGGTTCAATCGGAGTCCACGGGGGGGGGGATCCTTGAATTTTATTGTTTAAAATTAGACACCTGTTTTAAAGCAGCTGAAAGGTGGGGTTCAATTAACTTAATGGCATCAAGAAAAGGGTCTACATGCATCAATTAATTTAGGTACTACCAATCCTGAAAGGGTTGAAAACGTTTATCCAAAAGGATCATTATATTTTTCTGTTTTTCTATTAACACATTTGGCGGTGTACGCAGGCCACTAATGCATATCTTACTAAGCACAATCTTTAATTCATCAATAACTGCTTCAGGGCTCTTATTGATTGGCATAAAAAGCAGGAATGAGAAAATGATTAATTTATCGAGGAGCTGGGTTTTAGTGTCAGCCAGCAGTATGAACCTATAAAAGCCTTTTTTATATGCAGAATCCATCCTATGACGGGCTGGGGGAGCGGGGGGGGACCAACTCTGTTGCGATTAACAAGCTTTTTAAAAAAAAATAAATATATATATATTTTTTTAAAATATTTTTTTTATTTTTAAATATTTTTTTTCCCCATTTAGTGCATTTATTTTACCCCATTCCACATTTATGGTTACACTACTAATTAAACAGAGTAAGCCAGTCTTGAGTCTTGAGCGCTCTCCTACAAAACTAATAGCCTCACAAAAAAAAAAGAAGAAGAAAAAAAAAAATAAAAAAAAAAGACTTTTCCATGTTGTCTTTCCCCTTAAAAAAAAAAAAAAAAAAAGAAAGCAATTATTAAAATAGCTACAGAAATTATGTGCTTCCTACTTCCTGTTTTTATTCCCGCTTCTTTTATCCTTTATCGCAAAATGCTCAAACACTAACTGGGCATTAACGATTAAAGCTGAGCTAATAGCAACCGATAAAATAAAGACAAAAATTGCTAAAATAAAGTAAACTTGAAAGGTGCCGAGTACCAAGAATTTTTGATTATTCTTAATGCTAGACATTTGGGAATGATCTAAAATAATATGGAAAATCACATTGTACAAACACAGGGTTATTCATATGGATGACATCACATACGCGTTCAGCCTAATGCATCACCACCAGCGAGCATTAAGTTGGAGGGTGAGGAAAGGGGCAAATGCTCAGCTTTTATAGGCATTAAAGGGTATAATGATAGCTAGAGTGTCTCTTCAAGGTGTTGTATCCCATCTGACCTTACTTTTAACTTTTTTTCTACATTCCTGTAACCTTCCATCATTTTATATTATTTTTAGAACGCGTATAATTACATACGTTACCTTCCCTCACACGTTTGCTGTGTTATCAAACATCCACCAATTCAACGGAACATCTTCTGTCTCTGGACATCGGCTAACTCAATCTGTAATTATTATTATACCTTCAACGGCATTGTGTCCTTTAATGCATTATCTTACAAAAATTAGATGGAACGAATCAAAAAAAGATCAGAAGATTGCCCCATACCCGTATTGGCCTGCGATCAGCTTCCATACCCAAAACCAGTGCGTTACCATGTATGTGGCTTACCCAGAAACAGGATCATTAACATACTTTAAACAAAATTAAAGTGTTCTTTTATGTTTCATGAACACTTTCCTTTATGGAAATTAAAATCATTTTATTACTGGTACAGAAATGGCCACACATTGATTTACTCATATAACGGATACTCAAACACACGAAGTGCAATCAACAAATCAAGGCTCTCGACTGATGGATCGGCTTTTATTGCCAGGACTGTTGGGAAATACGTTTTGTTTACCTATCTGACAGCAAAGGACGAGAAGACACACCGTTATGCGAGCGCAAGGATTTATAATGCCCTGCATAAACGCAATACATTTTATGGCTTGCATGATAAACAAAAAAAAAATTATCGTAAAAACATTTATGCTAAGTTAATTAGTTAGCCAACAATAGCCCGATCTTCAATGCGTCTTTCTTCATTGTATCTGTCCGAACGTTAAAAAAAACTCAACTACTTCCAGATATACAGTAGGATATTTATGCAAATGAATGGGGACATATTAATTTCAATATCAAAATGTGTCCATTTATCAAAAAAAGTGAAATTTAAAGATTTTAAATGCAAAACATATTTTGTCCTTGTAATTTTATACAAATGATTTTATGAAAAGCTAGATAATTCCAGTACACAACTTAAGTACAAACCACGCACACTCTATACATATATATATACACACACTCACTATGGCTTCATACATGATAAAAGAAGGCTGACACTCTTGGAGGCTTGTCCAGTTAGATATATATAGGTCTATAGGTAGACTTCCACATTTATTGTATATAAAATGTTCCAATGCATGTATTTTTTCCATTTTAAGCACAAACTCAGGCATCTTCATCGACGTTATAAAAAAAAAAAAGAACGTACGTTTTCCAGATCCTCAACATAATCGATCGCGAGGGGAAAGGAAAGATCGGGATAAAGACGCTGAGTAGGGTAGAGTTGGACGTAAGCCTAATTACATTAAACAGTTCTCCTCAAATATTTTATTGGTATCTTCCACTGTAATTATGCAAATCGCTCTTTTGTCCCAGCTCAGCGTGGAAGAATTAATTGTGAACACAAAAGTAACAAAAGGACAAAAGTATTTGAGTGGATGGAATGTTGAAATCAGCAGAGGTAACGTTGGACTCCAAGCAGTCAGGAGGCTATTTATGTATTCTTAATAATATATGTGCTACATTACACCAAACCCGTTAAGTGTCACTAAAGTGAAACTAAGAAAATGATCTAAAAGACTCAGAATGGCGCCTCTGGGACTTAACAATTTGATAAATGTCTTCATAGTCCATAAAACCGAGCGCATTTACAGAATATTTAAAGGGGACTGTCACTTTCAAAGCTTTTAGTATAAGGGAATTCACAGATCCACGCTACCTCCAGTTGGTTCTTTCTTTGTTGTTCCATCAGCATAATCATTCTGGAGATTCTTAGCTTAAAATGAAGAGACTAATTTATCCCAAGGATCCCGAGATAGGTGGTGAAAGATGGAAGAACTGGCATTATTTAATCAGTTTCCTCGCTTGAAGTTCTCTCTTCCTTCTCCATCACCAATTAAAAACCATCAGCAACTTAATAGGAGAGTGATAACCTAATCAAAAGGTATAATCATGTAGATCCTGAGAACGGGGAGTTAAGAATGCTGCTCCCATGGTATAATTTTCTTAATGTGGAATATAAGACTATAAAATGTAGGATTTGGAAAGAGTGACAGACCCCTTTATCAACATGTGTGTGTTCCAAATGGACCGCAGTGTCATGGGTTCACTGGGGAGGAAAACCGCGCCCAAGGTAAAAAGTAATGGTTTCAAGGATTGAATAACAAATGCTCCCCATAAGTAGCTGACCATCCCTAGTTTAAGAGTAAAGGCTGTCCAGATGTAGATGTCTTGTCCAGCGGAAAGATCTACTGCACTGAAACGCCCAATGGAGATGGACATATGGATGTGGTATTTAATGGCTCTTTGCATGGGAAATGGATTGCCATTAATGGTGGGGTCAGATTAATACTGATAGGGTGTTTTTTGAGCTGTAGTAGAATGGACGGACAGAAGCTTGTTTGATATACTAACAATGCTTCATTAAACCAGTGTATAAGGCATAACATGGGACTATCAGGTGTTTGGGTCCAATAACAAGCTCCGTTGGGTCACCTTTGCTAGAATGTCAATGAATATGTTACCCGAGTAACGATATTTTAAAGGGTTCCAATGTCCCATGATGTAATAGGCAACAAGGGCTTACATTGGGTAGCATTTCTATATCTCACAATACTGGGGGAAGGGCTAAGAACTGGTTTTCCACAGTTCTTGTGAGGTCCAAAAGTCTTCCATACGTTTATCCCATACGTCAAAGGTTTCATAATGTTTGCCATTCAACTGCACACCAAAAGATTTAAACAAAGTATTCTGTCTGCTTGAATTAAGAAATCCAATAGTTGTATCACATTTTTACCTTTTAATAATGCTTCGAAGTCAAGTATTCAACAGATCTGATCAACACTTACAGGTTGAAGCCCGAACGTGTCATTAGTTAAGAACAAATTATGTTAATAACATTCTGAAAAGCTTTTCTTTAGTAAGCATGTGATTATGTTTTAAGGGCACTTGTCAAATAATCATTATTAACAGTGTTTTCATTTAAAAACCAAGATTTTCCATTTTCCATGTAAAGACATGGCCCCGTTCAATGAAACTCTTTCTGCCATAGACTTTCAGTAGTCAGGTGAGGTGACTAAGACTGAGACACTCAATTGTTCCCCACAGGCAGTTTGATAAGGAGTGGGGGGGGGTTGTCTAGCAGATTGGTCTCAGATAACAGAGCGAGAATACATACAACAGATTAATATACAGCTGCCTGAAGACATCATATTATGCAAAAAGTAGGGTTTGTTTTTTTGTTTTTTGTTTTTTAAAAAGCAGAGATATTTTTGAAAACTCATCTAAAGACATGGGTGTGGGTTCTAGTTTTTTTTTTTACTAGAACCTGTTTGTTTAGCATTATGTCCTACAGGCACATTAAAGTGTGACACAGACCAGTTTTGCAATGTGACCATGAGTGGTCATGCTCTAATTTAAACATTATGGGACATGTCTGGATTCATTTTGTGCTCCTATAATGGGTTCACTATGCAGCCCCTTATCAAAGATGTGTGATTTGCTTTTTATGGGCACCTGGCTGGGTTTCTCCCCGTGCTGTATGATACCAGCCTTCCTCTGGAAAGTAACTTCTAAAGTCTTATCCAGATAATATAAAATACCGAGTCACCTGGAGATCCACTAGCCGTGGTGTATCCAGATGATTTGGACTCTCGTTGACTTTCATACATCAGGATGGTGCTTAAATTACTAAAACTGATTAGCCCAAATGGCACAGTAAGGTATATGGGGAATGTTATGGTGTGTTCTCAGTTGGATACACAAATCTGTCCCTTCCATCCTAATATGATCAACAGCTTACAGTATATCCAATAAAACGTCCAGCGGGGTTGTAGGGAGAACACATTTACTCCTACATTCATCCAACCACTCCAAAAATAGCTAGACGTTAAAAAATATACGCTTCTACATTTATTCCAAACGAAGAAACACCATGCGCGGAGAAGCTAACATTTCCTTCTCAGATGTAAAAGATGCTCGAAGCATAATCCAGGACAATTTATCTTCATTGTCAGCTAATTTTTCCAGACAGAGGACATGTTTCTTCATTTGTGTAGCTTGACATCCTTAAGACATTTTGGAAGGTTTATTTCCATTTAATTTTGCATGTACATGGAAGACGCAGAGTGAAAGGAGCTGCTCGGCATCTAACCCTTCTGCCAAAATCAAGAACGTTATTTGTCGAGGGGTTTTTTTTGTATCAACAACATATCACAAGTTATTATTTAAAGGAAATTATTCCTAAATTCTTCAGTCTTTCTGCTAAATCAGATGTCTATTAAGATGAAGGTATATGGGCTTCATGATATAGCTCTGGAGTCTAAGCCAAGACTTGAGTCCATACATAAAGACAAAAAGGCTGACTTGATGGTCTTCGCTGCCATTTTGTTTTTATGTTACCTGAAACAGCAAGCTACATTTAAGACATAAGTATCACACGCGTTTGCACAATCATTTGCGGTGATGGCTTGATACGGTAGAATTTGAGTCATAATTTAAGGGCGATCCTTATAAACAAGTGATCTCGCTGTGAAAAGTTTAGAAAAATGATATGGCTTCTTCTGCATGCGTTTACATCCCCACATGAACACTTGTGACATTACAACACATGCGACGATTCAGGAATACTTTAGTGGGTGGAAAATGGCAGTTTCTGCCCACATCCCCACTTGTCAATGCAAGAATTCTCATGAAAATAGCTGAAAAGGTTGATGTTTCCATAGTAACTACCCCGGGAGCATTTTTCATGGTTTCTCCCATTGACAAAGTAACCTGATATCATGAGATAATCATTATCCTAGATAATTGTTAATTGTTGTTCCAGGCCAACCAGACGTGAGTTGTTAGACAATGTGACCCTAATCAACCTGACACAATTAACCAGTAAATGTGACCATAACCCAGTGGTTTACGGTAACCTGCTTGATACAATGAAGCCAGGTGAACCATTGGTTAGTGTAATAATAACTCAAATCGGAGAATCCGTACCAAATTCTACAATCTTTTCATTGACCAACTTATGTGTAAAGTTCCTTGATACATAACAATGTTACACATAGCATTACTTACAACAATGCCATATTTATATAACATATGCTCTACATTCTTATACTCCCATCAGAAATATCAGCTCAAAGAGAAACATTTACGTAGACAATTATTCCTACGGAGTGAGTCATGTCTGAAATTATCTTCCCACACTGTCTGTTATTATAAAAAAAACAGTTCTCTTAAAGCATCGTACTACAAAAACGTTTTAACAATAGAACATTCCCTTAACATATCATTAACTATTTAATGTAAATGCTTCTTAGAATATTTGGATGTACACAATGCCATAGTACATTGGCTTCCATTGTAGACATAAAAATAGAAAGTTTGTCGCGGTTTGGAAATTGGCCTAATTAGGCTTAGGAATGTCAGTATTATTATGCCTCCTCCGCTCAACCTCACCCTCTCTGCTTTAATGATTTCATTTAATCTGAGTATAGTGATTAGCTGTTGACAAGAAGTAAGTAAATACCCAATTATTAAATGGCTTGGCTGAAGTTGGATGAATTTGGTCCCTGTATATCCTGCAATACCATATCCAGTTACGTTCTAATAGATAAGAAAAAATACGTCATCGATATACCTAAGCTGTTATGACATCGATGTTCATTACTGTCTGGAAATAACCTGAAATGTATCATGAAAATAAAAACTGTTAGCAAATATAGAACCCCTAGTGCAAATTATACAATTTTTTACAATGTTTCACTTAAAAATGTATCCATTTTTAAGCTACTCATGGATGTTTTAAGGAGATGCAGTGAATTACCAACAAGCAAATATTTCTATTCAGTTCGATTCATGTTAAGCTGCCTTGTTAACTATTCTATTTTTTCATGATTTAACAATATATGACATAATATACTAACAATGTGTGTCCATTATTTCAATATAAAATTCCCATTTCACATCAAGGCTTTGCTGTCTCGATAATTGCCGTTACCCCCCAAAAAAACGAAGACAACCGGACATAGCTCTGAACTTTAAGTAGGAGAGTAGACACTTTGAACAAAATCTAAACTGATAGTAAGCTACATGTCGCTCTATCCTAAAAATGTAGTTTTTAGGTAATGTTATTAATTAGATACAGGGAGAACCCCAATGTCCTCTGCAATGGAAATTCACTATATATGTTCTACAATACCTCATTATATCACTATAAGAAAACTTAAGTACACATAGCAGAGGGTTTTTAGCTACCCGTGGTTTAAAAGCCACAAAGCCCCATACAAATTCACAAATAACTTTAGCAAAGGCAAGCTAATTCATAACTCATGCAGTTCAAGCTCCTGGTTGTGAATATATTGGGCATGTTTCTCCTCTTCTTGTCTATGAACAGAAAATAAAACTTCTTATCTGTACGACGTTTAAAATTTCTAGTAAGTATTAGCAACAACAAAAAAAAGGGTACCTCCCAATACCTCCCAAGTGTCCCATTGTCCCACTGAACAGCCCCACCTTTGTGGGCAGTAGGGTTCATGGACGAGTCGGAGAGGTCCTCTGATCTTCCCTGACCAGCCCACTGTGCTGTAAAATCGACTGAGGTCAATCATAGCTCTTACGTGGCCTCCTTGTGATGTAGTTAAGTTGTGTGTTGGGATATGATGTCATATCCAGGTGTTCCGCTTCACTACCTCACTACTGGCAAAGTGAGTTCCCCTTATAGCCCCACCCCACCCACCTAGAGCCACGCTCCTTTAACAAAGGTGTCATTGGTTTGGGCACCTAAAAGGATGAGGGGTATGACTATGCAATAATATAATCGGTGGCATGACTGCAATCTGCATACCTTATTGCATCACCAGGATTTTGGTAGCCTAGAACGCGCATGCATCAACACAACAAAACAAGCTTTATCCAGTCTGTTTGTATTTTCCAACCGTACGACACATGGAAATGTTAACCTACTGCATCTCAGGACAAAGACGGATGATCAACACTGAATTTTTAAGTTAATCTAGATCATTTCAGAGGACGCATCGCTTAAATCCCGCAGAGACTTTTGATTGATTGCAGGAACACAATGCCGATTTGATTTCCTTTAAATTGTGATAATCCTAGTTTAATCAAAATCAAATCAAACCTCCAATAACCATGAATCAAAATCTCGGGAAAGCGCCACAAACAAGAATTGAATTTCTCAGTCGGTAATTAAGTGCTTTTATTACATTTTATTACATTTTAGGTTTACATATGAAATTTTTCCAAATCCTGTTGGATGATTTTATGTCATCTGTCTGCCTAGTTTATCGCAGAAATTGGAATTGCTACAGATATAGTGAGTCTTTTCCAAGTTTGCACATAGTTCTATCAACTCTGCTCAATTAAACAATTTTGTAACTAAATTCAGAAATAAAAATAGAATTCCTACCCTAAACTGGTCCCATAAATAATAATTAAATTATGTAATATTTTGCCTCATTCATAATATTTCAGGGAATGTTTAATTGCCACGTGACAATCCTATTATCCTATTTTCAATCAACGCCTGCATATTGTTAAATTTTTTATTTTTTTTTCCAGGTCACTTGAGTTTTTATAAAGAGTGATTCTGTTTTTTGTTTTTTTTGTTTGTTTTTTTTTTTAATTAAGACTTTGTCTTAATTAAAAATAATAATAATAATAAAAAAACAGAATAGCAACCAATAGAATGGAAGTTCCTACTGATTGTACCATTCCATTAGTTGTCAAAAATTGCTTTATTGCCATAGCAGCATATAAAAATGCTTAACCGTTTTGGTTTAACTGTTTTTAAAGAAACTCAGAAAAAAACAATAGCTCCCACATAAGGGTCTGAACCTTAAAGAGTCATGTTTCTCCTACGTTCATCTCAATATCTGCCAGAAATCACTTTTAAAAAGGGTGCCTAACGACATATATGAATACATTTATCTTAACATAATGCAGAGGCATTTTCTTGTCGCAGGCAGGTACCAATTTGCATAAAATTCTATATGTTTTACAGATGTATTCAGAAATCTAGATTTTAAGTGCGAAGCTCGCTCTATGGGGAAATAAGTGAATATTGTCATAAATAGGATATTACCATTAAAGGGACGATAATCTAATTAATCTCATATGAAAGTGGGATTACCGCAGTCCAGGTTATTCTCCCACATACAAGCAATATATTAATTACTTTTCTTTGCATAAATATAAAAAAAAGTAAAGTAGAAGAAAAGCAGGGAAAGGCTAGTGACAGACTCAGTAGCCAGTCCTCAGCCTAAATACACGACTTCCAATACATGTAGATGGGGGACCTTATGGTGCCATCATAACCACATACCTGGGAACATTCTGGGTTGGGCCCAGAGTCCTTGGGTGAAGCACTGCTTCCTTGGGTCTCCAGGTCACCTTCCCCTTTCTCCAGGCAGGGGAGCGACATTTGGCGACGCCCACTAATTTAAGGCTATTTGGGGCTGAATTATTAATAGTAGGTAAGTGGAACAGCCTCCCAGCAGAAGTGGTAGAGGGTAATAGAGCGAGGGAATGTAATAGATTCAGGAGCCGTATGCCGATCCCAAGACGAGACCAACGACTGATTAAGGTTTGAGTCTTTACTCCAGATAGAATGGCGACCTGATGGGAGCCGATCGGTCATCAAATTCTTTTAAATGGAGAATTGCTACATAAGGCTACCCAGTACCTAGAAGGAAAAAAAATCAGCGACCCCGATGTGTTGGGGTAATACAGAATTAGCGCCCTCTAGATATTGGGTAAAGAATAGTTTGACTGACTGTGCTCAAAATGAAACATAGCTTTCCGATACAATTTATTATTATTTTTATATATGAAAAGACCAAAAAAGTATAATCTGATTTAAATTCCAATGTAAAACTACTATTTACAAAACAAAAGACAAAAAAACACAAAGAAAGAGGATTATTATTATAGTCCATGTGCTAATTCACTAAATATTGGCTTGTGCTCGTCTGTTCAGGCTTTTGTTTTAGTTCAGCACCTGTTTCTCTATTTCCATTCTCTCATTCTTCACCGATATAATTAGAAACCCCGATATAGAATCCGCCGAGCGAAATGCATAGGCTGGTAATTCCGAGCGCTTTCCCATTTACAAAGCCATATGCTTTGCTGGTAACCGTTAGATACAATGTATCACTGATGCTAAAAGAGCTGGATTTGCATATGAAAACGTTCAGCATTTGCCTAAAAGGAGCCCTTATTTTATACCCAGACAATCAAAAAAGGAGGCGCCTTTCATCGACGGCAATTACGCTCGTGCGCGGACCACCACTTCAAAACGCATCATCTTTGGTTGTTAACTTGCAAATGTCAGCAGCAGCAATTAATCCGTTATGGAAGAAATGAGAATATCTGCCCTGTGTTAACCTCCATGATGAGCTTATAATTCATCTGTAAATTCATATCTCTGGCAGGATCTGCGACGCGCTGCTGCCAAAAAATGATATCCTTTATACTGCATATAGCATATGTTATATAGATAGATCTGCCCCCCTTATAAATGCATTGGTACATTCCGCAGAATCCCCCCCACATGCATTTGCCCCGGCCCCTCCCGGCCAATATCAGTATTATATTTACCCAACACTGGCTCGACGAATAGGGGGCTGTTTAGCGCTCTTGATTTCAATGCTACTGCTTTCAGTGGCAAGAACTGCCTGACCAGGGAGAAGGGCAGCTGCAGGGCTGCAGCTTCTACCTCAAGTACTTTATTTATTCTTTTTCTTAGTTTTTGAAGAATCTATATTACTCACAGGGTACTTCTTCTTCTATAGAGGGGATGTCAGAGACATTAAACTGCCCCTTTCAATTAAAACGGCATTCTAAATTTTAGAATTTTAGGTTTTTTGTATTAAAGAGATCCATACAGATTTTGTTTTGTAATTCTCCTCTTTTAGAAATATTTTCCGCAGAGAATCCCCGGGAACGTCAGAGTTTTCACTCCGACGCCTCTTTCAAAGTGATATTTTATCAATTTTTATTTAGACGTGTAATCTTCAGCTTAGCCTGCGAGATCTCTTATAAGATACCTCAGTTAATTTACATCCAAGAGACCGGTGAATTCTCCCAGCTGTGCAACAAATCTCATTACATTTATTTATTTTTTTAAGCACGGTGGCACTTAGCGGCAGAGACAAGGGAATGATCTGTCAATCAGGCGGCCTATGAATTATGTGCATTTCTGCCGCCGTACGATAAGATACCATTCTAAGGGTCGAATATATAACTATGGTGTTCCCTGATGATTGATTTTTGGTGTGCCTCATAGTGCTTGACTTAACGTGAACTTCTTACTATATTACTTAAAATACTAACATTATAATTTAAGAAGTAGCACTTTATAAATGTTATATAGATTGTAAGCTCATGTGAGCAGGGCCCTCCTCTAATTATTATGTTATATACTACTTGTTATGTCCTGTCTACAGCGCTACGGAATATAATGGCACTATATAAAAATAACAATAATAAATATTTTTTAATATTTTAATATTAAAATATTTAAAAAATAAATATTATTATTAAATATATCTAAAACAAATTTAGATTTTAAGCTTGACTGAGCATCGGGGGCCCTAATCGCCCAAGACTGGGGGGGGTCCAGAATATGTTGCTGGCTATAGGGGGATTCATGAAACAAAAGAAATGATTATTTAAAAATATTCTTTTAAATAAAGATGATTTAAAATACTTTAAAAGTATAGAATAAATCCTTTTTTTCTCAGTTTTTGGGAGCTGTATCAGCGATGTGGGTTTTATGTTGTGTTTTTTTTTATTTTAATAGATTTTTCTATCTGAGTAAGAAATGCCAGCTATCTGTCCATGGCATATAAATGCGTGTGAACATATGTTATGGAATAATTTACTATGTTTACATGTTTAATACTCTCTGGAATAACATATCTATATAGATATAGATATATATATATATATATATCTATATAGATATAGATATATATATATATATATATACACACACTATATATTATATATATACACTATATATGCTAGATCAGGGCCAACGTCAAACACAACCTCAAACATTAATTCTTGCCACTCAGCAATCATTTTGTATCAATATTTTATCTCGATATCTTTTATCACCAATTAATAAAATATAAATATTGGGCATACAATAGGCGAACTTTCCCGCTTAAACAAAAAAAGGCCAGACAAAAGGCCGTGCTGTTCGTATTGTGTCTGTGTTTGTGGAACAGATTTGCGGCGGAGGTTTGATGTCGCCAGGAGTATTTAAATGAGCCTTTTGTCACCGCGCTACCCAAATGTCTTTTATTCGACAAGAGACGGCTCCACGGCCTTGGAGGAGATAAAAGATGTGACGATGGAGGAGCCTCATGCTGCTTTTGCACGGCAGGGCGGGCGAGGAGTGTGAATAGGTCGAGCGCTGGGCCGGAACAAAGGGCTGGAGAGTTGGGCAAACAGTACTGTAGGGTTCTCGATGATAAGGTCACGATATCATCTCAATGAATGAGCTCGGAACACACTTCTAATGTCGATTGATACCTTATTAGCCGACACGCACGCCATTGTTGGCGACAAAGAGGGGGCTTGATGGAGAAGTTGAGGTTTATTTACTAAACTGGCCAATCGCAGTAGAGTCGGCCATTTCAACCGACCAATAGATGAATTATTTTGATTATATGATGACAGATAA
Organism: Sceloporus occidentalis; assembly: GCA_023333645.1. Classification (NCBI taxonomy): domain Eukaryota; kingdom Metazoa; phylum Chordata; class Lepidosauria; order Squamata; family Phrynosomatidae; genus Sceloporus; species Sceloporus occidentalis. The sequence goes on along the minus strand of JALMGF010000097.1, from coordinate 915,747 downwards.
GAACCACTCAGGCCGCTTTTTTCTGCCATAAAGACTTTAATCAGTCGTTGGTCTCGTCTTAGATTCCGGAGCCGTATGCCTATCCCATGCGTGTTTAATACCCTCACTGTATTAACCTCTATCACTTCCACTAGGAGGCTGTTCCACTTATCCACCACCCTCTCAGTAAAGTAAATCTTCCTTATATTACGTCTAACCCTCTGACCCACTAGTTTTAGGTTACGGTCTCTTGTTCTAATATTTCTGCTCCTTTGAAATAAACGTCCCTTCTGCACTTTGTTAAACTTTGTTAATCGATAGGGAGTTCAGTTTTTCACCGTTTAGACCAACCTTGTCGTGCGCAAATACGTAAGAGACGTATCCAGACATTATATATATATATATTGCCAAAAAGGAGCCCAAGCGTATTTCAGTGGAAGACGTGCTTTAAAATTCAGGAGGAAAAAAGAAATTGAGCGTTTTTCAAGTTGCGCTCTTTAACCGGCACAACAGAGAGGTCATGAAGAGACATGACAGCAAAATCAATCGCTGGCGAGAGCGAAAGAAGCTGCACGGAGAGCTCTGTGATGGAGACCAATAAACCTGGACTTTCCAACAACACGGAGGAGCAGCCGTGTCAAAAGCAGCAGGGAGATTACGCAGGATTAGATCAGATTAGCATCCCCTTCGTATTACTACAGGGAGCTCCTTGGCTACTTTCTGGAAAGCTTTTCTATGTAGAATGTGTAACGTAAAAATTAGATTACCGCAAATTCACCAGATTATGGATTTAACGGGAACACAGGTGGAAGCAGACGAGCCGCACGCGAGAGCGACAAGCACAAAAGCTAGCGGGGAAAATGGGACGTCTGCATCAAGACTCATTGTTACACAATAACACACACATATCAGTCACGCACAACATACACAGATACACTCACACACACTGACACATTCACACACACACCCACCCACTCTCAGACACAATAACACATAGAAAGACACACAGACAGACCCACTGACACATGGTAACACCCACCGACCCACTCACACATAGTAACACCCACAAACCCACACAGACCCAGTGACACATAGTAACACCCACAGACACATGATAGCACACACAAACCCACTCACACATGACACTCAAAAAGATGCACAGACTCAGACACTTAGCCATAGTAACACGCATAGACTCACTCAAACACTGACACATCCACATACACAGACACACTCAAACACCAACACATAGTAACACCCCCCCACCTACTCAAACACTGACACAGACACACATAGACCCACTCACGTCCACACTGACATTTCCACATACACACACACACTCAAACACTGACACATAGTAACACCCACACACACACCGACACATAGTAACACAACCACCCCCACACACACACTGACACATAGTAACACACCCACTCACACACACGCAATCACACTGTCCCCAGACTTACGCCAACTGACAAACAAAAATCACCAATTCTATATAATATTAATATGCGAATGTACGCGTTAACCTAGAAAGCTCAGGTTATATCACAGCTGAACAAAAACACACACATCACTAAAGATTCACGCGGCGTCATAACGAATGTTTTTCCACACAAATATATATATTGTTTGCACATTAATCAAAAACGCCAGACTCGCAGACATTAATCATAAAGATGTTTCTGGAGATAAAGACTAAAGGTTTGTGCCATGATCCACCAGCTTCGAACAAACCGCCTCTGAGTGCCTTTCAGTATAACCCGTGATTAATGAATTCTTCGCATGCCGGTATAAAAAAAATTAAAATAAAGGAATATTAAAACAACACAATTTCCACTTGCACTAAAGGTTGCGGTAATATTTATCCAGAATGTACAAAAAGATATTTTAAGTGGATTTTGGCACTGTAAATATTTCGCAGCCTATGTGTGGGTGAAAGCTTGCGCATGCTAAAAAAAAAAACAAAAAAAAACAAAAAAAAAACTGTAGACAGAGCGAAACACGATTAAAATTATTTGCTATAAACTTTGCAGCCCACAATATTCATTTTTTTTTTTATATACGATATTCTAGCCCGATGTATAAAAATACTGATATTAGCGCATGAGTTTTTACGGACAATGGATTTTATTTTCATGATCTTAAGAAAAGTAACGTAATTAGTAATGAATGCATTTAAACACAGAAAGAAAAAAGAAAAAAAAAGGCATTTTAACTCTTTCTTCCATGGAATGCTCCACGTTGGGCGGAATACTCTTGTATACAGTAAACTTTTCTAGATTATGCTATAATTAATAATTCTAATATTTAGGATTTTTGGTTACCTTGCTTAATAAAGCTAATTTAACTTGATTTATATTGTAACCAGCTACACAATCGTTTGGAAAGTGGATAAATCTGTTTCACAGACATGTCTTCTTTGCCCTGCCAATTGTAGGGATATTTGACATCTCATTGTACCATACGCATGGTGATAGAAAATAAAATCTCTTTTTTTTGTTAATAAATCTGAAACCCAATTCAATTTTATTAGTTCTTTGTCTTTCAAAGCCAAAATATTATGAGCTATGAAAAAGTTTATTGGATAAGCGATGTGATACATCTGTCTCCGCGGGCAGGCACAGCGCTGATGAGCTACCATGTTGATTTTTTTTTTTTATACTGTTAAGATTGACCGTTAACTAGAAAAATTTATAAAAATAAATACAGGTCACCGTGCTTTTAGCTGTTGTGGGATAGAGTATTATGAAATGCAATAGGGAATGCATAAAACAAAAGAAGTAGCCCTGGTACAGAAGAAGGAGAGGGGCCTGCTCTTGGGAGCTTACAATCTAGTTGGAAGAAGGGGAGTTAACGGGACTGTCTCAGGCAGCCTTAGTAATGAAGAATGCATAAAAAAAAAAAGTTACATTTTTTATAATAATAATAAGAAGAAGAAGAAAAAGCTAAAATAAATCTACCCTATAGAAAAGCTGCAGCTCTCTACTTCAGTGGACCAACTTTTCCCTCCACTGATTGGCTGTTTGGAGCAGTCAATCAACGGCAGGGATGCACTCCCGCGGAAATCAATGGAAACTTACAGGCCACCATTACAAGCGGTAGTGGGAGTACGGAACCCCTACACGGCAAATAGCTATGGGGGCAAAAGGGGCTAATGGTGGGATTCTGCAGAAACAGACCACTCAGCTATCCTACGCATTAAAGTGCGTGTGACGATGCAGCGTCCCTTTCAGATACCGTCAAGCGAGACAGCTTAAAAAAAAAAATGTTAGGAGGTGGAAATTCGTGCCGCTAACCTGCTAATTTTATTTTTGTGAACTTTTCACAAAGTTCTGTCCCTTTTCCCCCCTGGTGCATTAAAGCCCAGCTGTTCGCCCCCCTGTATTTCAGAACAGGTGTTTAGTCCAATGCCGTCACATCACGTCGCACTCTAGGTGACATTGACCGTGCATTCTATCACGTGGCCTTAAACAGCAGCCACAGACGTTCTGTCATTTTCCCTTCGCTCTCCTTCTCCTCTGACAGCTTCTGTCCATCACGGTTCAGTGGAGGTTCTTCTACCCCCCCCCCCCAACCGCCCGCCCGCCATATCATCCCCACGCTCGGCTGCCAGGCAACTCCCCAGCCGGAATGGCAATTAGCCAGATGTCACCAGACCTATTATCTGCGTGCCACGGTTATACATTATTGAGTCACTGCACGATAACAGCAAGAATCCAGGGAATTAAAGGGCTGGGGTCTACACAAGCGCAACTTAAGTCACCCAAAAGAAGAGCGACAACAGTAATAAAGAAGTAATAAAAAATAAAGATTTTCTAAACTAAAGCACCGCTAGATCGCCATGAATCTCACTTTATAATATAATAATGGAATGCATGTCTGTCCCCATACTTTTATATGCTTTTGTTATTGCCCTATGGTTGTTAGAAATATGTATGTAATATTTGTTACAAAAAAAACCCTGCATAAATATTAACTTTATCACTTATTTCTCTTTTTCACATTAATGCTCACCTATCCACGATCCTCTGCTATTTGAGAAGTTTATAGAAATAAACGCAAAAAAAAAAGCTGTAAAAAATGCATACATAATATATAGATATTTATTATATATATATATTTTATATTTTATTATTTTTATTTATTTATTTTTAAATACATTTTTTATTTAACAGGAAGAAAATGCACTACTAGAAACAAGGCAAGTTTATATTTGCTAAATATATATATCATACTCCGACGAGCGAGCATTGCATTACTATCACCAGCGCCCGCTTGCCACTTGTAAATTTACGTTTTGACCTTGATGCCTGTGTTTGATTTGAGAAGCGATATCATTTAATGGAAACTCGCACAGCCGGATGCGATCTCTAAACAGAACATCGTGACGGAGGAACGCAAAGCGGTTATTGTTTTTTTAAGACCCAACTGCAAATTTGAGAAAAAAGTGATCATCCAGGTCGTCACCTTGTAAAGAAATGGCTATGAGCGATGATAATTCTAACACAAAGCGCATTGTTGCGGAGTGCGCGAGGGTTTATTTATGGAAGGCGTTTCGGTTCTATGAAAAAGAATTTCAAGCGTTAGATGGTTATACTGAATAATATGAAAAACTGTCACATTAAGCCGGGTCCCTTCGTGCCCGCTGCAGTGGGTACGCATTGTTTGCTATAACGACATTTATTTATTGGAACTGGAACGTTGCGAATTGTAAAAAGTCAGAAGAAGTTTGTTAACGCTCTGTGACCAGTGACGTAACTACAGAGGTTGCAATTGCGACGGGGCCCACTCTCCCACTCTCTAGGGGGTCCGGGTGACTCCCGCGTACACTTATTCCGGTCTCCTCGTGCCAGTTCAAAATTGTTCAGAAAAGGCCTTTCCAATCAGGATGTGTATAATCTAGATGTGTAAGTGCATGTGTGTGTGTGAGCATGGATGTGTATATGTTGTGTGTGCGCAATGAGTACTGTTAGAATGAGTGCGTACATGTGTTAGTTGTGTTAGCAAGTGTGAATTTGTCTAAGTGTGTTTACAGTACCTATGCGTGTATGTCGGAGGGGAGGAAGGGGGCAAAGAAGGCACAAACAAGCTTTTTGGGGCAATTAATTTGCATATTACATATACTGTATATACATAACTGCAAAACTCATCCCTACAGATAAATATGTATCTTTATACATCCGATAAATGAAACTAATGAAAGCCTGTAACATGTTTGCCATAAAATCCTAACCTGGTATAACGCAAATGAATCTAACACGCTGCCCAACCAAGACTGCTACCGGGATAGGAGCATTTCAGATGAATTCCCTGCAGCATAATCCAATATATAGCCCTCAATTAATCATCACTTAAAATGCCGAGGTAGGTAATTAATCAGAAGCCTGATTTATAGTCCGCACGCCAGAGACAAACAAACAGGACCCCAGGAATCCAGAAATGTACTTTTAGGCTACACGTCTCAGCCGCACTGGGAACGCTCTTCTCATTAAACTGGGAATATTTTAGACGTGAACGAAAAAAATAAATTCCTAAACAGGCAACTTTAATTTTAATATATATATATATATATATATATATATATATATATATGTTTAGTAGAAAAAAACAGCTGAATCCTACCCTTTTTTATTTTTTGCTACTATTTTCCGTGCAGGCGATGTGTTTGGGCGACACAGAGGTCCCTTGTAAAGAGGGATACTTTGGAGGTATGTAAATAGTATTTTCAAATAAAATTCATTACCAAACTTTTATTCTGTGTGGTTTTCTTTCCCAATATTTTCGGACATAACCTGGGGATATCCCTGGGAACTCTCCCGGCTTTGCTGTTGCGCTGCTTTTCTCCCAGTCATCGTGCCGGCGGCGCACGCACACTCCCAGACCCATTACCCCCCCCCAGTCACCCTGGGTAGCCCAAGCCGTGAAGTTCCCAGGCATGCTTAACACCGAACAGGTTTAAGTTCCTTGCATACTCACTGCTTTCCCATACGGGGTAAGGTCTGGGGGGGGCATGGTAGGGCAGATGGGACTCTCTAATTGGCTTATATGGACACCGATGAATACAACCCTTGTCAGGCTAACCTTACAATGGAACCTGGTCAACTTGGAATGACTACATATCCGCTCCGTACATTACTACCAAAAAAACATCTAGTTATAGTTATCAGAGACAATATACAAAAAACATAATACATGTTCCCCTTACGGTGGAGTCCATAGTTCTTTCAACCCCCTTGAGTCCTTCTCAATAACAAACCAGAGCTCGGCACTGTATTAAAAAACAACGGATTTAGTGACAGAATAACGTTATTTCATGACACTGCCAAAACTCGTCTCGGTTAATAATTCACGTCATTCACTCTCGGGTATTTTAATATAAATATTGTTTAATGAAAACAACCATCTACAGATAAATATACGACTTGCCGGTTCTAGCCTACAAGCCACGTTCCGTGTTCGCAGGACGTAAATAAAAATGTAAACAAGGGAGATTATGAATGGCGGCAAAACAACAGCAAGAAAGTCTCCCTGCGCCATTCTTTTGCTGCATTTATGCGCATTAACATATAAAAGCAAAAAGACACAGAACGGGGATTTGTCCACAGAGTCTGCTTTAGTGTTCAAATTCATAGCCGACAACAGTCCTGAATCGGTCACCCGGGTCCTAAAGAACGGTCTCTTCTAAATATGGACAGTTGGGAGGCATGATGTAAAAACAAAATACACACTATACATAAAAAACAGCCCCAAAAAAAAAAATCACCATTTATAAAAAATATATAAAACTGTTATAAAAAAAAAATATATATATATATTAAAAACCCATGTTTTGGATTTTTACCTGTTTGGAGAAAAATGATTGTTGGTAGCCCTTGATGCAGTTGATGCTTCAGAGAGTTATTGATATGCAGCCATGAATCATTGAAACTTCACACGCATGGATCACCCTCGCTTCCTAACCGACTAATCCGATACACGTTAAATAAAACAGGACATTAATATTAAGAGGAAAACCGTCTTTAAAACCCTTTTTAGATGGGGGAAGACGGATATCCGCAGGTCTTCACATAACAGAAAATATTATGCATTGTCTAAATCTGAATGCCGCTGAATTATTATACCATTTTAATGCGTTTTGTATGCAAGACTTAGCGTGCCTTTCACCTTTAGGGAGAACAGATGTGCTTATTTTTCTCCGAGGTATTCATTCAAATCAATTAGATTTTTTGTTTGCTATAAGGACATGGATATTTTTCCTGAGAAACACTTGTACGGCCAATTCAGCCACGAGCAGCGACTTCTGAGCCACTATCGGCAATTTATCAAATAAATATTTTGATGGAAATTTGGATTCAGCAAGAATAAATGTTAATTCATTCAATAATTAATGAAAGTAAAGTCAATGACCTATAAATAGTTTCTTTTTTAAACAAAGTGATTTTTTTTTATTTTTTTTTTATAGACCTTCTTAGATTTGCATACTTTTTATTATAACTTTTATACACCGTATAACTGTTCCACCATGGGGTGCTTTCTAGCAAATTAGCTGCTGTGACATCAGACCGAGGATAAGATTTTCTCAGGAGGGTGTCCGGGGCCAAATGACCCCAATCCTATCATGCCTTGGCCTCACCAAGATGCACACAAGGGCTAGCAATGGGGCAGGGGAGCTGCTCGGATTTGAAGAGTTGGGTCTACGAACTTAAGTTTTGTTTGTTTTGTTTTTTTACACGTGTTTTACATGCAGTTCCACACATGGCCACCAGGGTGTCTGTAGTAACAATGACTTTAGGCAGAAACTTCATGGTGTTCTGATCCCTTCAGGGTTCTTTTTAAGGGTCTCCAACTCAATTAGTTCCTGTAAATGTGGTTTTGACTGGGGCTTATCACTATCACTAAGCAAAATACTCCTTACACAATGTATGTAAGGGCTTAAAGTATAGAAATGCATACTTCCCAAGTGGCCCTGTGTATGAGAGGCAGTCCCCCTTTCCTCCCCCAAAGCCCCTTTTTTCAAGCAGCTCGGAATGTTTGCTGGGTATAAGGATTTCGCAGGGTTCCACAGCCCTAAACGCCACAATAATGTGTATAGAAACCACTGAAAATTAGTTTTTTTTGTGTTTATATAATATATCCTTGTAATCAAGGATATATCAATAGGTCTTGGAGTCATATATCTCTCAATAAAGAAGCCACACTTCTAAGCACCCTGTATAAATTAAAGAGGTCCCTTTTTGGCCACTTGGGTAGGATAATGATAATACATCTGTAATGCTATAGATTAATCAAATGTGTTACAATACTTAGCAATGGGGGAAACTCACTTTCATTTAAAGTGCACTGTAGAGAGAACGAGAGAGAAAGAGAGAGGGAGAGAGAGAGAGAGAGAGAGAGGGAGAGCGATATCAATTTATCAGTGATTAGATTCGGCACGAGAAAAGCCATGTTAATCGTTAAAAGCTAAGAGTACTGTTCTAAAGGGACAAAGATGAGCTCATCCTGAACATATATTTAAAGGGTTGGCGACATCTCGTTTTCCAGAAGACGGACTAGCAATAAACGGTTTTTATTTTACTATTAACCAATAGGTAGCTTATTTCTTTAATTACCTTTTTATGCGTTTTTGGACCAACTGCAATAGACCGTCCATTAATGAAGGCTGGGAGCTACAAAAATATTGCAGCAAAACATTTTCTTCTACTTTATATACACGTAAATTAAAGTTTTATGTCAACAGCAAGAAATATGAATTTTGAATAGATTTTACTGTAGAACGGGGTAGCCAACCAGACCGTAAAGAACAAATTACCATGATGCCCTGCAGCTCCCTACAATAAATGACAGGAATCTGAGCATCATAGGAGTTGTAGTTCCACATCTGCTAGCTATGAAGTGTGCTTTTAGCTTCCTACTCTTGGGCTTTAAAGAAATTATATATATATATATATATATATATATATATACACACATATATATATACACACACATTTATAAGCATATTATATATAATCATTCAACCCGAGTAACTATGTAGTTCTGGGAGGCATGGAAAATTTCACAATAAAGGAAAAGTATCGTAAAAAAAAACAAAAAACATTAAATGACTGTTTCTTTAAGAATCTCACACTTTAGACTATGATATCACTTTTTACATTAATTTCACAGTTACAATACCCACCAATCTTTCTTTTTATATTGCACATTGATTGAAGGGCACGTCCAGCGTACAGCAGACGCTGTTTAAATAGAGGACCATTAACACAAAAAAATTCGGGCCATTAAATGTGGAAACGTCTAGACTACAAGACTGGTATCTTTGGACTGAAAGCCTGGTGCTTCCCGTCACTTAAAACATTAAGGCACGTGAGGAGAACAACAAAAAGGGGGGGAACGGATATGATTTTCATGTAAAAGTGTCAGTCAAAAACCTCAGCTTGCTGAGGATAGTGAGGATTGTAGCCAAACTATAGCCAGATTGTTTCAGTTACTTAGTATGAGACAGAAATACCCTAAACATAATCTGACCAATCAATAGATATCACGCCATTAATGACACTGTACATACATATACGCCATACAGTTAGCCAATCAATGTAGTCAATAATATATACTAGAAAATAGTGGATAATTAATAATTCATAATTCATGATTGCTTAGAGTTTATGACAAATGTTAGTGTTTGATGTATGTGAGAACATCTGTGTCTTTGGGTCAAACATGATTCTAAGTTAAAATGTAACAATTCTTTTCAGCAAGTTCCTCCAGAGATCCGTGTCTAAGTATAATCACAGAACTAAATCACTGTGGCATCGCATCAAGTGCTGGCATTGCTTGGTACTTAAGTGCAGTGCCAGCTCGAGTATATTTGTCACACTAGGCACAGCGTTAAAACTCATCCTTGCCAAATGTTGCTCAAGAAAAAACAGGACAAGTTGACCTATATCAAAACCAAAGCCATTTATTAAAAGAATTCCTTAGAAAACAAATAATTCTAGATAGTCCCTTCAAGTCCTGTTTGTTATCACTTGACCCAAGCGAACAACGATCTTTAATATTCACCTGACTTAAAATCAACAGCGCCACCAACTGTGGCCGCCAAGGTCCTAGTTGTTGCAGATGTTCAGATGAAAGGCTTATCTGAGCATCATCAGATACAGTTGAGATTCCATTCCATCTAAATCTAAAAACTATAAAGGTATGTCCCAAAAGAATTCTAGATGGTACTTTCCTGAGCCCTACTTGTTGTATACATGATCTTTACAGACATCTTACAGATGGACAACAATGCCACCAACCATGATCAGTAATGGTCCTTATGGCTGCAGAGGTTCTGCTGAAAGTTTTAACTGAGAACCATCAAACACAGTATATCTAAATACTTTTTATAAAAAAAATACATACGGATATATCCAAAAATAATTCTAGATGGTCCTTTCCTGAGCCCTGCATGATATCAGTTGACATATCTCAACCTCGGTGGAGAAAACGTCTAACGTTAATCAGATCTGAGTTTCCAAGAACCAAGAGATGGACACAGCTACATTATTAGAAATTGTATTACTTGCATTTGTAACAACTCTCTTCCAAAGCACGTTAGAGCAGCAATAGCCCCGGCATATGCACACGCTGTTACGGCTCCTGTTCTTTCATTACACGTATTGATTTTTCACTGAAGACCCGCTGTTGTTGGAAAGAAGATCAGAGCCGAGATAAAAGAACGCTTTGTAAGAATGCTTCCTTGATCTCCCGGTTTTTCTTAAACATACAGTTACGATTGAACGATACGAGGAGAGTTAAAATGGAGATTTTATAATAGACAAGGTAAACACAGCCAAAAGAAAGGACCTTGACTTAAAGGTTAGAAGTGTTGATTATCCTATGATTACATCATGTCAGTGTGGCTTAATAAAGAAGGATGAAACCCACGCAGCTGTTTGCTGAGTTCCAAGCAAAGAACACATTAAAACACAGCAATTCTGCCGCGTAGATTGGAGCCATTGTATGGATCTGTGCATCAGTTTGGCCAGCAATTGTTTTAGATTTTGATTATATTTGATTGATCATGCACTAGTAATCCACCAATACCACCTTCCACTTGATGGAATCTACCAATGAGATGCAGGGATCTATAGGTAGGGGTACATTACATTAGATGCCGCACACAAGCGCATCCGCCATATTGAAATGTATTAAGGCAGCTGGGGCTTGGGTTGCAATGCTGGTGAGATTTTCTCTCCACCGCCATCCACTTATGGAGTTGTGGCACAGATACACCATACTATTATCTCTGATCTGCTCATCTGCCCCGTTGGGTTAACCTGTTATGTGGCAGAGTAGTTGTCATTCCTCCCGCCATATATTAGCTGTCCTAGGCCATAATACCTCGCTGGTCACTCACCATTATAAATCACCCCCTATGTACACTTTGGGAAGGTTGTCTGTGGCAAAAAGTCACCTTCCTTTGGTTGAACAAGATAAAAGTCTCTGTAGCCAACATAAACAACACAAATAATTATATGGTCTGAAATTGTAACATTGTTTCTTCAGAGGGTCTCATTAGAAGTAAAATCCAAAAAATCCTTGGTATGTATGTATGTATATCAGTGCAGCGGTAACTCAAACTGATTCCACATCTCTGTAAATAATGCATTGCTTGGTTTGGCACAGGTGCCGCCATACTGCATTATGGATCAAGTTCCACATTAATTGTTAGCAGGCTCAGGAGGGCAGCAGTCCCCCCCTCTTTCTTCTCCACTGAGCCACTGCTCAATGGGCCAGTTACAAGGGAGACCCCCCCCCCACCGGAGTCTCTGGGTTTTTGCCGCAATCTCAAGGTGAAGAGGACTCCTTCCTCTTCTACACAGCTCTGATCATATATTTTGCACCCAGTATGTTACAGTTAATACCCCTGCTTGAATGCAGGTGCCTCCACAGCGGCCGTGGACAGTACAGGTAGGGTAGCTTCTCTGGGTCAGCCCGATGGAAGTGTCCAAGGTAAATAGGTATCTGTCTAAAGCACCTCTTATAGACGCCATTACTTCCTTAATCGCAGATTTATACATCAATTATTTAATGCAGTGGAGTATAATCCATCTCTTATGCAAAGTGGGGATCTGAAATTGAGGATAGCAAAAACGCTAATTTACAGACAAAACATAATTTACAAAAACATAGTTATACTGTAAATCACTGGCATTATTACCAAAATATGTAAAATAATACCTTCAGACAGAGTAATCGCTTTGTTACACCCTTAAAAAAATTGCAGTTGTCGTATCATGTAAATCAAACGGCTAAAACGTTCGAATTAAAATGTAGTCTTTAGGGAAATGCACAGGGTAAATATTTAAATGCCACTGGAAATATGGGAAATTTCTGTTTAAATGCAAAATAGAATAGAATGATTGAATGCATAAAAGTAGAAATTAAAAAAAATACACAAGTACACTTGGAATTCTTAAAAAGAATATTGTTAGAATGTTGGAACACTTCAATGTTTTCAATTTTTATGATTTAGGGAAACCAAATAACTAAAACAATTCTCGGAAAAAAAAATTGCATAACTGTCTGAAAAAATGAGCATGTATTGTTATTATTTGCATAATTAATTCTACAATTTTCCTGTCTTTTTTTTTTTTTTTCTTTTTTTAAATTGTCAGATTAAATTTGACTCGTGGCATGTCACAGGGAGGGTGGTCACCAATCTAAATTGAAGCAGAAGCTACGGGGTGACAGTATTTAGATCTAGCAGCCGAATACCCTGTCAACAAGCGAGACACAGCTAATATAATGTCAAGAGGGCATGAAGGCTGCCGTTAAAATTCATTACCGTGCCAGGATTGAAGGCCTAAAGTGAGGTTTCTGACAAGCCTGGAATCAACAAATAAAAAGGAAAAAAAATAAAATAAAGCAAATGTACGAAAGCACAGCGGGACGGCTAATTTTATAGACACCGAAATGATTTTTGCGACTGTAAAAGGTCAGTATTATTGTCTTTTCTGCAGTGAGTAATTTTGTTTACTGACTGTGCAGCTTTAAAATGTTTTATATGTAGGATGGCTTTTCTTATAAACAACTCATAATATATTTTTTCCCAGAAAAATGCTGTTTATACAATTTATATATATATATATATATATATATATATATAGTCTTTATTATATATCCACACTACAGTGATTTATTAGTTAAGGAGCATTCCTGGGAATTCTCTTTCCCTTCTCACTTCTGCTAACCATGCCCCCCATTGAGGTATATCTGGCTCCATGCTCTCCTACGCAGGGGGAGGAGAAGACCTGGGCTGCTGCTTACCTGGCGAGTAATAGGGTACTCTATACATGTTGCTACATAACAAAGGGGTCAACACAAGCCATGATAGGTCTAGTGCTTTAGTATGTCACCATGGGCCGGTGTCAGAGCGTAGAACACATATCCAGCCAGCGGCCTTCAAGTACCAGACCTGATTTAAATCCCCAGTCTGGCCTTCGTGATGTAGGAAGAGCAGCGTACACAGTTTTTAGCCAGTTGCTTTAAAATAACCTCTCAGGAAACTTTACTTAATCTTTGATTTTAACTGTTTTTTTTAGTTTTTGCAGTTGGTATTTGTGTGAACTCCAATAAGACCATTACGAGTCGCTAACGGTACACAGTCATTAAAAAGCAATAAAGGCACACATTTTTATACTCTTTAAATGACCATAAATGAGCAAAAGAAACTACCATACATAAAGTAACATATATCAGTCGGTGTCCAGCTTGTTAGAACACGAGAGCACAAGCGCATATTCCCAGTTCCTGCACAGATACATGGCAGAAACGTGGCATGGCTTCCAGCAGAAGTGGTAGAGGGTAATACAGTGAGGGTATTAAATGGCTGTCTCTTTAGATACCTCCTTGTCCAACTACAGTTCACTTAATGCATAAACAAAGCCATAAATATATCACAATTTAACCTAAATAATCTTGGAGTTGTTTAGTAAATCTGGACCTTTGTGTTTTTTTTGCTTGACCAGTTGCCATCATTCAGTATTAAAGGCACAGGGCGCTCTTTGATACATTGTATTTGGAACAATTAGCTCCCGCACTCTTTCCCCTGCTCTTTTATACAGACATTTGTTTCCATTTCTCCAGTTTACTCTGTGCTTCAGCGGCTCCATATTAAAATTACAACCTAAGTGACCAGAAATGTAAATGAGAATATCTCTCAAGAATAGGATGAAAAGAGCCACTTCAGCCACTAGACCCTCAACAGATGCTGCTACGTTTGGCCGGCATAAAGAAGTCAAAGCCTTCCTTAGGTGGTCATTGTTATGTAAAGTGCCCCAGAGACAGATAATAATAAAGCAGCGTCTTCTGAAAGCCATGCTGGGGCTATTGTGTCGTAACAACTGTGCAGAGGAGCCTTCTGTGTAAAAACCGGAGAAGCAGCAGCGCACCTGGAGCCGACAGCGCCTTGCAGGGAGAAATCGCAGGACGGGAATTAGGTGGCCGGAACAAAACAAAAACAGAGGAAGAGATTTTGGTGACATATGCTTATTCCCAGCCTGGGAGGACGCAGGACGCGGCAGCGTTACCCAGAGACGGCAAAACCGGAGACAGTTTATTCCTCCCCGCAGAGTACAAAATCCCCAGTAAATTATTTCACCCCCCCCATCGGTGGCTTAGGGATCATCTTGCGAAATGGGCACAACACCAAAAAGAGAAAAAAAAACAAAAAAACAGATGTCTAGCCTGCAAGTGATCTATCAGATATGGTAAACATACACATTCATCTTGTAACCCTTGGTTTTCTTTGTGGAAAATATAAAAAAAAAAAAAAAAAAAAAAGAAGAAGAATGGAAAAAATTATTTGTATTTCTTTTAAATTAAAGATTTTGCGCATATGGGTCATCCTAAGCAAAAGCATCAGATTGTTGGGTACCAGGACCGGACTGGGCATTTGGCACACCGAGCTAATGCTGCTGGCTGATAGATCCCAATACTTACCTGGCCACAAGCATCCAACCAGCACATATGGTGGCCGCTGGCCTTAAAGTGCCAGGGCCACTTAGTCATCCACATATGAAGAGATCACTGGCTTATCAAGGTTGTGTTCCTCCACTAATCCCCACGGTGTGTCTTTCCCCCCCTAAAGGTATGCCACTCCTGAAAATCTCATCCACTAATGAGCAACCTCTTTATTTTGTTTTACGTTGTTATACCTTCAGGAAAAAAAATAATAATTTATTTCCTTATCACACTAGAGTACAACCGATATTCCATAGGAAAGAAAAAAAAAGGATTTTTTTTTTTCTTTAACAAATCTCATGTTAAACAAAAGTAATACATTTATCTGTCCATAACTTTAAATAAAACATGGTATCCAGAGCATATGAATTCATGCGTCATATACTGGCAAATGTTGTACACGACTGATGTGTCACTGCTTATTATATTCTGCCTGCTTAAATATGGCGGCATGCTGGCTTAGTTGGCATTTAATACAAATACCAGCCGTACTAGTAGAAATTTCA
The DNA here is from genome assembly GCA_023333645.1 of Sceloporus occidentalis. NCBI lineage: Eukaryota > Metazoa > Chordata > Lepidosauria > Squamata > Phrynosomatidae > Sceloporus > Sceloporus occidentalis. The sequence goes on along the minus strand of JALMGF010000097.1, from coordinate 900,250 downwards.
TGGCTGAACATATATCTCAAGCACCCCAGTAAAAGATGCTTGGTTCTCCCAAAACAACATGAAATTCTGATTACACCGTCCTACATGTCATATAATGAACTCTCTTCCTGTTTCTTTGCACGTGAAATGAACACCTACATTAAAATTATGATTTATTTTAGCGAATTCAGTTTTTGTGAGGAATTATATATTTGCGCGCACAGGGAGGGAGAAATTCAGAATTTTAGATCATTTTAGCTGTCGTTTCCGGAATGATCAAGCCGTTAGGACTAGGACTTTTGACTTATGAAAGGGGTGAGGTTTCACGGTGACTCTGGGTATCGGTACATACATTTGAAAAGAAAATGTAACATGCAAAGTAGGCAGCAGGAAGTTGATCTTAATGAAACTGCAAATAAAGAATGCGATTGGAAAAGACAAAAAAACTAAATAGATTAAAAAGTTGAAGGAAAAAATATCTACAACATATTTCTTATTTTCTTTTCAAAGACTTTTAATATATTTATATATGTGTAGATATATATATATATTTATATATATATTTTTTTATTTTTTTTTTATATATTTTTTTTTCTTCATTTCTATACTATGATAGCTTTTCACGGAGAAAAGGAAAAAAAAATCCTAGTATGGCTTAAGGGCATACACATTTAAACCGATTACGGTGTTGGAATGTAGGTAAGGTATCGCAATTAACAGTTTAAAGGAGAACGCTTTACTTAAAATGCTTTCATGGAACAAAAGGATGTCTTACAGTGTACGTACACTTTCAACGTTCTGTTTTAACTTCTCTTCAAACTCTTCTATAGATGTATGAAATGTTATCTATTGTTCCCTGTGGTAGGAGGAAAAAGAGATATTATACATTACTTAGAAATATATTGGCTAACACAATTGGAAATAACTCTCGGGTAATAACTAACTTCGAGTCAAGGAACAAAACCTAAGATTTCAAAAATAAAAAATGAAAAAGTAAAGTTGAATTTGTAAAGTAGAATTTAAATGATTTATTTTTATTGCCGATAGTAAAGGGTAGTAGAATAAATTCTTAACTTCCTGTTTTGATTCAGAGCAACTTCCTGCTTAGTTCATGCTTGTATTTGGAGAACACGTTCTGCATAGAGAATAGACCTTCTCGAAGAAGAAGAAGAAGACACCTCTAAGGTCTCGAAAGCTTATGTGCCACCATTTTTTTTTTGTGTCGGCTCAATACAAAGTATCAACTTTCACTAAGACATTACTTCCCGACAGTTCCAATGAACTCTAGAAATACAGTTTGCATTTTAAGAAATAGTTTATGCTGCTCAGCGAAGTCTGTGGCTCTCGTATAGACACAGAAATCAAACCAAAATTTTAATGTCAAAAAGAATTGACTCAATTGTGTCCTGCAGTAAAGGTAAACCTTTACCAGATCATCACAGTTTGCCTATTTTTGTGATAGAAATCATAAATGTTTCAAAAAAAATTAAGGTGCGCTAAGACACCAATAACCTAATAATACCGTGTATATTAGCTGCTCTCTCTGGTTCTGTTTGGAATAAATTGGGGTTAGATTCCCCCCTGTTCACCTTCCTCGTTCTTATACCCATCCTAAAATCATTCATAGGTAGACATAAGCTAAGTCTACCAGACATACTGAGGTCAGTTGGGTAGATGGTACCTCTTAAACATAACAGTTAATCTTTACCCAATAGGTGTATATTTGCCTACTACGGGAGACTGGTTATTTTAATGTCACAACATGACATCATAGGTGCTACAAAAATATGCTTGAAATAGCCACTTGAAGCCTTAAACTCACTTTCATGTAATCGTAACAATACATTTCTAGTTCTGACATCATTCTATCCTTATCATTCATGTCCTTCTGTTCTGCTTGCCGCTATGCGACTACCTGCCCTCTGTTTTATGTCATGTTTTATAATACACGCAATTTACATGTTATGACATAAAGGATTTCTATGTTTCCAGGCTGGACAGATATACGTCCCAGTCCATATGAAAATAGCATTTTAGATGCACAGCCATCATTAATTAAAAAAAAAACCCAAAAAACATTGAAAAACCAGCGCATAAAAACATAGATACTGGTAACATTTCAGAACATTGACCTTCAGTCTGCGGAGCAAGATAAACCATAACATAATTCACAATTTCTCCATTACAGCTCTGTTATATGTGAGACCAAGATTGATTTTATGGGAAAACAGTGTATATTGGTTCAGAAATCTTTATATAACATAAAAACCAGTCACAAAAAAAACACCACACTTAAGTATTTAAATTTGGACAGATACATTTCAGAATTTGCATGAATATTGATGTTAATGGTGTCCTGCCAAACAGTTTCATCTAGGATTTTTTGTGCATTTCTGCCAAAGGCCTTCAGAAACGGGTAATAAAATATATAAAAAAAATATACAAAGGGACAGAATATCCATATTCTGGTAATTGTGGTAATTCTCCTGTTCTGGCGTACGTCACCGATCACATCTTTTAAGACTTCCGACTATCCTGTCTTTATTCAGACAAAAGCAATATTGTCTACAAACCACTAGGGCTTTATGTGTAAGATGGGATCAAGATTGCATAGATATCATCACTCAGGAGATTCAAAGGCTGAGAAGTTCACCATGGCAACCGAAGAGTAAATATTATGGTCGTCTCTATGCACCTTTAACATGGCAGGGACCGTTCTGCAGAACTCGTCGTCTTAAAGATAACGTCACATTCCAGGCTAAGAGCCAATCTTAATGGCATATAAAATGTATATAAAATATATTAACGGCATTTTGCCCCTGAATCACGTTTTAAGCGGATAAAATCTTTATGGGATCTACGAAACAATAAATAAATAGTCTCTATTGGTTCCAGCACAGTTTTCTAAACAGGAAGGGCACAGGAAGTGGGTTAACAACTTCCTGCTTGGGCTGATTCATTCTATCCTCAATGAGGGACGATATCAAATAAATGAACATTTGTGCAAAAGGCCCCAGTTACACCATTGGCGGTGCTTGCAAATCTACCTTAAAAATTAACTCCCTTTATCTGCAGCCCAGGAGGCCGCCGTTGTTGTCAGGCATGTGATATTTTGGGGTGACTTTCTCTGCTCAAACACCACACTGAGCTGATGCTTTATGGCGATGCTATTAAAGCTGCATAGACTTTTGTTAGTCAGAGTGTCTGAGAGGGTGATTAAAACTGATCCATTCTAATGTTTCCCACGATCAGGGCCGGCCCTACTATGGAGCAGAGTGGGGCAATTGCCCCAGGCGGCACTTTTGAAGAGCCCCAAGCGGTTTTTTTTTTTGTTGTTTTTTTTTAAGCGGAGGAGAGAGAGGGGCGCCGAGTGGTTTTCGCTTATCAAGTTTTCAGTAACCGCTCTGTCTCCTCCGCGAGCCCTCTAGCTTGGTCTCGGCGCCGGCTTGTAATGCTGAGCGCCGGAATATGACAATTTCCAGCGCTCAGCAGTTAACCGTGGCAGAGCATGGAGACTCACCGCAGGACGGCTGGAAGGTAAGTGAAGTATAAAGGGGGGGATAGGGTAGATAATAGGCAGGGTAGATGAGAAGGTAGGGAGAGGAAGGGTAGATAATGACCCCTGGCGTCAACAGGGGAGGGGGCGGCATTTTAAACTTCGCCCCAGGCGGCATCATGTCTTGGGCCGGCCCTGCCCACGATAGTATAAAAAAGGATCGAGATGTTTGTCTAGTAGATTGGGCTAAAATAACACGCATACAAATATCTGATAAGCAGCTGCCTGAAAACATATTATGTTTTATAAAAGGACAATATTTTTAAAGCTTATTTTTTAATATGATACTAGAAATGTAAATATGTATTTTCATACATTGTACGGCTATTATATTGACTCTTGCAGTTAACAGGCCAAGCACTTGCTTAATAAGTGATGTCTGATATATTTCTAAACCAGAAATCGTAAAAAGAATCTTTTCAATTCTTAAGGCCATTACATAAGGCAAGGATTTAATTCTTGAAATTATATTACAACCTCCATCTAACAAACCGTATAAAATATTTTTCGGTGTGTAATACATATACAAGCCATTGGCATTTCCAGTTGTCGCTCACTATTAGTTCAAAGACCGTAAAAAAAAACAACTTTTCCTAATTTATTTTCACTTTATCATATTGCAAGACATGTTGTTATAATAGTTCTTGTTCATGGAATCACAGAAACAATAACAATTATGCCCTCTAGGAAGCAAAGCCTATAAATTATGTTACATCACGTAACATGTTGGGTCCACACGCTGTATTATGAAAAAATATAATTTCCATTTTTAGACCAAAATATTGCATTTTATTGCTGAAGTTGTAAAATATTTTTTTTTTGGGGGGGGGGGGAATCCATAGGTTCAAAAACGGTATATTATTGTGTAAGATGTTTAAGAAATGTAGGTATAATTTCGATAGGATTTTTTAATGGACATACCGGTTGGTTTTTTTTTCAAGTGTTTTACTTAGAAATGCTTAATTTCCAAGCGGCAGCTGCCTGCCTGTCTGTCTGTCCTAACCGGAGCGTGAGTATTTGCATGGGTACTGGGGGTGTGGTCTTGCACTCCTAAAGCACCAATTACGGCATGCCAGATCATCGCAGAGGGTGGGGCCAGCAGTTCTGTAGAGTATTTAACACAGAAACACTCTGCAAGGTTTCAGGAGACTTCAATTTATTTATAAACTAAATGTGTCCAAAACCTCCCTCTTTCACTACAAAATTTACTAAGCTGCTGAAATTAAATTTGGTGATTTTTCCAACTCACCAAAACTCATCCATGAGCCATATTGTAGCCTACATACAGCCCCTCATTTAAATGGCCAGAGGGCACTTATTTTAGGGTATATGGCTAGAGGCATGGCAAGGGGGCTTTACCAAGGTTGCTTATGTCATTTTAAACCATAGTAAAGCATCCACAAAAATAATATATATTATTTACACTATTTTTCGCACATTATTGAGGCTTTTGGGACTATAGAACACTGTAATACCCTCATACCCAGCAAACATTCTGAGCTTCTAGAAAAAGGAGACCACCAGGGGAGGAAAAACAGGACAGAGGGTCCTCGATCCCAAAGGGTGGATGCTCCTCTTAAACAGGGACATTTGAAAGGTCAGGCCTCACAAATAACAAGAAAACTACATAAAGGCTATTGTGGAAAATTCTCTTTATGCTTACTGTAAAATTATTTTAGGTTCACCCCCCTCCATGCCCCCCCCCCCAAATAAAACATACTCACCTCTCATAGTAAGGTTGATCACGGTAATAAACAAAGTTCATGCTCTTTTTCAGGCCATTTCAACCAATGTGTAATCCTTCGCTTCCTTACACGGCTACAACTGAACAATGAATAGCAATCATACATATGCATGCGCATGTTTATTCAGGACCGTCTTTAGTTCTCATGGGGCTCCGAGCAAACCTTTGTTGTTCAGCCCCACACATATATTCTCTCTCTTTCCACAGATCATACATGTATATGTTTTATAGGGCAGCTCATAGTAACTCATCCACTACAGAGACACATGCAATAGATGCATATAAGATATATAATATATTTTATATATATATATATATATATATATATATATATATATATATATATATCACACACATATATCGGTCGATAAACCAATTACATTTTTTTAAATAAGAAGCTTGGCACTCAAAGTATTGCTTACTCAGAAAACTTTATATTTAGATGTATTTAAGTATTTATGAACTTTTATAAGAATTTCTATTTACCACCCCAAAGAGGGTGGATATTATCTATACTGTTAATACTAATTGAGAAACTACAAGTTAATCCTATTACCACTGAATAAAAGCCCCTCTTTAATAGACCATCTCTGCAGCGCTATGAATGTATGGCATACAAGTCGATCTATATAGTCTGCTAATAGGATTGCAAGCAGTTACGTAGCATTTTGCCCCATATTTAGGGGCGTTTCCCTTAATGTTTTTACCAATTTTGTCTAGAATGAAAGTATAGGAGAATCATGACTTTGAGCCATTTCAAATAATCTCTTGACCAACAACGATCTAAAACACATATTTAGGAAATAAAATGTAGTTCCAACTTTAACAATTTTATCCCAAATTTTGAATAGGTAATTGAAATTAATTATATAGCTGTATTCTTTTTGAAGATGTATTGCGGCTAATAGAAAAAAATAACTTAACTTTCTTTGAAAATAAATCAAGCCCCTGTTATAAAACTGATTAACATAAGCCAAGTATATATATATATATATATATATATATATATATATATATATATATATATATAAAATTTTTCTTTTTTTTTTTCTTAAACAAAATCCTATGATTTATATTTTTGCCTTAGCGTTACAAAAACTATATAAAAATAAAGTATAGCATTACATAATTCCTCTTTTTTAGCATAAAAAAATCAGCAGTGTATATAATATTACATTACAACATGAAATGCAGACATATCACTTATTTTTTGTTATAAGGGTAATCTTTTCCTTGCACCTATATAGTTTATATATAGCTCTTCTCAAACATCGCTTTTATTGATGCAGTTTGTAAAAAAAAATAAAAAAATGATATCATGATCTAATTTGTTAAAATATTTATAATTCCCTTTATTGTAAGATAGGCTAGCCAAGGTCTGCATAGATCAGGATAAAATGAATATTTTTATACATTATTAATGCGGAATGTTCGCATGATGTGAGTAACCTTGATGCTGGGGGGGGGGGAGAGTAATTTTCCCCTTAAAAAAAATTAGCAACGCATTAGAGAGAGTTATAACCCACTTTATTTAAGGTATATAACGATAGTATTTAAAAAACTGGAAGGGAAAGTTATATATTTTTATAAAAAAGTACATTAAATGTTAAGGATACAGAACATATGCTGTGTTAGTGTAAATGATTTTAGACTCACACGCTCGGGTCTTCTTGCCAGGGGTGCACAAGTGAAAGGTCACAGAGATCACTTTAATTACAAAATGAAGTGCGCTCTATCAAGAAAACAAATTACCCACAACCCAACCAGATATTGGACAGGTGTGGTGGGGGCTACAGGCCACAAACGTTATATACTCCTCAATCTGGCCGTTCCAGAATCCAGGCCAGTAGACCGGAGGGTAAGGCCAGTGGCCACTAAATATTGGCATCTGGCACTGAATCTACCACGTCACCAGCATGTCAATGGTTTGCTAGATGGCCAGTCTACCATTTTAAAGGTGTATTCACATGAGGTGCTTGACAAACATTGTAATTTGGTGAAGACAAAGAGTTTTTAGATGTGCCCATATTGGCATTATGGATTTTTTTATTTATGTTACTCTGTTCCGTGGAGAGCTTTTGACACTTATTTATATGACGGATAATTGAACGTGTTGGTATTTGCCATCAGAGCCTTAGGCGTTGTGGCGCCCTGTGCGGACTACTCCTCTGGTGCCCCCCCCACACCCCCCCTCTATGCCCCTTCAAACTACCCCCCCTCTCTGCCCCTTCAAACTACCCCATCATACTACCCCCCCTCTGCCCCTTCAAACTACCCCCCTCTGCCCCTTCAAACGACCCCCCCTCTGCCCCTTCAAACTACACCCCCCCCTCTGCCCCTTCAAACTACACCCCCCCCTCTGCCCCTTCAAACTACACCCCCCCACTTACCTTGTTGCCAGAGTCCTGCGGCGAGAGCAGGAGGCATCCGTCTTCTCGCTCTGCCGTGGTGCCGGCATTTCATGTTGAGCGCCGGAATAGTCCGGCGCTCAACATAAGATGCCGGCACCGCGACGGAGTCACGGAGAGTAAAAGGCGCAAGCGGTTGCTGAGTCCCGTGCAGGCGCCCCTGCTACCATGGCGCCCTGTGCAGTCGCACAGGTCGCACACCCCTAAAGCCGGCCCTGTTTGCCATCCCTACATGATACCCTACTCTGATAACATCTATCATGGCTGAACCAGCATTATATGCGTGAAAAAGCCCAAAAGCTCATGTAATTACCACCCTGTTCTGAGCTTAACGCTATGGATAAAGTAACATGTTCTGTATATCCAAATGAGGAAGCCCATGTAACATTGGGTAAGGAGAAGACATCTTGTGTCTGTCTCCAGTATCTACCAAGAACTCCACCAGAGCTTAAGAAACTATAATTTTTATATTATAGGCAAAGAATTTCATTAAAATAAAAAAAAGTGTTATTTCAAAATTTAACAAGCTGTACATAGGATTGTCAAGGAAAAAAAAAAAAAAAGTACATTTGCATTCATTCTGCTAGAAAATAGGCTCTGTACGCTTCACCTCCCTAAAAGTTCATACATTAATCATTTATTGATGATTTCAGCGACACAATTTTCTTCGGGAAGTTGTATCCATCTACAAACATTTTGTTAATATACTATGATTACCATTTTATTCTTTAATGGAAAAAAAAACTTTAGTCCCATTTGCGTTGTACTTATTTTTGTGCATTGCGGAGGCGAGTCAAAAACTTTGCCCTCATAATATTATGCAGAGAGATTTTTTTTCCCTACCTCTATTTTTTTTGTATTTCTTTATGTTTGTCTTGTTTTCTTTTTAATCTTTGCGACGAGTGGGATGGGAAACCATTCTCTCTTCTCTCCTTTCTCGTCCTCTCATTCCATCATTGCCTCCCTCTCTCTCCCCTTTTGTCATCTCCTTTCTCTCTTGTCTTTCATCCCTTCACGCTCCATTCCCTCATCTATCTCCTTTATCTATCTTTCTACTCTCCTTTCTCCATTTTCTTTCTCTTAGTTACATAGTTATATAGGCTGAAAAAAGACATGCGTCCATCAAGTTCAGCCTTTCCTATATCTGTTAATTTTTTTGCTGTTGATCCTAAAGAAGGCAAAAACCCCCAGTTTGGCTCTTTCCAACAAGGGAAAAAAATTCCTTCTTGACCCCAAAACGGCAGTCAGATTTTTCTTTGGATCAATAAGTGGTCATCTACTAAACCATGGCCATTGCCAATCTCTCCAAAAGTGTCTAGGCAAAACATGTGCAAAAGATGGCAACCCTGGTGGGTTTTATATATAAAATTACATTATATATATATTTTAACGTGATTACTGATGAGTGGTCTTTACCCCTATTAATAATATTATGCAGACCTTTGAGTTCACAGTTCATAAAGTGTTAATAACTGGAAGATAATCTTCATGCATTTAACATGGAGGGGTTTCTATTTTCTTTTAGCATAAGCAGTACCTAACTTTGTGACAATTCTTATTAATGAACATTAATGGGCATCAACATTAATATCAGCCGATATGAAAAATGCATATTCTAGAGAAACATTTAAACGTGCATGGGATAGACATACGGCTCCTGAATCTACAACGAGACCGACGACTGATTAAGGTTGGAGTCTTTACATCGAGGCCAAATGGTTTTGATCCGCCATCAAATTATATGACATTGAGAAACTGGTTATATGTGGTATTTATTGTATATAAAAAAAAAAAAAACACCATTTACTGCAGATATTAAAAATTAAAGCCAGGGAGGAGGAAAAAAAGCAGCATTATAATTAGTTGTTTTTTTATGTGTTTTTATGTACGGTTTAGATTTTTGGTTAAAAGTAAAACATTTCCACCTTTTTTAGCCAAGAAATATTGATTTATCTGTGATTAATAAAGCATTCCTAAAAGCATGTTTCCTGCCGCGCTGATCGCTTTCTGTGTCCAAATTAACATAAGGGAAGCGATTTCAAACAGTTCCTCTGAGAAAGCGCTTCTAAAATTATTTAAATTGCAATTATGTTTGTGTTTGTATTGTATATCTGCCAAGAGACTAATAATGGACTTTTTTTTCTTCTCATAAATAAATGTAATCCCCACCACCCCACCCCTACTGCCACGCACATAATGGAGACGCACGTCACATAGTAATAGGAATACTTGATTGACTTCACACGAAAGAAGCCTTTTTAGATCATACCCCTTGCTAGTTTTGTTATGATGGATGCCTGCATTTTATGACCTGGATCTCACTTGAAGGCGAGAGAGAGAGAAAAAAATCCACACCATGAGCTGAATTTTGATGAAGTCTCAGGAGTTTTTATTATGAACTAGACTCATTAGATGAAAACAAGAAAAAGGCAGGAGAAGTGATTGGAAGCTGCCCTCTATCAGAAGGACCCATTTCAGTAGTTGCTTTGGCATACCTTCCAACAGTCCCTGTTTTCTTGGGAAACTCTTCCTCTGTTCTGGGTAGCTGCCCCACCTTCTCGCTTTTGCAGATATTGGGGGATCATGGGCCGGGTGGGGAGATCCATTTATTTTCCCCGACGGGCGCAGGGAGCTGAAAAATCAATGGAGTTCTGTGCTGCTGCCAAGTGGCCACCTGGTGCGCTCCATAGCTAAGCTCCACGAGGCGGCTCTTTCTGTAGGGCAAGTGATCACCCTACGTGGGAACTTTCAGCCTTCGGCTACCCGGAGCCTCCCCTTGCCAGGACTACCGGGAAGTCCCAGTGATGTCAGTGGTCGCCCCTGCTGATGTCATACGACACATCATCATTTAGAGAAGCACGCCTTCTCTAAGTCTCCAGGCAAAACCCAGAGAGTCCCCCATGTATGGTGATCACACCGTCACTGTCCCTCTTGCCTCACACCCCAACAGAGATGTCCCAGTTTGGACACTTGAAATATTAGGGGTATGCTACGGTTATAAGACCTTATTTGCAACCTTCAAACCAGAATAATTTCTATATATTATTATATACCCATTAGTGTGCCATTTCTTGACAGCACAGGTTCTTTCCTTAAAATCTATTGATCCCACCATCGCCACCCATATAGCTTAACTTAAAATAGGACATTTTTGGGTGCAGAAAGATAAGTTCAAATACCGCAGGCAAGGAAATGCCGAATTAAAAAAAAACAAAAAACTAAAATGGCTATGTTCTTTTTCCATCTTTTCATCATCATTTTATATAAGCTCATAAGAGACGCAGGTCTTAATCATTCCTTGGTCTCTTTGATTCAGGATAGCTTTATGGTTACCCAATGCATGTTCATTAAACTTCATTTTGGATGACACCTGCCTTTTTTGTCAGAAAGCCATGTGGGAGCCAACGCATTGTGGCAAACATAATTATTGTATGTTTCTTAGTATTCTCCCTGCACCAATTGGTTTTCTTTCACTTAGCACTGGAGCAATTGGGATTTCATGAGTGGGTTGGCAAGGTCTGTGGACGGGGGGGCTTTGTAGGGCAAACCTCCTAAGAGCAAATCTACAGACTCTACGCTGACTCTGAGAATCTAGAAATCACAAGTTAACGTGAAAACGTAATGCTGGATTCCAAGACGTAACTAACTCACCCCCTGACAGGACAACTTACTTGCTAAATCAGTTTACTTTAATGCAAGAAAAGCAAGAAAAGTTGGTTATGGCACTCCAGAGAAATAAACTTGAAATATTTTTTAATTATATATTTTTTTTTTTTCACTTTTATCAGTGCAATATGGATAGAGATCTCTTTAGGGATCTCTTGTACGTCTTATGTATGCCAGTGATGTAACAATGACATCACTGAGCTGACTATTGTTTCATAATTATTTTTCATCTTTGCTTATACTTCATAAAAAACCCACCTCTCCCTTTGGGAGACGAAATGTTGTTACTCTCTCTATTCCCTCCAATCTCCGCTCCGCTGATCACACTGTGATCAGTAATCAAGGCTCCATAGACTTGCTGATCGTAATGCGTGTGATCAACCGGCAGTGGTAGCAATCAGAGATCCCAGAAATGGAGGATCTAGAGAGATCCAGCTGGGTCTATCCTGTCCTACTGTCCGGTGGGCGTCATCAGTGATATCTACCGGAAAGAGAACGTCTGATTGCGCGAACAAACCATTGGTCAGCAGGAAGCCATGACGCTGGCTTCTGCCGTCAGGAGGGATTCAACCGACAGCCTGATCTCCCCCGTGTAGTGACCAACCAAAATCCTCAGCACCCTTTGTGAAGGGCTGCATATTAAACTTTGTGTCCAGGCCAGTGAGACTTGCCGCTTTAAACCAAATGAACTTTTATCAGCCGAGGACGCTCTTTGAAGCCTCCGGCTTCCTATTACTGTAAGAGAGCTGGATCTAATTGTGTATATTATTGAAATATATCTCCTTTAACTCCGTAGTAGAAGCAAAATCATGCAGATAAGGTTCTGGCTGTGAGTTCTATGCAGATGGGAATATCAAAGCAACATAAGTTTCTTCTCCGCAAGAAATAGCTCTCCTGGCGTCATTACTAGGCTTAAAAGAGAAAACAGCTTTCAAAAAGTACAAAAAAAAAAACCATAAAAAAGAGCAAATTTAAATAATGACTCTTCGCTGGTAGTTTTATTCAGTTCTGTCAGATGTGGAGCTTTAAAATATCTACAAAGAGGGAAGGAAAATGTTAGCGCAGGAGCGTCACCTCTTCACAGCAATAAGGGACATTCATAACTGTTATTTGGTCATTGCCGGTGTTACAGGCTACTCGCCGTGTATCACTGAACTGGAATGGGGTTTCGGAGACATGGGCTAAAATATTTAACTCTTTAGGAACCAGTGGGGTTGCTCACACCACAAAACATGCCTTGGTTCGACATAAAGCTACTCTATAGTCTAAGACTTTAATCAGTCCTAGACTATAGAGTAACTTTATGCATATCCCATGCATGTGTCAAGGAAAATGGGGGGGGAAATGGGCTACATGGGTCTTATCATTCAATTAATGTTCATGTGAGCCATATCCTATAACATGCATGTATAAGTGCCCTCACTGTATTAAGCTCGACCACTTCTGTTGGGATGCTGTTCCACTTATCTACCACCCGCTGAGTAAAATAAAACTTCCTTACGTTACATCTAAGCCTTTGACCCTCTAGTTTTAGATTTTGACCTCTTGTTCATACTGCTATGCAAACTTTCTCCACCATTCCATAATAAAACTGCTGCTCTCATTATATATATATATATATTATATATATATATATATATATATATATGAAACCTACCTCACCAAAATATATTCATTATTATTATTATTATTATTTTATACAGCGATACAATGAATCAGCTTCTAACTATCTGCCTATACTATGACCAAGATAAAAAGTTTTAATCCTTCCCAATAATAATGTTTTTTGTTTTTACTGCTTCTCTTTTCACATTGTTTTATAAAGAAAAAACTACATTATTCTATTCCCCGCATCGCGTGGGCATCCTAATCCCTGTAATTGAATAAGTTTTTTTTTTTTATGATTATTGCAAATCCCTAAATGTTCAAGCATTAGTGTATTAAATCCATAAATAAAGCGGTAATAAACGCATTGCATATCTAATGGCAGCATTTTCTGCTTTCTGAATCCTGTTGGCAACAGAGATAAATATCACTCGGGAACCGCCGTCTGAGGGATCGCTACACAAATCAGTACATAAGCAATAAAGCAGTAGTCAGTGTGCCGTATTGAGCATTTTTTTCCCCCACTTTATTGTGTGACTTGTGGATTATTGCTCCATTTTAAAATGCTGTATTGCAATGTTTAAGAACAGTTTAGAAAGTAATATATAGGGACATTTTATGCAATCTTATACAATAATCCCCCAGTGGCTTGTACGACAAATCTTAATCATAAAACTACTTGTTAAAATTCAAGAATGTTCTGCCTTCGAGTTTCCGAGACACTAACTCAACTAGGTAAAAACAAAAAAGAGTAAAAACAAACAAAAAAAAAAGAATACATTTTCAAAAATGTTTGCGCGCCTGGTCGGTGGCTTGGAGACAATGCATTAAAAGAGAAATATTTTACTTTTTTAATTATATTTTAAAAGACAAAAAAATATTGCTCAAAAACCCCCCCAAAAAACGGAATATTAAACTATAATAAAAAATCGTTCTAATTTTATCTTACAATTGTGAATTTTAATTTTTTTATTTTTTATTTAAAAAAAAAACAAAAAACTGCAAATTATTTTAAAAGAAAAAAAAAATATGGTGAAAAAAATCCACAAAATTCTTACTTTTTTGGTGGAAATGTTTCAAGCAGCAAATAATCGGTAAAGTAAAAATACTTAATAAAAATTAAAATCAAGGATTATTTTTGTTTAATTAACTAGGATATTTGCAATTTCTTCCATTCCCATGGAGATGTAAGAATTGTAAGATAACAAAGTTACTAAGACAGAAACTGGTGCAGCGCTCAACAAAAAGATAATTAAAACTTCACAAAAAGTATTCTTTAATATACGTTAGACAATGAAAATACAATATACTCTAATGTGAGAGTGTTTGGAAGGAGATGAATTGTAAAACTAATACATATGCAGAGGACTTGTCCCAGGGCTTAGAAGGAGATATTCAATAGAGGACAAAATGATAACAGAGAAAAAGAATAAAAAGACATAAGGGAGATAACATTGAAAACGCAAGGCCGGAGAAGTGAAGACGTGTGCCAAGGAGCCAAGCAAGACAATTGAGTCTTACAGACGTGACTAGACTATTAAAAAATAAAATAATGAAAGAAGAAAAAAAAACAGATTTATACTGGATTTTCTCCTCCTAGTTCCAGATCAGCGGTGTAAAAGATTATACCGTTCATCACATGAAAAAAAATGGCTTCAGATGGAGAAAAAAACAGAGAGAATGGCAGGCTGACAAAGGGGTATGGAAAATAAAGAATAAAAATATATATATTGAGATATTTACGTTAGGTGCAGCTCTCGGCCTGACCCATGACAGCACCCTTATGTACCCCCTCCGCAGGCACTATTGTCATTGTGGAGCTTCCAGATACGACATGATTATACCTGGGAACTCTCCGGAGACTCTGGGAGAAGCACCGCTTCTCTGGCTCTCCTGGTTGACACCCGAATCCCCCGGGTCGCAGGAGCGGGGTCCTAACAGGCCCCACTCCCTGCTTAATTGGGTGTGTGTCCTGCGAGGTCCCAAGGGTACGCTACGGGTAGCCGGAGCATGAAAGTTTCCAGGTACGGACATTATATATCGGTGCTCAGTGTCCTAAAGGTGTGTAGCTCCATTTCATGTGTCCTATAGAGGCTGAGCTGGTTTGACACAGTCTTCCATAGTGTAAACGAGCCGGTTCGGGAGATCGGATTTCTCTCTTGAAACCGGTGCGTTGACTAAAGGAACTAATCTGGTCCCTGGTTTTGTGTCAGGGGGAACTGTCTGCCTCCACCCTGAACCTTCCGTCTTAGGCCTAGATCAGAACATGTCTATGTATAACTATTTAATTTGTATAAAGTGTGGCAGATAACGTGATGCCTCTAAATGGATAAGTTGCATAAACAAAGTGAACCGTTAACTGATTCATAAACAATATTTATCTCTGAGAAGAAGCTGTTAATGGAACCATCGTTTTGGAATTATGTTTTATGTAGCAAAGAAATCTACATTCAAAATTTTTCCAATCTATTTTACAAAGTGTGGTATTATAGCACTCGTTATTTCATGCCTCGTAACCATATCTGGGGACACGTGGGCTCCGGCCAGGACTGCCCACCTACATTGGGGGCTTTCCTATTGATGTCAGTGGGCCTTTCTGCCGATATTAGTGGGTGTTCCAACCAACATCGTGGGGAAACACTCCCCATATAAAGGGGAAACAGGTGGGGGAAGGGTTGGGTATGTCCGTGCCCTGGAGGATTTAGGTGTTGACCCGGAGAAATGGTGGAGAAGTTCTCCAGGTCAAACAATTACAAATACATTACAATATTTTTCAGTGAAATCCAAAGCTGAATTAATTGCGTTTTGGATTATTGTTCACAACATGAAAAATGTTGGATATTTTGTCAAAAATAATACTTATGTTTATAGTCATTGTATTCAGCAAAATTAATACTTTTTTTGATTAAACTAATACTGGGTTTTCCATGGCTAGAATTACAGCAAGGAAAATAGTGAACTCCAAGCCGTTCCCTCTTACATCACCCACATGTACCACGCGTAGGATAGGTGTACGGCTCCAGGACAACAGGAAAACCGCAAAGACTAAATGGGCCGGAATGGTTCTTATTTGCCATTAAATTATTTGTTTCTATGACACACGGCATTCTAAAACAACAAAAATCTAATTTGTGTTTCTCATGCTTTGGTTTTGAAAAATTTTCAGCTTGAAAAATACTTGGACCTGAAAAGCCTCCCCCTGATGACATCATAATTTCATACTGAAACAAAGTAAATCATTAAGTATTTATTGATACTCTGGCAAACCCATGTGGACAAGAATACAGATGGTTACTTTAAACACTTTATATAAATTGTTTTATTGATACCATTACATCAATTAAATAAAGATCATATATCTGTATTAAAATATGTCTTCTTATTGAAGAACAGATAATATTTTTAAATACAACGAAATGAGCCGGTTAGGATCTCGTGCTCAGAATATTTACTGAAATATAAATATTTCTTTTTTCCGTCATTAAGTTTAGATCTTTCAGCCGCCACTTTGTTGACAGTTACTTGAACGATGATGGGGAAAATGTCCTCCCCCAACCCAAAGATGCCGTAATCAATCATCGAGTGGAAATTTTGGACTCCTCTTATTAAGATTAGAGCTGACAGAACAGACAGGTATAAACTTTATAGGCCATCTGGGATTAAACGTACAATAATCTCATAACAGTCGCTTGGGTAGGTTTATTACTGCAACCAGTGCCGCTTTGGCATATAACTCTCAGCCTTCTCAGCAAACAAGGGCCAAGTACTCTTCCCATGAGATGTCTTAATTCAATGGCATCCAGTCACATAGCGTCTATGTATGAGCAGAGCCCACCTTACTTTAAGTTATGTTATGTACTGTTTAGGCACTGTACAGCACTATGGTATATAATGGCACCATATAAATAAATAATAACAACAACAACTTATGCCGCATTTATGTCTGGTGGGGCAGTCACCTACTACGGAGGGAGAACACGGCCAAATGTCACCATACACAGTGCTTACGCAGGTCTTTCACTGGTCCATGTAAAGAGACGGAGAGAGGGTAGGTAGGTCCTATCCTATATCAGGGTATTTAAATCATCCATTTTTAAGTGAAATAAATGGTGTCTGCATTAAACTGCCCATTTATTTTTTAATACATGACACTCATTTATCTAACTTGTGAGTGTACCCCAAAATTCAAAAAGAGGAAAAAATGTAAAAAAAAAGAAAAAAAAAGCTCTGTGTTTTAAGTAAACAATGTAATCAGTACATGAAGGAGTTAATAATGGCTAATTTGTAAAAGTGAACAATTCAAACGTAAATGGTCTTGTTTAGCCGTGACAGCACGAATCAGGAGGTTTTCTAGGGGTCAAAACGTCAGAGCTATGTTAAATGGGTTTGGCCAGTAATCAAAAGAAAATAAGTTGCCGAAAGGGGGCGGGATCGGGGCTGTGTCGGGACAGGTAATGGGTGTGGCTAAAAAACAGCTCCATTCCCCGTAGCTTAAATACAGTGACCTGGAAGTCGATGATCAGATTTCTGGAGTGTCTGAAAAAAATCCGAGACAGTTCCCAGGCACGGAGCTGAACCAATCCGAATTCAATGCGGATTATTAAAATATAGATCACCAAGAAATGATTCAGTAAAGATTTTACCAAATTATAAAATAAAGTTAAAAAGAGATTATACAGACATTTTTTTGTTTATTTCTATATAAAAATTACACTAGAATTAGTATAATAAATATTATAAAATGATAATTACACGGTTTTGTTTTTTAAATATTTTATCGAATTTTGGAAGGATTGACAAGCAGCCTTTCCTATTGAGAATCCTTCATCCATAATAACGTAAGAAAGCACAATTTTATTCACTCAGAACATAAAAATGTAAAACCACAGCCAGCCTTCATCAGATAGATGTTAAATAATTACTTAGCTTCATGCATAATCAAGTTATTTTAAAAGCCATGCTCAAAGGGACTTGAAAATCTTATTTCACAATGCAGCAGAAGTAATGAAAGTTATTCATTTTTTCTTATGGAAACACTCGAAAGAGGTCTTCGGTGCTTCTCCCAGTGTGTTTTTATCCTTATCATAAAGGTGACATCTGTAGTTGCTAATTATACTCCACTGAAGAGGCAGGCTGTGATCCAAATGGTCTGGTGAAATACAATTACACTTGTACTTTGCAAAGAATATCTTTTAATATATTACATACATATTGAATTATACGATCAATTTTTGACGTTCATGAGCAAGCAATCGTGCATTAGGTTTCCAAATCCAGAAGTGGTGTTTCATGGTGAACACTACGCCAACGAGACCTCAGTAGAATGAGACCAGTGATAAATATGGCAGAACTAGCCTACTAGGACAATGGATACAGCTCTGCTTGCTGGCCTTATGGTTGCCCAAGGATCTTCAAACGTCACCTCTTCCATTTCTGAACCCATTTTATAACCTTGTTGTCCCCTCATACTCTTGTTAGCAGGTTGGGTTCTCCTTGGAGGAATAAAACAAAAAACACCATGGGCCAGTGAGGAGTGCATGGGCTGCTGACATCTGCCCCTTTTATCTTGTCTTAAAAATAGCCACCTAACAGGAACACTAATGTAGCCAGAGGAGCTGCGCAGCTTAGCGGAGCAGGCCTTGACAGAGCTAGGAGGAGGGCTCTAGGGGTTTTTAATGGTTATGATTGGTAGTAGTTTTGATGGTTGGGGTTTTAGTGAGAGGTATAAATGGGCGGACATTTTAGATCCTGTCACAATTAATTTGAGCAACTTACCTGTTTTTGTCCCACCCTCCCTCCCTGTTTAGCGGTTTTCCTTTCGGCTTCGCTTGGTCACAGCGGCGGGGCTGGATTGGTTAGGTGGGGGGTAGAATGGGGATGTTTTGGTTGGTTATGGTTGGTATGGTTGGTTCGTTTGGGTAGGTTTCGAGCTGGTCTGTGGCTCAGAACCTGGGGTGGTAGGGGTATCTCGGTATGCCCCTACTGTTGGTTTGGTGTTAGTGTGCACCTCACTGGTATAGTGAGGTTTATATGTTGTAATTTGGGGGGTCATTGTCTATGTGTTGATATGTGGGGAATGTGTGAAGGTTATATTGTGTTATTTTTGTGGACAATGACTTATTGTTTGGTATGTTATATATATATGGTAATATATATTTATTCTGTTATGGTTTATAATAAAGCTGTGGACAATTATTTTCCATCATATCTGTGTGGTCTCCATTATTTGGGTTCACAGCGGGGTATATGTTTGGTGTTCCTTCACAAGCCCTATCTCGACGATGCGCCTGTCATGTAATAAAATGACAGGAATGGAGGAGAACCATCCTTCAAATACTAGAACTTAAAATGGCTGCACATTGGTTTACACATTGGGGCCGTTAATAACTATATCTATTGTTTATTTTAATCTATAAACACAATTACTTAAGTATTGTTAGTGCACCAAAATGCAAAATTTTTATATTTTGGAAAAGTCATAGATCTGCTTGAGGATTGAATGGGCCAGAGTGGGCCCTGACTGGGGCGCCGAGTAGGGCTAGGCCTGGCAGCATTGTTTGAATGTGGGTGGTGGAGTTACTGGGAAGGTATTTAAGGATGTGTGCTATTAGGGTAGGAGCCATATTGTTTTCCCACCTTTCCTCTCTGTCTGTGGGCAATGTGTGGCTTTGTCACAGTTGAGGGATAGAAGCTTGCCAGGTAGCTGGGGGGGTTAATGCTGTGGTATGCATATGGCGGTACACTTGGTGGAGCTTGGTATGCTTGGGCATCCGGTTGGCATGGTACCTGGATATATTGTTGTTCAGTTTTGGTCATTGCCACTGTTAACGCATCTATGTTTTAGTTTAAGGTTGCGTGGCTATGTCTGTTAGTGTGGTCCTAGCACAGGAGGAGGATACTTCAGACAGAAGACAGAGAAGGAAGGGAATTCCAGAATATCTAAAATACATAGTGGCTCGTCAGATCAGTTTTGTGTCCATAATATATTGCTGCACGACAATACACATCATCCCTGGCCAGCCTCGGTGGAAAATAAAAGTTGCACTCCCAAGCCGGCGAGTTGAAATGTTTCCAGTGCCCTTCACTACATCTGACTGCACATGCATTTTAAGTATGCATTAAAGGGAATTATATGTTAAATGGGACATGCTCAGCCAATTCAACACGCTAATTACCAGGCTGACATGGGCCATTAACATAAATTAAAACCTGCAATATCACATAATCATAACCATCGAATAAACCTCATAATAATAAGGGCAAAAAAAAAAAAAAAAAAATTCAGAACGCCCCCCATTATTGTCTCAATGTCCTAATAAAATATGTTCTTCAAAGAATTATTATTTAATGTCCTACATTTAAAATTTCACTTGAATTACACAATGATTTTTTAAACATTAACCTCTTGAGATCTGTTTCACTACAGGACAATATTTCAGTATATTGATATTTTAATACCTATTGTGGATGAAATTTTAATATTTAATTTTTAATGTTGAGTTTGATATTTTTACTTGGTGTGAAATAATTTAGGTCAATAAAAAAAATTGAGTTTTTAACTACATTATTTTTAACACAGGGGCCACATTTATAAAGGCCAAATGGAAGTTTATCTTGTGCAAATAGCTAATGGTGGAGAGCAATTGGGATGAAAATTCCATTAGTTTCCATGGCGACTGTTCCAAATTTAGTGCTTTGCACATTTAGTACTTTAGTTTTTCAATTATAAATTTGGCCACGTTTAATTTTCACATTCATTATATACAGCTATTATTCACAATTTTCTGAAACAAACATTAGCGTAACTCATTTGAATTAAGATTTTTGTTTTTTCTTATCATTTATGGTAAAAATGAAGCCTTTCCAAACCAGTAAAATAATCCTTAGCATTGTGATATTGAATAAGTATTCAGCTATATAAATGTGTTGCTCAAAATTAATTCAACCTTAAATGTACTAAATAAATTATTATATTATATATATATATTTATTTTTTTAAAGGATAAACTAGATAACAAATGAGATGATTTTGAATTCTGAATGGCACTCGAAGCAGACACGTCAGACATGAAGCTTCAGGCTATCATCCAAAGATCAGAACATGTCACTCACTAAGACAGGGTTCTCAGTAAATGATACATTCCTCAAAGGATCTTCTTCATAATGTTCATATTTATGAGATGCTAATAGAGTCAAAAAAGCCACAGTAGGGCTCGCTTCCCAATGCTGTAGAGTTCCATACAAAAATAAATCCACCGTCTTCCTTTCTACACTGTAGGGAGACCAGGATTAAAGGTGGATCCTTGGTGGCTTCCATAAATATCTAAATGAATTGCCAATTTAGCATGAGTTTGTATGAATTATATGCACGCTGTTCACTAAGGGGACCTTTATCTTATAAAGCCATTCCATAAATACATTTATTTGCTCACGCACACAAAGATTAGGGGTTGAGTTAACATTTTACAACAAAAGAGAGAAGGTCACAAGGTTGACCATCAACCATCGTTGGGTAGGCTTACATTGCTGACCAGTATCCCGTACCGACTACACACCATACCGGCACATGCAAATCTCTGTCATGGGTGCACGGATAGACTCTTATGTTCTTCAACACCAAATCTTACCATGTTGCCCTCAAGTGGAACCAAGATGTCAACATCAAGCAGCCCTGCTAAAATCCCAACCGTCTAAGACACGTCTACCCACTTTAAATTCCTAAATATGGATGGTTGTAAACAAAGCAACAACATTCTTATAAAGTCATGTTAGTTTTTCAAAGGATATTAATATTTCAATTCAATTAATATTTCATCTTTGAATTCTATTCCCAAAGCTGTTAGTAGAGGTATGTTTTTTCCCATAATCATTTGTGTTCTGAGATACATGTATAACAAGTTACACTTTCCTGAAGTCAGCCTTTTCAAAATATACAGAACCATATGGCTCCGCAAGTCACTAAATAACCAAATATTTAATATTTTAAAGCTCTTTACTCCAACCCCCACATGTAAATATATTTAGACATAAGATTTTTTTCCAACAGACACATTCGTAATTTGGCAGATAATTTCCCGAGGATGAAGCGTGGACGTTTTATTGCCGATTTGGTGCTAACCGGTAAAGATTGTCAGTTCTAAAGTACTCGGCTTCAATTCCGTGTCATGCAAAGCGAGCGCGTTCCCGATCAGTCACCGAAATGTCTGAGAATTAAGTAACCCTGCCTACAATCTGCCGGTCTCTGACAGCTCATTTTCACAGGCAGCTTGCAACCGGTCACAATTTCAGATCATAATCTTGCACGCTTCCGTCGGGTTTTTAGTATTCCGCAAACACATCACTCAGTGTCTGACTGTAATCTCCACCGAGTAAAAATGAAACGCTAGGGTCATTAAAAAAAAAAAAGTAACGTGCAAAACGGGGAAGTATAATTACCACGCATTATAAATTTATTTCTCACACTCCAGTTTGAACGCTTGAAGGCATAGTGAGAGCACAAGAGATAAACGGCTCTATATTCTATATGTTTATAATCTGCAGTTTCACATTTCATTTTAAATATACAACGGTATGTCATACCAAAATTACCATAATTTGAAAGAAAAGTGTCGGATATATTTGTGTTCCTTCTTGGTAACCCCATTCCAAGGCATTGATACCCTAGGTTTTCTCAAGGAGAAAGCTGTGAAGCACCTTCACCTGCTGCTTCCCTGACAGTAATTTGATCTCATGAAGGTTGTGCGTGTGCTGTGACTGATAGAACGTGGATGGTTGGAATATATTCCAGTAGCC